>CANUEZ040000098.1:2054375-3273750 GCA_948099385.1 Fasciola hepatica | reverse complement strand
ATACATGAAAGTCTGTTTTTGTGCTTAAAATACCACAAAAGGTTCGTAACTTCGAGATAATGGTAGCCGATTTTCCCTCTAATCGTACTGCTGAGTGTCCAATAAAAGGTTGTAGTGACCTCGGTCGCTCTGAGAAAATGACGGCTTTCTGGACACCACTTTGGATCTATTTTCTCTTCGATCTTTTCTGGCTTTCGATATCGACCTCACTGTTCTGTTCGGTTGCATAAGCTTAACTGGACTGACTTTTCCGAGGTTTCCGTCGACTTCTTTTTGAACCATTTTCACCTTCAGCTCTTCGCCGATTGTACGCGCCCCCGCGGTTTACTTTATGCTCAGTTGTTCCAGTCGTTTTCGTCCAGTGTACCTCTCGTATCGGTACTGCTTCGGTGCCACGATATATAAAATGCACTTCCACATCTGTCAGCCGACTTGCTTCTTCTCTATTCGTCCGAAAGAGGGGATTACTTGGTTAATTCGTTTAGACCTAATAGAAGACACGTTCGTTGGTCGAGCTTGAAAATTTTCTATAAGATTCACTCATCTTTGGAGCAAGGTCGCTGCAAAACCGCTCAGAAACCGATCGGTTTTGGCCGGTTTTCGAGCGGTTTGTACTATTACGCTGATTGGTTTTAGGTCGTTTTGTTTGGTAGTCCTTTTACACGGATCAAAAATGAATTGATTCGAAGAAAATTGACGACAGGATTAATGTGCAACGCTTAGTTGGAGTTTTATTTAAATATGTTGGTTTAATGCATCAAAATGCCCTGAAGTACCTCGGTAAAGATCGCTGTATTTTATTCCATCGTAATGGGTAAAATAGGAACCATTGTTCGGATTATCGAAAACTGGGCGATAGAAAAGAGCGTCGTTAAACATAATTGGAACAGGTGACATAAATTAGCAAAGCATATCAATTATTTCAAACGACTGGCACTAACAGCTGGGGAACCGTTCAAATGGCTTTCAGAAACCATCCAGAAACTGGTCAGAAACCACTCACTTTCGATGCATTAAACCAACATATTTACATAAAACGCCATCTAGGCATTGCATATTACTTCGGTCGTCGATTTCTTTTGTATCAATTCATTGTTGATCCGTGTAAAATGGCAACTATACAAGCCGACCGAAAACCAATGTTATAGGCGGGCTGGATGCTACAAGGGAGTGTTATCATTCACAGTTCCCCAAATAAACACGCTAAAAAATTCAGAGACCCATAAGGATCTCATGAATTCATGAGATCCTTACCCCCATGCAGACACTCGGCCGTCACCTGAGTGTCCCTTAGGGGACGGTCGCAGGAAATCAGTGCAATACCCCCAAAAACAATTGAAACCTCTATAAATACCGGAGAATCCATCATAAAAGGAAAAAACTTCGAACGGGAGTCTCTGTCAAGCTACATTTCCGAATATTCAATAGCTTTGTCCCCACTGGATTTAGATGCAGAAATCTCTGCAAGCGTGAATGCATGAGAATTCCGAAGTCAATATTTCATGGTAAAAAGCCGTAATGAGAAAATGTTTTGAAATTAACTGTCCATTTTACCGTGTATTATAAATTTGGATGTTCTGTTTGTTTCAATGCTTTCCTGTCATGGCGGCCAGTCTTTGGCAGTGGTTGTTCGTTGTCCCCTCTCACGCTATGCAGTTAAACAGTGCACTGCGTTTGGCCGGTTTTTAATGTTCTTCGGAGAGTAAATCCCACTTATTTTCATTTATCTTTTCATCTGTAGATGAAAAAACCCACCCAAAACTGCGTGGCTGTTAAAGAACTACAATATGAAGGCGCAAGAAGCAGATCGCAGTTCGCAGGGTTAATGGGGACGATTTCAGCTCATCCCTCAAATGGGAAGATGGTGTTAAAAGTTAGCTGATATGAAGTTCGTTACAAATTCCCAGGCAATTGTTCCGTTTCAACGAACAACGGGTCAGATGACTTAATTGATGACATCGACAGTCCTGAAAAACCGAAGGTCTCTTCGGCAGCAGTTGAGGAGCAACAAGTCACAGCTGCTACAACCTCTACCGCTGTTAGGTAATGCACACAGGATTTCTAAATATGGGTAGTTGTGAGAACACGATTGGGGGATAACACATGCATAACAAAGGAGGAGTGGGAGTCAACTTATTTGGCTGCGATCATCTTCCTGAAAAGTAAGCTTCACGGTAATCAGCAATATATGCAACGGAATCATCATTGATGGATGGAGAAATGAAATCTACAACACCGAGCAAAATGATAACTACCCTCACAGAAGGTAACTGAATTAATAAATCTACACTTTCCAGCTGTTCCTTCGGCAAAATATGTTGTGAGGCAGGCCGCTTTATACAAATGAACTCATCAGTGGCCGACTTGAGGATTTTATTACGAGCTCTGAGACGGTTAAAGCTTGATTTGCCATTAGATCCGAGGTCGTTGCTGGGGATACCAAGGAGAATCCAAAAGAAAAACGCTGGCTCCGGTAGGTACGTACATTTTGGACTAAATGAAACCTTGCCACGAGCTCTGGAGTGTAGACCTGTCATAGCCGGCTGCTGGGTTTATATTCAGTTGCACATTGACGGTATGAGCTTGTTTCGTGGCTCATCGCACCAGTTGGGGCCAATATTGTGTCGCTTCTTGGACCCCACGTCGAGAGTATTTATTGTTGGTCTATATTGTGAGACGCCCAAACTTACCGATGTGTATCAATATTTGAAAGACTTGATACAGAAATTAGCATCAGTATTATCCGATGGCATCATCATTCGTGGGAGTGGTCTTCACTGCAGAATTGTTTTGCGGGGTGTTGTGGCAGATAATCCAGCCAAGGAAATGCTTATGCAGGTTAAGCATCATTCTGGGTTATACAGCTGTCACAGATGCACACAACGCGGCTACTGCGTTCAGCGCCGTCTCGTTTTCCCATCAACCACAGGAAGGTTACGCAATGACGATGACTTTCGAAATCGTCGCCATGGTAGTCATCATACTAGCAGCTCTCCGCTGGAAGTAATATAGGTGGATATGATAGTCCTGTTTCCTAACGACTACATGCACAGTGTCTGTCTCTGAATAATGCGGCGATTATTCGGTCTTTGGCGTAAATTTCGTTCTGGACGTAGGCCAATTGTGGATTTTAGTGGTGCACGACAGGTAAGTGAACACTTGAAAGCTATTGAAAAACATATGACGTGTGGATTTCCTCACGTGTGTCGAACGCTGGAGGACACCGAATGCTGGAAAGCAACGGCGTACAGGCAATGCTTGTTATATCTCGGACCCGTGTTTTTCAAGAATGAATTTCCTGCGGATCACTACAGAAACTTCATGTATTTTTTTTGTTCACTTACATTTTGTGTAGCACCGAGTGGTCTCCCCACTACTTGGACTATATTGAACGCCAGTTGCCCTGGGTTGCCCAGAAATTCATGAGGTTGAACGAAGAAAAAGAAGTGGTATTCAACGTGCACAGTTGGCTACACATCAATGCCGATGTGCGGATTCACGGACCACTGGATAACTTCTCAGCCTTTCCGTTCGAGTCCTACATGCAGATTATTCTCAGTTGTGTGACCAGTCGACACCTGATTGCTAAGCAAGTGTTTCGTCGCACTCGGAAACGATGTGATGAGGCCAACCTGTACACAAATGTGAGATTCTGGGACAACACTTTCCCCGGGTCTGTGAGACGGAGGGGTCTGAATGGCCAATTGATAGGCATTGGTTCAACAATTTATTGCAATAACCCCCCGAATAACTGTGCGTTGATCGACCGCAGACCGGCCGTCATCCAAAGAATGGAAGGTGCACTATTGCATGCTTATTTCTTTGAACACTGTGACGAATTCTTCGACTACCCAGTTCCCTCTGGGAAGTTGGGCATATTCTTTTGTCACTGTTTGCCCAAGAGCACGGTCTGCTACGGTCTAAATGAAGTCATGTGCAAAGGTTTATTGCTACCTTACGGTGACAAATGGGTGTTTTATCCCATATTGCACACATGGGCGAATTTATGGTAAATCTCCGAAGGTAATCTATATTTATTCCGTTTCAGATGTTTGTTGTTGTCGAGTTCGCAGTGGATAACTCCGTTGTCATTGTGAATGACAAATGGATGATTGGCCACAGTAAGGTTAGTTGGCCTTGTTGCCCTATCAGCAGAATCCAGAAGCTCGTTCGTGAGGGCCAGCCACCACCACTTATCACTACTGTTTACGATGTTAAGGTTCATAAAAACTTCGATAAGAGCCTGCTCAGCCTCCGTCACTTGTAGATGCATCCGACGATGCTCTCCGCTTTCAAAGACTTCCGAAAGAATTGTCGGAACTACCATCTTCCGACGCAACAGCGGCGATGAATTGCTTTGCGAAAAAGAAAAGGTATACGAACTAGTATTGACAAAATACCCTTATCAGGAGACCGAAGCACTTTTCAGATGCGAGTTTCGACGAGAAAACCAAGCGACCGAAAACACTACCAGCTGACATTAATTTGTCGCCACCGCCGGTTCTGGGAGACATGTCCGCCACTACGCCTCCGAAACGGAGTCAGCTGGAAGCAACTGCTAATTTCAGCTAACTTTGGTGTCCCGAAGTCACCACGTACGTATTTATCTATTTTGATGACGTGTTCAGATCCCATGTCACAACTCATCTCATTATACCAGCAAAATCAACCCCTGCTAGAGATACTCGGATGCACTTTGTACAGTACGCGCATGAGTAAAATAGATTGTCACCTTTTCCATATTTAGGAAAACGGAAACAGTAACGAAGGTAAAGAAATGTAACAGATCGAGTTTCAAAACACATTACTTATGGAAAAATTTTGGTGTGTATGTCCAACTTCGGATGTTACGTTCATTGATTACAGCTATGATGAATGGTCTTACCATTCGGGTTGTGGAACTGCAGAAAACGATGGAGGACGTCAAGTCTAAACTGTGCAAATTTGCACATGTTTCGGGTGCATCGGTGCAGTTCATGCAGTGCGCTATTCCCGTGTGAAACTCATGAGAGTTTAAGAGATTGAATGAAAAATTGGAAGATGAAACTTTCTACGAACAAATGGTAACTTATATTGTTTATAAATTTCTGACTAGCAGTTCCATTTCCTTGTTGCTATGGGAACGCGAACAGTTGGTGATTGTGTACGTCAGATAATGCGTACACTGATCTTCGATTGCTTTTTGCACAAACTGAACAGGTGTGGTGTCCACGGACGTCAGTCATTTGCCAATACAAGTGTCTGTAGAATAACTGTCGGTGAGTATGCCGTTCTGTGTTATCCTATCCTGTATTCGCAGACGCAGTGACGAAGCACAATTTCTCGGAGCTACACCACTTTTTATAAACGAAAAGATCCAACTTTGGATTCAAAGGTGCAGACCGACCGAGGTTATTAGCACTGATTCACCATTTCAGAACGTGGCCGTGAAAACCGAAAGTGGTGGAGTCAGTTTTTACTTGATCGCTGTTAATATATTATGTATTGCTGAATCCTCCCATAAGCCGATTTCTAACGTTGAAAATTATAACGATATTTCGCACTGCACCGATTCAACGAGTAACCTATTTCCTTTGTTCCAGGTACTGCAAAGTACACAAAAATGACCCATGGTTGGATGGCGATTGTTCGCTGACGAGCCCAGTGTACAAAGATTTACCTATAGCGAAATATATAATTATCCCCTGTAAACCCTGTATTTTATTCGAACTCCGGGAATTAAGTCCGCTAGAAGTCGTATGCGGAATTATGGTTAAGTTTATTGTAAGATAGTCGTGCTTATGCTCCTGCGCTGAACTTCGGTTATTCCGTAGGTTACCAGTATATCGTTTAGCATGTACTTATTTCCGTGTTGAAGTTAGTGTTACAAAATTTATTGGGATCAGAGGAGTCCGCTTCGATAAGCTTCCGTGACCTTCACCTGAATGTCCCTTTTTGTTTCAAAGGGGACACTCAGGTAACGGTCGGAGGACACTCAGAGGACGGCCAGGGGATACTCAGGTGACATTCAGGTGATGCTCTGGTGACGATCGTGCTGCTTGGGCCGGTCTTAAGTTTCGTCATGTTCAATAAGTAGATTTCCTGTGGTTCATTCACGGTGCAAATTTGCACCTCACTCTAGAGGTTCATTTCGCAGCCAGAGTATAAGTTCCTAAAGAACAACCAACAATTTACGGAGGCGTCGTTTGGAAAGGAAATTGTGCATTCGCTTTCGTCGACAGCCCATCGACGGTCAGCGAAAAATCACTCCTTAATCACAAAAGCAGAAATACTAAGCAACTGTCGTCACAGTGCACGCACCGACAAATACCATATAGCATATATATATATATATATATATATATATATATATATATATATATATATATATATATATATATATATATATATATATATATATATATATATATATATATATATATATATATATATATATATATATATTTGGAGAACACAGTTTGGCGAACAAATGTGTTCATTGGGAATTTTCCGACATATATATATATATATATATATATATATATATATATATAGCTAAATACATAGGTGTACATACACCATATAACACGAGGCTTGTACGCACTTCCAAATTTGCAGATATATTTGATCGTACAAATGTACATATACATACATGGGAGCACATGCATATAAAAGTCGTATATTTTGCATATATAACACCCGCATGTATATAAAAAGGTATAACACTATACACAGTTTCAAAATAATTGATAATATAGTACATATACAAACTTATTTATAACTGAATACATATTCGTATATACATCGGTTGAGAATTCAGAATAAATAAGCTAAATTCCGGTCAACAACAAAATTATTTGCAGGAAAAATAATCCGCAAACAAGGGGCTCACGGACGTCTACTCAAGACTCGAAAACCTAAAAAACGGTGTCTCCATGGTTCCACGTAGCCACCGGGCGCATTTGAATTGGCGTCTAGGATCTATTCACCTCTACCCACCAAGGGAAACACCACTGCACCGCTGGTGTAGTGCAAACTTCATTTACGTGACGGATATTCCGCGGGGCTATTATAAAGCCTTGAGGTCTTGGAGTATTTCGCTGACAAGAGGTTTGAGCCCAAATATTCCCAGATCTTGTGTTTATCTTTTTTTTCTTTGGGGTACAGAGTTGAAAGCGATTGGACAACATGGAATGACAAAAAAGCTCAAGGTCGAAAAACCAGTGATTAGAAAATGAAAAAAATAAATACAGGTTTGTTCACGACTGACTTTTTCTACTATTGTTAGAAGGGAAAAAAGAGAAGGGAAAAAACCCGAAAGCTTGACTGATTAAGGGATAGATCTGTTTGGAAGTGGGCCAGGACCTAACCCAAGGTGACCATCCGAAAGAGCTTTAAAGGCTGCTTTGATGGTGCCCCTATTACTTCTTGTGGAAGACTTTTCCATAAAGATACAACCCTGAAAGTGAAGAAGTTTTGGCGTACGAGTGTGCTAGGACGGGGTTCTTAATATACTCACGTATAACTTCTAGCCTTGATCCACCGGGTCTGCAGGGAATAAGTCGTACGTAAGGAAGATGTCTACTTGTGAACGTCTTACGTCTAAAAGGTGGAGATTCAGTTCAGTCAAACGAGCTGGGTAGGAGGTGTGTTGCAAGACATGCATCATCTTCGTTGCCCCTCTCTGGGCTCGTTCCAGCAGGTCTCGATCCTGGATAGGACCGGTGTGTACCATTTGACTGCCTTATTCTAGCACAGGACGGACGGAGGTTCCGTAGACGAAAAGGAAGTCTTCTTTCGATATATGAGGGAAAGGATACCTAATAATACGGAGAATTTGAGAACCAGATTTGCTGTTTTTTCCTTTGTGAGAAGAAAAAAAGGTTTTTTCAAAGCCAAAATCCTAGTGGTTGGTGCTGGTCTACTTTTTGGAGTTGAATAATACTACTGATCTAGAAAGGATGGTAGGGAGTTCGGCAAATGTCTTAGGGACACTGCTGCCATCACTGATTGGCAGGTCCCTTTTAGAAGACCAGCCTTACGCTGCAACCATGGCCACTCGCATTTCTATTGGATCCTATCCCCACATTGTCACATCGTCCGCATACATTGCTATGTTGACGGAGATGACATCAGATAGGTCGATAATGTAGACAAGAAATAGAAGGGGGTTAACTAGTGGTCTCTGAGGCACTCCGATAGAAACCGGGGATGAGGAGGAGTAAGTTGGTCCTACTCTAAACGCGAAGGATCGGTCTCTAAGATAGCTGCAGATAACCGAATTTAGCTGACCCGAAGGGCCATGCCTTTCTAACTTTAACAGGGGGAGATCATGGGGCACTGTATCAAAGGCGTTGGCAAAGTCAGTGAAAATACCATGAGGTGTCCACCCATAATCAAATATTTGTGTTGGGCTCTCCTTCACAGTCAGTATATTGGCGATGCGAGATCTGTAAGGTAGGAAACAGTTCTGAGAAGGGGCAAGTAGTCCGTGCCCATTAAGATGATTCAACATGGCAGTTTTCAGAATGATTTCGAAGACCTCCCCGGAGATATTGGCGAGGATAATTAGCCTGTAACTATCTGGAACTTGATGGCTCTCTTTTTTGGTAATAGGAGTCGTTACTGTTTCCTCCTAACTACTGGGGAAAGCCCCCGTGTCTAGACGTTTACGGAAACGCAGAGTGCTGAGAACGGACTTTGTTTTGGCTGTTTTCTTTAAAGTTTGAGGCTGGATCATGTCTGGCCCAGTGGAACTACACGGATAAGGAAGACACAGCTTTTTGTGTACCTCAGCGGAATAGATCTCAATACGTTCCAGAGGAGCTTGAATTGTGGGGTTTTGAACCACTGGAAAAAGCTTTGAGGATGGAGCTGAAGTAAGACCTGAAGGCTCCTACCACTTATTCCGGATAAGTGGTTGGAGAGCCGTCCGATGGCACTAAGGCAAGGGGAGAGGGCGAGGTCTGCCGGGCAAGCCTTAGATGCTGGTAAAGAACGGACTTATTGCTTTGCACTCGAGCAATGAAATCTGTTTGCTGGCTTTGAAAGTATTGCTGTGAAGTTATTTGCATCAGTCATTAGATCTGTGGACCTACAAACAACAAACAATCGCACTAGTTCTTCTAATAATCGACCTTTTCCCCTGGAAATTGGGCTTTTCTGTCCATCGGTTTTGCGAGTTATTGGCACAATCAGACAGTCAGCAGCTCGATTAGCTCAGTGACTCAGTTGACCTCTAGATCGCAGCTGATGCGGTCAGACTAGATCTGCAGGTGGTTCCCGATCTGTTGAAAATCAGTCCGCTTGAAGGATCTAACGCTCACACTCAAGAAACCACACTTGGGCCATCTAGTTACAAAGTCAAATTTCAGTACTATGTGATCAGCTTTTCCACGTGAGGAAGAGGACAGACCTCTTCCAGGAAGTGACTCTCGTTGGGTGTGAGGAGACCTGAAAGTGATGAGTCTTGTCTCAGTCTGTATCTAGAGTTAAAGGGGATGTGCTGGGCCCAGTTGCTCTTTATTATCAGTGTGACCAGAGATCTCCCGAAAATGCTGTCTGAGGAATGAAGTGTAACCCAGCTCACCCCAGGGGCATTGAAATCACCTGGTGTTGAAAGATGCGTAAACGAGCACTGGACCCTAACTTCACCCACCTGTTATATGAGGGCATTACTGGATTCCGCCGTGCAACGCAGAGGCCTGTAGACGACTCCAATTAAAAGGGTTTCAAAAGGGCTATAATTTCGGGTCGTTTTTGAAAACCCAGGCCCAGTGGATCAGGCTAACACTCTGCTTAGTGGCCTAACCACCAAAATCACCAACTCAGCTGGGGCATCTTGGCTGCTCTCGAAGTCTGTGAAAAAGATATTAGGACTAATCTTAGAACTGAACTCTGAGAATGCCTTCTTGGATCTGCTCACACAGACAAGCATACTGAGAAAAATATTCGACCAAGCTAGATGAGTCTCACAAAGCAAACCTCTTCAAGTCCGCTCAGAAGCAACGCAGGATGGAGGTAACCGTCTAGAAAAGGGAAAACTCCAGGGGAGAACGACGACTCCAGGCTTTCTCGCTCCACCCCTGTTGTTCTAACCAGACTGGAGGACAAACCGAAGCCCTAGTTCATAGTTGGATCGGCAGGAATCGCATCCTTCGGCGCCCCCTCAGAGGTCCGTTTTTCCCTCTTCCCTGAGACTGAGGCACCGACCGAGCATCTAACATTCATCATCCCAAGCGCGGACCTTGAGAAATCCAACAGCGAGCTGCAAATAACGGTCATAGACAAAACAGCGGTGACTAAGATGGTCCCAGGGAAGCAGGAAGGCGGGAAAGAAAGCGACACTCCTGGCCCAGCCATCACTTACCCCGCTATCACAATAGGTGGGCTTTTGAGATTCAAGCGGAACAAGGTGGGACTACTGGGTAAACCATCTGCAGCTCCCAGTGTTAGTAACTCCCTGGCCGCACTATTCCCTAAACCGAGGTGGCCTCAGCCGGAACCACAGGTGTAGGTCTTCCTTCCTTACACCTTAAAACCGCTCAAAGCCTCGTTCTTCTCTCGTGCTCCTTTTCGCTCACCCTCAAAGCAGGCCAGTCCTCCGGAAACGGCCAAGAAAAAGGAGCATCAAAAAGGGCGAAGCCTCCGCAAAAGGCTCCGCGGAAAGATCAGACTAAGAAACAACACTTGAAGGATCCTCACTCCGCTCTTCTTCCCCCCAACCATAGTCCTCCACTTTCTGAAACCTTTACACGGCATGCTTTTGGATGCCTCTCTACAAACGGCCTCAGTACCTCTAATAGGATACTAGAACTGAGACAGCTGGTGGCTGACAGAAATCCTCACATTCTGGCAGCCACAGAAGCTTGGCTTACCCCAGATATCCTAGATGTTGAAAGTTCTACCACTGGATATACCTCAGTCCGTAAGGATTTCTTGAGAGGTGAGGCCTGTGGGGTGGTCCTGTATCTCAGCGACAGTCTTTCCCCACACTTCATTTACCTTCTTCCCCAAACTCCCATTACTGACTCTTTACGGGTGAGTATTAGAAATTCTCCCTCAGAATTTCTCCTGGTAGGCGTGCTTTATCGTCCCCCACACACTGGCCTAGACGAATCTCTACATCTCATAGAACAGCCGCGAGGTCTAGAGGCTAGGTGTCACTTTGCCCGACTCTTACTGTTAGGAGATTTCAATACTCCGAGTGTCAGGCAAAAGAGAAAAGCTGCTGGTAGCCATTGTCGCCAGAAACTAACGGACCTAATGGCAGAACTCTCCTGGTCACTGCAAGTCGGAGAACCAACAAGATACCGTACGGGGCACGCCCCCTCACTGCTCGAACTGGTGACCTCCAACGAGAACCACCAAATAGATACAGTCATCGTGATCCCCCAGTAGGTAATAGTGACCACGCGGTCCCTCAGTTTGACTACATAATTTGCTGGCAATCATCGCCTCCCAATGCTAACTCACTCGTGCATTCAGGAAACCAGCAATGATTATCTCAAGTACTTTCTGGACCAGAAATTAGCACCTTAGATCTACTAGCCGATACAGAGACTCTCGGCAGTTTCTTTGAAGGCTGTATCCGCCAGGCCAAACTCCCTTATGTCCCTAAGAGGTAAGTCAAGGCCAACAGTAAGCCTGTAACACACGTTTGAGCAATGCCTAGCCAAATTCGCGACGGATTCCGAAATCAAAAGGCGATTATCCGTGATATTCTACGATACTAGATTACCGAATAAACAATGACACCAAAAAGATACAAACCTCAATAATGAGATCACAAGGACGCAACAAACCAGAAACCGAATTGCAGCGTGCGAGCAAGGAGCACGTGCGTCACGCAGGTCCAGAACAAGGATATGACAAAGTAGCGCTCTGGGCGTGAACAAACAACAATTGGTCCATAAAACCAAACAGTTCTTAAAGACACGCCAATAGTGTAAGTAAGTGAGTGATGTTAAGAAAAACACTGAATCGCAAGGGTTTTAGGGAGATTTTCCACGAACGGCGGTTACAAAGCCCACACTGCCGCGATCCATCAAACGTCGGTTGGATGAAAGCTGTAGAAGTTTTGTCAGGCTTAAATCCACGGGACTAGAAATGAAGACAGCGGAATTTAAGCCCATTCGTAATATTTGCGGGGCTAAAATAAGGGGTTCTTTATTAAACAACAAAGGGCCGTCCTCTTTCCAGGTTTATGCGAATAACCAGGCAGCCAGGTTCCACCCCACCTGCACTGTGCCTCGGAGAGGGCACACCAGGAGCAACGTTTTCGAAGTGTCAGAAATGTTTAAGTTGCATTTCCAGACCGTCTGCACCTCACTTCTTATCTTCGTCCATCCCCGACTTCTAGGCCTGCCAGTGAAGCAGCATTCATGCAATACACTCTTTGCAAAGCAGGAAGGAGGGAGCCAGCTCAGTCGACTTAATGCATTTAGTTTCGTGGTCCCGGATGAGATCCACCCTCGAATCCCTAAAGAATCCTACGCATTATTGAATGAAACCTACGGGGAGCTCTCCCAGTGATGCTGAGGCTCTGGTACCTTCCCAACCTCTCGGAAGAGAGTGACAATCAGCCCTACCTTCAAAAAGAGCAATCGCTTTCAACCAGTGGGCTACAGACCAATCAGAGTAACGAGCATTCTCAGCAAGATCTTCGAAAGCAAGCTTAAGCTTGTCTCAGTGACACACCTGCACAAGAACAGCTGGACTCCTCCTGCTCAAAGTGACTTCCTGCCGGGAAGGTCATGCATTACCAATACGCTCTCCGTCATGGATAGCCTTACTCGGGCCTACGACGAATGCGTGATTCCGCACGCGGTCTTTATCCACTTCGCAAAAGCTTTTGACGGGGTACCACGTGTTTCTCTTATACACAATCTGGAATGTTACGGAATCTCCGGCAACTTGCTCTCTCCTCATAGCTTTCTCATTAATCGGTCATCCAGGGTCAGAACAGGTCCCTGCTTCTCGAAACCATCCTTGATACACTCTGGAATCCGCCAGGGGTGGGTTTTGGGTCCCTTATTGTGTTTCATTCATATAAATGACCTTCCAAACAAAATAGCTGTGAGCGTCGCAAAATACGCGGACGATTTTACGACCTGAGGCAACAAGGCCACAGAGTTGCAGTCGGAGATGGACCACGCCAAGCAATGACCTATCGACTAGAGCCTACCAAAGAATGAGGACAAATGTTTGAGCTGAATTCTTCTGGACGATTGACGCCACTCCCATTCGGGAAAGGGAACGGCAAAAGGTCTTGGGCTTCTGGCCAAACAATTCGCTTTCTTTCTGCTACCAACATCAACTAGCCAACAGGTCTACCTTTCGCGTTCTCAACAGGATGAGGCGAAACTTTCCTTCTGTTATGAAAGAAGACCTTCAGATCGTTTTTTGGACCCAGATCCGACCTTTTCTTAGAATACGGCAGTCAGATTGTAAACTCCGGTCTGGTCAATGATCGAGGTATCTTATAACCCCTGCAAAGGAAAGCCCCTAAGCTAGGTCGCGGGTTTTCGAGCACCCCTTATCCTTAAAGGCTGGCCGACCTAAAACTTTGCCCTTCAGAAACTCGCAAAGTTAGAGAGGACCTCTTCCTAATGTGCAGTCTTTTCACTACTGGACTTGCAGATCACTTTTTCATGAGCTCCAGCCTGGACACCCTCAGAAAGCACTCTAAGGAAGCATCCAAGCCTAGTCCTCGTACTAAAGTCCGTAAGAACTCTTTTACTCATAGAATAGTCTCGCTTTGGAACGACTTACGCAAGAGATTATCGATGCTCCGAGCAAAGAGACGTTTAAAAGCAGTTGATAAGTTCTTAGAGCTAACATTTCCTTCTTTAACTTTTTACCATTTCATCCGGTGTCTGCCCTCCTTCGAGGTTCTCTCAACCGGCCTATCTTTCTGGGCTATGCCCCTCCCTTTCGAAGATACTTGTATACATAAAAATTCAAAAATAAATGAACAAATAAATGACGAAACATGAAAAAACTTGCTGTTTCATTTCCGTCTGCTTTGATACAAAGAAGTTGCGCATTTTTAATTCTGGTTTATCTTACGCGTATATGCTTGCTTCAGATAGCAATATTCTTGCCGCCTTACTGGTCACTATGGACCTCTGTCTGTACTACCATCTTTCGCATATGCCCCTGGTAGTTGTCCTCTGTTGTCCGGTTCTCCTATTTTCGGCGGAATGACCAATGCCGACCAGGAGACACCTAAAAGAAGGGGAAAATTTAGGCTCCACCCTCGAACCCGTGTACCAAGTCAAGGCTTCAAGACATCACCCAGCAAACTCGTCTCCACCCTCGGAATCAACTGGGTGGGATAGGGTTTGTTTGGCTCCATAAGACGCTTAGGTTTTCTCTCGTGACTTGCATTACAGCCCGTTGTGGGCTCATCTAGCTCATTGGCTGCTCTAGCAAGGCTGTTGTTCAGAGAAGCATACGGTTTAGGTGGTGGCCTTTCGAATTAGGACGCCCCGCCCAAGTGCGACCTGCCACTGTCTTAGGTTCGGGACCATTTGTGAAACCAACTGCTGCTAGCCAAACGACCAGGGAAAACCTAAGCTTCGGGATACCTATAGCTTCCGATACAACTACTTGTACTCTAGTTCGACATCTGACTTCTAAAGACCTATCCGGAGAGGCCCCTCTGTCCGTACCGCTTACATCCCTTATCTAGGCAGTCTGTGATAGGCAATCTGTCCGTGATGAGTGAAAACCAACAAATAAGGCTAGAGTGTTTCTGTTAGTTTTGAGCTTGAGCCAGGAGCACCACGCCGGGTTGTGAATTTTAGGCGATGAGAGAAGACCAAGTAATTGTTTTGTTTTCTCCGTAGGAGCCATCGTCTTTTCAAAAAGGCCCCAAACAATAAGGCCCTCAGAAGAGATATCCAAGCCTCGCAGCTCCTCAGCGGCAGTAGCAATGCGCCTTTCTGAGATCTTGGAGGCTTTATGAGCAGCTACTTCCTCTGGGCAAAGAGAGAGCACTGTCGCCTCTGCGTGCTCTATCCTGGTCTCCAGGGCCTTAACGGTGTTTCAGAGACCTAGGGTCTCCCTCCCTCGATTTCTGACTATCTCCGACAGACGATCTGGGGTTGGGGTGGAATTGCCGAAAGACGTTTCTGAGACCACCGTTGCCTCTCTACCTTGGTTCGTGGGGGTCGTGTCTTTGTTCAATAATTCGGAATACACCTCAAGCTGATATTACTTTGGAAAACGAGATCAAATGGCTCGAGAGTTACTTCAGTTTTCTGACGGGTAGAGCCAGTGCAATATCAATAAGCTGTTACCTTGGGGGGGGGAGGGCAACGGGCTACGGAACCAGAACTAACGGGTGTCAGGAAGGCACCAACATTTTGCCTTTAAAGGGCAAAGCAGCAAGACTCAAACCAAGTTCGAAAGTACCACCAAGGTTATGACAACACCCTACTTCAGGCTCGGAAATGATGTAAGGGTTGTGAGGTGCGTAGAATCTGGTCGGATTCCTTCGGAACCAGAAGCTCCTCACCAGTGGTCTGTGTTATGGGACTTGCCTCTAAATATAGGAGAATGCTCAAGTAGCAGAGCACAAATTCCAGCGAGAAGCTTTAGTTAAACCTAGAACAGCTGGTCCAGGATTCAGAACACATTTTCAGAGACAAGCAATTGTTTTCATCGGTTCATTCTCAGGTCTTTACAATTAATATAAGAGATGGTTGTGCTGAAATGGTCAAGGGTGATCCGGATTGGACGTAACTTGTTGGGGGGGGGGGTAGATTGAAGTGTCGATCTGCAAGTCTAGGTCGTGAGGAACACGTGGTTCAGAGCTGAGTGGCTGGGGAGAGGTGGTCCACTTGCGGCCAGTGTAATTGGAGGGCCTGAACGAATTTCTTCTGTGCACACAGAGCGGGTGTGAAAAGGCGGATGCTAATCGCTTCTGCGCTGGCCAGCGTGTGTGAGCGGATGCGTTAGTAGGAAATGGGGAGCACCCAACAGATGATTTTGAATGCTGAACCTGTGCTCATTTGATGACCTGAGTCTACCAGTTGCCCAAGAATGGCACTCCCTATGGTTCCCGTTCCTCCTTGCTGTAGCCACCGTGAACGATGTTCCTTAATTGCTTGGGATAGTTGCCATGCCGTTCGACTAATGTAGGTTGCATTACATTTGAACCTGAACAAGAAGATTGCCAATGAGGTAGCCAGCATTATCAACACATCTTTGTTAGAATTTCGGATGACCGAAGAGCTTGCAAATACACAGGAAACACTAGTTCAGTTGAATGTTCCACCCACAGCACGTAATAAACGTCTGCTGACGAGGTCCAAAAAGGCGCCTCCTCTGAATGGCATACAGATAGACAGTTTCTTATTGGGGATGTCATAACTTGGAGCCCAGAAGTGCGACGTCAGAGACTTGAGCATGGTCGTTTCGGGCGGCTTCAAGCCCTAGGCAAACTATCTGTAGGCTACTAACAGGGCAAATAGAGTCCTGTACCCGCTGCGCAGAACACTGATAACAAGAGGCTCCGGAGAGCTACGGCCAGTAGGTGTGACCCTCCTCCGGACCCGAATAGGGTGTGCAGTTGAGGCATGGAATCCGCAGTTGGTGAAGCACATCTCTCTGTAAAGGTTTTATGTAGGTTTCCGTAGAGCGGTATTAAAGCCACAAAGGCAGCCATACGGGGCAAGCAAGCAGCGCTAGTCCTGTTCCTGCAGAAACTCAATGGAAAGCTGGGTAATTGATCGGAACAAAAAAATAATTAAATTGGTTGTCATCCACGAAACAACCGATGAACACACTAGACGGAAAATCATCACTATGCGGACCAAAGTAAGAAGTAACCCAGCCGGGGACCAACAAGGCTATCGAAGCCCAGCAGATTGCTTGTAGGTAAATTATAGACTGGGATAAACCTCCTAAGGCAGCAGTGTAAGTGACTCTGACGGTATCCAAGGGGAGGAATGACTGGTTTTGTACTCATGCCTCTCGAGAATGCCAGTGCAAAGAATAAATACTGAAAGTCTCTCCAAATGTTCCACGTGCTTTGTGAATTTTACTATACTTGACATTACTTTGAAAAAATCGTCCTTACACCACTCTTTTGAACGTTCGCTTATTCGTGTGAGACACTTGAACTCGGCCTTGAATCGTTTCTGACTGTCGTACTTCAGCCACGGGATTTTGAACCTTTGGGTTGTAATCTTGAGTCTATTTGGCCGCATGCTTCAGGCTAGTGTATATTTGTTCCTTCTGTGGGTTTGAATCTAGTACCGTAGAAACTACGAATCAATCTTATTCTGGTTTTGAGATTCCTTTGAAATGGCAACGCTTTGCCTGACCTGCGATAGCTGTATTGCAGCCAGTGAGCCAGGGAATTTGGCTTTGTTGGGCCTTCTAAGTCCTTTTCACTACCCCTCGTTTTCGCTTCCCCTTCTTTCCTGTTTAATCCACCTAAGCCGAGTCCCAAATACCTCTATTAGCCCTGGTTGTTTTTCTTTATTTGACAGTCTCCGATGGGTGCAGGTCTTGACTTTTGCATGAGCCGTGTACTCGCTGGTTGCTGAAATCTACGTTTTAAATATCTTCCCTTCGCTGCTGTCTCGGACGGCTTTCCCGATATACACCTTTCTCCCAGCTACTGAGGGACAGAGGATCCCATAAAGATGAAGCACCGTGAGACCGTGGCTCCGGCAGGCCCAAGAAACCAGACTATCACCGGCAGCACTGCGACGAGGAAGCTGGGAGCGACTCAACACGGACCTTGTCCCGTGATTAGGGATATCACCCGAGAGGTGAGGGGGTGAAACTTAAGAAATAATCATCAGAGGGACAAGGCAGAAGGAGCAGCCTGGGAAGCGCAAAGACCATTTATAATATTGGTATATTTCTCGGCCATGGTCGAGACGCACGCGGTAAAGCATGATCATGGTGTACACGTTACTCAATAAGATGAAATGTTCACATATTCTAAGTATGAAAGTCGAGAGTATTAGAGATGAAAAAACAATGACAGGAAAAGTTTGAATGGACCATTCTGATAATGGTTTGCGCGGCAGTTTTAAACCGGTTTCGAATCCGGATCAGGCAGTGGTGCGCGGTGGAGATATCGAGAAAATCGTTAGCGCAGTGCTAAGGAGGCATTATTAACAAGAATGATGCAAGCCCAGGAAACCAGAGGCCAACTGAGGTTCTGCAGATGGAATAAATTTTGAACAAGAAAAAAAGGGTGGAAAATCGACGCATGCGAAGAGGATAGCGATCCATGAAGACAATGCAGACCCTGAATGACGGATTTACCGGAGTTCTGTAAACGGAATGAGATTTAAAGCAGGGGGACCTGAGGCCAGTTTCGTGAAAGTGAACACCGGTGGATGTGGGAGAAACAGCAGTCCATAAAAAGGTGAGTTTAGATTCAGGGCCAGTAATATGTACTATTCAGAAATGAGAAGGCGCAACTGGAGGGTCTTCGAGAAATGGAAAGTCAAATTCCAGCCGGCTACGGTTCGGAGAAAAGATAACCTGTGTTAACGGATAATAAAGTGGGAAAATCTTCGCATGGACTTCAGCGTTATGCTGCTTCAATGACAAATATATATGTATGTGATGACGCATTTGCCTTCAGTGTTATTCTGGTAACGTACTACATCGAATGCGTAAGTTTCATCTGGCAGGGCAAAGTATGTGTCAGTCAATCAGCCGAGTGATGAACTCCCTCTATTAGAATCGGGAATATCCATCATTCCGGGCCAACTTCATCTCCATGGAGAGCCGCTCTCTTCATATTCACCAAAGTTCACGGTTGTACTCCCATTCATTTCTTTAACCTCTCCATGTCCATAACTTACTCCGTGCATAGAACCAGCAATAGGCCTCAGTTACCCACATCTTGCATTATTATGACGTATAACGCATTCCTAGCGCTATATTTTCACGATATATTTTGTATTTTCACGGACCACCACCAACCAGTCGAATCCGAAACCAAACCGTATTTGCCGCGCAAACCTTTTAAATTTCAGTCGACTCAAACTATCTCTAGCTATATTGTTTTGCTTCTGACGACTCCACTCGCTTTCTTGAAATTCGTGTATAGTTCATTGTTTTGAGTAACGTTGTACACCATGATCATGCGCTTGCGCATGCGTCTCGACCATGGTCGAGAAATATACCATTATTATTATTATGTTAGCTGCATGCGCGTGAGCTGGAATTCGTGTTGGTTGCGTTAGAAAATGCTGAACGATCTGATAAGCAATTGAGGGTATCTCCTGTTGTGTGGTTGGATTTCTGTCCCAGTTGCCATGGTAGGTTCCACTTGAGTCTCTGTCCGTACGAGTCAAAGCGGCCTCCTTGGTTAGCCAATTTGGCGACTGAGATAGTGGGAGACAACGACCTGAAATAAAGGGAGATTGCAGTCTGGACGTGGTTCCAGCTGTGGGTTATGATAATATGTGAAGACAATAAACAATGGATTGGTTAGGTCTATGTGAGTGGGGCATGGATAAAATAGGCTCGCAGTGGATTTGAGCTGTACTGCTGCAGGCTGATGAAGTTGCGTACACAGGCTTGGTAGCTGTATGCATTTCAAAGGATTTATGATTTGCCCGTGGTTAGTAATGATAACCTTCAATACCGTTTGCTTACGCAGAACGCAGTTTGGCACGAGGCGATAAGATAGGTTTGAAATAACAGACAGAGCGAGTAGGACTATCATACTGTTTGCGTGGCGCTACGCTGTTACTGTCTCTTTCGGTATAGTGGTTGTTCTATGCTGAGTAGTTTCTGAGGAGTCCAAGTAGAAGGAACTATTGGGGTGACAGTGGTTATAGATTAGAGGTAATTATTCTGTTTAGGCATTGTAAACTGTTAGGTTTACGCTTAGGTGATGGCGACTGCGGCGTATGGTGTGGCACATCCTAGATTCTGAAGGGTTCAGGTTAGTATCCAGCGTTTTCCTCATAAGCTCTATCAAAAGACATATAAGGATTCGTAAGAGCGATCAGTTTTTGGACGTCCAGAGCTACGTGTAGTCCAGACTTAAACATAATTAGGGAATCAACGGAACGGACTTCAGCTGGGAGTTTATTCCACAGGGTTGCATAGTTCAGGAGGAAGAAGTTGATGGTAAAAAGTTGGGACTGTTTTGCTGTCCTAGATCGTATGGATGAACCGCTGAGTTCCGTAATTGCTGCAGCGGTGGGGCCAACCCTATGCGGGTCTAATTGAGCCTAGGTTGCTCAGAGCGGTTATTCGACTTATTAGTACCCTATACCTACCTCAAAGGCCTGAGCCCTTGAAATATACGGATTGTATAACATAGTCAGCGTGTCCACCGTTAGGGCTATGCTTATTTCCTGTTTGAAAGCCACCTATGTTGGTGATAACGCCCGAATTCTTTGTGGTAGCTTATTCCACAATGAAGCGTACTTGTTAATGAAGAAGTTTGACCGAAGAGCAAGCTTCGGCAAAGGGACAGACACCAAGAACTCATTGTTACGTAAGGGCTACGTAGAAAGGGTTCTTACCTGCGGTGCTGAACTACATGATCTATTCTTCAAGATATTGTGAAAGAATAGCAGGTTATTTTTTATGCGGAGTAGCCATAAGGGATCGATTTTCAGCCGCTCACAACGTTCCATGTAATTAGAGGGCGAAGAAAAACCTATGAGCTGTTTCGTGAATGCCCGTTGTACATTCTCAAACGCTATGCGGTCCCTTTGTCGCATGTTGGAACAAATGATTAAGCCGTATTCCAGAAGAGGTCTAACATGGGACTTAAAAATGTTTAGTTTACTTTCTGGCAAAATAAATGTTTCATGTATTAGCCCGATCGTACGGCGTGCTTTAGCCACCTGGATGGCTGCGTGTTCCGAAAAGTCAAACGTACATGAGTAGTGTAGACCCAAGTCACGTACCTGAGAGTTATCGGGGATGAATTTGCCGTTTATACTAAATCTTCCAGTGCGGACGTGACATTTATACGTAATAATATTACTTTTTTCGGCGGAAAAACTCATTTTCCAATCTTTACTCCAGGAGCTGAGAGCGAGCAGTTCCCTTGTAATGTCATCTACGGTAGAGGCTAACGCCGCGGGCTCAAAATTGTACACGATTTTGATATCATCTGCAAACAGGAAGGGAACTCCTCGTTGGAAAATGGTAAATATATCGTTAACGTACATTAGGAACAGTACTGGGCCCAGTACACTTTCTTGTATCACCCCACTGGTTACGGGACGGGGTTCGGACAAATTTCCACCTATACTTACAACCTGGTCTCGGGCTGATAAATAGGACGCAAACCAAGCGAGCATTGGGTCCACGATTCCATAAGTTTTAATCTTCTGTAGTAACCGGACGTGGGATACCCGGTCAAACGCCTTGGTCATGTCCAAAATGATCACGATTGCCGATTTACCAATATTGACAGCCTCTGTGACCAGATTGAGGAAATCGGTCATGCATGTCGCACATGATCTGTTTTTCAGAAAACCATGCTGACCAGCGTTGATTAGATTATTGTTAAGAAGGTGACGTGTCAGCCTTTCCTTGATCATTCTCTCCATGATCCTGGACACGACCGGGTTGTGGTTCACCGGCCGATAGTTAACTGGATCTAGACGTGATCCTATTTTGTGCATCGGTATGATAGTTGAAGTTTTCCATTGGGAAGGGAAAACACTGCACCTGAGTGACAAATTGAATACGTTTGTCAGCAACATTGAAACATCTTCGCCACCTCGACTAAAAATGGCCGGTGGTAATGCATCTGGACCTGGCCTGCAGGACGGTCTTTTTCTTGCAACATGGACTGAAACCTCCTCAGGGTAGAACACTACCGTCGAGAAAGTTACTGATGTCACCGGATCTAGAACGGGGAAGGATGTGGCGTCATCCGTCGTTAAAGAGGAGGCAAAATAGGTGCTGAAAGCCTCCGTAATCAAAAGAGGGTCACGCAAGCATTTATTATTATAGTTCAAATATGGGATGTCTTGGTTAGGTTGCTTGTTTCTGACCTTCATTAGCCTGGCCAGTGCTTCCACCTTGTTTGGGTGGCTTAAGGCATCTCGTTCCTGTTTCTTCTTAGAAGAATCCAAGCGCAATTTAATCGTACGGGATATACGTATTATTTGAAGATACGACGAGAAGTCCCTCGTCTTAGTGAATCTTCGTTGGAGTTTGGCTAGGTTACCGTTAAGACGATCTAGAGAGTTTCGCTGTTTGCGTATGATAGGCCCCGAGGCTGGATTGATTTTGTCGAGGCAGTAGTGAAGATTAGTATACAGTTGGGCAGCTGCTATCTCTAGGTCATTAGATAAAAACGATTCGTCCCAGTTTAAGGAACGGATAAAAGAGGGTAGACTATTCCAGCAAGCTTTATGGTATTGCTTATTGGTGGTCGGAAGGTGTGTTTCTGCTGACTTATCAGTGTGAGGCCAAGGTGCAGTAAAAACACAGGATACCATCTTATGGTCACTACCGGTGAAGCGACTTAAGATTTGGGTATCTAAATTCTTGATACCAATAGAGAAGATAAGGTCTAATGTATTTCTCCCTCGAGTGGGGGATAAAACATGCTGTACCCAATTACCCACATGGATACACGAAAGGAAATCATGGAGTTTTGGGGGTGATGTCATGGAATGCCAGCATATTTCAGGCACGTTGAAATCACCAGCTAGAATTTTAGCAGTTACGGGGAGGTTAGAGACATAGTTGAATGCGTCTATTATTGCTGTCAACTCGTGCCTGCCCTGGTTTGGAGGACGGTAGATACATCCTACGAGAAGTAGTTGTTGATATTCTTTGATAGTGAGCCAGACCGAGTCTGGAATGTTGTCTAGAATAGGATGATGGAACCTACTCGCCGTGAATATGTGTTTGGTGTAAATGATGCAGCCGCCTCCTCTTTGGTCAGATCTACTGTTGGCAGTGGCCTTATAGCCGGGTATGGATACGTGGTTTAATGGGGTGTGATCCGTCAGCCACGTCTCGGTAACTAGTAAGATGTCAGGGTGTAGGTCTAATGCAAGCTCTCTAAGCAGGGACAATTTTGGGAGGAGAGATCGGACGTTAAGTAGTAAGAGAGACAAGGTGTTTTTGGATAGGTTCTCAGTAGATAGAGCCGTAATTTCATTGTGGTGAGGTGATGAAGGATCGTCAAATAAGGCGTGGCTTACGATGGGCAGTCGAAGCTCGACCCCTTTTAACCGCGTTTCAGATGAAGAGTTTGTGCCTGTGACTAAATGCGCCGCTGGGCTTTCAAATTGGGCGTAATTTGAAGAGCGGTTAGGGGGTTCTAATTGAAACGGCCGAATCCTGGAGGGGGTAAATGAGGCGCGGAAGGAGCTAGGGGGGGATAGATGTGGTAAGGACTTATGGACATTTGGTGCATTATCCCGGGGCTTGATGCTATACGTGGATTTTGGTTGAGTGAGGGATAAGGACGAAAAAACGGGAGCGGTCCGGGGGCGGGGTGGAAGTTGAAGCTTGTGCCAAGGTTGCGGACTGCACTGAGGTAGTCCATTGAAGGAGGAAATGGGAGTATAGGAATATTCGACAGGGAGGGTTGAACCTGGTGGTGATATGGGTCTTGGAGGACCCCCGGAGAGGTAGAATCGAATACCCCGTTTCGAGAGGTATAGGGCACGGAAGCGAAGGCATGTTGGGCCAGTGGTGGAAAGAAAGGTCCGCCCGGCATCATATTTGGTATCGGGGCAAACTGTATTATCCGTGGAGGCATACGTGATGGTGTTGAACACGGGTCGAGAGCCGGCCACTGGGTCTCTGGGAAGGCTTTATATTGAGTGGGATTGTGCGTGGGTCGGACCCTATTGTGAGTTGTCTGACAATTCGAGCGCAGCTCGAGTGGGCTGGATGCTTGTATCTTTGAGCTAGTGCCCTCTGTAGGCCTAGAGTCTGCACGGTTAGGTTCAGGTTTGTGGGTGGATCGGTGCGGTCGCCTCCGAGAGCCCACAAATATTTGACAACTGCTTTCCGGTTTTACTTCGGATTGCATGGTAGGATGGCCCTGGCAGTGAGGCCCCACTCTATCTGTTTGTGCGTGATGATGGGCCGGAATGGGCCTCGCGCTTGCACGTTTTGTTGGTCCGGAAAGGTTCGTGGAGGAATTGAGAGATCTAGTAAGGGCAGGAGGGACAGGCGGATGGGCCCAACCGGATGGAGTAGTGGGAGTAGAGGTAGCCTGCATCCTACGAACCCGCTTACTTGGTGGAGGGATGGCCGGTGATAGAGAGGCCCCTAATGCCCGATCAACCGTGCCGTTGTTAGGGGCAGGTGATGTAGATACGCTGCGGGTAGGGGTCGAAGCTGCATCTAGAAGTACCTGTCGTCCACTGGATGTTACCTGGGGTCCGACAAGAGTGAGCTGTCAAGGTCGACCGGCACCTGAATTGGTACGGAGCGTGCCGGGATGAGGGGAGGTGATCGCACGGCTGAGGCTAGCCTCAGCCGAGGGCCGGTTTGTAAGGTACTAGTGGGAGTTACTGCTGTCCTTGACGCCTCTCTTTGGAGAGGAGTCTTGTCTGCCGTAATCCTGACCGATTTATAAGCTGTGTTGAGGGCAAGCGACGATTGCCTTTTGATAAATTCTCTTGCTATTTGATCGGAAGGGAATTGGAAAAGGATAGGACATGTGTGGCGTGGTGAACGTTTGTGTAACCTTGTGCACGTGCATGGATGGTGTTCCATGCCAGCTGCCCTGAGCAGGGTGGATTTCAGTTGTGATACTGGGGCCTTGTCCGGGAGATTGAAGGCTATCGCACTTTTGCTATTTGAGATGCGCTTAAAGATCTCGGTAGAAACAGAATTAAGGAAGTCCGTGGCTGATTTAAGCTGCTGTTGCGTATAGCTTGCCGCGGGGTCCATTAGGCACAGTAGCGGAGCAAGCTTGGCGATATTGTCATCCAGAATCGAGAGTCTTGTTGAGATATTCTCAACCTCTTGGTGAATACGAGCACTGAAGATAGCGTCGTTCGCCGTGGTCGGGACTGACCATGCACCGTGCTGCATGGCCAATATGTCGATGGCTCAACAGCCGGAATCCACCTAATCACTGGGTCAACAACTGAAACAGGAGAAACTAATCCTCCTCCTGCTCCTTCTAACTCCGCTTTCTGCCAATCTAACCCGCACACTGGGAAGCGGTCAGAAGTTTAGGAAAAATGACGTAAGGAGTTAACTGCTTAGATGAAGAAAAAAGAAATAAGTGTGAAGCAGACGAAAAAAGAAGCGATAAAATTATGATAAAAATGGATAGAAGGGTGAAGAATCTAAAGAGAAGTACGTGAGGACAAAGAAAACAAATCCAAACAAGAAAAACCGAGACCACTTAAATGGAGAAAAAATAAAGGATCTTCCGAAGGCCAGAAAATTCTGCGTCCCAAAGCCAGCGCTGCAACATCTCACTCAGGCCAATATGCAGTCCAGCCATCGTAGACGAGGACTGAAGGAAGAAAAACTGGTACGACAGCCTGGACGCAGGACAGTTGGACTCACCAAAACCCAACTACGTCCTAGTAGAGGAGCCAAGGAAAGCGAGTATATTGACGACAATCCCCACGATTGGGCGAGTAGTCTGTGACACTGGAGAAGGCTGAGCCGAGGTACTAGCCAGTTTGCTCTACCGTAGCTTTTGAATCCATCGTCAGAAGGTGTCATTTACTTCCACGTGGAACACTTTCTATTGTGCCTTATTCTGTAACTCCCAGCCCGAATAGTTGGTTAACCCTGGCAAAATAATTGCGCCGGTCGGACGGCACTACAGAAAGCACGAGTACGCGCGGGTCCGGCACCCAGAAATTGCTAGCAGGATCTCCAGAGGCTGCAAAGCCTAATATTGAGCAGCAGTTTCGGAGCAGTAAAAGGCGACTTTTCTTGGACTTCCAGGACCGTGTATGCCGCGAAATTTGATTAATTCAGTTCCAAGGAGGAAGTAATAGACTACTAAAACTGGCCTTGGCGCTCTACTAGGATCACGACAATATTTTATGGGTATGTTCAGGATGTACAGCAAGAGGCTGAGGCATGTTCAGGGGGTCTCACCGTAGGCTCCGTGATACTTTGGTAAAAGAAGACAGAAAACCACTCCATGCATACAGGCGTATGAGGAGGGAGCTAGCTTGGTTTCTCAGAATGGCACGGCTGGCCCCTCATTTGTGATGCCGACAAGTAGGCATACTTTCATTCGCAGCAAAGGGGGGGAGGAAGTCCATTTGAGACGGGGTCACCTAAAGCTTTCTACAAAGCTTAAATGACCTGATTCAGTGGCGGGCTACTCGAATGGGAAAACTCCGAGCTCAGACCAACGGTATGACTTGCAGTGGGGACGGTAGAGATATAATAATAATGGTTTATTTCGGAGACACCTGAAGCATGCTCGATTGCATGATCATATGATACAGGTGAGGTCACAAAAAGGTTCCTTGGATATTCATTTGGGTAAATGCAGCCTAAAAGTGTACAGGTTTTAGTGGTCGCATGAACGATTGCCCGGCATATTTGAGTTTGAAGGTCGGGTGGACGTACACTTGTGAATTGAGTGAAAAAGGCTCCGCCGTCGAGATACGTGATGAAGTAAAGCGGTGATGATGTAAAAATGCGCAGTATTTTGGATATCGTCGATGTAAATTCGCAAGGGTGAGGAAACTGACGAAGACAATTTTCGAAAAATCACCAACGAAAAATTGGAGAATTTTGGGTGATGAAGGACATGCACTTGAACCAGTAGTCCAGATGACCCGGAAAATAGCAGAAATATAATACCTAAGGATTTGTGGTGTCTTTCGAGGAGGGGGAATGCGTATATAAAACAGTCCGTGTAACCACGGAATTGGTATTTGCTATTCATCAAGAGGTTGTGGAGAACGCCCTCATAAAGAGGTGGATGTAGCTGCCCGAGCCTGGAAATTTCACTGGAGCAGAGTGACGAAAGTTGACAGGTGAGTGAAACACGATTCGAATAAAGGGTTCGTTTCAGGTTAATTGGTGAACACAATTTGACAACAGCAGTTGATGTACGATGATCTTATGAAGTCTCAAGGGGGTGGTGCATAAACGATACTGTCAAAACATGTAAAGAATCGCTTAACGGGATGCGCTGGTAAGAGTCTGACATGGGGTATTTGGGAAACAACTGGAAGGTCAGTAAACTGGCATACGTATAGTTCATTGCCAGCAAATGTTTGGAGAAATAGCTTTCTCAGTGTCGAACTATTTTTGTCCTGGATTGTGAATACTTCATTGCCAATGCAACTGTCATGAAATGCAAATGGCTGAATGAGAAAAGGTGCAACGGAAGGATACACTGAACATAAAGGTGGTGTCACGCCGATGAAGCGCAGGAAGGAGGACCATTTCGTTTTGTGTGGAGCTGTTGGCAGGTGAGAGACGAATCTTTAAATAATGGTTTTGTTTAGATAAATGTAGTTGTGACATACAAATTACCAATTGGATGAATGGTCTCTTCAAGAGTATACCAGGAATTGTCATATTCATAATAAAGATCTGAACAGTGAAACCGTTTCATGTTTTGGGGTACAGAATCCGGTAACTGGATATAATAGAATGAGGGTAAACATGGCATCAGCTCAGACAAATAAAAGGTAAGTCGATGGATATAAATGCCGGTATGGTAAACCTTGTTCAGGAACGTTGGAGGAGGCGATGGGTGGCAGCAGTAATATGCAGGGGATGTTGTTTTTCAATCCGCAGTTAGCACTAGTGGGTGAGGCTGGCCGTGCGCTGGACACCCAACCTGGAAACCAATTCTGGTGACAGGAGGTGCGATCCGCCGGCCTAGTTGCGCCCGCGTATCATTGCAGTTGGCCTGCACGCCCGATGTGCGCCGGCCAAAGCGGTGGATCTGACCGCGCCTCGCACCGTTGTGATTGACATGAGTTTTCTTGGTGGGGCCAAACGGCCGTGGGCATCAGGAAGTCCGCGATCAGGCAACCAGGCACCAGGAGATCCCGGAACGTAACCAAGGAAGCGTCATTCGGGTAGCGTATGAATAGCCAACGGTCAGGTAGATGCGTAGGCCGGGTTAGTGACCGGTGTGGTCTCCAGAGTATTAAGAGTCATCGAGAGAAAGGTACGCACGAATGAAGGTCTGGAAATAGAGAAAAAGTAGAGGAGCGCAGTCTGGGATGCTCCCAGCTGAGGATAAATGAGAATCGATACAAAGAGGCAACAATAATAGACAGTGACTCTCTGATACTAGTTTTTCGATTGCAGAAGGCGGAAAAACTAAGAATGGTTATTTAATTTCATCTGTCATAGACCGCCGGTGTTTGCGCGATTCAAAAGTCTAGACCCTTCTCATAGGCTTGGTCATCGGACATGTCTACATTTAGGAGCTGTAATGTTTGGGTAACCGTGAGGAATTTATCCAACGCACTTCTAAACCGATGGCTGGAAGTAGAACTGCGTATTTCTAACGGTAATTTATTCCATAGGTTAGAGTACACTATGATGAAGAAATGTGAACGTAAGCTGGTGTTGGTAATAGGGGTTGAAAGGGTAAGAATTCTAGAACGTAGTGGATAGCTAGAAACGGGCGCAAAGTGCAGTGGATTAGAAGTATATGTCCGACTGTGAAGGATGTTATACAAAAAGATAAGGTTCAGTTTCATACGGCGAAGCCATAAAGGGTCTAGTTTAAAAAATAAGCAGCGTTCTTTATAAGTGAGGGCTGAGCTCCATCCAATCAGTCGCTTGGTAAAACTACGTTGAACTGACTCGATACCAATTCTGTCTGATTTCCGCATACTAGAAAAGATCAGTGGGCAGTATTCTAATAAAGGCCTGGCATGAGATTTATAAAGGAAAAGAATGCAGTCTCGAAGTTGGAAGGAGCGAAATATTAGCCCTAGACACTTTCTGGCCTTAGCGACTTGGAGGGCCGAATATTCCGAGAAATTAAATGTGCAGGAATAGTTCAAGCCAAGGTCCCGAACTATTTGCTTGTTAGCAATGGTTGAACCACAAACGGTTAAGGATCCTGGAGGTAGCTTGCATTTATATGTAAGAACCTCACATTTGTCGGCGGAAAAATTCATCTGCCAAGTTGAACACCATCTATGGAGTGCAGATATGTCTTTAGAGATGTTTAAGATAGCCGAGGCGATGCATTCAGGCTTGAATGAGTATACAATTTTAATGTCATCAGCAAAAAGAAATGGGGTGCCATGGCTCACTGAGAGGAATATGTCGTTTATATACATGAGGAACAACAGAGGGCCAAGGACGCTACCCTGTATAACACCGCTTGTAACTGGTTTAGGCTTGGAACAGTGTCCGTTTATCGAGACAACCTGAGAGCGATTAGACAGGTAAGAATTAATCCAAGATAGTAAAGGGTCAGTAATGCCAAATGATCGGATTTTGGCTAGAAGATGTGGGTGTGGCACGCGGTCAAATGCCTTTGACATATCCAAGTAAAGTACTATAAGGGCCATTCCACTGTCTGCCATTTCAGTGATGAGATTTAAAAAATCGAGCTGGCAGGTTGCGCAAGATCTTGATTGTAGGAAGCCGTGTTGTCGAGGATTAATAACGTCCAATTGAAAGAGGTGCTTGACGATGTGTTCTTTTACGATTTTTTCCATTAGCCGAGAGAGGACAGGTGTATGGTTAATGGGACGGTAGTTTGTTACCTCATGCAGTGGACCTTTCTTGTGATGCGGGATTATGACTGAGCATTTCCAGTTTGCAGGCACCAGACTGGAGTTCATTGATAGAGTAAATATATTCAGTAGCAGGTAAGGTAAGTCAGGTCCGCATTTAACTATTGCAGTGGGCGGTAAGCCGTCAGGTCCTGGGTAAGATGATGGCTTGAAAGTGGTTAATAATTGGGAGATAATTGAGGCGTCAAATTCCACTGTGGACAGAGTTGAAGCGGTAACTAGGGGAAGAGGCGGAGGGTCGACATTAATAATAGGGGCCATAGTTGAGGCGAAGAATGAGTTGAAGGCCTCTGCAATAGAAAGGGGAGTAGAGGCGGATACACTGTCCATTGAAACAGTGTGCGGGATATTTCCATGATTATGAGAGGTTCTGGTCCTGTACAATAATGACAGTCGAAGAGATCTATTTTGGTGTCGCAGAGCTTTTGTTTCCTGGTTACGTAGTGTAGTTTCTTCAAGCTTTTGGATAGTAGAAGTGAGGCGAAAAAGTTGAATAAGAATTGCAAAGTCGTGTGTATTTTCATGAATTTTTTGGAGCTTGGCATACTTTGTTTGCAGCGAAGTGATATGGGATTTCCTATTATTCCTTTGCTGGGGGAGGTAGGTAATCCTATTAAGACATCTGAAGAACTGTGCATAGAAAATATCAGTGGCGTTTTGTGGGTCACGAGAGAGAAAAAACTCACTCCAATCAGCTTGTCGAATTGTAGCAGGGAGAACCTTCCAGTCAGGGAGAGGAGAGGGTTTGATGCAGTGTGATTTCAGGTTAGGCTGTGGGTGAGTGGGAATGCGGCAGTTAACCAGATTGTGATCGCTACCGGGCAAACTTCGGGAGATTGAGACAAGTATATGAGGGACGCCATGGGTGAAAACGAGATCTAAAGTGCTGTTTTTTCTCATAGGAGAGCGGATGTGCTGTACCCACCCTCCTACAGTAATACTTGTTACAAATGGTAAAAGGTTTGCGGGTGCAGATAAAGATGGCCAAGCTATCTTGGGCAGGTTAAAGTCACCAGCAATAACTTTTATACTTGAGGGCAGTAAGGATAGGTATTCAAACGCATCAATTAGATATGAGAGTCCGGAGAAATTTTCGCTTGGTGGGCGGTAAACACATCCAACATGAAGTTGAGAGCCAGGAATGTGGACAGTTGGCCAAAGTGAATCGGGAATAGAGTCGAGTAGAGGATGATGAAGCGCCGTTGTATTAAAGGTTTGCTTGACAAATGCCAAACAACCTCCACCGCGTCGAGTTTCCCTATTTACTCTGAAGACATTGTAGCCTACAAGAGAAATCTGGTCTGTTGGAGTGTAATTGGTTAACCAAGTTTCAGTGATCAAGATTATATCATAATTAGAACTAGTGGCCAGATATCGTAAGTGCCGAATTTTGTTTATTATGGATCGGCTATTAAAAAGAACCAAAGAGATACTGTTATTGGTATTTAGTTTTGGATAGTTCGGTTTGTCAAGTAGATTGTGTGGTGCGGAACAGTCTAGATTCCTGGTCTGACTAGCATGTCCATATGCAGGTGGCAAATCAGCGCCGTGAATTGGGAGATTTGGTCTATGAGCTGTTGCGTAGTATGGCGCGATGTTGGAAAACGAAGCGCTGGTTACGCTATGGTGTCGGGCGGTGCTAGGATCCGATGTAGACAAACTCCTTAAGAAGTGCGGGATCTCTGAAGTGTCTGATATAACGACATTTCCATTTGTCCGAGGAGGGTTGAAGATACGAGACTGCATAACAGTGTAGTCCGTTAACAGCTCCAGTTTGGAATACAGATTTTTACACGAAGGTAGGGTTAGCGAATGGGCAGCCGGCAACTTTGACACATGGCATTGTCAAAGGTAGGGCACAGACGGTGGTGGAATGTGCCTAAGGAAACAATGGCCATTATTTGGTGCGATATTATCATAGGGATTTAGAGGATTTGTCCATTGGAGAGAGGGTTTAAGGAATGATGGGGGCATGCCATACATTATCTGAGGACGGTTTGGCGTTAATGGATTCGATAGGGCTTCTAACGTGGAAGAAGCTTGTAGGCTCATAGGGCTTACAGGTTTGTTAGTCAGAGGGAGCTGAGGCGGGGCAACTGTGTTGTGGCTGTAGGGCCCGATGCCCGCCTGAACTCCACAGCCGGTATCTGAATAGGGAGGATCGTGAAGTGGGGTGATGACCTGGTAGCTGACTTGAGGGAGGGGTGGCAGCTGTTGATAGTGGCTGGTGGGGTTAGTTGGTTGCATGCCTGTTGAGAAGTGCTTACCGAGCTTGGTCATCATAGATCTAGGTGTATGCAGCGGCGGCGGCAGTATTGTCGCAGTCATATTATGAGGCCTCCAGGTGGACGTACTAGGCTGTAGAGATGATGTCACTGGTAGATCAGTTGTCTTGTGGCTAAACTGGGATGGAGAACTTCTGGGTAGATTTGTGGAAGACCCTGAAAATGTGGAATGATAGGTTTGATGAGGTCGATTTTTGCTATTTATTCTAGCGGACGTGGTAGGTGGGGAGGCAAGGTGCCGACGTTTTCCTGGTGGATGGGTCGGTGACACATGCGGCGATATGTCTAAGTCTATGGTTTCTGCTGGCGTCATGTACGCCGATGGCAATGCCGATGCATTTCTCACTGCAGATTTGCTACCCTGGGTTTTCGCCACATTTAACCTTTGCCTGGTGGGCTTTACATGTACGTTTTGTGATGGCCTTTTCAGCTTCTCGGAAGAAGCACTGGGAGGCAGAAGAAGCATGGTCATAGATGGACTCAGCGAACCCCCTCGCAGAGACACGGAAAAGAAATAAACATATGCGACAACGGGCTGCCGACCCACTAAGACAAGCTAGGGTACCCTCGCGTACCCTTATTCAGGGGTACTACTCCTAGGGGAAGAGGCCTTAGGTTGAAGGACTAGCACGAGGAGTTACTAGAATGGCACTGAATAACTGAGCATCCTGGAGGGTCACAACGGACCCTCGAGAAACTGAGGCATCAGCATCAGAGCAACTATTGAAGTAGACTCTGCCAATCAAACGGTCATCTCCTATAGTGCACACAAAGCCGACAGCGGCGCGTAGGAATCAGCTCCCACAAAGCGATCGGTAGTCGGCACCACCCCCCCCCCCTCGGAATGTAGGGGTAAGCAGGGATATCAATAGAACACTTCATGCTAAAAGCATTGGATCAATTATGGCCAGAAGAGTCGCCCCCGAGTGTAATCACCAACGGTTGATCCAACTAATCACTTCTTTTGCAGAACCTATTGACTTTGTTTCTCGATTACTGTTCTGTGTCACCGAACTTAAAGCCTTCTTCCCTCATTCTACGACATAAAAGGGGACCCTTCTATGAAAGTGCTAACCACCATCTCATCAATCTCATCCCTGCCTCCCCCAGGATAACAGAAACGAATAATAAAGACAGCACTCTTAACTATATTCTCGCTTCGAACCTCCCTACCAATAGACGGCACGGGTTTTCAAATAGCAATTGTTTACCACTAACCAGCTTGACTTCCCCAACCTGGCCACCAGTGTTGTTGATAGCGGGCAGGCACAGTGCGGTCAAGATCATCTGGAGGTGAAAGTCAGGTTGTCCCGCATTTTCGCTTTTTCCAGCTTTCAGGCTCGGGTCTGTGCCGGTCCCAGCAGTAAGTGTTATCGTGCTGTAACAGAAAATAGCCAGCGGTAATAGCCACTCAACTCCTCTGTGAGTTCGCAATTTATTGCCGCTAAGAACCGACGTAGGCCTTTCCCAAAAACACTCGTTTCAATCCTGCCTGGAATCCCACTTCGCGACCCTGTCTATCATACTCTAGCTGATTCTCGGGTAGATCACATCCTTTAGGTATCTAACCCTCTTTGGCTAAAACAGTAATCCCGTTTTTATAAAATGAAAGCTCTGTGTCCTCCCTGATTTTACTCGCTTCGAATAAATTCCTGGTGAACACATTTTCCTTTTTGCATCTGATGACCTGTTTCCTACCTTGGTCACAGATATTTAGCAGGCTGTTGCACCCCCATCTTCCAGTGCTCCATATCCTCTAGACTGTGTTTCACCACCCATTAAATGATCTCCACAGTAGCTTCCAAACGGCCATCTAGGATAACTGACTGTGCAAACATCTGTCTAGACCCCAGAACCATACTCGAGTGTTCACCATCCCACAATTCGCGGTGGGCTTCATCCCTTCAAACAACCTACAGCTATATACCCCTAATACCTCGCGACTGTTAGCCGTCGCAATAACCAATAACGGGCCGAACACTTAGCCTACTTTGGACTTGCAGATTACGATTCGGAGAAAACTACGAACAGGATATCGTACCTCGTCCCTTTAACAAAGAAATCCCACAGAGCACACCCTCACCATCGCGGATAAGAGATGTTCCAAGCATGTATTGGGGGCCAACGATTGCACGGCAATGCCCCAAGATTTTTTGACAAAGGTAGTAAAGTAGCAAGTTTCCCAAGGCAAATGCCGCGAGCCGGATTTCTGCAACTGAGGACTCCTCTAGGCTCGCCCCTCTGTCATGCATTGCCAAGCGATATGAATTATCAGTACCCCTTATCCCAATGGCAGCTGAGAGGTACACTGACCCTGTCGCTTTGAAATTACTAGAAGGATTTTCCTTGTGGCTGGCAGCCCGTTCGTAACATCAATTTTTGGCCGTTTTTGGTTGGTTTTCTTAGTAGTGGTTTGCTCGAGAGGAAATTATACATTTGGAATACAAACTGCGAAACCGTCATGAAAATATAGGAGTTATGTGGATATATGATCACAAACTGCCCCACTTTTTCGTCAAACGTTTAAATGGATCAATATCAGCCATATGGTAGAGATCGCTGGAAGCCACAAGAAAATTGACTTTGCTTCCAGTCAGGTGGTTTGCGTGATCCGATGATAGTACCCAATCACTGAGAATGTCTTTCACGTTTCATTGGTGTGCTGAAGTATTCTTGAAACAATGCTATATTCATCCAATAAGCTTCAAAGTTAAGTGGTTCTATGCAAGGTTCAGCCGCTTTGCAGTTCATGCCATTTGTAATATCGCGCAGACTTCATTGACATTGTTTTTAAATATCCCATTGCAGTTTCACAGAAAAAAGGCAGGGGAATGTAGGTGAGTTATTTTCGCAAGTTTATACTCCCGTGGAATAACACTTGGATAAAAACAGGAAATTTTCCATCTTCTATGGAAAAATGATGAACACAAAATGAATATAAGCTACTGTATGATAACCGACAGTCGGTAAGTGTATCTTACTGGCGCCAAAGAGGGACCCGTGCAGACGGATTCAACAATATCCATGAAACAGAGTTTATTAACCGAACGGCGAGAGGCTTCCGCCCCCATGACAACAGCTTCGAGAGTTGAAACTTGTCCTGTGGACACAGTGGGTGCGGTATGTCGTGCGATAACACAATCGGATACCGTGCAGGTGTACTGACAACGGAAAAATAGATCTTACAGGATGAAAATTCGCAGCACAAGTGCACATTATTAGCACCATCGGAGGTAAACTGGAATTGGTGAATACGGCTCTCCAGACGCCGTGTATGTAAATCTACTTTTAAGAGCTTTGTCGAATGGTGACTTAGACGGGCACATTCAACTTCGGTTCACCAGTGACAATGATGTGGGGTCTACAGAAGGGAAGAAGTAAGATTTTACTTACCACACTTTGCCACCCTCACAGTGCTCCCTTTGGTTAGCAGTCCATTCGTGGCACACGAATTCCTGATACTGCCGCATATGCTCCGCTGAGGCTCGCTGGGGACCTTTCACCACAAGACTTTTCAGATGTCGAGCAACCTAAAGCACCATCCAATGGTTCCTAATTAAATAACGAAATGTCCAGATTCGGTGGTGCCCTCTTCCTTCCCATGACAGAAATATGAACACAAACTGCAGCCAACCTTCGCCCGAAACGCCCAACACGGAGACAGGAAGACCACAGGAAACTCAACAAACAAATATATTCATCATTTTACCCGTGTAACCTGGCCTATCACAAAGGATTCCACTCACCTCTTTCGCTTTCCTTTGCTCCTCGTGGGCACGGTATTCTGCTTGCTGATTATTTTTTCTTGAAAATCAATCTTTCTCCCACCAGCTGCGAATTCCTGGCGTTAGATGACACCCACTACTTCTTATGAGAATCATCTCACCTTTTCAGGGGTATTTTTCCTTTTCATATCCAAAAATCTGTGAAAATTAGTATTCATCCTCGCAACTTCATGAAACTCTCACATGTCCCCTTGCGTCATCGCCAGTTACCTTTTTAAATGAACTTGTGTGTGCATCCCTGACCGACGTCTTGCATCATCCTTGTAGACGTTGTATTTTTCGCTTCCCAAGACAATGTACATCTTAGATCCGGCCGATGCCTTACTGTTGTCCTAGCTGACTAGGAGACAAACCATAATTACCGATAGTGCCTAAACATACAAGCTTAAATATAGCCCGACTGAAGTTGTGGGGCAGCTATATGTGGAACATTTGGAACAGATGAATAGGTGCCCGTAGGAAATGAGATTGACGTGAACTGTTATGGTGCGACTTTTGTTTGAATGCATGCAACAAGAGTATATAAGCATCGTGATCAAGATCAGCACCGGCATTGGCCGCACTGGATGTTGGTGCTGCGGGCCCGGCTCTGGTTGATGGTTCTGCGGTATGTTCTCGCTTAGGTCGCGATACGTAGAAGAGTTTTTCAGATTTTGGAAATGATTTTCGGGTTTTTCAAAGCAAAACTTCAAATCTTTTCTATATTCATGATAGAGCAAATACCGTTGGCTGTATAATTCACCAAAGTGAGTATCAGCTATCGCGCATGCTTGAAAGATGCGCCAAAAGTAGCGCTTTCCCGCGCCCGGATGTTTGGTTTATACCCATAATTACCGTATATTACGGTGTCACTTTACCGCACTTAAACTCTTCCCAGCCTGATTCCTCTGTTGCTGTTAAGTACAGCTCCCTGTTTGAAAATTGTGAATTTTTCATCTGTTTGAGAGGTACTGTAAACTCTGATCGCGCTTTTGTGCGTGCCTCTCGAACACGGTAGAGAAATATACCAGTATATTAATAATAATTATTATAAACATAGTCCGTACATATTTGGTTCATGTCCAGCGATAATGCTTTGTAGTTTTCAGTCAAATAACATGAGACCCTAGGCGTAGTTTCACGTAATGTTAGTATGCGGACATGCCTGCATACAATCTGTTTTCAGAATGCTTGGTTTAATTCACATACCAGATGCAGTTTTTATATTAGCTAAGGCACTTTTCTTTCGGTCAGTTTGCTTACTGCAGATAATTTGTGTTGCTTTGTACCCGAGAAAGAATTTATGCCACCCTTGTAGGTCCGTCGCCTCATCCACAGATAGGAAATGAATAGACGAAATACAGCAGCCCTGTACATCTCTTGCCTAATTGCGCATAGTTTTACATTTTTTCCTTCTACTTCTAATACACTTCTGTTTCGATTTCATAAGTGATTGCTTTCGCTCGCTGCAAAAGAGGGGAGGAAAAAAATAATGGAGATGGCTCCTTCGGGATCCTGGAACACTGAAATAAATGAAAGCTTTACTTAACGGAAATGACAGAAAAGAAGAACAATAAAAGGATAAAAAAATAAAGTGAAAGTAATGAAGGTGTACCCCTTGTTCTATGGAATCGGGTTCAGACGGCCCTGAAACCGCTGGAAAAATCGGTCCTCGACCGATTGGTTCCCGAGCTGTCTTGCTATATGGGTTCATAACTCCCGTTTTGCCATAGTTTTCAAAGTCTTGAACAGAATTCCAGTAGGATCAGTCAAAAGGAATCTACTTTGTGGTCATGGCATGCGCCGTACTACATTTAAAATACCAAGGCTGTGCGCGGCGTTCTCAGGCAAAATCGTCTAATCCTAATGTAATTCGTTACTGACACCCTGACTCTCGACCGATGTTGAGGTCTTTCCACCCTGCCACTTTCTACATAACTCTCTTTCGTCATTCCGGTTTTTGTACGAATCTTCATCAATATACCGACCCATGCATGTCTCGCTGTTCTGAAGTTTCACTTTCATTTCCGTGTCTCATCGTAAAGCAACGAAACGGCACTAGCTCGACTCTCATTGCCATATTTTGCTTACATCGCCTCTTTTCCACATCAAGTCACACCACAAATACTTTGACCATTACACCTGCTATTTTGAACTGGAAAGTCCAGTCTCATTTCTATCCCTTAGCGTGGCTCACCAACTGAATTCAACATCCGGTTATGACGTCACCGATTCCGCCCCCGACCCATCCCCCAGCCAAGTTTCTTCCGTAAGTTCATGCAGAGACAGTCTTTTCTTCTACTGACTAACTACTCTGGGTGATATATTAACCTCCCCACTGAATCTTCCAGCTCCTACTTATGCCTTTCCCTTTATAGCCTCGCGTTCCATAGCCACAGTTTGCCCTAGGGATCCTCTCCACCGATAAGCATTTGCTTCACTTTTGTTTCTCTTTCCTTTATTCGTTGATCCTCAGCTGGGCCATACTCAGACTGCTTTTCGCTATCCCACTTCCTTTTCCAGTGATCCTCAATGCCGGTCGACCACCTCGGTCACTATACTGATCACCTGTTTGGCTGGTGCACCTGGATGATAATGCTGTATGGCCGTCTACTCCTCTCGCCTTTCGTGTTGGCTCAATTGTCCAAGTTCCCCTAATCTGTCGGCACCCCTGTCGCTTCCCTTCCGTATCATTCTACCTCTACGTGTACTCTTATCCGTTCTGTTTTTGTTTCTATCGTTTTTCACCATGACAACCCTCACTGCACGACATCACTCCCGCCCTATCAATTTTACTCTCTCCAAGCCCAAAATATTTCCCTTTCTACCCATTCCGCCCAGTCAGCTCGTATTCTGTATACACTTGGTACCTCCGTATGCATATAAAGCTGACTGATTGCATACCTCACTATCTAATACTTAGCAACATCCTTTTTATCCATCGTGTACCTCCCACAATTATGCACCAGACACATCAGTACCCGTGACCAATGACCAAAGGGGAACTCGCCGTTCTAACAGCTGCTTTCTTCTACGACCAAATTTACTATCCTTTCCCTACTACTACATTTTCTACGTCTGATTCCGAAATTCCACCTTGAATCTCCCTCTTGGGCAGTGTCCCGATAAGCGACTCCCTGCCCAGTCCATTTTCGTGGTCTCTGCAAGCAAGAAGCTCTCCAGTTTTCTTCTCCCAATCTCGATGTACAGTTATTTCTCGTGACATTTGTTCCGTCACATGCTTCCCCGTCAGGGTACTTTTCTTCTTCTTGGCCTCCATCCTGTGTCATCTGCAGTGAAATGATCTGACCGATCATCGTCTACCCGGTATTTTCGGGCAGCAGTCCCCTAAACTTCTTATATTGCTTGCCACAGGAATCTTCATTGTGCCTTTCAGGCTGTGCTGCTTTTCCGCGTTCCACCCAGTGCAAAGCCATAGTGGAGTCATCATTTTCTCCTACAGTTCCAAACCATGTGATCTGCCGTTATCTGATCTTTCTGGTTATCCACTTCCTTACCTCTCTCTCATGTTATCCGCTGTAACAGATGCTGCACAGTTCTTCTTACCTCCGAGTTACCGTTCTCCACTGACCTTTCACACCTCTCCAACCACCCTGTAATTCCATTCACTCTGCATTCTCCAGCCGTTTTTGCGGCCATCTTCTTGTTGCATATTGTACATCTATTTAATGACGCTTCACCCACTTTTGACCGTCACCACATGTTACAACTGCACTAATCAGATTGTTAGATTCACTCCTACCTGTTTTCGTCGATTCATTTCTTCGTATTCCCCGGTTTATCAACTTCTGCCCACAGCCATCACTTCTGTACACCTGAAGTCGTTTCTCTTTCCCTCTATTGGTTCTTCATGTTCACCTGTCTTAAAAAAGTTCATCAGGGTTTATTCAAGCTAATTCCGTTTCACTTGATCCAACCCCACACGTCTATTCCAAGCACTGCTACTTCCGTGATCCGTCCCTTCACTGCTACTTGCTCCCGCTCTGACATATTCATATATATAAATATATATTTATAAATGCACATATATATAAATGTGTAAGTACCCACAAGTTTCCTACGCCTCCTTCAGTTCTTCACCGTTCGTTTCTGTTGCCACCATGCCACCGCCCTTCATGACATGCGTCCATTTTGTCTATGCTTGTGCCCCATATTTACCGTATCTCGATACCTCCGCACAATTGCTGACATCTGACCCAATCTTCACGTCTTGCATTGATCGCTCCCCGTCTTCAAACTGACACCGTCCATTTATTGCAGTTAAGCGTAGCTCATGGCTACCAAGTCCCTAGCCATACAACCCAATCTTTCGTCCTTCCTCCCTTCTCTCCATTTTTCCTTTTCTCTTCATCGTTTCTCGTAAGGATAGCTTCCCATGACGATTTTCAGTCCTCCCCATGTGAAACTCCTAGGTTTTGATCTTCTCCACTTGGCTCAGCCAGCTGCTCTACCTGAGTTTGACCTTCAAACTCGCCGGGTACACATTTGAATTCCCTTCCGGGTTCGCTCAAACGCCCTCCATTACTTCTTGGTATGCATACATTTATCTCCTTCTCATCTCACATTGATCTCTTCCTACCCCTCCTATGCCTCGCTCATTTTTGAAATTTTCATAAATTTTGTGTCTGTCAGTTTAGTCGTTTGAAACATTTGATCATGCGTAACACATGCGTCGGGCCTCTTTGAATTAAACTATTAACACTATGAATAATATAACTCCACACAGGCAGTGGATTTGGCTCATCTTTTTCCTTCAACTACTCCTGGCATATTACCTTGCAGAGGCAAAGAAAAGGTTGGTGACAAACCGCCCCAGCCACACAGTGTAAAAATGCTTCAAGATATAGTCTTGGACCGTACTCCTGAAAACTCCCTCAAGCAGCCTACGACAAAACTGCCAAGGCTTTTCCAAACCGTGCTTATCTGGGTCACGCTATTCTGACGCCCACTGCACGGGAAAAGCTTCCGCCACCACTGAAAAAATCAGCCAGCGTCTCCATTTTATATTACTCGGCCACAATGTCCGATGCTACATACACCAAAAAGCTACCTTGAAATTGCACTCAATCGCTAGCCTGTCCATATACTCCTACTTCTTCCATACCTATCCCGAGAAAATCTTCCAGACAATCGCCGCTTTCCCACACACCACCTACCCACAGGATCAACGACTTCTTCCATCTGCTAAAACCGTTGTTCTGCGCATCCGAGAAACTCCCACCTCACCCCACCTCACCTCATCATATCCTCTCTGGCTCATTATAGCAAACACCTTAAAACCGACCGGCACACGCTGGCCTAAATCTCTCTTCTATCATATAGTCCCTTATGAGCCCTACCAACACTGCATTGTACCTGAGTGAAACTTATCCACATGCTCTTCAAAATCACCCGTTAATGCACCGTTTGGAGCCAACAAAGCTTCCGGCTTCCCATCCTCAGATGGACTGTTGCTTGCCCCCGGATTACTATGTGGCGCAATGCGTCCACTTTTTCTCCAGTCATTCGCCACTACCACTAAAAACAATAATAATGGTGGTTTATTTTGGGGATATCCGAAGCGTACTTAGCTGCCTGATAATACGGTGCAGGTGAGATACCAACAGAGATTCTTAGATACTCATTTGATGATATGCAGCACAAAAGAATGTTGAGGTTTTAGTGGTTGGACTTGACTGAACTGCGCTACACCGCCACCTTAGGTTCGAAAATTTGAGTGCTATTTGCTTCCTAAGTTTCATATTTGCTGAGCATTTTCTAACCTGTAGCCAAGTAACCGTAATGCTCCCGCTAACTGCGAAACTTGGCACAAAAAATGGCGAGTCAAAATCCGTCGGATCTTCCTGTGCCCGTTTGCGGTGTTGCTACTTGCGGCAAGACAGTGAATGAGGGTTTCTGCTGCGACGTCTGCGATAGAGGGTACCATCAGAGGTGCAGCTGGCTCTCTTTTACCGATCTTAAGCTGTATGTAGAGCGCTCCAGTTCAGAGTGGGTCTGAATGGGCTGCATAAGCACATGTAGATCAGTGCTGCAAAGGAATGGAGAAGAAAAGGAATCACCCACCTCCTCCGAAACCACAGGGGTGCAAAATGGCCCGCAGAACACTACTCCAGCCAATTTCACCTCACTGTCAAATGATAACACAAGTACCATTCGTAGTTTGAAGAAGCCGCCAGGTGGCAGACACAGCCCTTGCTGTTGATGGGAATTAAACCAGCTCAGAATCAACCCAGTCTAGGGCAGCAGAGCTAGAAAGTGGTCTGGTAAATCTCAAGAACTGACAGTAAAATTCATGCCAAGTGAAGCTGCCGGTGAACGTGTAGTAAAGGTCACAGACCAGCTGGTGCTGATGCCGCCCAGAAACTACAGGCAGAGGCAGTTAGCTCCGAATGAACATAAAATTCGAGCTCCTCCCTAAGAGTTTCGAACCTAAGCAAAACCACCAAATCGCTTCTCGGAACCATGGCCGAACTCGGAGTCACAAGACCTGCTGAAGGCTCCAGGCTATTCTCCAAAATCAAGCACAGGACATTGGGCTTCCTTACGTAGTTTAACACGAAGAATCCGGCCAGGAGCTTCCTAGCAGAATCAGCAGCAATCGGAAATCACCACCAAAGACAGCCTAGTCTATGTGAGACGGACTCTTATGACCCGAAAAAGAAGTCTCAGGCACCTGATCATGATATAGGAGCAAAAGCTCTTGAGGTTTTCCGAGGCTTCCCGACCAAAACAGAAAAGCAAAGACGAACCCAACAGCTAATCTCCCAAGGAACCGCGTGATTATTATTATTGAGGCATCTAAAGTTACCGACGGTCCAAGAAAAATTTCCAGTAGCTCTAAAGTGGATAAGCAGGGACAGGGTATAGCCCTCAATAAGTGCAGATTAGCTCTCCCCCACCAAGCCTCTAAGCATGCTGTCACTGGTACCGTTTCTACCTAGGTATTTAGGGTAATGACGTACAACAAGCTTCTCAGGATACTTCTACAACTCGAAATAAATCAAGTTTTTTCTCAACAAAAAAATGTGAGGTTAGCAACTGAATTACGAACCCCTTTCTATAAGAACTGTTCGCCACCTCATGCCTGAATTGATTATCAATCACTTTATTCACCGAAAGACTGACCACACTCGACCGGGAAGCTCGAAACATCTTGAGTGTTCTACTTCCTCGGTTCTACCGGATAATACAAAAATTCCATAAAGTCCGTAGTGTTTACTGTTCCAGACCTTTTTCCGTTTCCTCAATCAAACAGTAATTGCCTATAGCCCGCGGTGTGTCACATCACAAATGCAACTGCAGAAGGCTCAGAAAAAACTCACAGAGGAACATGTGCCCGTCACAGTTTCTATTCTGGGAGGAAGGCCCTGATGTGGAATTCCCTAGAAAGAGAGAGTCCACCGCAAACTTCATTTCGTTCAAAGGTATACAAATGAGTCACAATAAAACCTCGCTGCAGAGAGAGTTACTCAGATTAAAAACCATCAGTCAAGTGTAGTCACCACCCTCTGAGCCTGTGCCACACAATCCCTCTGAAAAATCTCCCAACTTCAATAACTGATCCCGCTCCTGCTGACCAGTGCACCAGCTCTAAATGTAGACCTGGATTAGTCTCGTTCACCTCCGGCACAACAAAGTCCCCTAAATGGACCCATGTTGCACCCCAGTCTCCACCATTGCCTACCCATAGCCGAGTGTTACAGCCCCTCCCCTCAGCCAGCAGCCTTTCACCTCATGTTCCATCTGTCAAACAGGGGAAGAAAAAGCCAGATTCCCACAGGCCACCCGGCACCATCCAGTCAGCTACGACATCGTCTACTAGAGCTTTGATCACAACAATACCCCCTCCGTCTGTTGCTCCTAATGGCCAAGACCCTCTCTGCAAAGAAATCACCAAGCTCCCAGCCTTATTTAACGACCAATCTACAATCTCTCGCGCTCCAGGTAACCAGCCGAATACACTTCCACGTCCTCCAGCACGGGCACGCCTACAGGATGGCTTTGCTCATTCTAGCCCTGGCTCACCAGCGCATCTATTTTATCCCCGGAAGATCCAAGCTTCCAACGGCTACATGCCACGTCCATCAATTCCGACGTCACCGCCATTTTGTCTACAGAGGCAGTACCACAGTAAATTTTCCTCCAGGACTACGGCCTCTATCGTTAGTTATAGTATAGTATAGTATATTTCTTGACCGTGGTCAACAAACATGCACAAGGCAAGATCAGAGTATACAAAAGTACATTTCAATGTGAGGTATCTGCAAATTCTAAATTTATAAATCAGATAGCAACCGGAATATACCAGTAAAGTCATGTAGTGTTTGAGTGAACCGAAGTGGCAATGGTTGCAGCGGGAATTGCGAACCGGTTTCGAAATAGCTGGAGGCGCTATGGATGGCTGGGCAATCGTGGGATTGCTGATATAAGCGACAATTGGACGGTCACTAACAGGTAGCCGGACGGAAGTGATGCCAAAAAACAGGATTAAAAGTACAGTAAGCATGGGGCTTTCAACGTGCGATCAGAGAAACCAGCGGAATATTGGACACTGATCCAGCATTGGGTAAATAATTGTGAAGGAAGCGTGTAAAATAAAGGCAAGTGAGTCAAAGGTGATAACAAAACGGACTTTTGTGCAGGTGATTTCAGTGTCATATGGAGATTCACGAGGGCAAAAAGCTCCGCAAGGATTTCAGTGAACTTTTGAAGAGCATGAATGGTGTATGGACGTATAACGAACTTTTGAAGAAAAGCTGTCAATGAAACGGATTAGTGGAGACAAATGCTACTGGTTCGGCTAGGCAGAAGTTGGAAGAGTGTAAAAAAGTTTTTGTGTGACAGAAAATTGTTAACCAAGTTCTGGTTGGCTGCATATGGCTGGTATTCTGTTTCATAAAGACCTTGGTTGCAGGTGGTGGCAGGTAGAATGTTGAGGGTAGCAGGTAAGAGGGGCTGGTTTGACGAAGTGGACAGCGGCGAGGGCTGGGTTCCGGTCATTGGTTTCGTACTGCCACGCGGGAAGAATTGAACTGTTGGTTTGGATTATTTGGGAATAGACTTTGAGCGGATGTGTTGATGGTTGGTGTCAGGAATCACCTCTGCTATCCGGTGAGACTTTCATGAGGTTTTGTTAATCCGTGTACGGTGCCCCATGTAAAGTCAGCAGGCGAGAGTATAGGTTTAAACCATTGATCAAATCGTCCAGTTCTACCAAACTGGAATCACTCAGCACCAGTCATAAGCATTACTGCCAACCGACACCACAATAAGTAGAACACGGCCGACTTTTTCCACCCCATAGAGTGCCCTATATTATCCCTTCTCGGCTTCACCCTCCTTTCTTCCCCATCTCCTAACATCACAGAATCTTACTAACCAGATCAAGGTCAAGGTCAACTCGACGTATATATCAGGTTGTCTCGTTTTTTCCTTTTTCTGTCGTGTAGGCCTGTTTTTACTTAGCACCTAGTAGTAATGGTTATCTACTCTGAGGCGTCAAATTGTCCATGGCAATAACTGCGACACACCACTGTGGGTCTATAACTTATTACCGCGAAAAATCAACACAACCCTTTGCTAGGAAATCTAGATCTATACCTGCCACAAATCACCCCTTGTGAGCCCATCTATAAAATACTTCGCGATTGTTTGTTAAATCCACTCTTTTAATTATCGTTTCCTGCTTGGCTACAACTCTAACCCTCGTTCGTACAAACAGTGAAACCACCCGGTCAACTCTATTTACAAACATCCTAGGTGACTTCCTATAGAATTTCAGCTCCTTTCCGTATATTGGCTTTTTGCAGTCGCTAAATGTTCAAGAAAACTAGTTGGTTATTCGAAGCCTTCAGTCACAATGCGCAATTCCAAAAGAAGCAGACCGGCCAGTAAGATTTTGCCACGCGTAGCTGTACGTCTCCCAATCACTACGCCATGCTCCGTCTCATTAACAAACATCCATGACGACGCAAATAGCAAGATTGGCAGCTTCTTACAACAAGTTAGCTTACTCGTATCGCGGATTGAAGCTCTTGACGGAGCCACCAGAATTCTGACACCTCTGGCTTAACCCATCGAGCCCTTAATGGTAACTACGGACTGTAACTTAGTTGCCACGTGTAATTTTATTGACAGCATATCTGCAGAGGTTTTAAAACGAATACGAAACTCGAATCACGCCATTGTATTTAAAATTCCCGGTAAAGCCCCACTCAACACAGTCAGCAGTACCTTGCTAAAGGCCGCTAACATGGAACGTGTGATATACCGTAGCAGCAGACTACTCAAACAAACACAACGACACCAATGCCCCCTACTTTTCCAATTTCCGGACTCACTGACAGCCAGTGAATTTATTCATAAACGAACAGTTATTGCTATCAATTCGCCATACAAGAACATTCGGATAGCACCCGACAAAACGCCACCACAAAGAGAAGTGCTGAGAAAGTCTAACTCTCGCAAACTTTCAAGGCAGGAATCCGCCCAAAAGACACCTAACCCCGTCATTCCCCTAACCTACTCTATGCAACCAACGTCTATCAGGCAACAACTGTCTGATGTATACTTGGTGCAACGCCTCGGCCTTCACCAAATCCACCAGTCTCTAAGCGCCCTAGGCTTGTCAATAGTGTCGCAGGTGCCTGGGACTCGAATCCACCGAGTCCTGCCAGACAGCTTAGCTCTGTGCTTCAGAAGCAGCTACCTAAATCGCGTAGCCTCCCTGACCTAACAACTATGCATCACTCTCCCAAGGCGACACATAAATCAACGTATGGTCGTTCTTGTCCACACCACATAACCACGACTAAAACCCATTCGCCGGACCGCACCATACCATTGCCAGGTCATTCTCGCTCGAATCTAACCCGTCAGCCTTCAGGGCATACCCCCGTAAACAAACTGCCAAGAAGTAGCCTACTTAAGGACACAACCTCACTGTTGCAATCTAACTTATCACCCACGGGCCGAAAATTGGTAACGATCTACATTCAGCCCCCAGTGCAGAGAGTCGATACCAACGGTAACACATGGCCGCAAATCCAGAATTCGGCAACCCATACTCCATACCTACTGGAGGGCTCAACATTTAGCTCATTAGGCAACCACCGCCTTATATCACCAGGCTACACCCCGAAGGTCTTGCAAAGATTAGAAGTGAACAGATACCCTAGTAAGATGTCACTAATGCCGGGACCTACAGTTTATGTTCCCAAAATAGATAGTTTATCAAACCGTAATTCCTCCCAGCAAAACACCAGCTCTACGCGCATTTATACGGACGATGTTCGCAAAGCACCTCACAGCTATTATTCAAAGCTGCACCTGCCTAGCTCATCATTTCCTAACTTTTCCGTGCCTCCACCGTTCATCCCGTTAGTCCCTCTACTATACCAAAATTTTCGTTTTGTCCCACCACAGTCGTTTTGCGCGCAGGATACATCCACAAACCCCCCTCGAGCAAATTTCCCCCACCCTGTGGCATAAAATCCCACACTCTTCCATCTCTTCTAGCCCTACTGAACCACTTTCCAATACCGGCACCTTACCAGTCGTTCATACCTTCGGTAGCACACCGAACTCCGCAGGCCAACTACGCAACACTGCGTATTACCACTACCTTCTTCCAAAATAACCTCCAAATACCCCCTCTACCAACCGCCGATTCCTTTCTTTCCGCACCCGGGCAAACCTCATCGATGGGCAACGAAACCACCCCGAACTCCTTGAGTCTTTACCCTCTGAGGCCTGCTATCACCACACAACACCAACCAATACCAAAGTTGTCACGTGGGAAGGCCAGTACCCTCCATAACCCCGTATTCTGTCACCGCATTGGAGCATCGAGCGATCCCAACGAATCAGGACAAGGGGCAGGACTACTTCGTCTAAGGTCTTCTCTTTCACCTCGTAATAACCCAAAATTGATTATTTTCGGTTCTTCCGCGGCTGATTATTCAGAAACAATCGGGGAGACATCCAACGCTTGCTTTTCCTCTTCTCCGGTGATAGCTCCAACTCACGCCCTTCACCATGCACTTCCTCCGACCAACAACTCCCATACGTTACCTAACCCTGACACTCACTTCCACATGAGTGGGTTATCATTCATCTTATTTAACTCGCGGTCCATCTTAAATAAGCTTCATCACTTAAAAAATTATGTCATAACCTCCAGTACTGACATCATTTTTATTACTGAAACCTGGCTCACCGAACACACCAGCACAAGAGAAATTATGCTTGAAGGGTACAAGGTTTTTAGGGTAAATAGGATCGAAAGACGCGGAGGTGGGCGCCTTGTGTACGTACAGCACGCCTTTTCAGTAGTCCCCATCAGACATGCCACACTCGACTCAATTCCGGAGTCTCTATGGCCCACAATTCGGTTCTCAACTGTAGTCATGCACATTGGTTGTGCCTATCGCCCGCCCTCATCTACTATTGCAGATTAAACTCCCTTAATTGAAGCCTTCGATTAACTTTCACTACTACCTTCGGCAGCAAAATCATAGCCGGTGATTTTAACTGGCCTAAAATACCCTGGCGAAACCTCACGGCACCTCCCAACTTCATAGACTTTGTGTCCCATACTCACATTGGGGGCTGGATGCAGCACGTTAAAACCCCTACTAGGAACGCCAACATTCTAGATCTTATATTCACCCACAGCGTTCCTACTTTTCAGTTTCCGTTCTGAATGAATTTCCGGGTAGCGACCATAAGATAGTGGCTGGCAATTTTTTATTCCATCCTTATTCATCAGACTGCCTGATCCCAGTCAACAATTCCGTCCTTTTAAATTGGAACCCACGGCCCAGTCTCATCCGTAACCAAGACTGGAGCAGTTTTTTCCAACGGCTGACCCCTAACAAGCGGCTGATCACTTTTACCTTAACATGGGAAACTTCCTCCTGAAACTCAGCCCAATATCCCAAAGCTCTTCCCTTAGGAAGTCCAAACCTGCCTCCCTCCAACGAAAGTACCTTAGGATGCAAAGACTTTACCCCCAAAACCACGGCTTCTCTCTTCTCATGAGACTAACGCGTCTTACTGATATTATCCGGGACCTAAAGGAAAAACAGCTCCGCTACGAAGAAGCCAAAGCCCTAAGGCATCCCAATAAAACATCGAAACTCTCACTCCTACACAAATCTAGGAATTTGGCAACAGATACTATGATCCAATACGTTGTGTTACCGAATAAAACTTCGGCCACCTCCCCTTCTGATATCGATGAGGCCTTCAACCATTACTTCGCCAATTCCATGGCCCCCGCCTTGGATACATCACCCCCAAATCCTCTGGCTATTACCAGCTCCTCCCTATCTACCCTAACCTTTGAAGTAAACGTTATTTTCAGGCTTATTTCACGCTATAAAGCATCTGCGCGTCCTGGGCCAGACGGGTTGCCCCCAGCTGCAATCATTAACGGTGGATCGGACCTTCCACTTCTATTACTGAACCTATTCACCTTGTCACTCGAACTTAGTTTGGTACCGTCGAACTGGAAGCGTTCAGTCATCATTCCAGGACACAAAAAAGGACCTGTCTACGAATTTGCCAATTACCGTCCCATCAACCATACCCCTTTCATTTCCAGAATAATGGAAACGATTATCAAAGATGGCATTACCACCCATCTTCTCGCTTCTTACCTTCTTAGCGATAGGCAGTACGGGTTTCTCAAATCGCGATTATGCATCACATGTCAATTTGACTTCCTAAACCTAGTCACTAAGGCTGTTGATAGCGGGCAGGCATGAGTAACTGTCTACCTAGATCTGTCGAAGGCCTTCGACCGTGTTCCACACCTGCATCTTATCGCCAAATTGCATTCACTCGGCATCGCTGACCCGCTGCTTTCTTGGCTTAAATCTTGTCTCTCTCATCGTTCGCAAGTGGGCCTCACCAATGGATATACTTCTAAACCGAAACCTGTTACAAGTGGCGTTATACAGGGAAGCGTACTGGGTCCTCTCCTATTTCTGATGTACAATAGTGACGCATTGGATCTAGTACACCACGGCACACCGTTTTCATTTGCAGACGATATAGAAATGGTTTACTCTTTCAATTCTAATGATGCTATCCCTACTCTTTGCAACATTTCCGCTGACCTCGCAGCACTTGACCGCTGGTGCCACACCTGGAGGATGAGCCTTTCCACTGATGAGTGCGAGGTCCTTACCTACAAGTTCCAATTGCCCCCTGGATCCTTAACTCTTGGTGGGTCTCCAATAGTCAGTCGACCTACCATCCGCGATTTGGGTCTCAGCTATTCCTGCTCCCTCAACGTTTCTGAGAACGCCGCCATCCAAGCGGCCAAGGCTAGAAGAAGTGTGGCCCTGCTCTTCCGCTCCTTTCGTCTCCGGGACAGTATCATCAACTTCTACAAATCCCACGTCAGGCCTTTGTTGAATACTGTCCAATAATATTTTCTAACGTGACGAAATTCGACAGAGTTGCGACTGAAAGCATACAAAGGCGTTTCACCAAACAACTACTCGGTTGGTCCACGTCTTTAGGCTACAGAGAACGATGCCAAAATCTGAATCTTGACCCACTCTGGCTCCGCCGCTTAAGACTAAACTTAGTCTTCTTGTATAACCTGCTCCATAACTGGTCTTTTTCCTTTGGCCCAGTAAGTTTCTCTCGTGAAGCTCCCTACTCACTTCGGCACAGGCCTTTTACTGTCCCTTCTAGTATAGATAAGTCGGCCATACGGTCACGTTTCTTCCTTCTTGTCTATTCCAAAGTCTGGGACAAGTTGCCCTTCACCCTTCGAGCTTCACAAAACAAATCCCAATTTCTGTCGGCATTAATCCCATATCTCAGCGTCACCCGTGCACTCCAGTTATCTAATATGAGCATGGCAGAAGATATAGCTTACGAGAGGGGCCTCGACTTCTAAGACCAACCACTTCTCCGACCCTGCTCCCTTCAAATAAGGACACAATCAACGATAGACAGTTTCATCTATCTGACTGAGTTCTCAACGTCAGACTACCTATGTCCATTTCCTAAATGAACCAAACAAATTGAAATGCCAACAATTTCAACCACTTTGCTTCTACCTACCCCAGTAGTTTCTGTCACTCATGCCTCGTCCTGTACTGGTTTTTATATGCCTCCATCAACCGTTGATCCACAGCAGGCGCACACCCTGACTGCTCCTTTTTATCTGCCCTCTTTTTCCAGTTCTCTTCTTACGTGAATTTCACCCTCAACGTTGGTATACGCGCCTGGATAACGCCGATGGTTGGTCGATTATTAGCCGCTGGCTCCGTCCTCTGGAACCCCTTACAACCTGACCATCCGATTGCCGAACTTATATCTCATATGACCACAGCTAAACTACGCCCCACATGCATAACCACCAATAAACATTGGTACCATTCCCAATGGTGCGGGGCGCGGTCAGATCCACCGCTTTGACCGGCGCACATCGGGCTTGCAGGTCGTCTGCAACAATGTGCGAGCGCAGTTTGGTTGGTGGATCACACCCCCTGTGTTCTCCTCGAAGTGTTTTCCAGGTTGGGTGTCCAGCGCACGGCCAGTCCCACCCACTAGCACCGGTTGCGGATCGCACGCTCTAATGCTGTCAGGTGCAGACCGCATCCTCCAACCATCCTTGTTCGCCACTGTAAGCCCACCTATCACTCCTATCACATCCACTTTTTCGTTTTCCTTTGACATGCACATTTATCCATTCTGTCCTTGCTCCTATTGACTCTCACTGTGTTACCTCTCATTGCACGTCACTATCGTCCTAACCACTTTACTCTGCTGACGACCGCTAATATTTTATCTCTTTACCCATGTCGGCACTGCCGGTTTGTGGTATCCATCGTTTGGATCACACTAGGCCTATAATGCTCATTGATGGCATGTTTACGCCTCACTGTCTACCGTTCTGTCAAACCCTCCCTCGTTCTCCCTTCTTATGCCTAATACCATTACACACCAGCCCCACCCGCACCCATGACCAATTCTCATATTAGAACTGCTGTTCCAAACTCTGCATCTCTCACAGCCACATTTATTATCTAGTCACTCACTCTATTTTCCTTGCATGGCTCAGCGATTCCTCCGTGGATCCTTCCACTTGGCAGTGCTCCGATTGGTATCGTCCATTTACATCCACTTGTACAATTGCCGGCATAATAATAATAATAATAATAATAATAATAATAGTTGTATATTTCGGATGCGCCCGAAGCATGCTAGAATGCATGATCAGATGATTATAGTGATGCCGGAATGACAATTCACAAAAGGGTACAACAAGTGCATGCAGAGTATCAGAGAGAGTGTTACAATGAACTAAAACTGTAGTAATGCCCGGCAAATTTGAAGGTCAAGGTCGAATGATGTCAGTTGGTCTGGAGTACATGCATAAGTGGTATATGAAATAGTTACCACTAGTGGAAATAAGAACATATTGAAAGGAAATGTTTTTGGTGCGCTACAGAATATGAGAGGCATATGGATAGAAATCTCGTCGAAGCGTTTGGTGAATTATTCACTTTACTACAGGTATGTCAAGAAGTATTAACATGGAAATATTTCAGTCTGCAAAGATGGTAGTATATAAAGTGGTGGCTGTATACTGGAGGAATCATATATGTTGCAAAAATTGCGTATTTCTTGGGAGGGATACTACCAGAGTGATGGTGGCAGGGAACGGCCGGAGTAAAACAGGTGAGCGTGCGGCAAGTTGTTAACTTTATGTAGGGTTGGTATGAAATGTCAAAGCGGAAGTGGAAGACTAATCAATATTGGCCGTGTGGTAACATCCATTATACAGGTGTTCAGTTCTGCGAGAGGAAAGGTAAAGTAATCCACAGATAAGTGTACGTCAATAGATGAATGCTGTGTGGTATGTACCATGCAAAAATGACAGATCAATAAAACTGCACAGGTATATCGCGGGAAGCGGCCGTGGATCAACGAATATAGATATAAAATGTATCAGCCGGTGCAGATAGTGGTGTGATTTAGAGGCTGCATACGGGGTCAGTTTCGGTAATATAACACGAATGCAACATCTGGAAAATCAAAGGTCTCGATAACGGTGATGGTATAGTAAGTAGACGGTGAGTGTCACATTTCTAATGACCGATTTGACAGGTGTAACAAATGATGGGAACGGAGCGGCGATGCAGTATGGGAAGTGTATCGAAGACGTTCAATCGTGGAGGGAACGCAGTGATCTACAGAGCCCGAACACTCGATGCAACAGCTTTGCGGATGCGATCGGATGGACCGATGAAGAGTGCAGGTAGTTACTAACTACTTCGCTGCCCACTGGAGGACTACTGAGAGATATGTCAGAGCCGGAAGTTTATTTTTGGTGACCGATGAAGCAATGAACAGTGACAATAAAGGTGCCAGTGTTTGAACAGTATTAGCGGGTTCTAACACGGAACGGGCATAATGACATATGGGATTAAAATGAGTTGTATGAATGCAGTGAGATCGAGTAGTCCAGGTTCAAGAAGTCCGATGGCGGGAATCTTGGGGAAAGCGATCGTGAGACGGGCGAAAATGAAGTTGTGTGTAAATCTCGTTTGTCCTGTCCAGCAAGAGAGAGTCCAAGTTATTCCTGGGAAGTGGAAGGCGACAATCGTTCTTAGGGTGCAGGTTCTGAAAACAAAACGGAGAGGGCTGCAGTCTGGCAATTCTACCAGCTGTGGGTTAGGGGAGAAAGACAGAACACCAATATCATGCCAGTAACAGAAATGGGTGGTCGCGACTTTGAGGTCTTGTTTTTTGGATTAAACAACATACGGAAAGCGGAGAAGACCGGTGCTAACTATAATACAGAATGCTCCTTACCATCCGTTGGTAATAACTGTCTACTGAACAGAGTTGTTAAGCTTTTGGTTAGTATCCAGGCCCAGTTCGTAGGCTCGGGTAATAGACATGTAGGGATCATGCATTCGGATCAGTTTTTGGACAGTTAGATGTTTATTTATTTCTTTTTTGAATAATAAAGAGGCCGAAGACATTGACCTAAGTTGAGGTGGGAGTTTGTTCCAGAGGGAAGAATATTTAACAATAAAGAAGTTTGACCGCATCGCAGTCCTGGATACTGGAATCAAGACCATAGAGTCCCTATGTCGTAAAGAATAGTTGGAGGGAGTTTTGACCTGGGGGGCTGAATTGCAAGATGTACGCTTTACAATATTGCAAAAGAAAGACAGGTTCATTCGTAGACGGCGCAGCCATAGGGGCTCTAGGTGCAATATTTCACACCTTTCCATATAATTTAAAGGCGAGGAATATCCTAGTAGTTGTTTGGTAAATCTACGTTGTACATTCTCAATTGCAAATCTGTCAATCTGCCGCATGTTAGAAAAGACGACAGTGCAATATTCCAGAAGTGGTCTGACATGGGTTTTAAAAATGCTTAGCTTGCTCTCTGTAAGACTGAAGGTTCTATTAATCAGACCAATTAGCCGTCTAGCTTTAGCAACCTGCACGGCCGAATGTTCGGAGAAATTAAATGTACAAGAATATTGTAATCCCAAGTCCCTTACTTCCGGACTGTTGGGGATGAACTGATCATTAATTTTAAACATTCCCGCGGGAACCTGACACTTATACATAAGGATACAACTTTTGACAGCGGAGAATTTCATCAACCATTGGTTGCTCCATGAGTCTAGCGATAGTAAATCGCTCGTTATGCTAGCAATGGTAGAAGCTAAGGCGTCAGGTTCAAAGGAGTACATAATTTTTATGTCATCTGCAAAAAGGAACGCAGCCCCGTGTGTGATGACGTTGAAAATGTCATTAACATACATAAGAAAAAGTAAGAGACCTAGTACACTACCCTGAATAACTCCACTAGTAACTGGTCGAGGTGATGATAAACTGCCATTAACGTCCACCACCTGCTTTCGGGATGTTAGATATGATGAAAACCAACTCAGGATCGGGTCAACAATTCCGTAGGTTTTCATCTTCGCCATGAGCCTATTGTGGGATACTCGATCGAAAGCTTTAGTCATGTCAAGGAGGATTACAATCACTGATTTACCACTGTTAGTGGCCGTAGTTATTAGGTTAAGGAAGTCACACATACAGGTGGCACAGGATCTTTCTTGAAGAAAACCGTGCTGTCCAGTGTTAATGAGGTTATTGTTTAGTAAATGAGTTGTCAGCTTATTTTTTATCAGTCTTTCCATAATTCGGGAAACTATAGGGGTGTGGTTCACTGGTCGATAGTTGGTTAGGTCCTGGCGTGAACCTTTCTTAGGAATTGGGATAATAACTGATGTTTTCCAATGGGAGGGGAAAACGCTACTGCTCATAGATAAATTAAAAACCTTTGATAGCAAGAATGGGATATCAGTGCCACCACCGGCATGCACGCACCTCCCAATTTCTATGTCCCCGACTCCGACTCGCATCCATTTTTCATGCGATATGTTCCTCCACCGGTTTACCTGTCCCGGTACTTCTTTCCTCTCTGCCTTTTTTGTGTTCCACCTGCAATGAAATGATCTTATTGGTTATGTCTCACCTGTCTTTTTCGGTCCGTGCTCCCATCTCCTGTTTCGTCTACTGTTCGCCACTGGCATTTTATGTGTGCCTTTTGGACCGTTCTGCTTTTTCATTTGCCACCTAGTGTAAACTCACTGTTTCGTCATGGTTCTCATTCACGGCTTCGATCCGTCTGATCTGCCATTACCCTCTGGTACCCGTTTTGCTCATTCCTCTCCCAAGCTGTTTGCCGTCACAGCTGATGCATTATGCACCACGGGCAGTTTCACCTCCCAGGTAACTTTCTCCACTTTGTATGCACAATCGCTCTGCGCTGCTTAGCCATCTCCATCGCCACCATCTTCCTGCTGAATAATGTAAGCCCATTTAATAACGTTTCTCTCATTCGTGACGGCCACCACATGTCCCACCTGCATAAATCAGGTTATTTGATCCATTCTTACCTGTTCTGTTCGATACTTTCCTTCATCTCCCCTTTTTTGAACCGCTTCTCAGTCTTCGTCTTTTCTGTGCTTCCGAATTCTCTACTCTCTCTGTTGATCCGCCAAGTTCACCTGTCATGAAGATAATTCACCACGATATTCCAAAGTTAATTCTACAAACATTCGACTTAACCTAACCTGCCCCTCCTAGAAACTGATAATTTCTTTCTAGGACTCCATTGTTATTGATCCGGCTTCTCTTATATGTATAAATATGCATATACACATATATATATAACCAACCGCTCATATGTATATATGCATTCGCTCTGTATCCTGTAGTTCTTCACAGGCCATCTTTTTTGCCATAATCCCGCTGACCGCCATGATATGCATCCATTCCTTCTACATCTGTAACCCATATCTACTGTGTCCAATTCCTACGAACTATTTTTTTATCTGATTCACTTTTTACGTCTTACTTCGCTCGCTCCCTGTTTTACAGTGAGTTTTGTGCCCAGTTCGCCGATCATCTATTGAAGAGTACCAAAGATTCGTTGCTACCTAATCCCTGCAATGAATCTCACTTTTTCTTGAAGTCTTGAAGAAGTCCTGAAGTACTACACGGGTTCGAGGCTTTGGGCCCAATTGTCCCGGTTCTTGAGGAAATCTTTGATCTTCTGTCGGATTCACCGAGCTGAAACGAAAGTAAAAAGAAGCAGGGGGGCGTGTGTGGCAGCGAAAACAAGTTGCACGTAACATCATGCAGTGTCACACTGTGGATAGTGCCTTAAGCTGAGTGGGGGTGCGGCATTCATGAACATATATGCGATAAAAGACATATATTTTGTTTGTTTTTTTGACAAGGAATTATTGGGAGAGACCCAGGTAGAGGTCTAGCTGTTTCTTAAAGATAGTTTTGTTCTGCGAGAGAACAATATCTTCCGGAAGTGCATTCCACATAGTAATAACCCTATAGCTAAAAAAGTTATTCCTTAGTGAGGTGCGTGGCCTCGGTTTGAAAACTTTCTGCTGTGACCACGGAGAGAGGAGGCTGGACAGACGGAGAAGAAGTAATCGCTTTGACCTGTTTCAAAAAGGTGGAAAATCAAAACAGATCACCTCTTACTCGTCTTACGTCAAGGGGATAGAGGTTGAGGAGTGAGAGGCGGACGGGATAAGGTAGATGGGATAAACCCCTTAGTGCCATGGTCGAGGCCCGCTGAACTCTTTCTAGGATCTCACGGTCTCGGACAGGATCAGAGTGCACTATCTGACTACCGTACTCCAGCAGAGGTTAGATATACGTGCCGAAAATTATGGGGAAATCATCCTTAGATATGCGCGGGAAGGACCTTCGAATCATGTTTAGGACTCAAAAGGCAGACTTACTCGCAAGTTGGTGATGATGAGAGAAGGATAAGTTACAATCTAACCAGAAACCGAGCACCTTGTGTCGGTCAACCCTTGGCAGTGTGGTTGCTCCGTTAATGGAAAACGTGTGACCAGTCTCTCTGCCGAAATACATGCTCACGCATTTGTCATCATTAACTGGGAGGTTCCAATGCTCGGACCAGCGTTTTGTTTCATAAACTGCAATTTGCAGGTCTTCAACTCTTGAACTCCATAGGGTTACATCATCTGCATACATGGCAATGTTCGCAGGAAGGGCTGTTGGAAGATCGTTTATATAGATCAAGAAAAGAAGAGGACCTAAGACCGACCCTTGGAAGACCACAGTTGTTACTGGGGAGGGTTGAGACCAAATATTCCCGACTTTAACCACAAAGGTGCGGTCGGTGAGGAAGCCGCTTAGGATGACCAACATGGAGCCTGTAATCGCGTATGTCTGCAGCTTATGAAGAAGGAGGACATGGGGGACCTTATCGAAGGCCTAAGCAAAATCGATGAATACAGCATGTGAGAGCTGGCCATCATCATAGGCTTTCGTTAGACTATCCACGACAGTAAGCATATTGATGATGCATGATCTGCCAGGAAGAAACCCATGTTGGAACGGGGAGAGGATCTTATTTCTATAGAGATGGGAAAGAATCTCACTCTTAAGAATTCCCCCAAAAATTTTGCTGGGGATGCTAGTGAGGCTTACGAGTCTGTAACTAGAAGCAAGATGTTTACCACCCCTCTTAAAGATGGGTGCGATCACTGTTTTTTCCAGCTACTGGGGAAAACTCCATCGTCAACACATCGCTGAAAGAGCGAGGCATAAGGAGCAGCTAATGTGTCCGCGGCTTCCTTGAGAATACGGGGGTGGATTAGGTCAGGACCCATAGAGCAATATTGGTCGAGCCGTCGGAAACCTTGAGCGACTGCACCAATGGGAATAGTGACGCGGTTAAGGGTAGTGGCCACAGATATCCGGTGCATGGTAGGGTGGGATGATATGGGAATGGAGCTAAAAATTGTACGCAAGTATGAGCTGAATGCCTCGGCTACTTGGCTAGGGGAAGAGATTGGAGATCCGGCACTATCTTTGAAAGCTAATGGTGTCGGAGCTGTGTCCCTTAGACGGCGCATGTACTGAAAGAAAAATGCCTTATTGGTCCGTGCTCGATCAAGTACAGATCCTTGGACTGCATTCTGATAGGACCTAATCTCGGCTTTCCATATATTCCGGATGATCCTGAAGTCTTCTGCATCACGGGCAAGGCCTGTGGCTTTGTATCTAGCAAAGAGGCGTGCGCGTTCGTCTAGAATGCGCCTAATGGGACGAGGGAGGGGTCACTTAGCGGTCTGTGGAAGAAGAATTCTGGGGACAAATAGCCTATCAGCTAAGGAGATTAACTCTCTGAGATTCTCTGCCATTTCATCAGCAGAGTAACCTGGGTTAGTTGAATTTAGCTGGGAGCGAAAAAATGCACAGACTTGGTCAAAATTGGTCCTTTTGACGGATCTCAAAATTTTGGTTTCTGAGGGAAGAGGAGGCCATTTCACGATATAATCGAATCCAATGGGAATGTGATCACTTTTGCCGAGGGGCGGCAAGTAGTGCACCACTCTGTTTGGAACCGATCATTGGTGATGACCAGATCTCGTAGGGACGGGGCGTGGCCTGTGCGATATCTAGTCGGATCTCTTACGTTCTGCACCCATGAGGTTTTCAGTACGAGATGAAGGATATAGTATAGTATAGTATATTTCTTGACCGTGGTCAATACACATGCACAAGGCAAGATCAGAGTATACATCAGTACATGTCAATGTGAGGTATTCACAGATTCTAAATTTATAAATCACACAGCAACCGAAATACACCAGTAAAGTCATGTAGTGTTTGAGTGAACAAAAGTGGTTATGGTTGAGGCGGGAATTCCAAATCGGTTTCGAAATCGCTGGAGGGCGGTGTGGATGGCTGAGCAGTCGTGGGGTTGCTGATATAAGCGACAAATGAACGGTCACTAACGAGTAACCGGGCGGAAGAGATGCCAAAGAACATTGTTAGAGGTAAAGCAAGCGTGGGGCTTTCAAAGTGCAGTCAGAGATACCAGCGGAATATTGGACACTGATCCAGCATTGGGTAACTAATTGTGGAGGAGGCATGTGAAATAAAGGCAAGTGAGTCAAAGGTGATAATAAAACAGACCAGAAGTGATATCCGGAGCATCAGCTCTTTGACATTTAGTACTGGGAGAGTTGAAGTCACCAGTGACTAACAGATGGGTGAAGTCTGTGTAGCTTTTCAGGGAGCCTAATAAGCCTGTGAGACCTAGGCTATCAGCTGAATTGCATGCGGGAGGACGATAGACAACGCCAAGCAATAGGGTGTCTGTCCTAGAGAGGGTAAACACAGTCCACAAACAACCAATACATGAAACGGTAGGGGTTGTCAGTAAAATGGGAGGAGGGATCGAATTATCGTAGTATATGATGACCCCGCCGGCACGACCTCTACTGGAGTTGTGTCTTACTGTGAAGTATCCTGGAATGGATATTTCGGCAAAAAGTATGTCAGCGGTGAGCCAGATTTCTGTGAGGGCTATGATCTGAGGCTCCTTATTCACCGCAAACTGTCGAAGCTCTGGGATCTTATTCAACACACTCAGGCAGTCGCTGTAAAAAAAATTTGAGCACAGGCTCAGGAGTTGTTGCAGAATCGCCAGGGACAAATGATTTTGGGGTTCGAGCAGTGGGAAAGGGGGGGATTTGGGGATGGAAAGGAGGTCCTGGGGGAGTCGGGGGCTAAAGATATTGGGGGCTAGAGAGTAAGCAGACTGCTGGGGGGACCGGTAAGTTTTGATGTCTAGTAGCCTGGGCGGTGTCATACCAGGCGGACCGTCTACATCCTTTGGTCGCCGAAAAGGGTGGGCCGCTTTTCGGGGTTTGCCCTTCTGCGCACTGCGTGATGCCCCGTTCTGATTTTTCTTGTTGGTGAGCCTGTTTTTCATGACAGCACTAGATATGCTTTTCGGTGCGTTAACCTCCTCACTGCATCTTTCAGCAGAAACAGGTTGCAGGTGCATGTCTGGGCTCAAGGATGAGTGAGTCTCGTCCGTTGAAATAGTCTTATTGGCTAAGTCAGGGCCTGGGATACTTTTCGAAGGCGTCAGATGTTTAGTGGCACTAGGCCTACTACTGGGAGTACTTTCGGCGACGGGAAATGGTGTCAGTAGGGAAGCGAGGGATGGTGGGCATGCAGCTCGGTTCTCAAGGCGAGTTACCTGGACAACTGGCAGCACTCTGAGCTTAGGATCGGCTCTTTGTGGAATTGCTGGATTAGCCTTCTCACTGCGGAGTCTCAGATGAAGTGGCCTATCAATGGATACGCCCTTGAGCCCTGTAATTTCCTCCTTGAGCTTTGCGGCTGAGGAAACAATTCGTTTGGCTGCATCTGTGGAGCCCATTTAAATGATAATACCGTGAACCCGGTTGGTGCTTTTGGCTACCAACCGAGTGGACCGACCTTTAAGTGGGAAAGGGAGCTTAAGGCGATTAAATACCTGGGCGTAGGTGTCATGAGGGTGATCCGAACTGAGGAAGCGACTCCAAAGGATGACTCACTTGGAGCAATTCTCGGTGTCTTGTAAAATCTTGGCGGCGTCAAGAATTTGCTGCTCAGAAACTCTACACACCTGATAGCCTGCCTGGGACACCGGGAGGGATTTGATTACCAAGCTCCGCAGGCTGGTCAACTCATCCTTAAAGGTGCGGACGGTGGCCCTTAGCTCGGCTGTCTCCGCAGCCTGACTTTGGACTGCACACTTTAGTGCATCCGTTGCCAGCGCATTATGGAGGACCGTTTCGTCCGGATTTGGGAGTGAGGCATTGGCCACAGAGGGGGAATCACACTGCCTCATGGGGAAAGTAGCCTCATCTGAGCAAGTGGTTATATCATTGGTGAGGGGCATTGACATTTTTCAGGATCCAGTCAGCACAGATAACGATAGACTTAAATGGAGGGGGACGAGCTGTATGTTCTAAAAATTTCAAAAACAGCTAAACTCACCGAGGGAGACGACCGCACGCTGGTGTACCGCTACTACAGTTTCTTATGCTGATTTCTAGCCTCTCTCATGTACATCAGTCAGCCTTCAGATGTCTCTATACCGACCAGCCGGAACCCCCACTTGACCTTCACTTTTCAAACTCACCGGGCTTCCATTTGAATCCGTCCTTGGGTCCATTTAAACCGAGTACATTTCTTTTGGTGTGCATACGCTTGCCTACTTTCATCCCAAGTTACTTCCCATTCTTGGTCCGTCTTTCAACTGCTCTCATGTAAACTTCTACTTTTCCAGGGGTTTTGTCTGTTTATTCCATCACTTGTGAACAGTTAATCTTGCACCTGGCATGCCTCGGGCGTCTCCGAAATGAACCATTATAATTAATCAATTAATTAATCCCACTGCACTCTATGTCAAATGACCCTTCTTATCGATGCCCCCTTCACCAAAGGCCCTTTAGCTAACATTCCACCATTCACTCCCACTCCGTGGTACCCTGTGAGATGCCTTAAGCTTCAACTAATTCTGCCCATAATATTTTAGCTGTCTTAATTGAATCCCACTTACCCTGCCACTCACCATCCTCCCCACAAGGCCGCCGCCGAAACCTTGGTCACTCCGCGACTGCTGCACTCTCTCTAGTACCCAATATCAATTACTAAAGCTAACGGTAAAATATACCAACCCGGATATTGTTTTAGTGACTGGAACAACTCCACGGGCACACATTTGCTAGTCGCATTAGTATCCCGGGCTTTCAAACCTTCCCCAGCCCGGGGCTTTCTCAAAGACGTGGTGAAGGCCTGGCACATGTCCAGTTTTCTATTACTACATTCGCTATAATGCACCCAAACGCTGATCAGTTCATGGGCTTTGTATGACTGTCTTTCGATCGGAATAACAGTAGCTGCCTACAACGTTTCACAACTCGTCTTCCTGGCATGGACTCACTAGTACCAAAGCCGTCATCGACGCCCTCATCCCTGCTACTGACCACACCTCCAGTTACAAAATCATTGCAGGGGACTTTAATTTCCCTCGCATCTGCTGATCGTCACACATGGACCATCCTCATTTAATGAAATTCATCTCCTGTATATTCCAGGTCCATGGTGCAAAAAAATAGTCAAATGCCCTACAAGAGGCAAAACAGCCCTCTACCTAGCTTTGGCCTTTCTCATCACTACTGCTAAAACTCGGGTACTACGTCATTTCCCTGGCGGCGACCAAAAAATTGTCCTCCGCACACTGCTACGCCCAGCCAATCTTTAACCAAACCCAGCGCTCTCTGTACCTTCCTGAGTCACGAACTGAGGTCCGGTTCCTCCATTTTTTCTTTCGTCAAACCAGTGTACATTTCCTCTGAGTGGTGACCCCCAACTAGCTGCTGACAGTCTGTAAACCATGGTTATTGAGTGTTTGCCGAAGCTTGCATCTGCCATTGCACGCAATCCCCGACCGTCACCTAGAAAATCGAAAATAGAGCTCAAGATCATAGCATTGTAGAGCAGTTATTCGAAGCCCAGGGACTTCTTTATATTTCTTTACATGACGTCAATGTCACAGACATTTGCTGCTCTTAGGAACGACCTTTCATCCGCCAAGAAAGTGCTGCCCTCAGCCGTCAACGAAAGTCCGGAAGCTTGTTATGATTGTTAAATTCCCGGTCTGGGCATGATTCGCGCACCAAACCTAAAAACGCAATCTACGACCTTGAACCAACTCACTCACCTAAAACTTGATCGGAAGCATGCACGGCTCGTCCTGCATCCTCTTTACTACCCCACTGTGGCCACCCCGCCCCTTTCCTGCTACTGTTAACTGGCACCGTCCTTTCCGGCATAGCTTTTGATGGTAAAAGTATCTAAAAGCTAGCCGACTTGAATGAGCCATCTTCTCGACCTGGACCTGACTGAATTCCCCCAGCCCAATTCCGTTTTAGTGGGACTGATCTCTCTTTTCTCCCTTTGAACCTATTCTCGTTGTCCATGTATAGCAGTCTGGTACCAAAGTAGTAGAAGATTTCCATCATCACCCTCCTTTTCAAGAAATGATGTCCGTACGACCCTGACCAATACCGTTCCACCAGCCAGACATACTTTATGCGCAAGATGATGGAACTTACAGTAAAAAAGAAAATTCTCCATTATCCGCCTAGCACTAATCTAATTACCCCTCCCAACAAGGTTTCATTTGAACTAGATCAAGCAACATCTAGCAGTTTAGTTTCGTAATACCATGACTACTTCAGAAGGCACGAAGAAAGCAGTCACTATCCCCTTCCCGGATATGATCAAGGCGTTTGATAGGGTTTCACATGCCCACCTGCTGCCCAAAGTCCGCTGCTTTGGTATTACTCATCCCCTTCTTCTCTGGTTAGCTTATTATTTGTCTTCCCGCTCCCAGGCGGTTCTGATAGAAGACCATTAGTCACCTTCTGTAAGACACTTATGAGCAACACGTAGCCAAATTCGTAATGGATCACGAAATCAGAAGGCGATTATCGGTGAAATTTCGGGATACTAGATTATCAAGTGAACAATGACACGAAACAGATATGAACCTTGATTATGCGCTCACGAGGACTCAGAAAACGAGAACCAAGTAGCGGCGCGTGAGAAAGGGGCACGTGCTTCACGCAGGTTCAGAATAAGAATATGGCAGAGCAGCGCGCTGGATGTGACCAAACCAACTTTGGTTCATAAAAACATAAAGTGCATAAACAAGCCAATGGTGTAAATGAGTGAGTGATGTTGAAGAAACATGGGACTGCAATGTTTCTGGAAGGGATTTTCTACGACTGGTCTCTACATCTCCCACGTTCGTTGCAAGTAAAATTATTCAGGGAAATGCCTTAGGCCCCTGCCTTTCCTCTTGTATGTAAATGACGTCCTTGCCTCAGTGCACCTTGACACTCCTCCCTAATTGCTGACGATATTAGGGTAGTATATACTTCTGACCCATGCAACTTGCCCGCCACACTAGCCAACATTACTGATGACTTGACCGCTGGTGTCACAAGTGGCATATGCAGCTCTCGGTTACCAAAATTTACTATTTACCCATAAATGCACCATAAGCCTTGAATCCATCCCACTTAGTGTCCGCCCGATCCTCACTTCCTCCTTGGCAGAAGGCCTTGTCCCACATTGCTCGTTCTCCTTCACCCTCTCCAAGCCGGCTTTTTATCAGTTTGCCAGAACAAGACGGCCCACTGGTTCGATCTTTTGAAGCTTTAAGCTCGAGGACAGCCACCTCACCACCCTTGTCAAGCCACTTCTCGAATACTGCTCTCTTGTTAGCTCTAACGTGACAAAAACCACCTCCACCGCAACCGAAAACCTCCACCTCCCTTTAACCGAAATTTTCATCGGACAAAACTCCCTACCATTTTACCGGGAAGGGTGTGACCAATCCGAATTCGATCCCTTCCGGCTACGACCCCTGAAGCTAAAGGTCTTTCTGCTATTGTGCTTGTACCCGTGCAGGTTTTTCCCATCACTCGTCCGCAATTTAGCGTCTGCAGCGGATACTCTGCGGAACGGTAATTAACTTTTGCCTGCATCGCCCTCGCGCCTAATCGTCAGATCTGGTTGCTTCCCAATCCGTCATAGTAAAGTATGGAATAAACTTTCAATTGAGATACGCACTTTATCCAATCTCTCCTCATTTCAGCGAGTACTTACCTCCTTTCCCAATGTTTCTAATGCTATCATCCTGACAGACAAATGATTTTCCACGGGCCACGGGTTTGAAAGTGACGTTGAAATATAAAGCTCTCATGGTGCCCCCACCAACTCACCCATCTTGCTCCCACTGGACTGCAAAGTCAACCCTTTCATGCAGTCTTGTTCCTAAACCAGACATGGTTTTTCTCGTCTTAGTGAATAATTAGGTAACATTTCATATTTTGATATGATCACTCATTAAAAATTGACATCATTTATTATCATCACGGCAAAGTCCTCTTATGACTGACCACTATAAACCCCTCAAAGCTTAGTCGCCATAACGAATAACATTCTGTGGGTCGTCTCGATATATCACCAGAGGTTGTGCTGACAGCAGCTGGCTCACTTATAAACTGAAAGTCGTCGGACTTCGGTCCTGTCTGAGGCGAGCGGTCGACAATGCACTCTTCGTGTGTTGGAATTTTTCCATGTGTCTGTTCTCCAAGTTCTCTCTTCTATAGCTAAAGGCCACCATATCACCTATGGATAAGAGGCAACAACTCTGTGGTCGCCTTGTTATACGGGAAAAAGTTGCCAACCCTAGCAGTGTCGGGTCTCACGGGTCGCGCATAAGGAATGGCGGGCCCAGAAGGAATGGGAAGCACGCTCTATGGAGTAAGCGTGCCTTCCCACCTCTTCGAATAAAAAACACCAGGGTGTCACAAATACTTCTGGCTACAAAGTTATGGGATTTTTGCCGAAAACCCCCTCAGTGAAGGGTTAATTCCCTGTCACAGCCACAACTCGACCCTGCTTAATAGATGCCCCCCCCCCCAAATAAAACGAGTGAGCGTACAAGCTAAGTCCTCAGTACTTCTGCCTGACCCTGGGTGGAGTGATAGCAAGCCGAATGAGCTCTCGACATGAAAAGCAACCCCCCTCCCCCAGCTTAAATCTTCCCGGGCTCCCTATTGCGCTTCCCATCAGTTAACTGAGGCCATATTCCGAAGTCTCACCAAGTGAAGCCGGCTATGTTCACAACATATCTTATCGTCGCATGGCCCGACTATCGCTAGCACTCAGTAAGGCTCACAAGTAATATGCAAATTGACTCTTATTCCACTGCTCTGGTTACCAAGTCGACGCATCAGACAACAGATACGTCTCTTCACAGCACTAAACATATATTTGTAGATATGAATCTATGCATAAACATACATATAAGAAAGTAGGGGGAAATGCCCGTAATTTTCGCTCAGGCTTATTCGTTTTTCTTCTTTCCTTGAGAAAGCGGTGTCTTCTAGGTCCTAGCAGCCAACCCATTCCTTAGTTTACAGCCCAACCGAACAGCAACTTTTTTTATATCAAGACCCAAAACCAACCCGCAGTATTAAAATTGTAACTTTCCCACCAAATGATTCTTCATATATCCTCTAGACATATAGGTAGACCTGCCGTTCAGGTTCCTAGTGCTTCTCAGCCGCTTTCTCAAGTAGCTCTCAGACCCAATAGCCCCAAAGCACCTCCACGGCTTTATTAACCCAGGGCTTTAAAATTTGCCGGTACACTGGTGGACTTGGTAACCAATAACTAGGCCTAATTGTCCAAGCACAATTAGTCCTCACGTACACCGACTTACGATAACTATGAGCTCTCAGTTTTTAATACCATTGTGCCTCGTTCACAACCTCCGAACTCCCATCTGTTATTTTAACCAAGCTAAACCTCAGCTGGAATAACTTCCAGACTGCGACCCTCCCCTTTTCAGTTTCAGAACCACCCGCCCATCGTGTAGCTTGACTGCTATATATCGCGCAGGCGGCCTATCTTCTCTGCCCGTTTACAACCGTGCCCAAGGCTGCCTGCCACGGATACTATCTGGTTACCAGGTCTCACCCAAAGAAGTTCTGATATTGCTGCACATACCCCACTGAGTTCTAGTGGGATATTGCTGCAAGATTCTCCCGCTGTCGAAGCTATTTAAACCACGGTGCAAGGGTTTCTAAGTGAATAACGGGCGGTCCAGATTTGGTGATGACATCCTCCTTCCCAAGATAATAATATAATAGTATCGGTTTATTTCGGAGACGCCCAAAGCGTATCATGTGCATGACCTTGTTGATACAGGTGATGGAATGGATTGATTTGATTCATGGAAATGTGGAAACTTCAATGAAAATGTAGGATAAAAAGGCCCAGAAAGGAGAATAAAGTAGGATGAAAGTAGGATAAATGTACGCATACCATAGAGATTGTAGAGAGCTTAGATGAACTCAGGGGCAGATTTGAGTGGAAGCCCGGTGAGTTTGAAATTCAAGGTCACATGGGGGATATGACTGGTCCAGGTGAGTAAATCTGAAGGCCGACTGATAAACATGAGAAAGGCTAGAAATCGGTATGAGGAACTGCAGTAGCGAGGGACGATGGAGAAAAAAGTGAGGTGCGCTGCAGTGGATTAGATAACAATGAACCATTGGTACTCTGCAGTGGATTGTCGGCGGACAGGGCACAAAACTCATCGTGAAACAGGGTGCGAGCAATACAAGACATAGAGGGTTGATCAGATGAAAGAAAGGATTTAGAAGAATTGGATACTGTAGGTGTGAGACACAGAAGTAGAATTGATGGATGCATATGATGACGGTCGTTGGGATGATAGCAAGAGAAATGGCAGGTGAGGAACTGCAAGACGCGGAGCGCGTGCACATATACATATATGCGCAGGGTTATATATGTATGTATATTATATATATATATATATATATATATATATATATATATATATATGAGGCGCAGGAGCAATAACAGTAGGGTTCTAGGAAGAAATTTTCAGTCATTGGGAGGGGTAGGTAAGGTTAGGTCAAAAGGATGAAGAATTAACTTTGGAATATCGTGGTGAATTATCTTCATGACAGGTGCACATGGCAGAAAAAAGGAGAGAAAAATAGAATGCGGAAAAGCAGAAGTGATGAAGACTGTGACGAACAGTTCATGGAAGAGTGAAGATGAAGTATAGGAACGAGGAGAACGGGTGAGAAATAGTGACCACAAACGGCAGTCAATTCTCAACTGAAACCCGAAAAGCGGCCAAAGAAAAGCCACGAAAATCTCAATCAAATAATATTTTCTTCATTTTATCAGAGTAGCTTGGTCTGTCACAAGGGTTTTCATCCTTTTTTTGCCTAAATCTGTTCTTCATGGACATGGTATTCCGTTGGTCGATCACTCCCTCTTGAAACCCCATATATCTTCCACCAGCGGGCACTGTACTTACCTCGGACATTGTACTTACCATCTCCCTGGCAGGTGCACCTGGATAATATTGCTACACGGTCGTCTACCATTTGCTGTTTCCGGTGGCTCTCCTGTCCATGGTCTCACGGCTTGGTCAATTGTTCCTGGTTTACGCACCCCCATCGCGGTCGTTTTGTCCCCTGTACAATTATCCATGATCACTCGTGCCACTCCCAACAGTGCGGGGCGCGGTCAGATCCTCCTCTATGGCCGGCGAACATCGGGCGTGCAGGCCGTCTGCAACGATGTGCGAGCGCAACTAGACTGGTGGATCACACCTCCTGCGTTCAATTCACGAAGTATTTCTCAGGTTGGGTGCCCAGCGCACGGCCGGTCCCACCCACTAGCACCGGTTGCGGATGGCGTGCCCTAAATTTTCTTGAACTACCAAATCCAATGCTGTCGGTTGAAAATTGCATGCTCCTCATCCTTTTTCCGCCACAGCTTGTTCACTTATAGCTCTTATCATCTGTTTCCACTTCTCATTTTTGTCGCCCTACTACGATATGCACACCTTCCCGTTTTGTCCTCCGTCCTATTGCCTCTCTCTACATCAACTTTCACTGCTTTGAGCCACTATCGTCCTAACCACTCTTCTCTGTCTACGCTCGCCAATAACTCTTTTCCCACCTGCCGTCATTGCTGGCTTCTATCATCTGTGCGCTTGGTATTACCCTCTGCTCAGAACCCCCATTGATAGATTCCTTAAACCTGTCGCCCTGTTAATCCCTCCTCGTGCCCCATGCCATAATGCACCAACCGCACCCGCACTCATGCCCAATCTGCATATTAGAACTTGCCGCTCCAATCTTCGCATCTTTTACAGTCGTATTTATTATCTAATCACCACCACCATATCTTTCTCACTTGGCCCCGCGATTCCTCTGTGGTTCTTTCCAGTGTCCTGATTAGTATCCACCTGTTCAATTGTCCGCCGGCACACAGCTCTCCAGCTCCATTGCCCTAACTCCTTTGCGCACTCATTTTTCGTGGCCTTTTTGTTCTATTACTGATCCACTTATCTCGGGGCTTCCCGCTTCCTTGTCCGCCTCCTTCGTGTTTCATCTGCAGTAACATGATCTGATTGGTGATTTCTTACCTGTGTCTCCTCGGTCATTGCTTTCATCCCTTGATCCGTTTATTGCTCGCTACAAGCATTTTTCTGTACCTTCCAATGTGGTCCGCTTTTCCATGTTCCACCATTGTAATGACAACGTTACGTCGTGACGTTCTTTTACAGTTCCAAATTGTTTGACCTGTCACTACCCGATTCCTCTGGTCCGTCACTACATCTCGCACCTGCATTGATCAAATAATTAGACCCATTCTTACCTGTTTTCCTTGATCCTGTCTTTCATCTTCACTCTTCCATGAACTGCTCCTAACAGTCTTCATCACTTCTGTGCTTCCGCATTCTATTTTTCTCTCCGTTGGGCTGCCACCTGTACTTGTCATGAAGTTAATCCACCATGACATTCCAAAGCTAATCCTACAACCAATTGATCTAACATTACCTACTCCTCCTATTGACTGATAATTTCTTTCAAGAACCCCATTATTATTGCTCCTGCTCCTCTTAAACCTATATATATATATATATAATAAATCTACATATATATATATATATATAAACTTACGCATATATATCTATGTGCACGCGCTCTGCATCTTGCAGTTCCTCACCTGCCATTTCTCTTGCTATCATCCCAACGACCGTCATCATATGCATCCATCAATTCTACTTCTGTGTCTCACACCTACAGTATCCAATTCTTCTAAATCCTTTCTTTCATCTGATCAACCCTCTATGTCTTGTATTGCTCGCACCCTGTTTCACGATGAGTTTTGTGCCCTGTCCGCCGACAATCCACTGCAGAGTACCAATGGTTCATTGTTATCTAATCCACTGCAGCGCACCTCACTTTTTTCTCCATCGTCCCTCGCTACTGCAGTTCCTCATACCGATTTCTAGCCTTTCTCATGTTCACCAGTCTGCCTCCATATGTAATTGCCCGGGACCAGCCATTCAGTCCACCTGACCTTGAATTTCAAACTCACCGGGCCTCCATTCAAATCCGCTCTTGAGCTCATTTAAACTCCACGCAATCTCTATGGTGTGCATACGTTTATAATATTTTCATCTTACCTTATTCCCCCTTCTGAGCCTTTTTATCCAATATTTTCATGAGAGTCTCCATATTTCCACGAATTATATCTGTCCATTCCATCACCTGTATCAACAAGATCATGCACATGGCATGCTTCGGGCGTTTCCGAAATAAACCATTATTATTATTATTATTATTATTATTAATTCCCGAAATTTGGTGATACGTTATCCTTTTACGTGAAAAATAACTCACCTTTTTAGGGAGCATCATTCCTTTTCATATACACAACTGTATGGAAACAGTCTTCCTCTGCCAACCCTCACGAAATTCCAACCTGTCTCCATGCCTCATCACCAAATAGCTTTTTAAGTGATCTTGAGTATGCGTCACTGGCCACGTTCTTGTAAAATCCCTGTGAATATTATATTTACTGCGTCCTAAGACAAAGTCCACCTCATCATACTTACTTCGGGCTGGTTCTTCACTGCTGCCTAAATTGACTCAAAATCGGATCCTACGCACCGTTTATTCCGTAGCTAACTTACTTTACTTGAACTCTCCCTGGCCTTGCTTCTCTCTTAGTATATTGTGCGCTTGCAAACCCCACGGAAGACGCTGCGTTCCGCATACTACGCTGTTCGATATTTGCCGGATTAACTACAACGGAATCTTTTGTACCATCCAAGCTAAATAGACAGTAGCAAAGATGAGCTTTCTCCCAATGTCCAGCGTTCTACCCTCCAGATCACAGGCAATTCAAGATTCAATATGCAGTCAAGACTAATGTCCTGAACCCTTTTGCACTGTCTATTGGTACGTCTTTCAGTCCGCCGGCAATATCAGATGTAATACACCGTCAAGATCCTGATTTCAAACACTTCGCTTTTTTCTCACTGCCACACTCCCCAGTAAACTAACTTTTGTGTCACTGGCAACATTCGGAGAACAAGATAATCACGGGATCCGGGAACACTTGGGCTTTAGCCTAGCACCCGTGTACTGCTTCAGGACTTGAAGACCTCCGGTCCGTATGAGGGCCTGCAGGTACGGATTTGGAGATAATTAGGGGATTGTGGTTGAATTCGCTGTCCTTCCATGTCCAGACTACTTTTACTGCTATCCTCGGGGATTAGTTCTTGGAACAGGCAGTCTCCGTGGCTGACAAGTTTGTTGCCTGTGTCGGAAGTGGCGATCACCCCCTCATTACCAGGATATCACACAATCGTCGGGGTTTTGACTTGGATGACCGGCCAGAGGGTCCTCAGCAGTGTTGATTCATCCAGCTCCTACTGCCATTTAAAGACAGAATTGAAGTGACCACCAATCACTGTGGCTCATGTAAGCAAAGGCAAGGACTGAAGCCCTCCAATGTCTGCGTCCGTAGTAAATCCGACTCACCTGCTTTCAACAGACCTGGCCAGAATACCAGCCGTTTATCGGTTCCACCTTGTCTTCGGGCCAGCCGCCCGTATGTTTAGGTAGCAGTGTTCTTACGCGGCGGGAAACACCCATGCTGGCAAGGAGAAGCAGCCGTACTCGCCGGCAATAAACTTCAGGTTGGCCGTTTGTTATACTTGCGTGATTCGTGCAGTAACGCTAAGTTCCAGGCCCAGGTTTCTCACTTGTCGGTTGGTAAGGACAAGCCACGGGCTTCCTTGCTTCTGCCTTCCGCAGAGAAAGGTTCCTCCGTTCCTACCTAAGGCACGAGACAGCTTGCGGTCAACTCGGGACCAAGAAGATGGTGTTCGTAAACGCCCACTTTTGCGGAGGTGCCTACAGGAATACTTTAATGGATTTTACGCAGTTCTATTATGAACCTTTGACTCAGGTAGGCCTCAGCTTATCGATTCTTCGGAGACAAAATTTACCGGTCTTGTGTCTCGAACAGATGCAAGCCGAAGCACAGGTTTGTTTTCTAGCTCTCCTAACGATTATTGGTCTTCATGTTCTGAAATTCCCATTTAGGCTAAACCATTTGACGAGATAGACGCAGTGACCGACAGTGTGGCATAGCAAATCGTCGCTAACGGACCACCAGTCACGGCACGGCCTAGTCGACTGGCACCTGACAGACTGGCTTTAGCCAAACATGAGTTCGACGCTCTTTTCTAAAGGTATGGTTCATCCTTCTCACGGCCTATGGGCCGCTTCTCTGCGCAGGGTTTTCAAAAACTTGGTATTAGCTGGCCTTCTCATGGTGAGTATTGCGCACTACACTCAGTTGCCCGTTACGATAGCTACACCATATCTCACATATGCGACATCACGACGTCGCTTCACGGCTCGACTGTTTTCTCCAAGGTCACAAGACCACTCGAGAGGGTATAATGCTTTGCAAGGATGAGGTAGGCGCTATTATGGAGTACTCCGTGCCGTTCTCAATTAAGGAACTTAAGGCATTTCTGGGGTTATTTAATTCTTATCGTCTTTTCACACCCCATAATGCTGAAAGTTTGGTTCCATTAGCTGACCCACTGCGTGGCACTCCAAGCATATATATATAATATACATACATATATAACCCTGCGCATATATGTATATGTGCACGCGCTCCGCGTCTTGCAGTTCCTCACCTGCCATTTCTCTTGCTATCATCCCAACGACCGTCATCATATGCATCCATCAATTCTACTTCTGTGTCTCACACCTACAGTATCCAATTCTTCTAAATCCTTTCTTTCATCTGATCAACCCTCTATGTCTTGTATTGCTCGCACCCTGTTTCACGATGAGTTTTGTGCCCTGTCCGCCGACAATCCACTGCAGAGTACCAATGGTTCATTGTTATCTAATCCACTGCAGCGCACCTCACTTTTTTCTCCATCGTCCCTCGCTACTGCAGTTCCTCATACCGATTTCTAGCCTTTCTCATGTTCACCAGTCTGCCTCCATATGTAATTGCCCGGGACCAGCCATTCAGTCCACCTGACCTTGAATTTCAAACTCACCGGGCCTCCATTCAAATCCGCTCTTGAGCTCATTTAAACTCCACGCAATCTCTATGGTGTGCATACGTTTATAATATTTTCATCCTACTTTATTCCCCCTTCTGAGCCATTTTAACCAATATTTTCATGAGAGTTTCCATATTTCCACGAATTATATCTGTCCATTCCATCACCTGTATCAACAAGATCATGCACATGGCATGCTTCGGGCGTTTCCGAAATAAACCATTATTATTATTATTATTATTTTTATTATGCGTTATTGTAATAAAGGGACGGTGTCAATTTAAAAACAGGGAGCTGGCAATGCATGACGTAATGAGTGAGTCAGATGGCATCAGTGCCGTGGAAGGATCGATACACGGTAAATGTGAGGCAAAGTTATGGACGAAATGGACGCATATCATGAGGGGCGGTGGTATGGTGGCAAAGGAACTGAAGAAGGCGGAGAAAAAATGCGGATACAAAGATACTTATTTATTTGTTTATATATATATATATACCAGAGCAGGAGCAAATAGCTATGAAGAGGCGGGATATGGAGGTAGCGGCGGCTGGACGAGACAGGTGGGGTTGGGTCAAACGGTGCAGGATTAACTTGGATAAACCCCGATGAACAATAACGTGCATCGATGGATTTACGGGATGGCCCGAAGTTATTTCCATCTCCGCCGTCACAGCCGAGTCTGTGACTTGATGTCCGATGAAACGATCGATAGTTTTATAAGGTTGTCATTCTACAATCACTACCTATCAGGGCAACAGTTTGGGTCCGATTTATTCTCTTCATCAAAACATATGCTGGGTACGGAGCTCATTTGAACGACTGCCTCCTACCCGGCCTCGAATGGTTAGGTCAGACTTTCTAATCTCCAACTTAAAGCGGCTCTTAGAGCATACGATAGCCCGGAATGGCATGAAAGGCTGCCGCTAGTTCTGCTTGATATCAGGACTTGCCTAAATGCAGATATTCAATGTCCTGCAGCAGAACTTGTTCGCGGCGTGACACAACGGTTGCTTGGGAAATTATTTACCCCTCAAAGTATAGATCCAATAGTCGTGACGGTTTACTTTCACCATTCGTCTACATACAGGCAAAATCTCGCTCCAGCGATAGATTCGAATACAGCGATGACATGTTTTTCTATCACCAAACTCGAAGCTTGTTTGCAAGTATTCATTCGTGTTGGCTCTGTAAGCAGACCATTACAACAGCCTTACGAATGTCTGTTTCGAGGGATTTTTCATCAAAAAAGACTTTGAGGGTTAATCGACACGGTCGCATGTATACTGTTAGCACGGATCGTTTTAAAGCAGCGTACTTTGGTGATAGTATGATTTTGCCTGACACAACTTCGAGAGAAGCTATCGTCTCACTTTCGGGACAACACCCAGTCGGTACTGCTACGACATCAAATGGGAATATGGTTTCTCTTTCAAGTCAGCCGCCCACTGGTTCAACTACGTCCTCAGATGAAAATAATGCCTCCAGTTCAAGCCAGCAGCGCAGGCCCACTAACCCATCCGAGAATGAGGCTCCCATCTCACATCCGGTTGGATGATCTTTTGCCCGGCACGTTCCCGTCACTAGGTCAAACAGTCTAAATTATTGAACTTCGCAGCAACAACTTCCGTGTTCATCCTATAGACAAAATTTACCATACCTCACTAGTTATTACGGCATAATAGTCTAATCCATTGCTGTTTCAATACCCTTTTTAAGCCCCCTTTAGTTTCCCGAAAACTCGCCACGTGGTACACTCCGCTGGTCCCATGAAAGCTAGATAATTTCGGCAGTAGCTTTTGAATCCTGATTTGGCCCCATCGCTGTCTTTCCTTCCCCCATCTGTCAACGGACTAGCGTCTTCTCTGTTATTTCCATAAACGAGGTGTCCTTGGTATTTCTCTGTGATACGGCACAGATGACTCGTTCACTGGCCATGCTTGAACGTCTTCTACAGCCTGTACCGTTGTTAGTAAAATCTGATTTTACGCCATCGGCCTCACCTGAAACACTTTTTCCAGAACGGGTCTGGTGCGCCCAAGTAGTCTACCGGTTTTTCTTTCGGAAAAGAAGGAAATACGCCAGGTTCGAGATTCACTGGGCTTGAGCCTGGAACCCATGTTTCGCTTCAAGAACTTCAGGCATGGGTGATTATCCGGTAAAGTTAAGTTCTACGGTCTGGTGAGCTCATCAACCATGGTAACTTCCGATTTATAAGGTGGAAAAGTGTGGTCTACCGCTGTCTCTAAGGTGATTAGTATGCAAGCTGTCGGAGGTCGACTTGGGCAGACGATCCAGCAATGTCAAACTAATCCCACTGAGAAACTTCTGTCATTGGGGTAATTTTTGGCTGCAGAATACAGACATTCTTCGAGTGAAGTTCTTTATTCAGTGCAAGTTAAGCAAGGTTTACAAGTTCTTGTGTTGCTTGACCTTGCATTTCGGTTGTTTGAAGAAAGCATCTGCAAAATTATTATTAATATTAGTTTACTTGGGAGACGCCCGAGGCCTGCTTTAGGCATGATCAAATTTTTGCAAGCACCTAAACTGACAGACAAAATTCATGAAGAATTTAGAAATGGGCAAGACATAGGAGGGGTAGGAAGAGATCAATGTGAGATGAGAAGGAGATAAATGTATGCATACCAAGAAGTAATGGAGGGCGTTTGAGCGAACCCGGAAGGGAATTCAAATGTGTACCCGGCGAGTTTGAAGGTCAAACTCAGGTAGAGCAGCTGGCTGAGCCAAGTGGAGAAGATCAAAACCTAGGAGTTTCACATGGGGAGGACTGAAAATCGTCATGGGAAGCTATCCTTACGAGAAACGATAGAGAAAAGGAAAAATGGAGAGAAGGGAGGAAGGACAAAAGATTGGGTTGTATGGCTAGAGACTTGGTAGCCATGAGCTACGCTTAACTGCAATAAATGGACGGTGTCAGTTTGAAGACGGGGAGCGATCAATGCAAGACGTGAAGATTGGGTCAGATGTCAGCAATTGTGCGGAGATATCGAGATACGGTAAATATGGGGCACAAGCATAGACAAAATGGACGCATGTCATGAAGGGCGGTGGCATGGTGGCAACAGAAACGAACGGTGAAGAACTGAAGGAGGCGTAGGAAACTTGTGGGTACTTACATATTTATATACATGTGCATTTATAAATATATATTTATATATATGAATATGTCAGAGCGGGAGCAAGTAGCAGTGAAGGGACGGATCACGGAAGTAGCAGTGCTTGGAATAGACGTGTGGGGTTGGATCAAGTGAAACGGAATTAGCTTGAATAAACCCTGATGAACTTTTTTAAGACAGGTGAACATGAAGAACCAATAGAGGGAAAGAGAAACGACTTCAGGTGTACAGAAGTGATGGCTGTGGGCAGAAGTTGATAAACCGGGGAATACGAAGAAATGAATCGACGAAAACAGGTAGGAGTGAATCTAACAATCTGATTAGTGCAGTTGTAACATGTGGTGACGGTCAAAAGTGGGTGAAGCGTCATTAAATAGATGTACAATATACAACAAGAAGATGGCCGCAAAAACGGCTAAAGAATGCAGAGTGAATGGAATTACAGGGTGGTTGGAGAGGTGTGAAAGGTCAGTGGAGAACGGTGACTCGGAGGTAAGAAGAACTGTGCAGCATCTGTTACAGCGGATAACATGGGAGAGAAGTAAGGAAGTGGATAACCAGAAAGATCAGATAACGGCAGATCACATGGTTTGGAACTGTAGGAGAAAATGATGACTCCACGATGGCTTTGCACTGGGTGGAACGCGGAAAAGCAGCACAGCCTGAAAGGCACAATGAAGATGCCTTCAGCGAGCAATATACAAAGCAGATGAGAGCAGCGGCCGAGGGGCGTACCAAGTGAATACAAATAAGAAGCTGTCAGAGGCGAAATGAGTATGGAATGAAATATTATGGGCTTGGACAGAGTAATATTTATGGGGCAAGAGTGACATCATGCAGTGAGGGTCGTAATGGTGATAAACGATGGGAACAATAACAGAATGGATAGGTGTACACACAGAGGTAGAACGACACGTAAAGGGAAGTGATAGGAGGGCTGACAGGGACGATAGATGAGTGGATCGAGGCGGAAGACGAATGGCAGGAGCATGTCATCCGCCACGGACAGTGATGAATGCGGTAGGGCGAGGAGAGTTAAGGCGTGCTATCCGCAACCGGAGCCAGTGGGTGGGGCTGACCTTGCGATGGACACCCAACCTGAAAGAAGCTTCGTGAAGTGGACACAGGAGGTGTGATCCAGCAGCCTGGATGCGCTCGCACATAGTTGCAGACAACCTGCACTGCCGATGCGCTCCGGCCAAAGCAGTGAATCTGACCGCTCCCAGCACCGTCGGGATTGGCGTGAGTTTTCGTTGATGATTGTACAGAGGGCTGAGACATCACGATAAAGATATATGGCCCAAGACTATCTAATCAGATTGTGGGAACTTGGACAACAGAGCCAACACAAAATGCGAGAGAGGTAGACGGCCATACAGCATTATCATCCAGGTGCGCCAGCCAAACGGGTGATCAGTATGGTGACCGAGGTGGTCGACCTGCATTGAGGATCACTGGAAAAGGAAGTGGGATAGAGAAAAGCAGTCTGAGTATGGCCCAGCTGAGGATCAACGAATAAAGGAAAGAGAAACAAAAGTGAAGCACATGCCTATCGATGGAGAGGATCCCTAGGACAAACTGTGGCTATGGAACGCGAGGCTATAAAGGGAAAGGCATAAGTAGGAGCTGGAAGATGCAGTGGGGAGGTTGATATATCACCCAGATTAGTTAGTCAGTAGAAGAAAAGACTGTCTCTGTATGAACTTACGGAAGAAACTTGGCTGGAGGATGGGTCGGGGGCGGAATCGGTGACGTCATAACCGGATGTTGAATTCAGTTGGTGAGCCACTCTAAGGGATAGATAGAAGACTAGATTTTCCAGTTCAAAATAGCAGGTGTAATGGTCAAAGTATTTGTGGTGTGACTTGATGTGGAAAAGAGGCATTGTAAGCTAAGAGATAACGAGGAGCTTTGGGTTACCTACGGTGTTTTGCTAATAGTTACAGGACAGTAATATATATATATATATATATATATATATATATATATATATATACGCACACGTAAACTTGAATATATATGTATACATAAATATATAGGTATATATAACTGACCAGGACGTTGTTACTGTTGCAATTTCTAAGGCGTAGTTGAGGTTGGTTTTACGGCCGCATACGTGATATAATTATGTAAGGGGATTGAATCGTGGAGCTGATGAGGCATATTCACAAACTGTCTGGAGTATTACCTTGGTCTCTCTTAAAACGCAAACGCATCTGGTAGGACTTATTTCAAAGTGAAACTGGCAGGATTGTACATTCGGTATGGAGAAACAATTAGTGGACGCAGACATGCTTTAAATAGACCGATGGCGAAGTCTAAGGAGAAGCGGTCAAACAGAGCACCTAGAATTCAAAAGCGGTGAAATTACTTGGGAAGGTAAGGTTTTGCGAGAAAGCTTGACTTTCAGTTATGTGAATGTTGAATAAGTGCAAAACAGTTGGGACAGAAAAGAATTTGTCAACAGCACGCACCAGTGCATACTTTGACTGAGAAGATCTGGTGTGAAATGGAAGTTTGTTTCAGGTTCGGGAATATGTGAAGCGAAAGAACTTAGGGGGTTGAACAGTCCTCGCAGAGGGCGTGGTAATAGTGTACTGTCTATTGCGGAGTGAATATCCAGTATCCAGGGATAAGCGTAACTGGTCGGAGGACTAAGGTTGCCTAGGCAATAGCTTACTCAGAAGTACCAGGTTCAACTTGATGCGACGAAGCCATTATGGCTCAAAATTGAGAGATATACTTCGTTACCTGTGATTTAAGTTCGAAGACCAACCGATGAGCTGCTTGGTGAATCTTCTTCGAATACTTTCGGTAATAATCCTGTCAGATTTTCGCACACTGGAAAAGATTAACGGATAATATTCGAGAAGGAGCCTGACATGTACTGTGTACTTGTAAAGAAAGTTCTCTATAGGCTGAAAGGATCTGAACAGAAGACCAATACACTTTTTAGCCCTCGCCGTTTTGAAGACAACATGTTCGGAGAAAATGGATGAGTAAGAATAAGTTGAGCCAAGGTCACTTACTAAGAGCTGGCTGTCGATGGGTGAACTGCCGATGCATTAGGAGCCAGGAGGAACCTGGCACTTGTAAGTAAGAAAAATATACTTACTGGCGGAGAATTTCATCTCCTAGGTTGAGAACTATTCGTGAAGAGGGGCTGAGTCAGCGAAGATTCTAAGGATTGAAGCACTGAGGTTGCCAGGCGAAAAAGCGTAGAGTATCTTAATATTGTCCGCGAAAAACAACGGCGTCCCATTCAGTATTGTCGGAAAGATATCACTTGTATATAGGAGGAAAACAAGGGGGTCTAAAACACTGTCATGATTAACATCGCTGGTAACAGGCCTAGGGTTAGAGGTGTGCTGGTCAATCAAGACAACATGTGAAGGATGAGATAAGTAAGATGAGAACCAAGAAAGCCGTAGATTGACAATGCCAAATGATCGTAGCTTTGTTAACAGGTGGGGTGAGGTACACAATCAAATGCATTAGGTAAGACATGATAAGGAACAACAAAAGATTTCCCCCTTTCAGCAGAGTCGGTGAGGAGATTCAGGAAACCATACTGGCAATTCAGGCGGGACCGTTCACGGGGGAATCCACGTTGGTTGTAACTGTTGAAGTTGAGGCTTAACAAGTAGTTTATGATGTGATCTTTAACTATTTTTTCCCATTATTCTGGATAAAGGAGGGGTGTGGTTTGTAGGGCGATAACTGGACACCTCATGTGAAAGTCCTTTTTTGTGAATGGGAGCAATAACCGAGCTCTTCCAATTAGCAGGTACGGCACTACTATTAATTGAGAGAGTGAAAAGGTTGAACAGCAAAAGGGGGAGATCCGGTCTTTCATAGAGAAGAGAAAGTGGTGGTAGGCCCTCGGGGCCTTATCGAGGGGTGGGTTTGCTTTTGGACAGCAGCTCACAAAGGATCCGCTGAACTGCGTTACACCACGTCGTTAAGCGTGCTGTTATTGGTACAGTTTCCACTAGGGTATCTAGGTAAATAACCCAGAGAAAGCTTCTCAAAATATCCTTAACACTTAATATAAATCACGGTGATTTTTCTGAACAGTAAAATCTGAGGTTAGCTCCAGACTTACAAATCCGCTCCTATCAGAATTCTTTGTTATATAATGCAGATATCCTCCACTGATCGCTTCGTTTACAGTGTGGCCAACCGGGTTCAACCTAGAGGCACTAAACGCATTCGACTTCCTACCCCTGTACCTCACTCAGTACCACTGGTCGATATATGCAGTGAAGCCAGTAACGAATATAATGCTCTTCATAAAAACCTATTGTCCTTAGAGAAACAGTTACGATCCATGGATGATGCACTGACCATGCTGTTCCACTCGCATATACATTCGATCCCTCAAAACATCCGAACACTGAAAGTCTCCTGTCGGCTAGCCATTTCCTGGAATCGCTTGATTCCGAAGTCCATAGGAGGACAAAAATTCCAAAAACGCCCTAGTCTTTATTGTTCCAGATTGTTTGGCCCTTTCCTTGTTCAACCAGTCCATGCTCATGGCATTTGGTATGTTGCACCGCGAGTGCTCCTGCAAAAGACTCAAAAAACGGTCACATTGAAATATGTGCCCTCCACTGTTCTAAATCCTGGAAGAGAGCGCTGCCAGGGAATTCGTTAGAAAGTGAGAGTCCATCTCAAAGTCCACCCCATTCAAAAATATAAAAATTACTTCTGACAAAACCCCGCTCCAGAGGGAGGTCCCTAGATCAATTGCCGGCAACCAAGTGCTCCCACCGTCCACTGATTCAGTGCCGGCCAATCCCCCTGAACAATTCCACCCCACCAGTAACTCGCCACCACTCCAGCTGACCAGTGCATCAGTGCAACATTTGGACTTAGATACCTCCCGTTCGCCTCCAACATCACAACGTCCCCCAAAAGGTTCTATGATGCACCCCAGTCTCCACCACTGCTTGCTCACAGCCGAGTAACACAGCCCCCCCTCTCAGCAGGCAGCCATTCACGCCCAGTTCCATCCGCTAAACGAGCCAGCAAATCGCCAGATTCCAACGGGCCACCCCGCACCGAAAAGCCAGCTGCACAGTTGTCTCCTAGTGCTTCGGTCACAACGTTACCCCCGTCACCTATTGCTCTTAGTAGCCAAGACGCCCCCTCCACTAACCTCATCACGGGCCCATCCCCAATCGACAGTCGACCTATGACCTCTCGCCCTCTAGCTGGCCGGTCTATTACCGATCACCATCCTCCTCCACGGCCGTATATACGAAACCGCATTGCTCACCGCAGCGCTAGCCCATTACAGCATATATTCGGTCCGACGGAGATCCGAGTGCCCAGCTGCTACATACAGCACACATCAACTCAGATGCCGCCGCAATCGAGCCTACAGAAGCAGCACCACCTAACAAACTTCCCATTAAGTTTACCACCTCCATCGCTAGCCTTACCAATCCCCAGTCGCGCAGGACGGGTTAACAGCATGGATGATAACCGGTACCAAAACATTTGGCCCGAGCCTGACACTTTTCTGCCCCATGGTATGCCCATTTTACCCCTCCACAACATCAACATCCTCTTCACCCTCACCACCCAACATTGCCGTATTCTACTCTGACCCCACTGCACACTATGCCAACTGACTCTACATACTAAAGCCTCTTTCACCAGCAGCCTTTTTGCTACTACTCCACCCCCTCACATTCATTCCGTGGAGCCGTGTGGGGTGCCCGCCGCTTCCAGAAACTCCACCCATAAAGTTATCCCGTCTCACTGCAATCCCACTTACCTTGCCACTGGTCACCCTCCTCACTAGGCCGCTATCATAACCGTGGATGCCCCTCCACCTCTGCCCCCCACCCTCATACTGACCCCCTAGCACCCCTATTAGCTCTCCCGCGATTTGTACATGATTTGCCCGGAAGGTCCCACCTAGAGTCACCATGTCCTCCTCCTAATCTACTATCCCGCATAACCAAACACCTCGCCATCTGTTTTAATCTCTACTGGACTTCTTGAGTGTTTATCGGTCACAGGGGGTATTCCTAATGAAACTTTTCGCCCCCACACCGGCCCACTATCGCCACTAATAACTTTCCCCCGATTTTATCATAGTTTCCCTCCAAAAGCTCCATTAGTTACCGTCTTTGTATCTCTTGATCGTTTACCCGGGGCCACTCACACGCCACCGCATCCAACGCTGCTCCTCATTAGTCTTCCAGAGTGTCTCACCCAACCTGCATCCTGCGGCGGTCACCCTTATGATGTCTCCATAGACTTGACACCCTTCAATCAGGCGTCCTATATAGGCGACCACACCATACCCTACAAACCACTACCATGTAACCCACCTGCTGATCTCCCCAGCCCAGTTACTACTCCCCCTGGTGACACCCTCCTGGTTGACAACCCGGCTGTTGGAGGCTTACTCTGCTCCAATAGCCTTCCGTTGCCCTCAAGCGGAGCCAAAGAGCCTTGTCACCTCAAAGATACAGGCAGAGTTTCCCTCCTGCTGCTGAACTCCCTTTCGCTGCTGAACAAAATTATTCACTTGAGGAAACATTTACTTGCCTCTAGCTTTGACATTGTTCTGGTTACAGAAACATGGTTAGCCGATCACATTCCAGCTGAGGTTGTCTCGCTGGTAGGCTATAACTCCTTTCGAGTAAGCAGAGTGAACCGCCGAGGCTGGTTGTCCTGGTTGTCTTGCAAACAATAAACATGATTTTACTACCACCCTCCTCCACCACCCAGTGCTTGACTGTATTCCCGACTCTCTTTGGCTATTCATCCTAGTTCCTGGAAACGTGTTGCATATTGGATGCCCCTGCCGAGCACCTACTTCTGGCCACCCTGATTTCCCGAGTATCACCAGAGCTTTCGAGCACTTCTCTACTCTATCTTTAGGTCCAAAAATCATAGCAGGAGACTTTAACACTCCCGGTATTTGTTGGAATACAATGACTGCCCCTTTCCACTTATCCGATTTCCTTCTGGACACCCACACTGCAGGATGGACACAGCATGTCTCCACTCCAGCAAGGCATAACGATATCCTCGACTTTGTGTTCACTCATAGCCATCCTGACGTGAACGTCTCCGTCACAACAAAACCTTCCCGATAGTGACCACAAAATGGTCATATGTCACATCACTGTTACACAAGAACCATGCCTACCTGAATTTGTCGAAATCAAAAACCGAAAAACCAACAGATTGACTAACTGGGCCCAGTTGCCTACCTCTTTCTGGGGCATTGACTGGTCTGACTTCTTCCTCAGATCCGATCCACAAAAAGCAGCTGATGTGCTCAATGTCAAGTTGCTTTCCCCCATAAATTGCCTTACCTCAGCTGTTAAACATATTGGAGCCAAGACTACCAAAAATGACAGACTTCGACAAAAGTTTTGTAGGCTCCAGAACTCATTCCTCAGGAATCGAGATTTCTCTCCGACACTCAGAATGAGCCTACTCCCCCGTGATCTCTATGCAGCAACCGAGAATAAACTGAAAAGGCAAGAATGGATTGCACTACAACAGCCTCGTAGCATGAAGCTTCTTTCAAGGCTGCTAAAATCTCGCTACTCGAGCGGCAATGAGAGCAATATCCCATTTCTTATTTAAGATGGCACCCACCTTGACTCGCCAGAAGATATGGCTGAGGCTTTCAACTGCTATTTCGCCTCAGCTCTTACTACGGACACTAAACCCCCACCATTCTGCCATCCAATGCTCACACAGGAAGCGATATCAACCATAACATCTACCACGGCCGACGTCAGGAAATTCCTAGCCAAAGTTAAATCCTCTTATCATCCAAGGCCTGATGAACTTCCACCTGTCTTATTTCGATTTGGGGGACCTGACCTAGTGCTCCTATTGCTGAATCTCTACATTATCCATGTCATCTGGAATCTACCCGGCTAAATGGAAAGCGTCCTGTATAATTGTAAGGTTGATTAGACCTTACTTCGCCGTTTCCTTAGTAAACGCGCGCTTCGGTCGTTTTACTGCTTGGACCACCTGCACGTCACTCTAATGCTCGGCACTGTACAAATATGTTAACCAGAACAGTATTTTCCACGACCCGTGTGAACGAGAAAGCAATTGGGAGAGATGGTGGTTAGCGTGTATTTGGGAGAGTACGTGAGAGCGTGCGCAAAGGCAACGGTTAAATGGCAGCCACTATTGGCAGTCAGCTTCCAGTTAAACTACAAACGTGGTAAAAGTATGAACAAAGATGGCAACCGCTACAGGGGCCTCCTCGTAGAAGTCCGACGGAGTTGGGCTTTGATCGTGGTGGTGGGCCGGAATTATTGGTTGTCCAGGAACTCCTCGCAGCTTGCCCGTTATGTTGTTGGTGACGTCCAACGACTGCTGATGAGTTCAACGGTGCCTGCACTCTGAAGGTACGATGTGCGTCGGTCCAACTGTGTTTTGGCGCCCACGGGTCTCATACGAATGCGAGCCGGAAAATGCCTCCTCAGGTCCATCCAAAAAGGCGTCCAGTTGCCGTTTCCAGTGCCAGGCTGACCAATCGTCCCGTTGTCCAGTGAGCGGTTGGCTCCTTGAACGTGCACGGGAGCCAGCGAGGCTACGGATGAAGCCAATATGACTGTAGATCTGTCTGAGGGAGGGCAAGGTAAACTGGAACAAAATAGCGCCTGAGGGCGCTGGCTGATGTTGGACCATAATAACAACACACGAACGATGTTCGGTGTTGTTGTAATCGCTAGGAGACCAGAAGAAAATGAAATTATAACTACCGATTTTATTTTGTCGAGCCTGCTGGTTGATTAATCCATCGTGAACTTCTCAACTTATTGCTAAATTCGGTTGTAAAACTCGTCACGAAATCGGCGAAACAAACGAGATTTCGTGAAGGGCGACCGCGGCGGTTACTTTGCTTTGCAGGTACGGTTAGAGATTCTGACGGACTAACTTCCGGGTTCTCACTAGGCATAATTGTGGATGGTGCGAGGGATAAATCGCAGGGTGTAAATTGGCCGGGCGGCTCGCACTCCACGACGGCAGGCTTGAGACGGTCGATAGATACGGTGTCGTGTCGCCAGCTGATATCCATGGCAAATGTTTTTGCCCTACGTTTTTTTTACCCGAAGCGGGCTAGTATATGGCGCTTGGAGTGGTGGTCGAACAACATCGACGCGAAGGAACACATGAGTATCGGTTTCTAGTGCAGCTGGGACATAACTTGTTGACTGTTGTTCGCGCGGAAGACTGGCTTTGAGCACTAACATTTGCTGCGTAAGGCGCTGAACATATTCGCTGTAGTTGAAAGTCCACAACAAAAATGGGCCTTTGCATGATCCGGGGAATTATCGCCCCATAAGCCACACTTCGATTGTTTCCAGGCTCATGGAGAGGATAGTAAAGGACCAGCTGACTTCTCGAAATCCTATCAACCCATCTCAGCATGGGTTCCTCAAGTCCCGTTTAGCCTCACATGTCAGATGGACTTCCTCAATTTAACCACTTCTCAAGCTGACAGACACAAGACAATTATCATCTTTCTCGACATGACTAAAGCGTTCGACCGCGTATCTCGCTCTCGCTTGCTGTCAAAAAGTAAACCCTACGGAGTCCCTGACTCTCTTTTGTCTTGGCCATCATCTTACCTCTCTGAACTTTCTCAAACCGTCATCGTCAATGAGACATCCTCTCGGCCCAAACGAATTACTAGCGGGGTCGTACAGGGTAGCGTTTTAGGTCCTCTCTCATTTCCCATATACGTAAATGATGTCTTCCAAGTAGTGCTTCATGGCACGACATTCCTCTTTGCTGACGACATAAAACTAATCTATACTTTTGAGGCGAACGCCAAGCACTCAGCTGTCAGTGATATTCTGTCAGGCTTGAGGTCCCTTGGCAAATGGTGTACTCGATGGCTGATGAAGTTTTCGGCAGCTAAGAGCTCTCTTCTGTCTTAAAAATGTCACGTTCCACCTGGCTCCCTCACGGTAAATGGTCTGCCGGTTCCCACTGCTCATGAGATAAGAGATATGGGCCCATATTATTCATATTCCTTCAACTTTCATGAACAAGCATTGACCCAAGTTGGCACGTCAAGATGGGTTATTGCACTTATTCTCAGGACATAACGTACTCAGGAGAGTAAGCTCCTAATATTCAAGACTCACGCCAGGTCGCTGCTGAAATACTGACCCCTTGTCTTTACCTTAATGTGAACGGCAGACCGGGTCAATATAGAGAAGTTGCAAAGCTTCTTCACCACAAAATTACTTGCCACCTCTCCCAGCCTCAACTACAGAGCCAGGTGCGAACTACCCCGGCTCAAGCCACTATGGTTACGTCGTATCAAGCTCAATCTCTCATTTCTCCCCAACCTCCTGCACTCAAAAGTCCACTCACCTGATAACCCACTAGGTTTCTCTAGTGAGACTCACCACTCCCTCCGTCTTAGGCAATTCACCATTACAAACCACCAATTTAGACTCTCAATCAGATCTAGATATTTCTCGGTTATCTACTCCAGCCTCTGGAATAAGCTTCTTTACTCACTGCGATCGCGTCGCACGCCAATACAATTTAAAGGATCACTATGCAGAATCCTGGATGCATCTTTGGCAATCAGCGTGACTAGTAATAACATTAACATAGACGAAGCGTATGAAGATTGCCTTGATTGTTAGACCACAATGTGCCACAGTCTTACGCATCCGACAGCTTTCTCGTGACCCGTCTGATGTTCGCATCCACGTATACAGACATACATATACCTTGGGAATGCTTCACTCAGCTTTCTCCTTCCTCCTAATTAGATCGTGCCATTCTACACCATAATTCGCATACATATATTAAAAAACCGTTTTGTCCTTTAGTGATAGCTGCTTGTCTTTACTTACTTCGTCTGTCTCAGGCCAGAACACAGCCATCTCATCCTGCTTTTCATGCATCTTTTTCGTGTACTGGAGTCTTGCCGCACGAACTACTATTCTTCAGTAACTAGGCCTCACTTCTCGGCGCATATGCTCATAGTAAGTTAAGATCCCATTCCAACCCGAATCCGTATACCTCTGATTTTTCATGACACCGCGGAATACCAGCAAGTTCGCTTTCACATGAGAAATCCTCACCTTAACACCAAGTGTTTTCCTCCCTTTTCACTGTTTGCCGTCTTCGACCACAGCTGGTGAACCGACCAGACTGCTATCTTCCCATTCTTCTTCCAGATCATACCCTCTACTATTGTTTTATTCCTGGCTCCCAAATGGATACCCTCTCCTCAACCACCACCTACCTGATATCTCCCTAAATCTCTACTACCACCCAACTACCCTAGAAATCCACCAGTCTCCGTCTAGGGGGTCCCTAATAGACCGGCCCACCAGCCGAATAATAACTAATTGTTCAGATAACAAAATGTTCATTTTCTGGTTTCCATTAATACGATGATCATAACCCACAGCTGGAACACTCTTCAGACTGCAGCACTCTTATTATCTTTCAGATCGCATTGGTTACTTGGATAGCCATCGACCAACTCGAAGCTAATCCCGAATGACCTTAAGGACTGTATGATTTGATCAATGGTTTAAACCTATACCCTCTATTGCTGACGTTTTACGGGGCACCGTACACTGAGTAACAAACCCTCATGAAAGTCTCACCGGATCGTAGGGGTGATTCCTGACAACAGCCATCAACCCACATCCGCTCAACGTCTATTTCCAATAATCCATTCCAACAGCTCAACTCATTCCGCATTGCGGTACAAAACCAAAGACCGGAACCCAGCCCTCTCGGCTGTCCACTTTGTCAGACCAGCCCCTTTTTACCTGCTCCCCTCAACATTCTACCTGCCATCGCCTGCAACCAAGATCTTTATGAAACAGAATACCGGCCATCTGCGGCCAACCAGAACTTGAATGATAATTCTTTTATCACATGCACGAAATATGTTTGTTTTAACACTCTTCCAACTTCTGCCTAGCCACACCAGTAGCGTTTGTCTCCACTAGTCCGTTCCTTTGACGGCTCTTCTTTGAAAGTCCGTTCTGCGTCCATACACCATTCATGCTCTTCAAAAGTTCACTGTAATCCTTGCAAAGCCTTTCGCCTCCATGTGAGTTACCATATGACACTGAAGTCACCTGCACAAAAGGTCTGTTTTATTATCACCTTTGACTCACTTGCCTTTATTTTACATGCTTCCCCTACAATTGGTTACCCAGTGCTGCATCTGTGTTCTATATTTCGCTGGCATCTCTGACTGCACGTTGATGGCTTCATGAGTACTCTACTTTTTATCTTGTTCTTTGGCATCTATTCCGCCCGGTTACTCGTTAGTGTCCGTCCAATTATCGCCTATATCAGCAACCCCACGTTTGTCTAGCTATCCACACCGTCCTCCCCGAATTCGAAACCGATTTACAGTTCCCGCCTCAACCATCACCACTTTAGTTGACTCAAACACTACATGGCTTTACTGTTGTATTTCCGTTGCTGGGTGATTCATAAATTTAGAAATAGTAAATACCTCATATTGACATGTACTGCTGTATTCTCTGATCTTGCCTTCTGCACGTGCACTGACCACGGTCAAGAAATATACAATTATCAATTACAATTATCAATTATAATTCCGGCATCGAAGGGTATCGTAGAAAGGACAGAGTCGGTTACCGGTGAAGATGGGAGAGGGGCAATGACAGCGGTTGAAGCCATGGCTGAGGCAAAGAAAACATTTAAGGCTTTGGCTATGCAGGGTGGGGAGGTGGCAGTTGAGTTATTATCCAGAATCAGAAGTTGGAAGTCGGCCTTAATATCAGCGTTTCTAGATTTATGCGGCACAGAAAGAAGTTGACTTGTTCGGGTGGCTCAATGTCCCAGATTCTTGTTCACGAATTCGCGTATTATCTTATCTTTGAGCAGGTGCAGAGGCGATTTAAACGAATAAAAATTGAAAAGTCGTTGGACTTACGTAGTTACCTCAGAAGTTCATGATAATTCTCGTGGAGTGGCGAAACAAGGAACCTCTTGAGGCATAACCCGGGAAGTATGAGGCAATTTGTCCAGACATTCGGCAAAGAAGGAGCAGAAAATATCCGAAGCAAACTGAGGGTCATGGATGAGAAGGTTATCACCCCAGCCTTTCTGGCGGAAAAGTGTGACTAGCAAGGCCCATTGTTCGCGTAGCGATGTATTGTTGGAGGGGTATGCAGAATTAGGTGTGCCACTGAGGCGCAAACGACAGGTAACCGTTTTATGGTCACTGCCGAGCACTTGCTGTCTGATTTAGACTTGACTCTAGAAGAGGTGGCCAACCAGCTTAGCCGTGTCCGGGAGCCCTCACACCCTGGCCATGATAGTGCTTCTCCGACACTTCTACGTCTTGGAGGAACTGATGTCGCAGCCCTAATATTGAAGGTCTACAATCTATTCATCATGTTTGGCACATTTCCTTCACAAAGGAAGACTGCGGTCATCATCCCAATCCATAAGAAAGGACCAATACATGACCCCTCAAATTACCGCCCTATCAACCACACTCCAATTGCTTCTAGGTTGATGGAACGCCTCATCAAACGGCGGACGTCCGACTTCCCATCGTCCCATAACATCATCCGTAGTGGGCAGCATTGCCTCTTAAAGTCACATTCATGCACCACTTGCCAGTACGACGTTTTTAACCCCATAACGGCGGCCACCGACAACGGTCAATCTATCATCATTATATACCTTGACATGGCAAACGCTTTCGACCGCGTCCTTCACGCTTTATTACCAACAAAACTCAAAGCCCACGGCTTTTCCGGTTGGCTTTTATCGTGGTTAACGTCATATCTATCGAACCGCTCACAAGTGTTTTCCATCGATGGGTGTTTCTCACAGCCTGCTCCAGTCACCATTGGGGTTATACAAGGCAGTGTACTCGGTCCTTTACTCTTTCTCATCTACGCAAATGATATATTTCCCATCTTGCACCATGGCACCCCATCCCCTTTTCTTGATGACGTTAAGATTGTCTATGAGTTTCCTCGTCGGAACCTCGACATTATGCTGAATGAAATTTCTAGCGACCTGAAGCGACTCGAGGACTGGTGCAATTCATACAGTATGGAATTCTCGATCTCAAAAGGCTGCTACCCAATATTCAGATGTCAAGTGGCCTCCGGAACCCTGCTTATCCACGACCTACCCATCTCGTACAGCCCTTTAGATCGAGACCTTGGTTTTCAATATTCTTGTAGCTTTAGGTTTTCTGAGTACGTTCCACTCCAGATTGCAAAGACGAGAAGAACCACTGGTCTCATCTCCAGAACTTTTGGGCTAAAAGATTGCAAAATGCTCAGTTACAAGTCTCATGCCAGGCCTCTCCTTGAATACTCTCCCATTATCTTCACCAACATGACGAAATCCGACCGCATTTCTCTGGAGTCCGCGCAACTCCAATTCACCAAACAATTAGTGAGATTTTCCTTCAGTTTGTGTTACAAAGATCGATGCATCCTACCCACTCTTGGCCCACTATTGCTGCGTGGCATGAAGCTCAGTTTATGCTTCCTGTTTAAGCTGTACCACCGTACGGCCTTTTTGTGTACTGAACCCATTCCTCTCACTCCCTCCACGAATTATGCCCTAAGCCATTGGTCACTGCAGCTCTCTATTCCTAGACCAAAATCAGCGTTAAGATCTAACTTATCCCTTATAAAATACTCAAAGTTATGGAATAAACTCCCGCTGAACATCCACGAGAGTCTCTCAATTTCCCAGTCCAGAGGCTCGCTGGATCATCTCTTGACTGTTCCCAATGTGATCCTCCTTACCGGCCAGACAGTCACCGAAGAGGTGGCCTACGTAAACGGGTTTGATTACTAGGATTATTGCACCAGAACTTTCATCTCTCGCCCGATGACAAACGCCAGGACAACTATTCTCTTTTACGTCATATTTCACACAATCTATATTACTGTAGCCACAGTTTGCTGACTTTTATAACTATACCTAGTTTAATGCTTGCCGGTTCTCCTACTTTTCGACTATGTTCGTGTTCTACTGCCAACCAGTCTAAGTTTCTCAGGCTTAGATGTCCCTGCAGCAAATAGGTATGTGGCTTTGGACCCTAGGACACTGAGTTCCGCCGTCTACCACTTTACTTGATTTTTTCACCCCTTTCCCGTTCATTTTGGCTACCACCACTCGCCTGGGTTTTATGTCCGGCCTTATTTCCCCTTTCTTAATCGTCTCATTCCAGAACCTCTTATCCCAGAAGCCCACTTGCTAGTACCTACTTAGTGGCCTTTCCTCTCGTCTCACCTCTTTACCTACCATCCACCAACTTCTATCATATTCCCTCTTATGCACCACACTATTTCCCATCAGCAGAGCTAAACTCATCTACACCAGCTAGCCCGGAATGGTCTCTGATGAACTTAGGCATGGTCTGGCGCTGAATGAGACTGACACACGTATGCTAGTTTGTGCTTTACAACGCTCGTTGTCCTACTCCGTGTGTTTGCATAGTCCCACTCTGCATTTTCCCAGCTCATGCTAGAGAAACCCCTGATGTCAACGGCACCCATACCATAGCGTCGTCCGAGCGTGGAGAAAACCGACCACCCCCAGCAGTTGCAAAAAAGGCAATTACGCATAAAATTACGATCGGGCGGAGGGGCTATGAAAAGTTCCTATGTGGGCTCAGCCGCCCCTCTGTTGGGAAAAAAACAAAAATAAAACTGAGAAAAAACAGCGGAAACAAAAAGGACCTTGTGGGATCGATTTGATCTCCAAATACCACTGACATCGGGCTGTGAAGGAAATGGGCAACCTCCAACCATGGGTGTCTCCTATCAGCTCATGCCTGATCCTGCGAAAGGGAAAACCCCACATCGCCCTTATTCGCTCGACAAGCTTTAGGTTTTCACACAAGTGACTGGCTGGGGTGACAGCGCACTAAACTCTCCACATACGCTTACCCACCCCCCGCTCTAAGTTTCACCCACCCCGTACCCTCCCTTAGCGCACCTGGCATGCATGTCGACGTCAAATACGATAGCTACCACAGCCCTGACTTTCAGCCCATTGAACCGGATAGCGTGTGGACGTACCTGACGAATAATGGCAACCGCGGTGAAGCCCGGAAAAAGAGAAAAAGAGAAAAGAACATAGTGGAAACCGGTCACGTTTTCCATCCATACCCCTCCATCTTCCGTCATCTCTCTTAGAAGGCGGCCTTCCCGATGTCCCAGCATCCAAGCCATGCTTAGGTTTGCAACCCTACCTAACAGTAACCACAGCCCCCTCCCAACTACAATCAGTACCGCAGCCTGAACTTTAAGCCCACTGACATGGATGACATATGGAGGCAACAGGTGACCAACTCCTGCCTCACTTGAGTCTAAAAACCTGAACACGGAGAACCGTCCGTATTTTCCATTCCCTGCTAACTATCTCTCATCACTTTTATAACAAATATGACTTTCATGCAACCACCGCGTCGTGAGATTTCCCTGCTCACATTTAAATTAAATCTCAGTAGGCTGACACTACTGAGTAGGAGCACAGACGAAAGTACGTCCACGTTTCTGTGCACGATAACAATTTTTTCTAACGCGTCACCACCAATGTCACAGTGGTTCTTTCTACAACCTTACTTAACTGCTCTTCAAAACTTCTGATTGCATGCAAACTATTTATTCTTTGAAATGCAGACGCAGCAGCCCACCCGGTTTACGCTACATTGCTAGCCTATAGTGGTACTTATCAACCCCCTGCAACCCTACGTTACTTAATTTCTCGAATTAAAACCCAGACCAGAATAATAAATGTGCCACTGACAGTCCACATAAACCCAACCAGTTCATTATTAACTGTCGCCATTTATTATCATAACTCACAACTGGAACCACGTCCAGACTGCTAACATCATTTATTTCAGGCTTATCGTCGCCCACTCTCTCGGGCCCCACTTTCTGTGACCAGGGTCTACACTTTTACCTGTACCGACAGAGACCTAAATGGAATCTTTTATACCAGACGGGATTTCAATCGAGCCACACGACCTAAAACACTCCCAACTGCTTACCAGTAAATTGATAGGCGTCTTCTAACACAACACCTCTACTACTGATGTCACTGTTGGAGTCTTCACAAATAACAGTCCACAAGCTGCCTTCTACTGATTGATTGACACGTCCCTTACCCCACCTGATAGACAGCACCCACGGGATGATGCACATCACCTTGATCTCAAGTGAAACAACCCAATAACAGAGCTAGAATACGCAACACCGGGATTTTTTACTCATTAAACTTCGATACGCCGTCCGAAAGCAAGTCCACTTATCCCCCTCATCCGTGGTTCGAAGACCGCCGAATATCACTGAGAAGCAATAAGTCAATATATTTTTGTCAGCACAGCAGAACAATAAGACGCGAGTCTACGTGGAGGTTTTTCACTCAGCTTTCTCTTTCAAGATTTCATTTTTCTTTAAACCGGCATCCGGCTTGAAATTGATTCTTCACTAAATCAAGGCCCTCAAGTTGCGCTCCTTTTTTTCTGAATGATACGGGTTATTGATCCTGAACCTAAGCTCACTTTTTATATGGATTGCTGTTTCCTCTACATTCATCAACGTTTCCTAGTCCACTTCCACATGGTTTGTTCATGTCTCCCCGTTTCATGACGCACTCCATTTATTGAGACCGGGAATATCCATCATTCCGGGCCAACATCATCATTATCGAGAGCCTTTCACCTCATATTCACCATAGTTCACGAGTGTACTCTCAAGTAGCACTTTGCCCAACCCTGTTGGGCACTGCCTAATGCGTGGCGCATATTATCATCATTTCTCACCATGATCAGCACAGAATTTTGTGAAACACGAAAAGCAACTCAATAGTTTTAAATATTTGTGTTGGTTGTAGCTCAGGTTGTTGGTTGCCATGATGTTCTGATCGCTGAGCTTGGCGTTTAAATCGCAAACGATTCATCACCAGTCGAGGTGACATTGTCAGTGCATGCACTGACGGTGATCAGGCGGTGCCATATTGATCAGCCGTATTCTCTCGTGGTAGGTGGTTTCACCCCTTGAGGGGAGTACTTGTGGTCTTCATTGTCAACGTTTATGTTATAAGTGTGTTATGTTTCGACTATTTTAAGTAGTTTTTTCTTTATTTCTTCGTGGCAGGATTTTGAAGGTCTCTTTTAGCTTGATTTTTTATAGAAACATTGGTACGCCTTTGTTTCTCAGCTAAAGGTAAACTCTTTGCAGTGGCTTTAACAGAGGTTAAAGTACTATATTGCTTCAGTGGTATTCGTATTTATTTGTAGGGTGCGTATTGTCGAAACTATCGGTCAATATATATATATATAGAACTAATATATTAGCTTATCACACTGTGGATTTCATTCCTAGGATACACGCAATCATGCCGGAAGAGAGCAAGCATCAGAGGTACCGGAACAGGAAGAAGCAGCTCAGTGCCCAACAGTGTCCCGTTTGTCACGAGGCCACGCTATGGGAGCACTGAGTTTCGTGTCCAAAAGTAAAGACCCAGGGTAGGTTAATTCAGTAGAAATGTATTTTTAGCTTCCTGAAGCATTGACCAGAATGAAGAAAAGATGGGTTTTCGAAAGATCTGGTAAAAAGTGGGAACAAGTGCCTGGGGGAAATTCGGTGGGCGATACACGCAGCCAGTATTGAAAACGGTGACTTGGAAGCTGGTAGTGAGCCAGAGAGAATCAAGAATAGAATCAAGCGCCACATGTAAAAGAAGAGTCGTGGTGCAGATTTCCTTGTCATAGGCTAGGCACCCACCATCATGCCGGTTCGGTCTGCTGGTTCTTAGGAGACTGTACCCTACCAAAGATATTTGATGATTGGAATTGTTCTCAGACAGCCAGGATTCCGTTATCAAGATAATATCGTAATTATTTGTGAGGACAAGTATCTTTAGGGGAAGGTGTTAGCCTAGAATAGAACCAGAGTAGAATAAGGCTACAGATTTGCCATTTGTGGGACATGGCATAGGCGCATCAGGTGAGTAGTGTAAGTTGGAAGGAAGCAGGCTATAGCGATTTGAAGGGGTGGAGATAAGGGTCGAAAGGGAATATATTATTGAAGAGGCTAGTGGAGGTTCAGATGGGGTGGCTTCCAGCCGAGCTGGAGTAAGTACTGCAGTGAGAGGGGCTGCTGAGGGATAGAAAAACTGGACACCAGCGAGGGGGAAAATGTAGGAGCAAAGGGAAAAACCTGTGGAATTTGGCTGGTCGATATCAAACAGGGACGACTAGGAGCAGTTGGGAAATATCAGCCAATCGGAATTGCGTATTGGCTGAAGGGGGGGTGCAGAGAGTAGGATTGGAAATGTGCGAGGAATAGGGGTGTAGGGTGATAGATTAGGCTGAACCTTATGGGAGGCGTAACGCAAATCGCGAGGGAAACCAAATATGGAGCAGTTAGTATCGGGAGCAGTAGAGGTAGTTGTCAAGTGAGGAGTACGACGTAAGGCGGAAAGGTACGGCTTATGGAGGCCGTAATTTGCCGTGAGCAGGCAGCAAACGCGGTGACTGTGTGGGCCGGAACCGGATTTGGTGGGTTAATACGATTTAATTGAAAAGGAGACTGTTGAATAAACGAGGGGTTTCTGAGAAAGGTGGGAAGACTTGTAGACCTATTCCTCTGGAAGGAGAATAGTTTATCACCGGGGGAAGCAGAGAGCAAATTAGATTTTGGGGGGTACCCAGCAGGCAGTAAAGTGGGACAGCGAAGCAATAGGTGGCGCCTCTCAATGGATGGCGGTGGGAGGGAGAAGCGGAAATGTCTGAATCAGCAGTAACGGGGCCAGATTTCAAAGAGTTCAGTGTGATAACGGATAAGGAGGCAGCTCGTGGTTGTGAAGAGGCGGAAGGAAAGTGTAAAGATAAAGCCATGGGGACTTCAGAAGAAGCGGTGGAGTAATCAGCTGTCTGTGTCAAAGGCTCAGGATTATCAGGCGTCTTTCTGGTGGGAAAAGTCGGGACAGATCTAGTGATTTTCCTTTGGGGAGGGTTTTATCTTCGGCTATTTCTGTTTTTGTAGGAAAATTAGAAACTATAGTTTTAAGCATTTTATTAAACTGTCTGGCAGATAGATCATCTACAAATCGCACGAGGAGTGGACAGTTGAAGAGCTGAACGCGCTGAAGCAGTCTTTTTATTTGACAAGAAGGTTGGACCAAACCACAAGCATTCAACGACGTATGCTTCTCATGCTCCAGTGGTATTCTCTCTGGGACATTGAACACGACTGCATTACGGGACTTTTTCATTCATATGAGAACTTCGGATGCAAAAGAGTCGATAAAGCGGCCAGCCGCTGTCAAGTTTTGTGGGGAAGAATGTTCGATGCTTTCACTAATGCACAGTTGGGGGCGAGTTTAAATGCCGTGTCTTCCAACTTTAGAAGCTGACTTTATATCTGATATGCTTTGCTCTAAGACAGTTGTTCTTTCCGTCGCCAAGCCCACAAGGTCACAGAAGTCAAGCGAGCATCGTTTTAGGGCCACTGGTTTTTGAATGAGCCTATTTGTCCTAGTAACCTGGGTGTGAATGGATGGGGTATTATAAGAAGTCCTTCTAACTACATGTGTCATTTTGAAGTATCAGGAAGAGGCTGTGACTGAGGCAGAACAAAAGCGGCAAGCTAAAGTTGGGCTAAAAAAGGCCAATGAGGAAAAATTCCCGGGATTTCCCTGGGTTAAGGAATGCCCAACAAAGCTGAAATTTTCAATATTTCCCAAAATATCTGAGTGAAAACTATGTCGATGATGGCACGCAATACGACCTGGTATCGGGAACGGTAGAGATACTTGTATGGTAAGGAGCACGACGTCAGGCATAAAGGACGGCGTGTGGAGGCCCTAATTTACCTCTGGCAGGAAGCAAACACGGTGAATTTCTAAGTACGACCGACTAAGTAATGGTTGTGTAGTGACCTCGATGGTTTTGAGAAAATGACTATTTTCTGGACTCCATTCAGGATATATTTTCCCCACCATATTTTCGGAAGTTTCACATCAACCTCCTAGTGTTGTCCGGTTGTGTACGTTTTACTGGACTGACACTTCCGAGGCTTCCGCCGACCTCGTTTTGAATCACTTTCGCTTTCGGTCGTTCGCCGATTGCACGCGCTCGCGGTTCGCTTTCTGCACAGCCTTTGCCTTTCGTTTCGTTTTCCGTTCGGTGTATATCTCGTATCGGTACTGTTTCAGTGCCACAATATATAGAATACACCTTGCATCTGTAAACCGACTCGCGTCTTCTCTATTCGTCCGATAGAGGAGATATCGTTGGTATTTCGCTGCTAGACCCAATAAGAGACACGTTCACCAGCCGCCCTTGAACGTCTTCTATAGATAAAGGACCTCCTTACCGGCATAAAGGTTTACTTTAGAGTAAAAGAAGAGAACTTTAAACTAGAGAACGTCGCCAGAGGAGTACCGCAGAGTTGCGTACCAGGCTCACTACTGTTTCTTCTGTTTTTAAGTGATTTAGCCTCGGTCCTGCGGCCGCCTAATTTCTTCCATTCAGATGAAGTGAAATAAGTGGGAGCTCAGGGAAGAGACTGTCTGAGCAGAGACATAATTTCTGTTCTAAACTGGGCACAGAAGTGGGACTTATCTCTCAATGCTGGGAAAAGCCGCTTGATATCATGGTCAGCAACAAACCTGACGGATGCGCACGACCAAGGCCCTTTACCATAGAGGCAGTTAACAGGGTTAAAGACCTTAGGATTTTGGTAACTTTTGACCTTAAGCGGTTGGATCAACGTGCAGCAGCTGCAAAAAAAGGCACGCGATGATCTCCTTAGGTTAAGATCAGCTTTTCCGGGCGGAAGGCGAAGGGTTTTCATGCCAGAATAGAACTTTATGGCTAGACCTCTTTTAGAAAACTGTGTTCAGGCATGGTCATCCTCCAACAAAGACGGTGCCACTTGTTTGGAATAGGTACAAAGTCTTGGAACGCGCATGAATGAAGGTAAAAAGGGGATGACATACAAACAGAGACTCCAGGACCTCAGGCTTTTCTCCATAGAAAGAAGCAGACCACGACGTGATCCCATAAAGACATTAAGGATAATCGAAGGCTTCTCTGGGCTTGGACCGAAAAGTCTTTTCTATATGGCAACAGATTCGAGAACAACAGATCACGAGAAGAAGCTGGCAAAAGTTCAATCTAGGCCGATGGCTTGATCTCACGTCTTCAGCAATAGGGCGGGTAGCTGCCGGAGTAGGCTGCCGGGAGTGGAAATAGCATCAGGGACCGTCCATGCATTCAAAGGGGGCGTAGATCGCTAGTGGAATGAGATCATTTATGACAGTTAATTTTGAGCGTGTTACTTGACAGGTGGATGTGATGTGTCTAATTACTGAACGTTTCCGTTTGCTAGTTATCGACTTGGTGAAAGCCCACAACGCATAAAGAAGCTCACAGTTGATGTGCGATGAAGTTTTACGTTCCTCTTTTATTTGTAGCGGAGATTGGCAGAAGTATATTGTGCTGTGTTGGATGCCTACCTGGTGTGCATTCCATCGAATGAATTCTAGTAATTCGATTTGCAGTGGCTGTTATCTATCCTGTGCAAACTAAACTGCGTAAACTGGATTTTCAGTTGCCGTAAGCTTTAAATTTTTGAATAGCTTTTATTGATAAGCATTTTGGCATTGTTTGGTGAAATAACACTTTATATTGTCGAAACTAAGGTACCGTGGTCAGCATTGCGGTGAACGTACATTTTGAAGAGTTTATTCTCTTCAAAAACTAGTTAAACTTTTTGGTGTTCTTTTTGGTGCTTATGTTGGTGTTATTGTAACTGATGCCACATTTTTGTGTAATTTTTGCAGTGTATATTTCACGCAGCACTTACTGTAGTGTACCGTTTGTGTGGGTTTAAAAGGTTGTGCTGTGATCTCACTTGTGTTCAAACGAACTCAGTCATCACCGCCGAAATAAATGGAACATAGGTTGCTCCTATCGATTAGGCAATGAGCTGTGGGAACAAGGAGTGCACGGACCTGGTGGAATATGGGGGAATTCAATGCGACCAGCGCTGCCTTAGGTATCACCAAAAGTGCTCCAAGCTGGAAGAGAAAGACTTCGAGCTGCACGCCAAGAAAGCATCGCTCAAGTGGACATTCACGCACTGCTTCGCGTTTGCAAGCCAGTGCTCGAGCATAATTCGAGGGGAACTAGGAGAAGGGGGCGGAGACATGAAACTGGAACCAGGGCTAGAGAAAGCGAATTCGATCCATAGCTTAGTGAACGGGGAAAATTGTGTGCTAGATCATAAAACTGAAAAAAGAAAACCCAAGCCAAAAGCTAAAGAAAACAAAGAGGCAGCAGGTTTCATCAATGCGGAAAGAAGCGTCCTGACGGAAGTAGAACCCCTCAAAGAGTAGGTCAAACGCCCAGATGCTGAAACACAAGGCATGGAGCGGGACTCGGAGGACATGGCAGAGAGGATTAGGGGACTGCTACTACGTAACATTAGAGGAGACATCGTAAACGACGGTAAAGTCAGAAGGGACGAAAACTGCCGGCATGTGACCAAGGTTCTTAGGACAGTCAACCTAGCTCCCACGACACCAATGGTCAGGCGCCATCGAATAGGACTATGGCGTGGAACGCAACCAGCTCCACCACGACCCCTGGTAGTTGCGTTCCACAGTGTCTACTGGGTAGATATGTTGCTGTCCAGGGCGGGAGCGTTTGAGGGCAGCACGCAGGGAATAGTTAGGGTTACACCTGACAGTCCAGCATTTGTCAAACCGGCTAATGCCATGGCCTCGCTGAGAACGGGCACACCTGATCTGAAGCGGCCGAATCTACATTCAGTGAAACAGGAGATGACCCCTCTTGGTAAGTCAACACCTGAAGCCCAAAGAGTAATTCAGGTCCCAGAGGTGGCTTTGGGCGCCGGTTAACTAAAAGCCGAAATTCGGGAAGTTCGAAAGACCAAAAAGGAGGGGACTCACAGGGCATTCGGTCCCGTAGGTGTTGAGAAAGTGCAGCCAGCCAGTCTGATTCTAAAGGAGACGCCCAAAACGTCCTCTCTGGTGCAAACAGCGAAGTTGGAGATATCAAAGGGAAAGGCCGAGAAAACCAGTTGGGCTGAGGTGGTTGCAAGACCGTCCCGAGCCATCGGTATGGTAACTCAAAAGGATAAAACGTCCACTGTCCACGTTAAGCCCGACACAGGGTCGACCGGTGGGAAAGAAAAAGCCGCCAAACCCAAAGCGTCACTTAATTTTCAAGTTGCAGTACCGCAGGCACCTTTAGAGGCAAAAAAATCCGGCATCATCTCGGAGATTGCATCCGAGGGTACCCCAGCGGTGAAATTAGCAATAAATTTAGTAGCGGGGACCAGGGAACCGTCAGTATGGTACACAAACAACTTCAGTCTCTCTGGGAAAAGGTGGGAGTTGACGACTAGAATCGTAGAGTCTGACTTTGTTGGACCCAAGTAAACTTGGACAAAGCCAGATACTGATAACATGCTCTTTCGGGGATACGCTGCCTACAGACAGGACAGAACAGATGGAAGGCAGGGGGCGGAGTAGCACTTCTAATACAGGGCGACATGGGCCACTGAGAGGCTCCGTTCAACTTGATCTCCGGTAATGTACAGGCCAGATCCTGCTTCACCAGGATCGAGGAGTGAACAGTATGCATTATTTGTATCTACAAGGCACCGCTAGCGACAGACGAGAAAGACGTTGAGCTCTTGCAAATGCTGGATACGGTGCTGTCACAGACAACGGAGTTCATCTTATTAGGGGATCTCAACCTACCCGGAATTAACTGGATAATCAGGGTCGCACCAAGAGGATCAACGGGTGACAAGTTCCTGCAGTGGGTCTAGTTACATGCACTTACGCAGCATGTGACGCAGGCCACTAGACACAGAGGCGGACAGCACCCATCTCTCCCTGATTAAATAATAAGGCGGCACCATCGGGACGTTAAGGGAATTGAGTGACAGAAGCCACTTGGCAAAAGTGATCATGCAGACCTAAGGGCCGTACTAAGACTAAGCAAGGCGCCGAAGGAAATGGAGAACCATTATAGGTGAACTAAAGAGGGCGGCGGAAGAAGTTAAGCGGACACAGAGACACACAACCTCCTCCGTAGAGGAAAGTTGGGAGGCCATCAAAATGGGGCTACTCGAACTTACAGAGTATGCACCTCTGAGAATGGCTAGCAGTAGAAATCAACCCCCATGGTGGAGGTCAAAAGTCAGCAAGGCTATAGTTATTCGCAGGCAACGATGGGCGGCGTACAAGCTGTACAAAACTCAGGGGGCAAGGAACATCTATAAGATGGCTAGGAAAAGAGCTCAAGCGATCCAAAGAGTGGAGAAATATGCCCCGGAGCGTCGGTTAGCTGCGTCGATCCGCACAAACCAAAGCAATTCTGCGATTAAATGGAATCTCACAGGAATAAGAAGGGAGGTGTGGCAACCTTGGAAGCACCACAGGGGCGACTAATAATAATAGGAATAATAATAATATTAGTAATAACAATAATGTTAACAATAATATTGGTTTATTTCGGAGACGCCCGAGGCATGCTGGATGCACGATCGAGTTTTACAAGCGATGAAGTGGGCAGAAAAATTCGTGAAAAAGTAGAAATAAGCATAAAATAGTGGGGTGGGTAGGCTAGGTAGAGAGATAAATGTATGATAAATTTATGCAGGTGAAAGAAAAATAGGGGGGAGTTTAAAAGAACCCAAGGGCGGATTCGAAGGGATGCTCGATGGATTTGAGGCTCAAAGTTAGGTGGAGAACCTGACTGGTCCAATAGGGGATATCTGAAAACTGACAAAGATACAAGATAGGAGCTGGAAACTGATATAAGAAACCGTGGTAACGAGAGACGGTGGGGGAAAGAAGGGGATCCATTGCTAGGGATGAAATAGTATTGAAACCTTGCTACACTGCTGTAGGTGGTCAGCGGTCAGGGCAAAAATTCATCGTAGAACAAGTATGGGGCATTGGAAGAAGCAAAGGGTGATACAGGTGGCAAAAATGACTTGGAAGGATTGGATGTGGTAAATGTGAGGCACAGATATAAAACAAATGGACGCAAATTTTGAGGGACAGCGGGATAAATGCATGAGAAGTGGCCTGCGGAAAAATGCAGGATGCAGAGCGAATGTATATTTTTTTATGTTTATATATGTGTACAAATAGGTGGGCGAGGAGCTGGAGAAAAGAGCAACAGAGTGCTAGCAGAAATATAGTATCAGTGATTGAAAGGGGTAGGTGGGGTTAGATCGAAATGTGTAGGATTGACTTGGGAAAATTCAGATGATTTTCTTCTTGACGGGTCACCATGGTGGATCAAAAGGGAGAGAAGACCGAAGAAGCACAAAAGTGCTTCCGGCCGTGAAGAGCAGATCATAAACGAGGGAAGATGAAGGACAGCACCGAGAAGAGCAGGTAAGAATGGGTCTAACTATCTGACCAAAGCAATGAGACATGGAGTGTCGGACCAGAGGAATCGGGTAGTAACAGATCAAACAATTTGGAACTGTAAGTGAACTTTATGAAGTAATGTTGTCTTTACAGTTGTGGAACACGCAAAAGCAGACCAAACTGAATGGCATACAGAAAGTGCCTCTGGCGAGCAATATACGGAACAGGAGATGAGAGCAATGACCGAGGAGACAAAGGTGATTCATTGCCAATCAGGTCGTTTTACTACAAGTGAAACACGAAGGAGGCAGAGAAGAAGGAAGCAGGAAGCACTAGGATAGGTTAATCAGTAATCGAACAGAAGGCCAAAGAACTGAATGTGCGACGGAGGTGGGGCAATGGAACTGGAGAGCTGCGTGCCAGCAGCCAATTGAACAGGTGGATTGAGCAGGAGGATTCTAATCGGGGCACTGCCTATTGAAAAGAGCCCCAGGCGAATCGCGGAACCAAAGAAGGAAAATATGGTGGCGGTGATTAAATAATAAATTCGACTGCAGAAAATGCAAATTTTGGAGCGGCGAGTTCCAATATGAGGGATGACCATGGGTGCGGGTGTGACTGGTGCGAAGCGGCATTTGACACGAGGAGGGAGAAGAAGGGGGGTTCGACCAAGCGACAGATAGTGAGGTATAAGAATGCTCTCGATGGGCATTATGAGCATAGTGTGATACCAAGTGAACAGGGACTAGAAGCCTGCAATGACGGTAGGCGGAAAAGAGAAATATTGGCGAGCGTCGGCAGAGGGGAGGGAGTAGGGCGGTAGTGATGTCATGCAATGAGAGGTAGCATGGTGAGGGACAATAGGAGCAAGGACAGAATGGGTAAGTGTTCATCCCGTGGTGGAACGACAAAAGTGGAAAGCCGTAACCGATGACAAGAACTATGGGCGAGAGTACTGGGGCAGAACAAGGATGAGGAGCACGCAATTTCCGACAGACAGTATTAGATGCCGTAGTCTGAGGACGTTTGGAGCCTGCGATCTGCAACCTGAGCTGAAGGGGGGGCTGGCCTTGCTTTAGACACCCGACCTGTAAAACGCTTCGTGAAGTGAACACAGGAAGTGTGATCCACCAGACCAATTGCGCTCGCACATCGTTGCAGATGGCCTGCGCGCCCGATGTGCGCCGGCCAAAGCCGTGGATCTGACCGCTCCCCGCAGTGCTGGGAGTGGCACGAGTGGTCACTGATCATTGTACAGGGGACAAAGATAGAGCGATAAGGGTGTGTGATTCGGGATCAACTGGCCTCGCTGGGAGACCACAGACAGCAGAGCCAACGGTAACGGCGTGTGGCAGACAGGCGGGTGGCAATATTATCCAGGTGCACCTGCCAGGAAGATGGTCGGTACAGTGCCCGAAGTTGTTGACCGTCATCGAGGATCAGTGGAAAGGGCGAAGGGATAGAGAAACGCAGCCCGGGTGTGACCCAGCTGCGGAGCAACTGATACTGAGGAGAGGAAGAAAACAAAATTGATGAATAGCAGATGAACGTGGGTCAGCAGCAGAGTAATCATATGAAAGCGGGAGATGAGTTCGCTGTGGATCCACGATGGCGATAGCCATAGCTCGCGGCCCTGAATACAGGAGAAGTGTCGGAAATGGAGTTTACCTATTGGTTTGTGGCGCAGAGGTAGTAAGATTACAGTGTGAGGCCTCTTTCAAAGGCCAGATCAGCGGAGGCGAGCTCATTGGTGAGCAATATAGCATTGAGAACTGTTAAGTGTAACACAAGGGCGCGCCTAAAAGCGAACAGTGAGGAGGCACTGCCTAAACTGAGGGGGAGCTCAGTCCAGATTTTGTAATAGGCTGACAGAAAGAATCGGTACTTCAGACTGAGATTAGATTGAGGGACAGAAAGAGAGAAGGCTCGATGTCAGACGGGGTAGGGGCAGGGGGCAGAGAATAAGATACGTTAGGAGGTGTAGTCCTGATTGTGGATTAGCTTAAGGGGGAACTAGTTTGAGCCTCATGCGATCAATCCATAGAGGCCTAATTTGTGGGAGTTAACAGGGCTGGCGGGGTGTTAGGGCTATGGATAAGCCCAACAGATTTTTGGTGAAAGTATGCTGAACGTTCTCAAGAGATACAATGGAGGAACTTGGCCGGAGGCTTGAGGTAATCGGACAATATTCTAGGAGCGGTCTTACATGTGAGAAATACATGGTGAGGCGACTGGTCGGTATTAAGAAACACCGGTGGATCAGGCCCGGGGTTGGCTTAGCTTAAGCGATTTGGAACGATACCTGCATTAATGAGTTAAAGAACATGAGCAGCTTACGCCAAGATCAGTAACCATGGGGTTTATGGGGCTGGGTAGGCCGTTCAGACAAATTTGGCCGGGCGGTACAGTGCACTTGTAAGGTATGAGGAAGATTTTGCCCACAGAGGATTTCCTGAACCACGAGATGCACCAGGTTTGGACAGCGAGAGAGTAAGTCGCGCGATGTTTTGCACAGGGTTACGGACAGGTCACTCGAGAGGAAGGGATGCACTATTTTTATATCGTCAGCAAAAGGGAAAAGGGGACCGTGGAGGACGGAACAGATAATGTCATTGATATAAATAAGAAATAGTAATGGGCCCAAGGCGCTGCCTTGAATGACGCCGCTGGTGGTGGGTTTGGCAGAAGATAAGCGGCCATCAACGAGCACAGCTTATGATCAGCGAGAGAGAGAGAGAGAGAGAGAGAGAGAGAGAGAGAGAGAGAGATACGAGAGTAGCCAGGAGAGGAGAGGACCAGTAATAACAAGAGACCGGATTTCGGCTAACGGATGCACTTGGGGATCACTGTCAAAAGCCTGAGACACGTCGAGGTACAGGACGATTACAGAGTTTCCGGCGTCGGCAGCAGACGATGTGACATCAAGGAATTCCTGCTGGCAAGAGGAGCAGGAACGGGCATTCGGGAAAGCTTGCTGATCACTGTTCAGCATGTCGCTGGATAAGTGGTACTGAACGATGTGTTTTTTGACAAATCTCTCCATGATTTTGCAGACCACTGGTGTGTGGGTAATGGGCCGATAGTTATCTGGGTCAATTGGTGCACCCTCTTTGAAGCGCGCGGTTATAACTGAGGTTTTCCATTGAGAAGGGACGAAACTGCGGGGCGCAAATGTGTTGTATACATTATGTAACAATAAAGGGAGGTCATGACAACCAAAACGGAGAGGGCCGGTGAGGGATCATCTGGGCCCAGTTCCGGGGAAGGTTTAGGAGAGGAGACTGATTTTTCAATCTCTGGATGAGTGAAGGGAATCGATGAAACAGGGGCAGAGGTTGGAAATTGATTGTAGGAGGAGGGGTACCGAGACAGTTTATAGGGGAGGAAGAGGAATGATCGTGGAAGGTCTCAATAATAGATGCTGTGACTTTAGCGGTAAATGAACCGAAGATGAGGAATTCGATCGAGGTGAGATTGGAGTGGTTGGACTTTTTACTAAGCAGGTTGGACAGGCAGCCAGTTCTGTTGAAGTGTGCTATAGCGATGGCCTCTTTCGTTCTCATGTGCGAATCGGCCATGCGACGCAGCTCCAGTTGTAGCTGGTTTATGCGCAGAAGAATTGCAGTCGCGTGATATAGCGAACACAAGATGCTGTTTAGCTAGATTATGCTCTAAAAGTGACAGGCCTGGGCTGCTAGACTTGGCGAGCGGATCGGCACATGGGTTAGCGGTACTTAAGCAGTGTAGGAGGTTGGAGTATGGAAGTTCACAACAGTGAGGGGATCAGAAGAGAGAAAAAAGGTGTTCCAGTTAAGGGAACGGGTGATCTTTGGTACAACGGGGCAGTTACATGAAAGGTGGGAAATTGGAACAAGGATAGGGGGTTGCACTAGGTGGGAACAGCAGCAACAGCTGAACTTACGCCTGACAATACGGTGGTCACTACCCAGGAAGTGATCAGTAATCTGGGTGGTGATATCATGAATATCAGTAGAGATTACTGGGTCCCAGATGTTGTTCCCCTTGTGGGGCAGGAGGTATATTGGGTCCACCCACCAAGAAGCACATATGAAAGGAAGGTGGGAGGACAGAAGGGCTTGTACTAGAGGATCAACAGATTTGAGAAAGGTTACAGTCGCTAGCAATAGTTTTTGCATTGGCAGGATAGTCAAGCGCAACTTTAAAGACATCCACAGCAGAATCAATTTTTACAGGATCCAGACCCGACAGCAGGTAGACGCAGCCAACGAGGAGGTTCTGGCCGGAGGCGTGAATAGATAGCCATAAAAAATCCTCAATAAGGAGAAGGAAGGGATGGTCGATAACACTAGCGTGGATAGTGCATCTGACAAAGGCTAAACGGCTCCCTCCACGCCTGGACTGGCTGGCGTTCGAGAAGCTTTGATACCAGCTACGCGAACAAGGTCAAGCGAGGCATCTCCTGACAGCCAGGATTTGGTTACTAGTGAAAAGCCAGCGTTTGGGGTAAATGCCGGAGATCGCAGATGCGATATTTTTCTAATTATTGATCAAGCCTTATTGAGAACTAGTAGGAAGGAGTTCAGCCCCAGTGTGAGCGAAGCATGGATGCCAGGTGCAAGACTACTGGGATCACTGTGGCGATAGAAGTTGGGTCTCGGTGGGGATAGGGCGTCAATAGAAGTGGGAGGACGGACAATGTTGGACGGGCGACTGAAATTAAACAAAGCGTCAGCTTGAGGCGCCGCCGATCGCTGTGGGGGATCAACACGGTGGGTTTGCAACAGAATGCTGATGTGGGCCGGAGGGGTTTCACATGGCACATGAAACACACGTTTGAGCAATGCGTAGCCAAAGTCACGACGGATCCCGAAATCAAAAGGCGATTATCAGTGATATTCTACTAGATTATTGAATGAACAATGACACCAAACAGGTACAAACCTCAATTATGCGATCACAAGGACTCAACAAACTATAAACCAAATTGCGGCTTGCGAGTGAGGAGCACGTGCGTCACGCAGGTCCAGAACGAGGATATGACAAAGTAGTGCTCTGGGGGTGAACAAACAACAATTTGTCCATAAAAACAAACAGTGCGTAAACACACGTCAATAGTGTAAACAAGTGAGCGATGTAAAGAAAAAAAAGAAACTCCAACGGTTTCAGGGGATTCTCCACGGCCGATCGGCACGGTACATGGGGAGGGGGCACGATATGGCAAAGTGAGAGAATTAGAATATCTGCCGAAGCGGGGTGGACAGGACGCAGTGCAGGGAGTAGCTTACTAGAGGGCATGACATCGAGGGAGGAGCCATCAGTGACAAGGGTCTGTGAAACATTATCGATATGGTTCATAGGGCGATTAGAGATATGGCCGCGAGTGTGGAGGGCACCGGTCAGGAATAAAATGAGATCTTGACTTTAGGTAACCTACCTGTTCGGTCGAATCAGTATAATGCCGGTGGGTCGGCGTGGGGGTAGAGGTATGTGGGTGAGAGACTGGGAGGTAGTGTGGGGTGGGGGGCGGTAGGGGAGCGGCGAAATTGGGAAAGGTTTGGAAGCTCATGAGATGCATGGAAGCCGGTAAGTGGGGAGGGTGAATAGGTGGAGCATGGAAGCGGGAACAGGCACAGACCTGTAGCTTTTTCTAGGTTACCTAAGTGGTACTCGGGGATTATAGGGGGTTGGTGGGGAGGAGCGGAGGGGAACGGCAGGGCATGCTAAGGCTGAAGTATGGAAGGTTGGTTTCCGGGGGACAGGAAGGGATATGGAGTAGCGACGGGGATGGAGGTTCAGTATGACCTATTCTATCTGAGAGAGGGAAAGACATTGGAAGTAGGTGTGAGACAACGGAAGGGGGCGTAGCACTGGCATGACTCTGAAGGTTACCCCTACTTAAAGGGGCGATGGAGTTAGACGAATCTGGATGGTGGCCCTACTGGTTACCTCCTGCAGGGTCAGGGTGTACGCATTAATCAAATGCCGATTGAAAATGGGGGCTAATAGTGGAGCGATTAGTTGACCAAGTGCGGACCTTGCAGGAGTACAAGGTAGGCTCATGGACGATTGCAGGGGCACTTATCAGGATACCCACGAAGTGTCGCAGCTGAATTAGCCGTGGGTGGGTAGAATGTGTAGTAGTTAGAGCGAGAGCAGTGGTTGACAACACTTGTCAACGGCTCGGAGAACGGATGGGATCTAGTGCGGTGGGGAATGATGGTTGTGACATGGTCTTGTCTTGGCTCTTAGACTATGATGGGGGAGCGAGGTTTTAATACTGAAGTAGCGTGCCGCTTGGGGCCCATGGTCGGGGGGAGAAAGCTACTTGAGATAGAAGCTAATAGGGGAGATGGTAGAAAGGGGCATTTGTGCGGAGGCGGAACCGGGAGCAGGGAGTTAGACATCTAGGTTGACAGTTTGCAGGTAGACAGAGTGGGGAGCACGGCTTGCCTATGACTTCTTGCCAGTGGGGCTTTGGATAACCTTCATGTCGGTTTTGGTGGGGTCAGCCTGCATGGGCAAGGCAGAGTTGCCTCTCAGCGTGCAAAGCATTTCCGGTTGAAAGGGGTTTTTATCAGGGATATCCTATTGTCCTCAAACTGTGAAACGACAGCAATTGCCGATTGGTTGCTCATAAACTCTAGATGTTAGGTCATCCATGAATTTGAATAGCACGGAGCAACTATGTTGCTGAGACTTTTTACGTAGCCCATATCAATGGCATCTACTGTGAGCCATGTTGCACGAACCGAGTATGTTGTTTCGCTAAGGAAAGTGGTAAGCGGTCTGGAAAATTGAAAACCGCAGCATTCTTGGAATCGGTAATGCGTTGGTATATTTCGGTCGATACAGCGTCGAGGAGGTGTCCCATGGAAACCATGTTTTGAGGAATGTAGTGGCTACAGGATCAACCGGAGTAACCAGGGGTGAAACCTTTGAGAGGATTTTATCAATCAGCTCGACCTCGTTTCTGAGTTCGATGAAACCCTGCTTCAGGACATTTGAACTATTAGAGGCTTCATCGTCGATGGTATCGAGGGCGAAAGAGCACGGCCTGGTCGCCAGGAGGGGTTGAATGTGTTTGGATTTGACAATTTTGGCGATGTGGATTTTCAGGGCACTAGTTCCAGACGACGAAGACAAGGCTGACATGCTCGTGGCATTCTTCGCGAGTATATGCCGACTAGCAAATAGCTTAGGGGAAAGAATGGGGGGACCACAGGCGCCTCCAATACCCGAACCTACTGTAGGAGAAAAAGAGGTGTACGAAGAGTTGCAAAAGTTGAACAGAAGCAAAGCAGCAGGTCCAGGTGGGGTTCATCCGGCAATGGTTCAGCCTTTGGCCGAGATCCTCAAGGCTCCGGTGATGAAGCTGTATGAAACGTCACTCAAAGAGAGAATTGTGCCGGGAGACTGGAGGAGAGCAACGGTGGTAGGAATTTACAAGAGTGGACCCAGGCAAAAGGCCGAAAATTACCGGCCGGTTAGCTTAACTTCAGTATTGTGCAAGTGCCCGGAGCGAATAGTCAGGAAGCAGATCTCGAGGCATTTGGTTCAACACAACCTCACGTCAAATGCTCAGCATGGGTTTGCGGCAGGGAGATCCTGTCTGACGAATCCCCTGCTGTTCCCGATAAAGCAACCAATTGCCTGGACGAAGGGCAATCAATTTCGGTCTGCTACTTGGACCTCAGCAAGGCTTTTGATTCCGTGAACCACAGATTTCTGGACGTCAAACTGCAGTCCATGGGAATTGTTGGGAAGGCAAGACAATGGATAAATAGTTTCTTAGCAGGGTGAACTTTTAGTGTTAAGGTGGATAGTCAGGTCTCAAAACCGGTGGGTGTAACAAGTGGAGCGCCACAGGGCTCGGTGCTCGGCCCTCTACTCTTCTCCATCTTTATCAGCGACCCAGCACGTGAGCTTACAAACCCCTCCTTTATGCTTGCCGATGACGTCAGGATAGCTGGTGTAGATATAGAACTTGACGTGTTAGCAGTACAAAACTGGTACAAAACTGGTCACACAAATGAGACCTTCCACCTAACTTCACCAAGTGTCAATGCTTGGCCACAAATAGAGGGGCTAGTGAGAATGGTGTGGGTTCATTTTAAGTGGTCTCTCAGGCTAAAGGCTTGGGCGTTATAATGGACAACAGCTTCAAGCTGTCGAAGCAGTGCACCGCAGCAGCCAATATGGCAAGGAGAGAACTCCTTCGAGTTGGATCCGTTATGTTGTGTAGAGAGCCCGAGGTTTTCGTTCCAACATACCAAGCCGTAGTTAGGCCGCACATGGAGTACTGCAGGCAAGCCTGGGCACCTTACTACCAGGAGGATATAGACCGTCTGGAGAAAATGCAAGGGCTAGCCACTAGAATGGTGGCTGGACAAGGGGGGTTTAGCTACACAGAGCGTCTCCGTGCCCCAGATCTGTTCTCGATGGAAATATGGCGCAATCGCGGGGAGTTGATAGAAACTTTCAAGGTAGTGAAGGGGCTGTCAGGAATAAGTCGAGAAGACCTTTTCTCTCCGATCCCCGAGAAAGGCACAAGGGGGCATAGCCTTAGATTACAAAGGAAGCATTCGAGGCTCTAAATTAGAGCGAAGTACTTCTCGAATAGAGTGGTACCCTATTAGAATAAGCTCCCGGAGGAGGTCATAAGTACCACGACAGTGAAGGCTTTTAAGAATGCAGTGGACCTATACTGGGTGGCAGTAAACCCCGAGTTATGTCAGGCAGTTTTTAGGGTCAGAGGCAAATTACTCATTGTTTCCATCTTTCTTTGCCAGGACTGATACTGCACAAAGTTTTTGCCTTTCAGAAAAGGAAAATCACGCAGTGTTGGGTGCTACGGAAATGCGGCGACAACACAACTATCTGGACACCCGATTGGCTTTAGCCACACCAAGTCCTGTGCAAACTGAATTGAACTGAACCGAACTGAACCGAATTGAACTCCTACGGTGAGTTCAGCGCGATTTGAATTCATAGTGCTCTTGCCTTTAAATTGAGTTCTCGAATAGTTTTATGAATAAACCCAGTTTGATTCACATTACAGAGCTTGTCAGAATTGCATTCAAGTTGCGTTTCATTCGGAGAATATTTCTTCATTCTTCTTGTAGTACTGCAAAGTGGTGTTCGGTGTTTTTGCGGAGCGACACCTTCCCTCTTGGAGTTTTTTTTCTTTTCTGTTAAAGGATTGTTCCTGCAAGTTTCAGAGTTTTTATCTGGTGTTTGGTTAAATAGCATTTGAGGCGTTTTCCCTTTCATTTTGTGGTTTTCGTTAGGCCGTGGGCTTCTGATCCATTTCTCGCACCTACTTGCGGAAAACATAGGTTATATGGTATAAATTGCGAAATGTGCAGAGGGATGGGCTCACGCAAAATGTGCAAGAATAGCAAAGGACATTTACGTCCTCTATAAGCAGAACCCATGGGATGAATGGGCCTGTGCTCCTTGCAGGGAAGCTGCCAGTCTGGCCTTTAAACTGCAGACTCGAGTGCTGGATCAATGCCCACCAAGTGGTACTAAAGACATAAGCCCCAAACCACCGCAATCAGGTTGCATTAAGTCGTTTGCGGAAGTAGTAGACACACCTGAGAGGACAGTCATCAGCGCGAGTGGGCCAGTTCCAAGAGCTTGCCATGCGGTCGTTGCCTCAACTCCCTTGAAGCACACCGATTGGGGCTTGTGGACTGAGCAGAAACCTAGAGGGGCAAGGCAGTCTAAAAATAAGAGTGAGAATAGTATAACGAGGATTGGCCACCTAGGGCGGACGACCCTGTGCTCCTGGTGTTGGAAAACAAATTGAAGGACACGCAAAGGCAGATCTTGTCGATGGGCAAAGTCTCAAGCCACAGGCTCCCGATGCAAAACCCGGAGAACCTTTTATTATGGAATAGAAAGCCAGGCCGGCCATAGATAGGAGCAGGGTCTACGATATACTGCGATTCGCAGGTGTTCCGTACCCTACTACTCTATGAAGTGTGGGCATGGTGGGGATATGGAAGTCACCACTGGGGAACAAAGGCGAACTTCGTGCGAGACCAATCCTAGTGGAGTTTGCTGATGAGGCCACCCGGGATAGACTGCTCTCGAGGGCAGCACTAGTGGCTCACACCACCAACAGCAGATATCATATTACGCCAGAAAAAAATAGATTAAGGCCTGATGGTCTGACTCCGGGGGTGACCTGGCTCTACCAGCCAGGACGCTGGAGAGAAACCAACAAGTTCAACAGAATGCCGTACTCGGCTTTCAGGCCCCGGCCCTGACAGTAGTAAGAAAAGCCAAGTGAGGGGCCGGAAGCAGTTGTAATGAAAGATGCGCTGGAACAGTGAAATTGGCAGTACTGTCCGAAGGTAGATGAGAGCGCCCTTGTCATCCTGGATGTTCTGGCGACTCCAGTAGAGATGGATTGGGATTCATCGGAAGTTCTGGATCGTTAGCCCTTGTCATACACACCATTGGGGACGACCGAAACAAAAAACTTGTCGTCTTCCAAGATGTTTCGCCCGAGAACCAGAAAAACGTAAATAATAAGGGACAATTAAGGGACGGAGCAAACGCGCTGGTGTTGTGTGTAAACGAGTGCAGTATTAGGATTAAATAATAATGGATGAAACTTGCAAAACCTCCGGGGAGCACAAAGTGCCAATAGCTCCCGTAACGGAAACACGGCTTTCTAAAGAAGACCATGTGCAAGGACTAATAAGTAACGGTTCTGCAGTCTATAGGCGGGATAGAGCACATGACCGCGCTGGTGGAGGGGTAGCCGTCCTCATTAGGTCAAATACAAACCACCTTGAGTCTCGGACCAAGATATGCACTCGCAATATCCAGCTATGCGCCGTTACGATCATCCTTCCAGGCAGAAGGGTTAACGTTGTCTGTGTCTACAGGGCACCAAGCACAAACCACGAAGAGGATGTTTGTTTGCTGCGGACTTTGACTGAACTAGTTAAGGATGCACAAAAGACTTTCATGGTGGGTGACTCCAATCTTCCGCACATCGACTGGACGGCTGAGGTCTGCATGCCGGGCTCGGAGAAGGAAACCTACTTAGAATGGATGCATGCCAAAGCGTTGCACCAGCATATTAGGAAAAATAATAAATGTATATTTCGGATGCGCTCGAAGCATGCTAGAATGCATGATCAGATGGTTATAGTGATGCTCGAATGAGAATTTACAAAAGGGCACAGCGAGTGTATGCAGAATATCAAAAAGCGTGTTACAGTGGACTAAAACGGTAGTAATCCCCGTTAAATTTGAAGGTCAGGGTCAAATGATGTCGGCTGAAGGTCTGGAGTACATGCATAAGTGGTATAGGAAATAATTACCACTGGTGGAAATTCGAACATATTCAAAGGATATGTTGCTGGTGGGCTGCATAATGAGAGGCATATAGATAGAAATCCCGTCGAAGCTTTCAGTGAACTATTCACTTTACGACAGGTATGTCAAGAAGTATTAACATGGGATCATATCAGTCTGCAAAGATAGTAGTATTTAAAGTGGTGGCTGTATAATGGAGCAATCATATGTGTGGCAAACAATTGCGTATTTCTTGGGAGGGAGACTACCAGGGTGCTGGTGGTAGGGAACGGCCGGAGGAAAGCAGGTGAGCGTGCAGCAAATCGTTAACTTCAATTAGGGTTGGTATGTAAGGTCAAAGCGGAAATGGAAGACAGATCAATATTGACTGTGTGGTTACAGCCATTACACAGGTGTTCAATTCTGCAAGAGAGATGGTAGAGTTACCCACAAATAAGTGTACGTCAATAGATGAACGCTGTGTGGTGCGTACCATGCAAAAATGACAGATCAACAAAACTGCCCAAGTATATCGCGGAAAGTGGCAGTGGATCAACGAATATAGAAATGAAATGTATCGGCCGGTGCAGATAGTGGTGCGATTTGGAGGCTGGATACAGCGTCAGTTTTTGTAATATAACACGAATGCAACATCTGGAAGATCAAAGGTTGCAATAACGGTGATGGCATAGTAAGTAGACGGTAAGTGTCACATTTCCACTGACTAATTTGACGGGTATAGCAAATGATGGGAATGGAGTGGCGATGCTGCATGGGAAGTGTAGCGGAGACGTTCAATCATGGAGGGAACGTGGTGATCTGCAAAACCCAAACACTCGATGCAACAGCATTGCAGATGCGATCTGGTGGACCGATGAAAATTGCGGGTAGTTACTAATTACTTAGCTGCCCACTGGAGGACTGCCGAAAGATGTGTCAGAGCCGGAAGTTTATTTTTGGTGACCGATGAGGCAATGAACAGTGACAATAAATGTGCCGGTGATTAACAGCACTAGCCTGTTCTAACACGGAAAGGAAATAATGACATATGGGGCAGAAAAATAGATAGACGTGCCAGTCCGGGAATGTAGGTAAGAAGTAACTGCCAAGGTCGGTGAGGGATTGCATAAGCAACAACTGCGTGCAGAGGAAAAGATGGGTAGCAGTTAGGGATGAAAGCTGTTCACTGATGCGTGCATACATAGTGATAGTTTGTGCCGGACATTATATAACCTCAGTATAGTGAGTATGCTCGAAGGGAAACCGGTAATAACTGGAGAGGAATGGAGCGAACGTTGACCGTAGCAGTGTGAGCATAAGGATAGAACTTATAATCCACAAGCGGTACTAGTGGGTGGGACTGACAGTGCGCTGGAAACCCAACCTGAAAACCGTTTCTGGAGACAGGTGGTGCGATCTGCCAGTCTAGTTGCGCCCCCACATCGTTGCAGACGTCCTGCACGCCCGATGTGCGCCGGCCAAGGCGGTGGATCTGATAGATACAGGACTGGATGCTTTCCATCCTTTCTAGATCTAGCAACAAAGAACTACCCCAAAGATGTGTCTGGACTGCATTATTGCGCACCGCTGGACAAGCGTGACATCGTGTGTCGAAATTGTCTTATGCACGCGGCAACCCAGGGTACCCACATGGCCGGCGAGACATTTCGGTAGTATGGACATAGATGGGCTTTTTAATAGGGCAATGGATTTGACCTGGGACAAGATTGAGGGGGCTACTGTCGAGGAGAGCTGGCAGGCAATAAAGGGATCCCTGATTGCCCTACAGGAACAGTTCGCACCCTTAAAACGGAGAAGTGGAGAGGGCAAACTCATGTGGTGGAAGGCTGCAATAGTCAAGGCCATCAGGCGTAGAAAACGCAGCTGGAACCGGTACACAGCTTCCGGCAGTCAACCAGCCTAGAACCGCTATACAAAGCTGAGAAACGAGACTGTGAGCCTTCTTAGAAATTCCAAGCGGGAATTTGAGCTAATATTGGCCCAGTTAGTAAGACAACAGCCGAACAAATTCTACGGCTATGTACAGTCTGAAGGCTCAACAAGAAATGCCGTAAGCCCGCTATCCACTAGAGATCACGGTATTGTCACTGATGGCCAGGGCAAGGCAGACTCCTTGGGGGAATACTTTGGTAGTGTACATAGGATAGATAGTGGGGTACGCGTAGATCTGGCTCTGGTGCATCCTGCTCCCCAGTCAAACGAGCTAAACCTCTCAGAGGAATGCATGCGTAAGTACCTACAGGAGTTAAACAGCCACAAGTCAGCCGGTCCGGATAGCACTCATCCAGCTATCGTCAAGCCGTTGGCGGATATCATAGCTCCATCGGTATGCAGGCTGCACAGATCCACGTTGGACCAGAGTAAGCTGCTCAGGACTGAAAAGTCACGGCAGTCGCGGCAATACATAAGAGTGGACCTAAGTCGGATGTGCAGAACTACAGGCCGATAAGTCTAACTAGCATCTTATGTGAAGTCCTTAAGAAGATCATCCGTGCCCATATCTGCCAGCACTTACGGCAGCACTCCATGCTAAGTCCGGCGCAGCATGGATTCCCGAAAAAAAGATCTTGTCTGACCAATCTCCTGTGCTTCTTAGATGAAGTAACTCGACGACTGGACGAAGGTAAGCAAGTTGAGGTATGCTACCTCGACTTTAGCAAGGCCTTTGACTCCGTTAATCGTCGTCTTTGTTATGCCAGATGGAGACTTTCGGTATAGGTGGGCCAGTATATAGGTGGCTTGAGGACTTCCTCTCCCACAGGACGCTTTATGTCAAAGTAGGGGACAGGTGCTCCAGTTTGGTGAACGTCACCAGTGGTGTACCTCAGGGATCCGTCCTAGGCCCGGTCCTATTCTTGTTATTTATTAATGACCTAGCATCCACTCTTCAATCGCCCAGCTTTATTTTTGCGGATGATGTGAAGATTGTTGGATCGAAGGGTAGGGCGGACTTGGGCATGGAAATAGGCACCGTCCTGAACTGGGCATACAAATGGGACTTACCTCTAAACGCTCAAAAAAGCCATTTGTTGTCAAGGGCAACAGAGAGCCTAACTGTCGCTCATGATATGATATGATTTGGTGGTATATTTCTCAATCGTGGTCGAGACGCACGCGCAAGCGCATGATCATGGTGTACAACGTTACTCAGAACAGTGAACTATACAGTAATTTCAAGAAGGCGAGTCGAAAACGTGAGAAGCAAAACAATATAGCTACAGATAGTTTGAATCGACCGAGGTGATAATGGTTTGCGCGGCAAATACGGTTTAGTTTCGAATTCGAGTCGGTTGGTGGTGGCCCGTGGAAATACAAAGTATGTCGTGGAAATATATCGCTAAGCATGCATTATAAACCAAAGTAGGGTGAGCTGTGGGTAACGGAGGCCTACTGGGGTTCTGTGCACGGAATAAGTTATGAACATGGAGAGATGAAAGAAATGGGAGTATACTCGTGAACTTTGTTGAGTATGAAGAGAACGGCTCTGTATGAAGACGATGGTGGATATTCCCAGTTATAAGAAACGGAGTGCGTCATGAAACGGGGAGACATGAGCAAACTTTGTGGGAGTGGCCTAGGAAACGATGAGTGTGGAGGAGACAGCAATGCATATAAAAGGTGAGTTTAGGATCATGACCAATAACCCGTATCATTCAGAAAAAAGGGAGCGCAACTTGAAGGCCTTGAATTGGTGAGGAGTCAATTTCAAGCGGGATGCCAATCGAAAGTAAAATGGAATTTCGCAAGAGAAAACTGAGCGAAAAACCTCCGCGCAGGCTCGCGCCTTATTGTTCTGTTACGCTGACAAAAAATATATTGTCTTACTGATTCTCAGTGATATTCGGTGTCATAATTGTGAACCACGGATGGGGGGATAAGTGGACTCGCGTTCGGATGGCGTATCGAATTTTAATGAGTAAAAGATTCCAGTGTTGCTTATTCTGGCTCTGTTAGTGGATTGTTTCTTGTGATACCAAGGTGACGTGCAGCATCCCGTGGGTATGGTTCATCAGGCGGGGTAAGGGACGTGTCAATCAATCAGTAGAAGTTGGCCTGTGAACAGTTATTTGTGAAGACTCCAGCAGTGACATCAGTAGTGGAGGTGTTGCGCCAGAAGACGCCTATCAATCTACTGGTATGCAGTTGGGAGTGGTCAGGTCGTGTGGCTCGATTGCAATCCCGTTCCGTATAAAAAGTGCCATTTAGGTTTCTGTCGGTACAGGTCAAAGTGTGGGCATTCGTCACCGAAAGTGGAGCCCGGAAGTGGGCGACGTCAAATCTGAAATAAATGATGTTAGCAGTCCGGACGTGGTTCCAGCTGTTAGTTATTATTATAAATAGTGTAACGAACGTTTGAGCAATGCGCAGCCAAATTCGCAACGGATCCCGAAATCAAAAGACGATTATCCGTGATATTCTACGAGACTAGATTATTACAATAAACAATGACATAAACAATATACAAACCTCAATAATACGATCACAAGGACTCAACAACGAGAAACCGAATAGCAGCGTGTGAGCAAACAGCACGTGCGTCACGCAGGTCCTGAACAAGGATGTGCCAAAGTAGTGCTCTGGGCGCGAACAAACAACAATTGGTCCAGAAAAACAACCAGTTCGTAAAGACAAGTCAATAGTGTATGGAAATGAGTGATGTTGGGAAAAACACCGAATCGCGAGGGAAAAAAGGGGATTTTCCACGACCGGCTGTTACACCGCCCATCAAAATCCTCCTGGATCCTAAGCAGAGTCAAAGGTTCGGTATAAAGGTACTGATTATTCCTACCTGCTTAGGCCCTGTTGTCAGTGCGCGCGTCTAATGCTCGTCGTCAACGTTCTACTACTGGTCGCACCTAATCCATTGGATACATAGACGTGAGGCTAGTCTACATCTTCCACAAGACCAAATGACCGATGGCGGGCGTGAATGGTCGCATAGACGTTGTCCTCGTAAGGGACCGTCCGGTCCTGGATGTACGTGCTTGAGTGTGTGTGTGAGTGCGTGTGTGTGTGTGCCGGGGTTACAATGAAATCACAGGTATGACTACACATCAAAGGAGGACTTTCTGCAATGTCAACAAAAGACCGCGTGGCAAGAAAACGAGTAAAATGTAGCATGTGTGAGTGACCTGAGCTCCGCTACTTCCACATATGCAAGAGGCATTCGGTAGCGTCAACAAAAAGCAAAACAACGAACACTGTCACATGTTTGATGGGTTTACGGGATGTAGAGTGCGTCGTGCATGCGTGTATGTATCGGGATATACAATGGAATCGCACTCATCACCACATATCGGAAAGAACCTTCTGTAATGTCAACGAAAAGACCGCGAGCACCTTAACGTGTTTGACGGAGACCGTGTGATTTATATGGTGTTTTTTTATCCACCTCGATTACTGGTGTGAAAAAGGTTTACTGGGCCTCAGGGTTATCAGCTCCTCCGTCTTCGCTCTCGAGTAGGTTAATACTGCGTATGTCACGAATTAGCACTCCGTTAGCTGTCTTCACCTTCACCGTTCTTATCATTCCGTCAGTGCTTTCGATGGTTTCCGTAACTACGCCCAAAGACCAAGTGCTGAAATGTGCGCGTTCGTCGGCGATCAAAACCACGTCCCCAACTTTGAATGGTCTTGTTTTGGCCAGCCACTTCTGTTGAGTTTGCAAAGCCGCTAGGTACTCCCGCAGCCATCGCCTCCAGAAGACCTTGGCCAGATAGTTCGCTTGCTTCCACCCGTGGAGGTAGCTCCCACGAAGGTTTACCGGTCCTTGGAAACCCTCGTTCGACCATAACGTCAATAAGTCGTTTGGGGTGAGCGCCAGGTGGGTGGGGTCGCCGTTCAATACTGGAACCAGGGGGCGGTTGTTCAGGATTCGCTCCACCTCAGTCATGACGGTGTTCAGCGTCTCGTCGTCGGGCGGCTGCTGCTCCATGATTGACAGCAATATCCGTCTGGCGGACCGGATCATGCGTTCCCATATGCCGCCTCGGTGGCTGGCCTGTGGGGGGTTGAAATGCCATCGTATGCCGTAGGCCACGGTTCGATTCTACAGTTCGTCCCTGTTTATGTTCTTGTGCCAACGCTGCAATTCCCGGTGAGCGCCCACAAAGTTCGACCCATTATCTGAGTATATATCGGCCGGTACACCTCTTCGGTTGATAAATCTTTGCAAGGCCCGTAGAAACGAATCGGTCGTCATCGAATGTGCGACTTCGAGGTGTACCGCACGTGATTTCATGCACGTCATGATACATCCGTATCGCTTTTCTAATCTTTTCCCGCACTCGATCCACAAGGGCCCGAAATAGTCCAACCCGGTGTCACTGAACGGCCATCAGCCCGTAGTCACCCTGCATTCTGGTAGTCTGGCCATGAGTTGTTTGCCTGCTGTGGCATTGCGTCTCCTGCATTGCACACACCGTCGGATTACGCGTTTTACAGTCTCTCGTCCTCTCAACAACCAAAGACGCTTTCGGATGACGCTCGTCACGTGACTTTCCCCGGCATGTCCCTCCACGGCGTGGACGTGTTGAATCAGTAGCTCTACTACAGGTTGTTTCGCAGGCAGCAGTATAGGATACTTTGTGTCGAAGTTCAGGTGTGCGTTGGTCAGCCTACCATCCACCCGCAGCAGTCCGTCGATGAGTTTGGGGTTTAAACGCTTCAGCTCGCCTCTTGGAGATGGCATGTCTTTATTGGTCGGCCCCACTTCTTCCGCCCTCTTGAGTTCTCAGGCGAAAGCCTCGTGTTGTATCATTCTGAAAATATCGTACTCTGCCGCTTGTAGCTCATCGGGACCTATCGGGCCGACCCGTATCCGACCTGAGGGCCGTAGCCCTTTCATGACTGGTAAATTTCTCTTGAACCTGGTTAACCAAACTAGCGAACGAAGCGTCTTCATCCAGGAAGAAAACCTGACCAGTCGCGATAGAATGGATGTCGCTTCGACGAAGTTGGCCACCATCACTACGCCTTTGATCTCCAGTTCCACTTCCGTAGGGGTTTTTAATTCGAACACGGGCCAGTCCTGTTTGGGCAATTGCAGGAAGTTTGGCCCTCTCGTCCACGTGTCCAGTTGCCTGAAGTTGTTCGCACCTCGGGAGCACAGGTCCGCCGGATTATCGCCAGACCTGACATGACTCCACTGGTGCGTGGCTGATTCATCGTGGATAACCGTGAGCCGGTTAGCAACGAAAGTACTAAACCGGCTCCGGACGTTGTTGATATAGTAAAGTACTATCGTTGAATCCGTCCAGAAGCTCACCGACCAAATGTAGAGATCGAAACATCTCTTCACAGCTTGCACCACCCTGACTGCCAACACGGCTGCGCTGAGTTCAAGGCGTGGGATTGAGACCGACTTCAGTGGAGCAACGCGGGCTTTGGCGAACAGGATCCTCGTGGTATATTGTCCATCTCCTGCACACCATCGTCCGTAAACCACAGCTCCATAACCGACTTCGGATGCATCGGAAAAGGCATGTAGTTCTCCAGTCCGTGTCGTATGGCCAGGAGTCAAACATCGTGGGATTCTTATGTCCCCTAATTTCTTCAAGGTGTTCAAAAGTTCTTCCCAGTCCAGCCGGTCCCCTCGGTCCAGTGACTGATCCCAATCAACTTCCTTACGGCACAGCCGCTGCAGCAAGATCTTTCCGGGTAGCAGCCATGGTGAGACGAAACCGAGCGGGTCGAACAGACTTGAGACGGCAGATAGTATGCCACGACGGGTTATTGGTAGCTCGGGAACGTTTAGTTCGAAAATAAAATCGTCCGTTTCCGCGTCCCATTGTATCCCTAAGGTGCGCTCGATAGGAAGTGGAGAGCCGTCCAAATCTCCTACCCTTTCGGCCTTTTCGTGATACGGGATGACCTTCAGCACTTCTGAAGCGTTCGACATCCATTTAGTTAGATGGAAGCCGCCCTCTTCCAGCAATCTCGTCAGACCCCTGAACTGCTCTAGAGCTGATTCCACATCATCGAATGACCCAAGGTAGTCGTCGACGTAGAAGTTCCTGCTGACGCTTTCTACCACCGTCCGATGTACTAGATCGCCAAGTTTGTTCGCTGATTCTCGGAGGGCGTAGTTGGCACAAAATGGTGACGATATGGCTCCGAAGGGGTGGACGGTCATCCTATACTTTACCACTGCGTTGTCCCGGTCGCTCCCTTCCCACCACAGGAAACGCAAAGCATCTCGTTCTCCTACCGGAATCTTCACCTGATGGAACATTTCCCTAATGTCGGCAGACAAAGCCACTTTACCCACTCTGAAACGGCACAAAACATCGGTCAGTGGTGTGGTCCAGTCAGGCCCCTGTAGTAGGCGATCGTTTAACGACTTGCCCTGGAACTTGGCCGCACAGTCGAAAACCACCCGCAGTTTATTGGGTTTCTTGGGGTTGATAACCGGATGGTGAGGCAGATACCAGATACCCCTTTTGCTGTCGGTGTTAACAGGCACCTTTTTAACGTAACCGAGGGTCTCGTTTCGCTTCATCAAATCCGCGTATCGTTCCCACAGATTCTGGTCTCGAATGAAGCGTTCTTTTAGTCGTAGTAATCGTTGGAGAACATAATTTCTGTTGTCAGTCCACGGGTCGACCGGTGTGCGCCATGGGAGGAGAACCTCGAACTGTTTTTTGAGGCCTTTAGTGGCTTGCCGCACCGTTTGTAGAGCGAAGTGATCCTCTTGAGACAACGTCGGTCTTTCGTCTCTAATGTCATGAAACTCCTTTTCATACAGCCGTTGCAGATGATACTCTATGCGGTCCGTTTCGGCGGATAAGTAGTTCACGGAACCGCGTACCCCTACTGGACCGTATAACATCCATCCCAGGGCCGTGCGTACGGCATAAGGTGCCTGGCGGTCGCCCACTCTCTGGTCAAGCACCCAATGCGCCTCTGGCACGTCGCAGCCAATGAGGAGATCCACTTCATCGTCTTCCCAGTCTACAACGGTTACATCCTGCAGGTGGGGCCACCGAGTCAAGATTGCGTTCGCCGACCTTGGTGCTCGCATGGGGAGATCCGCTAACGTGAATGCCTCCGTTGGTTCAATTTCCTCGTTAGTGTCTAGAGAGATGAGTTGCAGCCTTAATCTGCCGGCAGTCATTACCTGTGTTCCACCCACCGTGCTCACTGCTAACGACGTCGCACATTTAGCCAGTTGGTGTTTGTCGGCAAACCGCTCTTTCACTAAGGTGGTGTCGGATCCACCATCAACGAAAGCCAACGCCTTGACTATCCCAGTCGGAGTCACTACTCCCACGGCCACTACGCCTAAACGTACCGGTTTACTGGCAGATCGTGACGTTGAACAAATAACGCTGTGTGTGGTACTCGTCTCGGGTAAGGTTACTCTCGCCTGGTGCAGCAGCCGATGGTGTCTGCCCGTGCAGCCCTCGTAACCACGTCGATTCCTTGTCCTACAGGCTGCTGCCCGGTGCGTGGTGTTGAGACAGATAAAACATGCTCCTGCCATCCTCGCCATTCCCCACCGTTCGTCTATTGTGGCGTTGCCGAACTTGGGGCATTCTGGTAGGCCATGGCTAGGACCACAGGATCTGCAATTTGGTTTCGCCGTAGCATCTCGTGAAATGACGTGTGTAGTGGTCCAAGGCTGGTACTTTGGATGTTCCCGTACAGGGGTTTGGACTTGGCTAGTACTGGGCTTGTTTGCTCGGTTGCTGTCCCGGATGAGTCGGCCGAATCTGCTGTCAGCTATCTTCGTTTGCCTGTCCAAGTATTCGGTCAGGTCTTCGAAGTTGGCTTCTCTGTCGCTGCGGCTTATCCGTTCTGCTTCTTCCGCCCACCGACCCTGTAGTTCGGGAGAGAGGTGACGGACTATGCCTTCCAAAGTGTGCACGGCGTCTAGGTCAGCCCTGTAACCTAAATGGTCGAGGGCTATTGAGCAGTTCTGCATCTTAATCACCAGGTCGGCCATGGTGTAGACGTCGCCTTTGGTTCTCTTTGCCTCTACCATCACTCTCTCTATTAGGTTACGGGCTACTTTGAAAGGTTGGCCAAACAAGTCCCTTAGAATCTTCCTTGCCCTTGTGTAGCTTTGTTCTGGATCGAGCATGGTGCACCCGTCGATAGCTTCTCTTGCTCGGCCTCGGCAGTAGTGAGTAAGGTAGAGAAGCCTTTGCCCAGGGTCGGTTACCTTATTTTCAACGAACGTCTCGAACTGCTTGACAAACTTGCAGTATTGCTCAGCTCGCCCGTCGAAAACCGTTAGCTCCACTCTAGGCAGATCGATCGATGGTGGTTTGTAGTCGGCGACCGGCGTGGGGTTCCCTACCTTATTGCACCCTAACCTATCGGAAGTGTCGAAGTCACTGGTCTCATGCTCTCGCTGTTTCTGTGTACACCTCTCTGCTTCCTTCGCCTGTAGTCTAGCCGATAGTAACTGTTGCTCTAGTTCTAGTATTCTCAGCTTATATAAATCGACATCCTTACGATCAATATTGTTCTCAATAGCACATGAACTAGCACTGACAGGACTAGGCGATCTAGCGGTAACTAAAGAATCAAATGTACTCAAAACCTCCCCAGAGACTTGCCGTATTACTTCCTGTCCGGCTTCGACTGCTTTTGATCATTTTCTTGGCATTTTGCGTGTTTTTCCTCGTTCCAAATTGATCTATTGAGTATTGTTACGAACGTTTGAGCAATGCGCAGCCAAATTCGCAACGGATCCCGAAATCAAAAGACGATTATCCGTGATATTCTACGAGACTAGATTATTACAATAAACAATGACATAAACAATATACAAACCTCAATAATACGATCACAAGGACTCAACAACGAGAAACCGAATAGCAGCGTGTGAGCAAACAGCACGTGCGTCACGCAGGTCCTGAACAAGGATGTGCCAAAGTAGTGCTCTGGGCGCGAACAAACAACAATTGGTCCAGAAAAACAACCAGTTCGTAAAGACAAGTCAATAGTGTATGGAAATGAATGATGTTGGGAAAAACACCGAATCGCGAGGGAAAAAGGGGGATTTTCCACGACCGGCTATTACAAATAGCGACAGTTAGTAATGAGCTGGTTGGCTTTATGTGAGCCCTCAGTGGCACATTTTATACTCCAATCTGGGTTTTAGTTCGAGAGCTAAAGTAACGTCGGGTTGCAGGGGGTTGATAAGTACTACTACAGGTTAGCAAGATAGCTTGAAGCGGGTGGGCTGCTGCGTCTGCATTTCAAAGGGTAAATGGCTTGCACGCAATTAGAGGTTGTGAAGAGCAATTAAGTAAGATTTCGGGAAGAACCACTAGGGCATCGGTGGTAATGTGTTAGGGAAAGTTGTTATCATGCAGAGAAACGTGGACGTCAGTTCATCTGTGCTCCTACTCGGTAGTGCCAACCTACTGAGATTAAACTTAGACGTGAGAAGGAAAATCTCATGACGTGGTGGATGCATGAATACCATATTTGTTATAAGATTGATGAGGAATAGTCAGTGGGGAATGGAAAATATGAACGGTTCTCCGTGTTTATTTTTGTAGACTTAAGTGAGGCAGGTGTTGGTCATCTGTAGCCTCTGTAGTGTTACCAATATGCTACCGTATGTTATCCATGTCAGTGGGCTTAGAGTCCAGGCTGCAGTAGTGATTGTAGTTGGCAGGGGGGTGTGGTTACTGTTAGGTAGGGTTGTAAACCTAAGCGTGGCTTGGACGCTAGGACATCGGGAAGGCCGCTTTCTAAGAGAGATGACGGAAAGTGGAGGGGCATAGTTGGAATAAGTGGCCGGTTTTCACTGTGCTCCTATCTTTCTCTTTTTTATTTATTTATTATTATTATTTTCCTTTTCCGGGCTTCACCGCGGTTGTGATTATTCGTCAGGTATGTCGATACGCTGTCCAAGTCAACGAGTTGAAAGTCAAGGCTATGGTAGCGATTGTATTTGACGTCGACATGCATGCTAGGTGCGCTTATGGGGGGTATGGGGTGGCTGAAACTTAGAGCGGGGTGTGGGTAAGCTTATGTGGAGAGTTTAGTGCGCTGTCACCCCAGTCAGTCTCGTGCGTGAAAACCAAAAGCTTGTCGAGCGAATAAGGGCGATGTGGGGTTTCCCCTTTCGCAGGATCAGGTCTGAGCTGATGGGAGACATGCCCATAGAAGAAGGTTGCCCAATTCCTTCACAGCCCGATGTCAGTGGTATTTGTTGATGGAATCTGTGCCACGAGGTCTTTTTTCCACTGTTCTTTTTCTTTTCTTTTTTTGTTTCCTAACAGAGGGGTGGTTGAGCCCACATAGGAACTTTCCATAGCCCCTCCGCCCGATCGTAATTTTATGCGTATTTGTCTTTTTTCGCAACTGCTGGGGGTGGTCTGTTTTCCCCACGTTCAAACGACGCTATGGTATGGGTGCCGTTGACATCGGGGGTTTCGCTAGCATGGGCTTTAAAAATACAGAGTGGGACTGTACAAACACACGGAGTAGGACAACGAGCGTTGTAAAGCACAAACTAGCATACGTGTGTCAGTCTCATACAGCGCCAGACCATGCCTAATACCATCAGAGACCATTCCGGGCTAGCTGATGTGGATGAGTTTAGCTCTGCTGACGAGAATAGTGTGGTGCATAAGAGGGAATATGATAGAAGTTGGTGGATGGTAGGTAAAGAGGTGAGACGAGAGGAAAGGTCACTAAGTAGGTACTAGCAAGTGGGCTTCTGGGATAAGAGGTTCTGGAATGAGACGATTAAGAAAGGGGAAAAAAGGCCGGACATAAAACCCAGGCGAGTGGTGGTAGCCAAAATGAACGGGAAAGGGGTGAAAAAATCAAGTAAAGTGGTAGACGGCGGAACTCAGTGTCCTAGGGTCCAAAGCCACATACCTATTTGCTGCAGGGACATCTAAGCCTGAGAAACTTAGACTGGTTGGCAGTTGAACACGAACATAGTCGATAATTAGGAGAACCGGCAAGCATTAAACCAGGTATAGTTATAAAAGCCAGCAAACTGTGGCTACAGTAATATAGATTGTGTGCAATATAGAGTAAAAGAGAATGGTTGCTCTGGCGTTTGTCATCGGGCGAGAGATGAAAGTTCTGGTGCAATAATCCTAGTAATCAAACCCGTTTACGTAGGCCACCTCTTCGGTGACTGTCTGGCCGGTAAGGAGGATCACATTGGGAACAGTCAAGGAGTGATCCAGCGAGCCTCTGGACTGGGAAATTGAGAGACTGTCGCGGATGTTTAGCGGGAGTTTATTCCATAACTTTGAGTATATATATATATATATATATATATATATATATATATCTGTACGTGGATGCGACTATCGGACGGGTCATGAGAAAGCGGTCGAACGCAAAAGACTGCGTCACATTGTGGTCTAATAATCAAGGCAATCTTCATATGCTTGGTCTTTGTTAATGTTATCACGGTTCATGCTAATTACAGAAGAAGCGTCTAGGATTCTGCATGGTGATCCTTTAAATTGTATTGGCGTGCGACACGATCGCAGTGAGTAAGGAAGCTTATTCCAGAGGCTGGAGTAGATAACCAAGAAATATTTAGATCTGATTGAGAGTCTAGATTGGGGGGTTGTAATGGTGAATTGCCTGCGACGGAGGGAGTAGGGAGTCTCACTAGAGAAACCGAGTGGATAATCAGATGAGTGGACTTTTGAATGCAGGAGGTTGGGGAGAAATGAGAGATTGAGCTTGATACGACGTAACCATAGTGGCTTAAGCCGGGGTAGTTCGCACCTGGCTCTGTAGTTAAGGTTGGGAGAGGTGGCCAGTAATTTTTTGGTGAAGGAGCGTTGCACTTTCTCTATGTTGACCCGGTCGGCCTTTCGCATCAGGGTAAAGACTAGGGGGCAGTATTCCAGTAGAGGCCTGGCGTGAGTCTTGAATATCAGGAGCTTACTTTCCTGAGTACGTTATGTCCTGAGGATAAGTGCAATCATCCTTCTTGCCTTGCCAACTTGGGTCAGTGCTTGTTCATGGGAGTTGAAGGAACATGAATAATGCAGACCCAGATCTCTTACCACATGAGTAGTGGGTATCGGCAGACCATTTATTTTGGGGAAGCCAGGTGGAACGTGGCATTTGTAAGAAAGAAGGGAGCTCTTAGCTGCGGAAAACTTCATCAGCCATCGAGTACACCATTCGTCAAGGGACTTCAAGTCTGACAGAATATCACTGACAGCTGAGTGCATGGCGTTCGCCTCAAAAGTATAGATTAGTTTTATGTCGTCAGCAAAGAGGAATGTCGTGCCATGACGCACTACTTGTGAGACGTCATTTATATACATAAGAAATAAGAGAGGACCTAAAACGCTACCCTGCACGACCCCGCTAGTAATTCGTTTGGGCCGAGAGGATGTTCCATTGACGATGACGGTTTGAGAACGTTCAGAGAGGTAAGGTGATAGCCAAGCCAGAAGAGGGTCAGCGACTCAGTAGGATTTAATTTTTGGCAGTAAGCGGGTGTGAGACACACGGTCGAACGCTTTAGTCATGTCGAGAAAGATGACGATAATTGACTTGCTGCTATCAGCTTTGGAAGTGATGAAATTGAGGAAGTCCATCTGACACGTGAGGCACGAACGGGACTTTAGAAACCCATGCTGGGCTGGGTTGATGAGATTCCGAGAAGTCAGGAAATTTGCAAGCTGGTCCTTTACTATCCTCTCCATGAGCCTGGAAACAATCGAAGTGTGGTTTATTGGGCGATAGTTCCCCGGATCATGCAAAGGCCCACTTTTGTGTTTTGGAATTATACAGGACGCTTTCCATTGAGCTGCGTAGACTCCGGACGACAAAGATAGCGTAAAGAGGTTCAGCAATAGGAGCACTAGGTCAGGTCCTCCAGATCGAAGTAGGACAGGTGGAAGGTCGTCAGGCCCTGGGCTGTTCACCATAGAAGCAATCAGTGGGGTTAAAGACCTTGGGGTCATCATGAAATGTGACAACAAATGGTCGGAGCAGTGCAAAGCTGTCGCGCAAAAAAGCTCGTCGGGAGCTCTTTAGGCTGCGATCAGCTTTGTCTTGCCGGAAGCCGGAGGTATTCGTACCTATTTACATGGCTATAGTACGACCTCACTTAGAAGGTAGCGTGCAGGCTTGGTCACCCTTCTACAAAAAGGACGCCGCCTGCCTCGAGAAAGTCCAACGTCTCGCCACGCGAATGGTTGAACGGCAGAGGGGTAAGACTTACGAGCAGAGACTCTGTGACCTGAATCTCTTCTCGTTGGAAAGGAGGAGACGTCGAGGGGATCTCATAGAAAGGTTCAAGGTAATGAAGGGCTTTTCTGGCCTTAGACCAGATAGTCTATTCCAAGTGGCCGTAGACCCCAGAAAAAGGGGACACAAAAAGTTGATAAAAGCCCGATCTAGGTTGATGGCTAGATCGCACTTCTTCAGCGACAGGGTTGTGAACAGTTGGAATGGTCTGCCTGGTGGAATGATAGATCTGCAGACAGTCCAATCCTTCAAAGGTGCCCTAGATCGCAAGTGGTACGAGATCTTTCCTTGTAGTGAGCCTTGAGTATATCAACTAGATGGATGACGGGTAGCACTGTGGTCCTTCTGGAGTATGTTCTAACAGACGTTTTCCCTCATTGCATACTGTCTCAGTGAACGCTCACGATGCATAATGTCTCTCGCAGTTGATGTGCGATGAGGTTTTCCGTTTCCCTCTCATTTTTAGCGGGGATTCGACGAAATACACTCAGCAGTGGTGGGTGCATAACTGGTGTGCATACCATCGAAGGAATTCTGGACGCTCGATTGGCGGTGGCCATTACCTGTCCTGTGCAGATTGAACTGAACTGAACTGAACTGTGCAGACTGAACTGAACTGAACTGAACTGAAACTGTGATTGCGCTACGCCAGTGGTGCTGTTTGTTGTGGTGTCTCGTTTTATTATCGGGTGAGTTCATATTGTTCCACCGGTAAATGTGCATGTTTGGTATCAGGTTAAAATACTAACTCTGTGGCTTTGTGCACGGGACCGAGGCCCGTGCTTTTACTTAGTACGTATCACAAATATGTTCGAGTTCAGTTCAGCACAGTTTGCACAGGACAGACAGTGGCCACTACCAATCGAGCGTCCAGAATTCCTTCGATGGTACCTTTGTAGCACCCAGCCCGTCCGTAGCATCGTCTTCCGATCGTTTTTAGGTTGGTTTGTTTAGCAGCTATTTTACACTAATCAGCATCGAATTAGTACGCAGGAAATTGATGACCGAAGTGACGAGCGATGCTTAGTTAGCGTCTTACTTAGATATATTGGTTTATTCCATCGAAATGCCCAGAAGAACTCAGTATAGGTCGCTCTATTTCATTCCCTCGAAATGGGTAAAATAAGGACAAATAATCGGAAAATCAAACATGGGGAGATAGAAATGGGCATCATAATACGTAATTTGAGTAAGTGGAGGAAACTAACGAAGCATATCACGTACTTGGCATAAACCGATCAGAAACCGACCAGAAACGGCTCCGAAACCGATCGGTTTTTACTATTACGCCGATCGGTTTTTAAGCGGTTTCTGACCAGTTTCCCGGACATCTTCTGAACGGTTCTTGAGCGGTTTGTGCCAATCCATTTAAGTACGTGATATGCTTCGTTAGTTTCTTCCACTTACTCAAATTACGTATTACGATGCTCATTTCTGTCTCCTTATGTTTGATTTTCCGATTAAATGTCCTTATTTTACCCATTTCGGGGGAGTGAAATAGGGCGATCCATACTGAGTTTTTCTGGGCGTTTGGATGAATCAAACCAATACATTCACATAGAACGCCGACTAGGCGTTGCACATTACTCTGATCATCAACATCCTTCGTACAAATTCAATGTTGATCCGTGTGAAACAGCTACTAAACAAACCAACCGAAAACCGGTCGGCGTATTAGTGAAAATCGATCGAAAACCGATCTGTTTCGGAGCGGTTTTTGCGCTGGTTTTAGTAAAAGGGTATGTACACTAGGTAGGTACCCACCACTTCACAGTTTATTTCGTCGAATCCCCGCTTACAATAGAAGGGAAACGTAAAATCTCATCACATATCAACTGCGAGAGACACTATGCATCGTGACCGTTCACTAAATCATGCAACAAACGAAAACGTTCAGTAATTAAACATATCATATCCGTCCGTCTAGTCACATGCTCAAAACTCACTGTCATAAATGATCTCATTCCGCTTACGATATAGAGCCCTCTTGAATGCCTGGACGGTCCCTAGTTCTATTACCTCTTCTGACGGTCTATTACAGTAGTTAACCACCGAATTACTAAAGAAGTGGGGTTTAGCTACCAATCTAGATCGAACTTTCGCCAGCTTCTTCCCGTGACCTCTTGTACTCGAGTCTGTCGCCATATAAAATAATCCGGTCTAAGCCTAGGAAAGCTTTTTATTACCTTAAATGTCTCTACCAGATCCCCTCGAAGTCTCCTCTTTACCACACAAAAAAACTCCGAGGTTGTGAGGTCGCTAAAACCTACTTCGCGGTTTCCTTAATAAACGCGTTCTTCGGTCCTTTGTACTGCTTGGACCGCCTGCACGTTACTCTAATGCTCGACACTGTACAAATACGCTAACCAGAACGGTATTCTCCACGACCCGTGTGAACGAGAAGGCGATTGGGAGAGACAGTGGTTAGCATGTATTTGAGACCGTGCGTGAGAGTGTGCGCAAGAGCAACGGTCAAATGGCAACCGCGCTTGGCAGTTAGGGTTTGATTAAACAATAAACGTGTTCAGAGCATGAACGACGATGGCTATCGGTACAGGGGTCTCCTCTCAGAAGCCCAACGGAGTTGTGCTTCGATCGTGGCGGTAGGTCGGAAGTATTGATAGTCCAGGAACTCATCGTAGTTTGCTCGTTATATTGTTGTTGGCGACGAACGGCTGCTTGACGACACCTGCACTCTCAAGGTTCGATGTGCGTCGGTCCAACGGTGTTTCGGTGTCCACGTGTCTCACGCTCGAGAGCCTGAAGATGCGGCATCGGGTTCATCCAGATAGGTGTCCAGCTGTCGTCTCCAGTGCCACGCTGACCAATCGTCCCGTTGTCCAGTGAGTGGTTGGCTTCTTGAACGTGCACGGGAGTCAGCGAGGCTACGAATGAAATCAATGTGACTGTGTGAATCCGTCTGAGAGGGGGCAAGACAAACCGGGAGAAAATAGCGCCTGAGGGCGTGGACGGATGTTGGACCATAGTAACAATGCACGAAAAATGTTCAGTGTTGTAGTCGCTAGGAGACCAGAAGAAAAAAAATTATAACTTCCGATTGTAATTTCCCGAGCTCGTTGATTGGTAAATCCATGGCGAACTTCCCAACTTAGTGCTAACAATCGGTCGTAAAAATCATCACGAAATCGGCGAAACGAACGGGATTTCGTAGTTGGCGACCGCGACGGCTACTTCGCGTTGCGGGTACGGTTGGAGATTCTGACGGACTAACTTCCGGGTTCTCACTAGGCGTAACTGTGGATGGTGCGAGTGATAACTCGCTGGATGTGGATGACCGAGCGGCTTAAGCAGGTGCAAACTGGCCGGGCGACTCGCACTCTTTGATTACAGGTTTGAGGCGGCCAATAGATACGGTGTCGTGTCGCCCGCTGATGTCTGTGACAAATGTTTTTGCCCTACGTTTTATCACCCGAAACGGACCAGTGTATGGCGGTTGTACTGGTGATCGAACAACATTGACGCGAAGGAATACGTGAGTATCGGTTTCTAGTGCAGCTAGGACATAATTTGTAGATCGTTGTTCGCGCGGCGGACTGGCCTTAAGCACTCGCATGTGCTGCGTAAGGCGCTGAGCATAGTCTCCGTAGTCGAAAGTCACGGTTGGTGACGGGGCTACCAACTCTCCAGGCAGACGAAGCGTACAGCCATATACTTGTACGGCCGATGTTGTGTGTAATTCTTCCTTAACGGTACTACGCAGACTCAAGGGTGCTAATGGTAGTGTTTCACTCCAAAGTGGGTTACCGTTTGCTCAAAAAGTGGCTTTTAGCTACCGGTGTAAACGATCAACCATACCATTCGCTTTACAGTGGTAGGCTGTCGTCTTAATGTGTTGGCAACCGAGCGTAGCGAGTAGGCTGCCGAAAGCGCCGTCAAAGTGTGAACCACGATCGGTTGTCACTACTGCCGGGCAACCGAAATGACTAACCTAACCGGTCAGGAAAGTTTCCACTTCTTCTTTCGAAACCAAAGCTTCGTCTTCATCCTTGAAAAAGGATGGAGACAACCTATCCCGTCCAGCGGCTTTGTACCTTCTCAGCTAACCTATCTCCCGTATAACCTCCGTTTCTGATGGAGGGGTGATATCTACCTGCATCGTCTCGCTAGCAGGTAAATTTGGAAGGTCCACCGTGTAAGTAGGCCAACTGAATTGTTCCCTTAAGTGCTCCGTCCAATGGTCCAGATGACGTCCGTGAGAGTGGGTCAGTGAGCCGTCGGATTCCTTAATTAACTCACTTACACCAGGCTTCCGTGAACTGGTACCTCTGATCAAACGGAAAAGGTTGCGAGCGTTACCAATGCACGCAGCCTTTTCCATTTCCCTACATTTCGTAATCCACCACTGCTCACAGTCGCTCCTCAGGCTTCTAGTCAGTTTGCTTCTCAGGGACTTGTGCACTTCATTGAATGTGGCATCCGGAGGGACGGATCTGCGAGCATACAGAAGAGCAACTGATGTCGAAGATATCCATTGTTTGTGAGACCGATTTGAACCAGTCCTGTGTTGCGGTAGACGCGGCATACAAGGCTTCCTTGATCTGTTGCCAGAGTTCATTCGGGTCCTAAACATCTGGCTGCATCGATAACTGCATAGACAGCTCCGTTTGGAAATTGTTTCACTGTTTATCGTCTAAAAGCAACTGCGCGGAATGCGCGGCATTTACGTTGGTGCGACCATGGGCGAAACGTAAAAGAAAGCGAGCACGTACCAAGGCGTGATCCGAGTCCAGAAGCGTACACCAAAATGAACGACAATCTTCAGTTGATTCACGCCAACATTGTGAAGACGAAGGAGGACTCCATGTGAGTCTATACCGCTTCTTGTGGCAAAAGTTTGTACTTGCCAGAAACAATCTGTGGTGAGAACACACCTAAATGAGACAATCGCCGTTATCGGTACAATCGGCTGGGATAGCAAATGGGCCTCCGATGTGTCTTTCGGAATCTCCCAAACGGCCGACTTGGGCGTTGAAATCCCTAGTAATGACCACCACGTCCGTAGAACGTGCGCTTCGAAGCAGCTGAGACAAATCCTGATAGAATTGGTCCCTGGTCTCAGAGGCACTACAGTCAGTGGGCGCATACACAAACACGATGAACAGGCATCGACGCTTCAGTTTGGCGTTTTTGACATGCACAGAACCATCAAACTGAACTGCACACAAATGACCACTGACTGGAGTCCATTTTAGCAGTGCATGCTCAGCTTTCATGCTCAAGGCAATCTCAATACCAGCCTGACCACGAGGTCTAGACACTGAATCACCGGGCACGCGAAGACTGAAGCGAGAGGCTGAGGTTGCATGTGGGGTGCAAAGGGTGATCACAGAAGTGGGGTCTTGTGTGCGTGTTTCGGAGACAGCGTACGTCCATTTTAAAGTTGTCAAGTGTTTTAGCGAGGGCGGCCTATCTGACATAGTGTGCGGACGTTAAAGGCAGTCAAGTGAAGTGAACATTTGGGCTTAAGGAGTGCATTCGATTTATACCCAACTTCTGAACTGCTGCTTTCATCACAGCCGCAATTACCCATGGCGTTTTGCATGGAACTTAAATTAAAAGAGGGAAAATTGATAAGACCCCTTACAGGAGATTTTGGAGATTTCTGGGCGAATCATACTTAGCGGCTGCCCACACCGTAGAAGTGGTCCAGATGACGTCCGTGAGAGTGGATCAGTGGACCGTCGGATTCCCTGAATGACTGCCCCACATCATTCTCCCGTGGAGCGATACTTATAACCTAAAGGTAAGGATTGCGACTGCTGCCATTAGACGCAACCTTCTCCACTTCCCAACACTACACAATTCACAACTGCTCACGGTCAGTCCTCAGTCTTCTAGTCATTTAGCGTCTCAGGGATTTACGCATTACGTTAAATGTGGCATCCGAAAAGACGAGTCTGGGAACATCTAACAGAGCAACCGATGTCGAAGACATCCATCGTTTGTAAGGCCCATCTGAATCGGAGTTTTGTATGGTGTCGGAAGCGGCATACAAGGCTTGCTTGACCTGTTGGCAGCGTCCACCTGGGCGGTCCTAGAGACCGGGTTTTATCAAGTGAAGATAATGGCATTGAACTTCTCCCAGGTTGAAAAGTGTCAGGCCTTGAATATGCGGACGACATGGTTTTTCTAGGAGAAGATCCAGGTAAGCTGCGGGCATTTCTGAACAGCATGACTGACTGCCTCACAACCTTCGGTATGCGTTTTGCACCTTCAAAGTGCAAGATATTGTTGCAGGACTGAGTTGATTCAACACCAAACAACTCAGGATTTGGAAAGACTATAGAACAGATGGACAAGTTCTGCTATTAAGGTAGCTGCATTTCCGTCGGAGGTCTGATATCGAATGAGGTGTCATTGCGTATACACAATGCACGTTTGTTATCTGCCTACTTGGGCCATCTGTGGCGTCGATATGGCATTTGCTTATCTACCAAGGTTCAAGTATACGTTGCAGCAGTCAGACCACTGCTTGTATATAGTTCGGAGACATGGCCACTGCGGGTGGAGGATGTGCGAAGAATATTGGCGTTTGAACACCGATGTCTTCGTAGCATTCCTGAAATATGATGGGAAAACCGCATAAACAATGCCGAGGTTCGACGGTTCATGAACCAAGTCATCAAGTGAAACACTGAAGCTCACCAGGCTAAGATGGTCAGGACATTCGTTGCGCATGTCCGCTGACAAGATTCCTCGGTGCGCAATGTTTGCTGAGGTGGGTAACAACTGGAAGATGAGTATGGATGGTCGGTCCACAACATGGAAGAAAGGTACGAAAAGCTCGACCAGCGGACTGGACCATGTAGAGTGTGTTAGATTTCCCGAGTGGGGTCCGAGAGACCCTTCAACTCTATGGTTTAATACATCAGAGGATGTGGTTAGCTGTCGCGATCAGTGGCGTTGTTTCGTCCACAAACTTTCTTTATCGACATTGATGGGGCAGCGTCTCTAGGGCTGGGGGCTGCCCAGCTTAGGAAGGCGATAGCCGCCCAATGGAGTGCTATGACTTCTCCCACCGTCGAGAGAAACCCCAGGTGCTCCACCCCTACGTCCATCTAATGGAGGTTTTTAGACCGACAAACTGCTTCTCTCCGTGTTTATTTGCTGCAGTGTTCTCTCCAGGGGCATAGTGTTTAGAACTAGGTGTTGCACATCAACTAGTTCAGAGATTGGACTTGGTTGGGCCTCTGCCTATCGACTTGTGAGGCATGATTGGATCTCCAGCTTAAGGAAGTCATTCTGCATAGCTCTTCGAATCGTGGAGGCACGCAAGCCATCACACCACGTCGAAGTGCCTTCTCGTCGTTGGGAAACTTGAAACGGGTAGTATGAGTGAAATAACCAAGCACATTGTCAATGAATGGCCTAGTCCTCTGATCAGACAGCGTGACATCTTTCATACAGAATCAAGCAAATGCCGGAGGCAGTGAAAAAGGCTGCACGTGGTCGGCTGACCGGAATCGTCGACCAGAATGGAGTCGGTCAAGCGATTAGTGAACCAATCAACGGTTAACGTCTGTTTGAACTGACCAGAGCCGAATCAATCAATCCGGGTACAATTGTACAAGCCAACCAGACGGGCCATTTAGGTGTATCAGCTTTTATGCAAGGTTTTCGTTATGATCATGGGAAAAAATCAATTGAGATTGTTTAGAAACAAAACAGTCTTCTTCCAAGGGCTACCGGGGCGAAGCGTATCAGGTAATGTCCGACGAGAGAGGGATTTGCGTTATTCAAAAATAATCCGAAAGCAGAAGATTAAAGAAAACAATGTGTAGAATCAATATTGTGGTTCAAACCGTGAATGTTGGCAAATGTGCCGTTTTTTCCTGTCAGTAAGTTCTAAATAGACGTGAACGTCGATATTTTATGACTGTTTTCCCTGGAGAAACCAGCGACCTAACCCTGGGGTTTGGAGTAATGAACTACATAAGGCTCCAATAGGAAAACTGATGCTTTCACTCCGGGCGACGGCAAAACCACAACGATATAGACGGTTCGTTCACATAAGGCACCCGCATTGTGTAATGCAATATGAGGTGATAGCGATTTGTCATTGGAATTCTTCGGTACTTCTGATATGCATCGGGATTTAGACAGATATCTCTACCGAAATTAACATATTTGTGTTTTTCTTTCAGTTCCCGTATTTCATTATTGGAATCTTACGTGGATCTTTTACTCGCTTCTTAATTCGGTATGGATATGCTTGTAAAGTATGACAGCGGGTAAGTAGTCCTTTTTGGTGTGAACGATTCTAGCACTAAGGTTAACTACTGTTCCATGCACATTAACGATCAATCTCCTATTTCTGCTCCCCGCTTTCTTTTTCATTTTCAAACCTCACGGGTTCTTCGGTCGACCGTGCCCGATGTGGTGCCACTGGTGGAGACCCTATATTCCTTCTCGTCCTTCTACTGGCTTCCGAGTCTTACCCAATCCGCTACCACCACCTGATGCCCTGCTTTATCCTTGATGCCCATTCAAACCAACCAGGTTCCACGTGGGAACTCTGTTGTGCATAGGATAATAGGCGGATTTATCTCTTACGCTTGAATCTCGTGCCATGGATGTATATTGCATTCCACAGACTGGCAGTCGTGACTAGTTCCACCATTCGATTGACGCCCCCATCTAATTCTTCCGTGAAGTTTCACGCGTTTCTGGGGACATTGGGACTACGGCTTCTGGTCTTGCTATCGTTGGCATAGCTCTCAGTGAAAGAGCTGAAGCGGCGCTGCTAGACTGGATCCTGGCTAACGGTCGTTTATAAGGCCCAGGGGCTCGTGCAAAGCGATAGACGTAATCTGTGTCGTTTTGGCGTATGCACCCATTGATTGTGGTCCAGATGCAATAAAAGAGAATTTCTACCAAGCACTCCACAACCTCATATAAAGCAAGTCAGAGGATATCGTGATTTTGACAGGAGATATGAATAGTAGACTAGGTTCGCTGTCATCGAGCGGGGCGCATTTAGGAGGCAATTTGGGCTAAATTACTATTTCTGGGAAAACGAGGAGTGGTTCTTGGTCCCGTGCTCGGACCGCCGTTCTAATCGCCGGTACACTACCCTTTTCGAGCCAACAGTGAACCCAGGCCCACCACATCGCTATAAGCCACAAGGGGCGGGGTTGCATACAAGACTGTCGCCCGTACTGGAGTAATCTTTGAATCTGGCCTACTTTTCCTTTACGGAGATATCATCTGCGAGAGGATAAGTCGGCTTCTTGGATGTCTCTGATGGTAGCTATCCACGCGTTTTTGTCTGCGGCAGGGTCTGTACATAGTAAAATTTAGTTGTGGCTCCAATCGCGTGCTCCGAAGTAGGAGCAAAGGCCTAGGCAATCCACGTTTGCCTGAATATTGCCAGCCTATGTCTTCAGTTGGCCACCAAGACGACATTTGCTGTCTGACACCGGCTCGCAAGAGGAATGCGCGTGAACAACAGGCCGGATTTCGCCCAGGTCGAAGATGCATCGACCAGATTTCTACTCTTCGCCAATTACCTGAGGCACGTCACACACACACACACACCGTCGGCTGACAGTAACTGTTTTCCTCGACCTGAAAGGCGCCTTCAATACAGTTGACCGAGCAGGGCTATTCAGTACTCTTCACCGGAAAGGTTTGTCCCAGAAGTTCGTCAATCTAATGAGGTCATCATACTCTCATACTTCTGGCTGCGTAAGGGTTTACGATGAACTATCTAGTCCATTGGAAACGACCAGTGGTGTTTGACAAGAGCGTCCCATTTCGCCGTTCCGGTTCAACTTCGTCATGAACAAGATAATGGACGGCGTCTTGCGAGATTCCGAACTTCATGTTCGATGGGGAGGTGCTAGTAGTTGTCGACCACTTCACTTACCTCGGCAGCAGCGTAACGACGGATGAGAGCACAGTAGTAGAGATGACCGGTGGTGGTCGAGTGGCTTACAGCGTTTGCTTCCTACCTCAGAGGTCCGAGGTTCGAATCCCCACCATCACCGGTTACTTTGGTGGTAGACAGTAATCCACTTTCGTCCGGATCGTTACCAAACCTGACCTATTGGGGCCTTATGTGGTTCTTCGCCACTCGAACTCTCAGGGTCCGGTTGCCGGTTATCCCTAATAGTGTAGTGGGCCTTCGTGGCTATGAGGTAAATGCCCCTTCTACTGCACTCATGCGTAAGTATGTAATAAAAAAACACGCGTATATCCAAAGCTCGAGCAGCGTACGCCGGACTGAATCACTTTTGATGCTGACCTGATATTTCACCGAAGTTGAAAGGTCGTGTGTAATGTGCTGCGGCGCGCTCAGTTTCGTATAGTTCTGAGACATAGGGTCACTTCCCCATTTGGCATCTTTTTAATGACCGTGACCCATTCGCTGAAATGTCGTACTTTGTCCTATAAAGTTTGTGTGGAAGATTAATAGTCTTCGTTGATTGGGACACGTGTTGCGTATGGCGAACACACATCTACCATACCGTGCCCTATTTTCCGTTCCTCCTAGAGAGTGGAAGAAACTACGTGGAGGTCAACAGATGAAAGAGCAGCGAGGAATGAGAAAATGTACAACAAACTTAGGAAAACTAGGTGCTTCACTTCTTCATGATTGGGGTCCAAAGGATCCATCTACCAGTTGGTTGGGGACACTGAAGGATATGACAGTGAATCGTAAGCAGTAGCAATCATGTTGTCACTTTCTGTCGAATCGGAATGATTGACCAGTGTATGTTTGTGCAGTTAGACTGTGTATTCCTTGTGTTGGCCACTAAGGCGTTATTTCCCTTTCCCACCCCTGTAAGTCCACTTTGTGTCCGTCTTGTAAATTCATTCTTCCTGTTTCTACGTGCAACACGATGAAAAAGGCAATGGTCAGTGGGGCTTGTCCCGTTGTTTAACGCTGTACGAGGATAATAACCAAACCACTTCGGGCGATGTCGTTGGAGGAACGAAGAAAATCGTTCTGTGTTCGCAGTGTTGACGCACGGTGGAGTTTGAGACGCAATCATACTACTCAGTTTAGGCCATATAGCAGAGGCACCAACCCTCGAAACTCTCCAGCTTTTTCGTACCGTCTTTTCTCAATGACTTGGTTTCGCACGCGTTCGTAAGAACTGGGCAAACAGTAGCTCGGTATGTACAGTTTCGTGTGGAGGCGTATTTCGCTGCGGTGTCACAATGATTTGCAAAGTTATAAGGACGTTCTTCTTGCACAATCCATATCAAGATTAACCTCGTCTCTGAACCGGCCGGATGGTAAAACCTGGGTGCTTGAAGAGGTGCGCTTGTTCCAAACTCCCGTCATTGGCGCGTATAGGTTGTATTGGGCCTTGCGAAGTCGTTTTTGTAGTGTTTATCTCCAGACGAACTGTCGTGTTCGGGATTAATGGTGAACACAGTACACAACAGATCCGTTTATTAGCGCATCACTAAGCATGTAAGTAAGCGAGCAAATAAACAAGGTAATCATCTACAGACAAGCACAAGCAGTACACGCTCCACCGCTCAGCAGCAACGAATCAGGCAGCACGTATGTCTCAGTACCAAAGTCTGATTGGCTAGAGCAAGCCGTTCGTGATATGGATGAAGTCACAGCGATGTGCGTACGTGCGTGCATGCGTGTGTGATGGTGGTCGGTGTTGAATGTCCGATTGGTAAGTTTGCCGGCATTGTAATTACGCAATAAGTAGTCTGACCACACAACACTAACCGCCTTGGCTTCACATACAATACGGTCGATGACAGACAAACAAAGTCCCGAGATTCTGTCCTAGTATAACGGGGAATGCTGGGGCGAGGGAACGGTGTGAATATTAGGGCGAACGGACGAAACAAACGAGGGTCACAGACAGAAGAACAGGCGGCGAATATGTCAGAGGCGTCCCGAAGCAGACAAAAGGAGACACGGACTACCATAGATGAAGCAGCGGGATCTCCGGCAATCAGCAAGATAGCCCAGGTGAGGGGCTGCCGATCGAGCGGTCAACTGAGACAATCGGACCAACCGGAGGGAAATAACGCCCAAGAGAAGCAAGCCATCGGCCACAGGCAACTGGCCAGAATGCACCCGAAGCGCTCAAGCAGCGACAGTACCAATGTTGGTGCCGCGCAGTCTGGAAAAGAGCCTATATAAATGACCGTATGTGTTCCATGACTTGACTTGCTTGGTCGGTGAAATACAAGTATCCTGTCGTGTGTTGTCGTCCTTGTTACGCTGGAATGAAAGTGTCGTCGGCGAATTCGAGGTCTGTAACCCGAGAATCGTGGGCAAGTTGTACTCCTCGAAAATTGTTAAGGTCGCGACGCGTGATAGAGAGCATGCTTGGCGAACGTCGAAATTAAGTGGGAACTCGGGAGGCTCCTCGCCATTGGCGCGGACGCACTTGTGTAGCTGAGTAGTACGATATCACCAATCTGATATATTTTTCTTGCACTCCGTCGATTCCCAGTGCTGTGAACTGTCCCACTAGCCCCTGTGAGAGGTCTTTCTTACCTGCGAATCGTCTCGTTAATTAGTACAAAGCACAGTGAATGTATAGAATGCTGGTCCAGGTACCCAGTCGTTGCATTCGGCGTATTGGTCCGATTGGTATGGGCAGCTAAGCTTCGAGGCTTAAACATCGCTGACAAGATTCATCACTCAAACTATCAATCCACGCCACCAACCGGCTGTCATGTTACTCAAGATTCCGTTGTCTCAAGCCTTGGGCTTGGTAGCACAACGGTGCTGATTGCCAACGTGACTTGGCTGTCTACCAGCGACGAGTTAACACGTACCCTCACACTCGGTACTCTCCAGATTGACTGTCTTTCAGTGGAGTTAAATGCTGATCGAAAGTCAGTGAAGCACGCTATGGCGGGTTGTTTGAATTTACGGCAGTTATAGGATTCGTCCTAGCGTGAAGACCCGGTCAACACAACCTCTTCCCCGACGAAAACTGCACTGGCTGGAGCCTGTCCGCGCATTCCGAGGAGCAACAGCTAGAAGTTGACCAGTTTTTGGGAAAAACTTCGGTATACCAGATACGACGGAATAACCTACCTGGTGAGTTCAGTAAAACTGGAAAGCCGGATCTGAAGATTTCGAGTGAGATGCTATCCTTCCCAGGTGACTTCTTATTTTTCTTTGTCTGAGCGGTAGCGACAATCTTCGATTCGTTGGGATGCTCGCGATCGGTTGCGTATTGTTCTACGTCGTCTGGTGCCGTTATACAGGTTGATTGGATGCGTGGGCGGTTGAGCAGCTGACTGAAGTGCTCGATGGATCTTTGAAGCTTCTGGTCTCAGGCCGATTTGAGGTGGCCGCTATCGCCGCAAAGGATAGGAAGAGGAGATTGCGCCTTCCTCGAAGAGAAATATTTGAGCCGGAAAAAAACGTCCAAAGTCTCCATCAGCGGCTGCTGTTTCCATCCGGCCTGCAATTTCAGGCGAATATCGTTTACGGTCGACTTTGCAGAGCATCGCGTCGAAGGTTGTGATAATCAGGGGTATTGTGGAGTCTCGTGTCTCTAGCCTTAGCGCAGCGGTTAAGGGTTTCTTCAGTGATCCAATATTTCCGTGCCGCTTTGTTTTATCTGGCTGTTCAAGGGAGGCACTGGCGATGGATACTTTTGGACTCGTCTGTTGCCGTCTACGCTGCCATCCTCATCAATCGCTGCCATTGTGAATGAAATCGCATTTGACAGGCCTAAACGTTTTCTGGGATTGTTAGCTTGGAAGTACCTACTCTGCAAGAAGGACGAAATATTTGTCGTGCTAAGAAGGTGAAGCTTGAGGCGAGCGCGTACTAGTGTGTGGCCCGTGCCATTGGGGTTTCCCGTTACCCCACTCAGGTATGCCCGATCCATCTCAACTATCCGTCTTTCAAAGCGTGCTAGCTGAGAAGCTTGCTATAGCCCTACTTGATCATATTAACCAGCGCTGGTCGCTTACGAAGAGTGCTTTGCGTTCCGTTAGTCTGGTGAGTTGTGGCCTGTCTCGTCGTGCCGTATGACCCTGGATTTCTGCTGCATTTCTGCGCCTTCTCGACGCATACCAGTCGACTCCTTCTGGAAGCGAGTATGACGAAGCACGACTGGTAAAGAGACATGCACGTAACATGAGTCTTCGTAGGGACCACAAAATCTGGTGGTCGCAATGTACATCAAAGGAGAAATTGGCTGCCGCCATGGGAAGTTCTCGCAACGGTGCTTGGGACACCGCTTCGTACTCTACTTCCATGGCCCTGTAATTATTCACGGAACCTCGTACGCTCATCATGCTACGGCAACCCCGGTAAGCGACGCACCTTGTGTCCCAGCGGTGGAGGCGATCAGACAGCAAGCCGGGATTTTCGCTGCAGCAAAAGAATACACAGCCTGTTGGAATGCAAGGATGTTTCTAGACGTCGGTAGCCAATGAATCACAGTGCAGACTCTACTTGACCATGGCGTAGATATTGCTTGCCTCCCAGAAGCCCGCCTACCCAACCCTGGTAGCCGAAAAATAAAAGGCCCGGGAGTGAATACATGTTATGACCATTGCCATAGTGGCTCGAAAGACAACTGCGATCTCTGCGGCGTCGCGTTTGCTCTGAGGAAAGCAACTAATGACAGTGATCTCTTGAGAACCGGTCTTATCCAGACTCGCCTTGGTACGCTTTAAGGGCTCCCCGCATTACCTGAAAGTGATTGCAGTCTACGCTCCAACCATTTCGGCTGATAATGAAACCAAAGAAGAATTCTACTATAGCTTGCAGGAGATAATGAATCAGATTTCGAGGCGCTACGTACTTTTTGTCGCAGGAGATTGGAACGGTTGCACAGGTACGGCCGACGAATCCATTCGCCATATTCTCGGGAAATTCAGTTTCGGCCAACGCTGCGAGAACGGTAGCCGACTGATTGGTTTAACCGACGTCAACAGAATGGTTGTCTGCAGCACTCGATTTCAACACTTCAAGAAGCACCTACTCACATGGTATCCCAATGATGGTTAAGCTGCGCACCAGCTCGACCGCATCCTGGTGAGATCCCATTGGGCCTCATCTGTGGAGGATTGCCGAGCGCACTGAGGTGCGTAAACAGGCAATAAAAACGGCGCTGACTATGTCCTCTTGCGTGCGTGCTTCGAAATTCATCTGTCTACATGTGCTGGGGTCTCTGCACCTTCCCGGATAAAGGTTGCTGTCTGGAAAAATCTAGATAACCGAGAAGCGCTGTCACGAGCAACCACAACTCGACTAAACGCCTCAATCAACGCACAAGAAAATGAAGTTCCCGCGGAAGGGCAGTGGATTCAAATAAAGACGACAACCGAGGAAGCTACATGAACCGTACTCGAGAGAACAAAAGGGCGGACAAAAGACTGGGTCTTCGAGAGCACGCTGCAGTTGTCAACCAAAGCACGTGAAACCCGTTTCGCAGGTAGTGATGAACGCCGCAGACTACAGCGAGAGGCCACACGCTCCGCCAAGGCTGATCGCGAAGACTGGGCTGACAGCCGAAAAAATGAAGACCGCGTCAGGAACTGGTGACTTTGGTAAACTGTTCCACCTCATTCGCAACGCCTCGAATGTGTGCAGCAAACAAGTGGCGCTTCTTCGTGACGCAACGGACAGTTAACACCCGAACCGAATAAGAAAATGGGCCAATGGGTCGAACATTCGGTCAACTGTTTAGCCGGCCTACGAATCATCCCACGGACCAACCGAATTCAACTCCTCTAGTCCAATACGAAAGTAACTGCGACCCGCCTAATACCGCGGATATCACATAAATAATTAGCAAACTGAAAGATAGAAATGCGCCGTGGAAGATAGCATCCCTCCAGAAGTGTATAAAGCTTGTTCATTTTCTTTGATTAACCGGTTATGTACACTTTTTAGCTTCTTTTGGTGAGAGGAAGCATTCTCACCTGACTGGATCATGTCCGTTCTGCTGCCCATTCCGAATAGAGGTGATAAATCAGTCTATGAGAACCACCGAGAGATCAGTATGATCGATTTCGCCTCAAAGATTTTTGGCGCGTTGTTACTAAACCGTTTCTCCGAGGCAAGAGACCAATTCACGTGTCCGAACCAGGGCGGTTTTCACCGTGGCAGAAGCTGTGTGGATCACATCTTCACACTGCGCCGGATACTGGAGCACAGCTATAAGTTCCAGCAGCCGACGGAAGCTTGTTTCATCGACTTCCGAGCCGCCTTCGATTCGGTTAACCACGAGTCCGTTTGAACCATGACCCAATCCGATGGGACGCCCGGTAAGCTTTTAAGGCTGTTGAGGGGGACTACTCGACAACTGATGCTAGGGTTCGTTTGTATGATGAAGAGTCCTGTGAGTTCGCACTCCCTACCAGAGTCAGACAGGGCTGTCCCCTCTCACCGATTCTGTTTAACCATGCCATTGATTGGACAACGGGTCACGCGTTACACAACTACCCTGGCGTTCAGCTCAGCCGGGAAGTATACGTCTCAGGCCTGAAGTTCGCGGATGATATTGTCGTACTAGGAGACTTCCCCGCCACGCTCCAGCCGATCCTCTACCGAATCAGTTGTTTTGCGAAGTCCATCTATGCCTGACAATTCAACAACTGTCGATCAATGACCCACCAGTCGAATACGTCCCTTCATTCAAATATCTAGGTTGAACTTTGCTTCCGAACGGCCAGGCAAAAGATGAAGCGGTATTACGGATCGACAGCACCAGGAGAGTATTCCTTCAGCTAAGACAAACGCTGTGGACTCTCAGATAAATCAACTTAAAGGCCAAGGTTCATGTTTTTCGTGCTACCATCCGCCCCGTACTCATGGCTGCAAAACCTGACCACTACGAGCTAAGGATACCAGAAGGCTGGGGTTTTTCGACCAATGGTGCATGCGGCAAATCCTCAAAGCCAAGTGGCTCGACAGGGTGTTTAATGAGAAGGAAAGGAGAGGTTCGTGAACCTACTGAGATCATTGTATTCTCCTACTTCTGGCCGCGTAAAGGTTTACGGTGAACTATCCGGTCGGCTCTAAACGACCAGTGGTGTTCGAGAAGGATGTTCCATTTCTTCCTTCCTGTTCAACTTCATCACTTACGAACTAATGGAGAGTGCCTTGTGAGATCTCCAGGATGTGGGCATCGATCTGTGTGAATTGATTGTTGTCGCCATCTTTAAGAAGGGCTCTCGCAGTGACTGCGCCAATCGTATGGGTGTAAGTCTTATCCCAACAGCGTCGAAGCTGCTTGCGTCTGACATACTTCGCAGGTTGTACCAAACACGTGAAGAGCAGACTCGCAAGGAGCAGGCTGGGTTTCGTGCCGATGGTGGATGTATCAATCAAATCTTCACCTTCCCACAACTGCTAGAGAACCGTTACACTTTTCAAAGACCGACAGTCATCGTGTTCCTGGACATTCGCGCAGCCGTTGACTCGATCGATAAGACTACAGTATGTAACTGTGTGTTGAGAAATGGAGTACCTGAGAAGTATATATGAATTCTCAAAGAGTTGTATCGTTAAACTACAAGTTGGGTTAGGACATACTGCCAGCTTTTGCCTCTTTCTTTCGTCTCCAGTGGAGTACGACGAGTTTACTTTATGACCCCATTTCTCTCCAACTTTGCCATAGAGGGTCGTTTACGGAATGCCTCATCTGGTCTTCAAAACGGTGAAGTTGAACTACTCCCAGGGAACAGTTTCCGATTTGGAATATGCCGATGGTATCACTTTGCTGAATGATAATGCACAAGCGTTACAACACGCTTCGGACCGCTTGCCGACTGAGGTATTTATATATGGTAAGCACTTAGCGCCTTCCAATTGTAAAGTACTTTTACACGATTGGCAGGAGCCTGTGCCTGCACCAACCCGTTGTGGTGATCAGCTTCAGTAAGTCGACAATTTGGAGTACCTTGTGAGTTGGATAGCAGCTGGAGATAGTGCTGGAGATGGGCTTGGTTCACGAATAAATAGAGTTACACCACATCCGGTGGCTCGATCATATTTTACGAATGGCTGCTCATCTAATTTTCCGTGATCTATTCGCACGTGCTGAACAAAGCTGGAAGAAGCAACGCGTCCGTCAGGTCATGACCTGCCGTGGAGATATGAAAAAGCTAGGAAGAGCATTGGCTTCGGTTGGTGTATCCCGCTTTCCTGGTTGGGCTCAAAAGACGAGGAATTTCGGCCAGTGATAAAAAGGGGTGGTTTTGCATGGAAGATATGTAGATAATACATTCTTTTTGGTGAATCATGCCAAAGATATCGGAGGGTTACTCCAGGAATTTAACGGGCACATTCGAACTTGAAGTTCACATGTGAATTTGAACAACAAGGGTCACTACCATTCCTCAATGTTTAGTTACCTCGAAGATAAGACGGATCTATTAAGTGATCCTTTTTGCACAAAAAGATTTGGTCTTGGCAGTGCTTCCATTTTAATAGCTTCTCACCAATAAAACATGAGAGAGCTCTGGTCCGAACCCTGTTCTTCAGAGCATGACAAATCTGTACGGAAGATACTTTACCAAACGTGGAGGCAATTATATATACCACATTTCGTAACAACGGATATTCTGACCCATTTACTCGTTTTCATAACCGGACAAGAAACCAGATCCAGTCAGCCGTCTCTTGGTTGCCCAAGGCAGACATCTACATGTCTCTAACGTACAAAGGAGGGTCAGTAACCTGGCCTCTTATACAACGCGTCGGGAATGCTTCGCATAGAACATTATGCCGCTGCATTACGCTCTCACTCATTCACCCGGCGCCTCCCCACGCCCCATTCAAAGATTGCTATTTGGTCTAATCTACCTCTCACTGCATCTGCGCCTTGTCTTTCAGCTACAAGGAAGCATCATCGGTGGGACCGACCAGTCACTGCGAACTAGAATGGCCGAACGCATTCCAAAGTACATACGTGACGCTATGACTCGGCCTAACCTGCAACAATCGACTGTAGCACGTAGGCCAACCTCGGGCGTCGCTCGCCCCTTGATCGAAGGTGGTCACACTTTTAATCCGGCGAACGCGTTCTCGGTCTCGCCGCCTTGTCGCGGCAAACACCGACTAAGGATACTAGAGGCGTTATTGATCACTCACACCAAACCCGCCCTGTGTCCAAAACGTATGACCTTCACTCTTTAAACTACCATGGCTTTAGCCTACCACACACACACACACACACACACACACACACGACTTCAAGTCCCCTAAAATTTATCATTTCGTTTCATATTGCATTTATTTTTCTTGCTGATTTCATACTTACGCGATCGATTAGAGTACACGAAGGGACCTCCTCTCGCAGTGTTTGTCTTCTGAGTTGCTTATTTAAACTCGTCACGGGATATTATATATATATATATATATATATATATATATATATATATATATATATATATATATATATATATATATATATATATATATATATATATATATATATATATATATTGATGGCCGCACTTCGTTTACATCTGTAAGATAATCAAGATAGAACGTACAGCGATAAATATGGAGAACAGTTAGTCTTCAGTATGCGATCAAGGAACAAGTATTGTTAATGCCTCACCTCCCTTCTGGAGAGAATGTGTCGCTGAATGCACCTGTCCCTCCTCTCACTGGTATATTTGGTTTCGTCGATGCTCCGGGCACTTTAGCGTTTACACTTGGTAACTGTTGTTTATTTTTTCCTTCCTTTTCTTAACCGGCATCAGACGGTGAAAATGTGTGGTCATCGGACAGGCACTCATGCGGTCGATTGTAACAATTCTACACGTATCCGTGTTTATTGCCAATACCGTATACGGATCACTTAATGTTCTGTGAAGTTTCACAGGTCTATCCGGATTGTGTAAAACACTTGTTGGCCAGATTGAAGTGGTTTCCCGGCTATCTATCGGTCGTAATACTCGTTTTGGTGTTTTTGATGGCGCTTTTAAATTGTTCGCGTGCAGTCTGATGTTCCCGACCAACTTTTTATTTCCAGTTTCCAAGTGAACTCTGAAGATGAGCGGGTCTGATATGGTGAAAAGAACCGTAAGATCTGCTATTAGTCGCATCTCCCGGCTAGAAGTTGGCGCGAAGGGCGTCTGTTCTGTGGAGGTATATACCTTAGCTCTATACATCAGCAGACGGCGAGAAACTCTCATGTGTTGAGTACACGTTGACGAATATCTTCAGCAACCCCTTTGGAGCAAGTGCTTCGCGCGCCTTGATTGTCCATTACTTTGGGGACAATACGGAGAACTGCGTGTTTTCGTTGTTTTACAAAATTGGCACAGCCACAACAATCTTGTTCTCGGAACACGTGCCTCGGTCTGAATACAACTGTTGTGGTCACTCAAGCGTGCTGTCCAACGTTCAGAAATTGCTCAAGCAACGTGAATTGCGTCAACGGACGGTAGTGCCGTAGTTTCGCACCAATGTAAACCGATTCACTCTGGGAGTTTTCGATGGAGGCCATACAACATCGATCCTCACGAGTTAGTTTGGATATCGTTCAGGCATCGGTTGAAAAGGAGCTCGACTGTACTAGCGAAACGCTTTTGTTCAAATACAGTTTACACAACGATTACAGAAGGTATTGACATCCCGTCGTTGTTGTGGACACCATAATCGATGCCATACAGTGTGGCCCATTTTATGTTCCTCAGCATGTCCTAATTTGGCTTAAAATTTCACCATTACCTGATGTGCCTTCAGGTTCCTTGAAGTCCTGCCGCCTCTTTGGAGACTGGTGTTCTGTCTGCACATGATTGGCGAGGCCTGAGTACTAGCCGAGGAAGGACGCGGGAAAAATTGAGCGGTATTTCCATAAAAGACAGTACCACTAGTACCGGTGGCTGAAGTTATCGTTGGACGTAAATAACAATGTAGTTCAGTTCAGTATAGGAAGCCCTGGTAGTATGCTATCACCTACTATCAAAGTGACCGTCGATGGCGAGGTTCGAACCTCTGATCTCCGAGTTGGCATATAAACGCTGTAAACTACTAAATCACCATTGGTTAAATATGTTTTGAGCTCCTGCACTACTCGATTGTCCGACTCAGAGTTAAGTTAAGTGAAGTTTATTCAACTATTAACCTCGCATCTCTGTGCTTTGGTTTCGGTTGTTTCCTTCCAACATCACCGAGTAAAGGGCATGAGAATAGAATCATAAAGTGAAAAAGAGCCGAAAGCAAGGTGAGAAGCAGAAATTCCGAGGGCAAAGACAAAGTTCGAATGCAACTGTGCCACTAACGGCGACGCCTAACCATATCATTTAATGTATCCAGCCATCTGGCAGACGGGTAGTGCGGTCCCCAAGCTGGAAGTCTAGTACATCCTATTAGGCAAAGTCCGCTGGTCAAGGTTTTCATACCTTTTTACCATGTCATGGACTGATCACCTTGACCTGTATTCCAACCACTACCAGCCTCGGAGAACAACGTACGTTGAGGAAACCTATCGGTGAGTGTGCGTAACACATTTCCCAGTCGCCTGTAGGAGGTGGGCTAACGCGGGCTTCTCCGGCCGTTTTATCCGAGGATTCACTTCCAGTCCTTGCTCATCCAAGCGCACTCTGTAAATCGGCAGCGATGTTCCAAACGAGCCAGTGACCAAATCTGTGGTTTATTTGCCTCTGGAAAACATAGTCCAGTAAATGGAACTATGACTTTATTTGACGGTGGGCCATTTTCGCCGCGTCACTGCTGTCCGCTTATGCGGTGTTCTATAGCGAAGAACGTTCGCCGAGCCGAAAACACACCACCTCATCAAGCATTGCCATTGATCGTACGCGACCGTTTATTTAGTAGGCTAAGCCCATCTTATTCACGGTCATCCGAGGAATTGGCGGCCATTGCCCTATTCGCTTCCGCGGGACGCGCCCGATAGCATATAGCTTTGTGCTTTCGGTAAATGCAGAATAACTGCTCAAATTTGTTAGCTTGTCTTGATTCTGCGTCTAACCGAGGTTTGACCAATCCAAAAACTGCTTTTCGTGCGTGGGACGCAAGTCAACGCTAGTAACTTGATCACTGTTGATATTTAGTTAATACCCCTGTTCGCAGATTTGGTGTGCCACGCGTTTGTGCCGTCATTTCAGAAAAGAATGCGACCTTTTATAGCTGATAAACCGGAAATTCTATCTCCTGGGTTCGTTTAGATTTCGATGTTTTGAGCATCCTAGAAGCGTATTTGAGTCTTAAAGGATATAGAAAAGTTCCGTTACCGCCGTACCTTTTGATTGTCTTTGCGATCCATATTGTCAGGTAATTAGCAAGATTGTTATTCTTTTTCCTTGAAGGTAGCGTGTTCTTTCATTCCACTTTTCAGAAGCCAGGTAGACGGTGCTTCCATTGGTATCTATTTACCATGCGGTTGCACATTTTCATTTCGCACTCCATCACGTGAAACACTGGTTCACGGCCTGCTACTTGATCCTCATCCGGCGTCGAAAATCTGGTCTGACCAATCTGCTGAGCGCAGATTACGTCAGTTCCATCCAAAGTGGATTGAAATCAAACTTTCCCGCCCTTTTCCCGCGATTAAGTTGTTTTATCTTATCTCAGTCCTGACCGTGATTTCCTCGCTAGTGGTTTATTTCGTCCAGGTACGTTCGCACTGTCACATTGGTGCATTTTGATTGCTTCGTCCCTGTTATTATCATTGTTTTATCCGCTTGAATTCTCTAACTTTTATGACGTCATGTCATCATCGTGTTTTGATTGAAGGCTGGAACGCAGAAATCGAAATAATAATCGTAAACATAAACTTTTGGAATGCATTTCATTGGATTTGTTTTCAGCTCGGATCACAATTAGCAATGAACTATACGTTACTCTTGCAGCACAAAATTAATGTGTATTTTCAAATGCTTTGATCGGGCTCAACGTTCAACCAAATCCTATATTAACCAGTAGCCTAATCGTGAATTCCCGAGAGTAACATAGTTGCGACTTTACGTATTGGAAGTGTGTTAATCATCCGCTTCTGCTTATGCCAATAACCATTTGCGAATAGATTATTAATGACTATCTTGAGTCCGCTATTGTTATTTCGGATGTGAATCGGCCTGTCTACCGAAAACAGCGCTCTAGTCTGGATGCAGTCAGCTGTGTTATCCATTCCCTTAGGTTATCGACTGATGGTGAGAGCAAACGTGTTCATGTCTTGCTTCCTAAATTGTAAAATTGCTTTCGATTCTCTCGATAGAGAACGTTTGCCATCTCTTTTAGGTCAGCAACGGATATCCCCAGTATATTATATATATATATATATATATATATATATATATATATATATATATATATATATATATATATATATATATATATATATATATAACACGGATCTGGTTCAGACAACGTGCCAAAGAGACCATGGGATAATAGAAAAACAGTGTATACAAAGAAGAAGGACAGAAATGTTGGAAGGGTATTTTTTGCAAGTTTTTCCACATACGGTATTTTGATTTTTTGTTCGTATTGTTTGTGGTTTTTATATATGGAAGGGGAAGGATGGGGAGCCAGCACACCGTTCCATACAGGATTGACGCCACTGACTCCGGTTTCGAGCCATATCCGCCAGCTTATCAAGCCAACTGTTTTCGGTGTCATTCTTGCTCCAACCTGGTAGGCGACAGGGCCCCACTGCGGCTAAACGGGAAGTCAGCTTTTTCAAACTTCTCCTCCGGGTCATCGGTTGTCCACCACGCCGCCGCTTCCAATCCTGTCCAGAGAGCGCGAATAAAGCGCGGCGAGGTAAACGCTGAGTGGGCATCCGCAAGACATGACCTAACCACCGTAGCCGAGGAAAAGAAACAATCACCCTGATTGAGGAACAGTTCATTCGAAATACTCTCCTCCGCACTTCGTCATTACTGACGTGTTGCTGCCACCACACTCGTGTGATTGTCCGTAGACAACAGTGCTCGCGCGAGAACCAAGCTGGGTTCAGATCTGGTCGAGGTTGCATTGATCACATCTTCACTCTTCGACAAATATGAGAATATAAGAAAACCTTCCGTAGGGCTGCGGTCTCCGTTTTTCTTGATCTTAAAGCAGTACTCGACTCTGTCAGTCGCATAATTCTCTTGCCTCTTGTTGAAGGGTGTACCAAGGGAATTCATTCCCATCGTAAAATCCTTGTACATGAACAGCCAAGCCGCGCTGGTGCTTACGGTAATCCTCAATCCGAATTAACGACAAAAAGTGGTGTACGACAGCGTTGTCCCTTTTCTCCGTTTCTGTTTAACTTCATGATTGATACGCGCATAGAGACCATTCTTTTGTTAGGTGAAAATAGTGAAAGTCATTTCTTCCCAGGTAGGAAAGTGTTAGATCCTAAATATGCAGACGACATGGTTTTTCTAGGAGAAGATCCAGGTAAGCTGCGGGCATTTCTGAACAGCATGACTGACTGCCTCACAACCTTCGGTATGCGTTTTGCACCTTCAAAGTGCAAGATATTGTTGCAGGACTGAGTTGATTCAACACCAAACAACTCAGGATTTGGAAAGACTATAGAACAGATGGACAAGTTCTGCTATTAAGGTAGCTGCATTTCCGTCGGAGGTCTGATATCGAATGAGGTGTCATTGCGTATACACAATGCACGTTTGTTATCTGCCTACTTGGGCCATCTGTGGCGTCGATATGGCATTTGCTTATCTACCAAGGTTCAAGTATACGTTGCAGCAGTCAGACCACTGCTTGTATATAGTTCGGAGACATGGCCACTGCGGGTGGAGGATGTGCGAAGAATATTGGCGTTTGAACACCGATGTCTTCGTAGCATTCCTGAAATATGATGGGAAAACCGCATAAACAATGCCGAGGTTCGACGGTTCATGAACCAAGTCATCAAGTGAAACACTGAAGCTCACCAGGCTAAGATGGTCAGGACATTCGTTGCGCATGTCCGCTGACAAGATTCCTCGGTGCGCAATGTTTGCTGAGGTGGGTAACAACTGGAAGATGAGTATGAGTGGTCGGTCCACGACATGGACGAAAGGCATAAAAAGCCTGACCAATGCACCTAGCACTGTAGGGTATGTTGGACTTTTTAGATGGGATCCAAGAGACCTTCCAAGTCGGTTTCTAAATACATCGGAGGATGCTGCTAGTTGTCGTGATCGGTGGCGCTCTTATATCCACAAACTTTCTTCATCGACTCGATACCACTGTTTGAAATTCTCCTCTTACCCCTTTCATACTCTTTCCTTTTTTCCCTTTTTGATTATCTTCCGATTTTTAAACTTATTTACTTCCTTTTTATTACGTAACGATGTTACGATATTTCGAGAAGAAGGTCGCATCCATTTAGAGGCTGTCAATTGAGGTAACCGGCGGTGGAAACCGGTTTCAACCCAAGGACAGGTTTCAGAGCCCACCACGTTTGACCGTTTCAACACGCCCGTCGAAGTTTTTCGCAGCTACCAGTGTAATTGTTTTATTTAATCTCTATGATCGCATGAATACAAAAGTCTTCAGTAATGTGGCATAGCTGTATTTTATTGGAGTATCATATCAGATAGATTTCTGGATTGTTGAAATCACGAATTTTATAGCTTCGCGTCGACGTCAATCCGCTAAACAAACTTGCGCCGCAATGTTTTTGTGCAAAAATTGAAGTTATTTCCCAGTGACCCCACTCGTAGTCGCTCAAACATTTGATCGACCATTTATTATGACCGTGTGTGTCTGCTAAATTTGCCCATGCTTCCGAAATCGATGGCTCAAGCGTGAAGCATTCGGGATGTTTACAGTGATTGTGTAGATCGTTTTTGAGAACAAACTTGTTTTTTCTGTAGGGAAGTCACCCCTTCGGTCGGCCTCCCTCCGTAAAGAAAGGGAACTCAGAAGAAACACCGGAAACCTCTGTTATTTTTTGAGGGATCGCTGTTTGCGTTTATCGGCACCTGTTTCTTGATTCCTTGTAGGGGTTTGGTCCAGCTGCGTTATCGCTCGACTGTCATCAATTTGCGAACAGAAATGTAGGGGTGCATAATGATAGTGCAGACCATCCAGTTTTTCAGCATGTAAAATTAAAAAAATCGAAGTAAATAGCACGTAACCAATGCCTGACAGTCGTTTGTGGCACGCGTATCAGAACGATAAATATTGGATTGTGGGTTTGGAAATATTTTTCAAACAGCCGTCAATATTACATCAAAAACGCACATAACCTGACAATAACCGCTCCTTTCCGGCCAGTTCACAATCAAATTTAGGGTTGGTTACGGTTCAGACGATTAAATCTATGAGAATATCTGAAGGTAATAATGTCTGGGGTCCGAAATATGGTGTTGCACAAATAGCATCGAGGATAATAAGAAATAATTGTGGTTAGACAGTCAGCCTCAGGTGCAACAGCTCTCTCACTTCCATAGTTAATTGAGGTAGTTGAAATCTTTCAGCCCAATTCGGCTTCTGTTTAAGGTCGGTTGGCGAGTTGCGTTATTTCTTGTTCGTATTTGGTTTAAAAAATTCAAATCTATCTGATCGCGTTCATGCATATTTTTCCGTATTTTCAGTCGTTTTCCATCCTTATGGTATGCCTCATCCTCCTTTATGTCGGAATGTTCTACTGGCTCAAAGGAGTTCTGATCGAAAGTAAGTTCCACTCACAGTTCTTCCCTACGAAGATTGTTTATCACAAAATACTGTTTTGATACCCTAGTGATCCAAACATTTGTGATTAATTGGCGGAGCTACTCGCAAGTAGCCAAGTTATTGAACGTTCATGACGTAGGTCTCAACATGTTGGTCAGTTCGGTCTGGAAAATTTAGTGTTTTTTGTTCAGTTTAAATGAATTTTTGGAAGACTTTATCATTCATTTTCCTGCAAACTTACATAATAGGATTCATTATTCGGTGTGAACGTTCAAACACCATTGAAAACCATCCTTGTTAGGAATCATCAGCAACGCACATCCATCCGAGCCCCAACCGGGCCTCGGACCCGGAATGAACGATTCTGAGTCGAATAATTTAGCCACAAAACTTTTCGAGGCTGGCTCTGAACGGTTTGTTGAAATTATACACTACATGATATAGGAATGAAAGTCGGGAAATATGTATGTTGTCCCACTCAAGTAAATTTACAAAACACCCTTTCCCCTGTTTGACTGTTTTCCTTTTTCCGTAGTCCGACATCCAGAAGACTAGTACAATGCACCAGGTGATATATATCAAGGCGTATATTCTCTTTGTTACAAGTTCTTTGAGAGAGAAATGTGACGAAATGTTTGACCTCTGAGTTCGCATTTTTCCTTCCTATCTACTGCATGTTCGAGGGGTGCATTATAGTTTGCAAATTTGTTTGACATCACTTGACTGAAAATGTCAGTCCATCCACGAAGTCCGTTCCTTAGTACAAAGGAAAACAAGAAAAGTGCGCGAACCAGGGTAGACGAAAATTTTGCCACGATATATATATATATATATATATATATATATATATATATATATATACCGTCCGGTTGATTATATTTCGGTCACCCAGGTATATGCTATGTTGTTTGTAGCTTTGCTCATTGAGAAAACGAGAGGTCTTCACTATAAAGTTAGTGCAGGCTCAGTCAAACCAAGGTTCAGAGAGTCTGTGTGTATTTCTTTTCAAAAATTTTATCTTCACGACACTCCGTATCATCATTAGTTTGAATCCATTTTCATGGTGGGCCGTCTTTATCGTTTCACACATCCCTTTGTTTTTCATCTTTACAGGTTCACTGCTGGTATGTTCCGACTTTGGCATCCAAACACGACATCGATTTCTCACCGGACATCAGTCAGCCAGCAGTTTTGTTCCAATGAGTCGGCTGCAGGGCTTGCATCTCGTGGAACAATTAACTCCGCTCACGATTCGGTGCTATGTGGCCGCTGAACTTACCCAAGCTGGCCAGTCGCCGGATAACATGACAGGCAGTCCGAAAATCAGTTCTTTACTCCATGAGGGTCGATTCCTCCTGCCGTTAATGCCCGGCTGTATGACTGCGAATCGACTGAATTTTATCAACCGTCTGTGTGTCCCTTTTCCGACCTTGGTTTTTGTTTTACGATTGGTTCATGCCGTTTGTTACGGCCCGTCGTGTCAACAAAATGTGGATCTGGAAAATCGAACGGACTAGTCTTTCTAACTGTGATATTTATTTTCAAACCATTGCCTTGTAACACTGTAAATTTTTTTGTCCTACATGGAATCTGGTTCAAACTGCACGTAGATTCTGGTGAATCTATCGATATTGTAACGAATATCACGTGACGTCTGCTGAAGGTACAGAAAATGAGGAGTGGAATCAGGTCACCTGTAACGGTAATCTTACTGTTGAATTTTACTATCTGGTCAGGCTGTTTGGCGAAACGGCTGTACACAATTGAACTCTTTCAGTATTGTCTTCCCTCCCTTGTATTTTGCTTTGCTCAGTTTCCATACCCAACCAGATCGTGGTTTCGTTCCCTCCCTTTTATATTAATGACAAAGAAGTGATCCCGCATCCAATTTCTTCTATTTATAACGGTAATCATGATGATGAAACGTGGGAAATATACGCAAGGATATGTGTAGGGTGTTCATAAAGTTGTAGACATCGGAGGAAAACTGAAATCCTACATAGTAGTTCATTTGATGCTAAAAAGGAGCTGCGAGTAACTTGAATGGAGAGTTTTTCACCTCATACATGCGCATGAGTGCAACAGGAGTGGCATTCCCCACAATCACAGAGGCCCACTGCGCTATTGGACATAACCAGCAACCGGACCCTGGAAGTTGGAGTGAATAGCTGCATAAGGTCAGGTCGCCGGAGTGGTGTGTGAACGCTATCCCGCCCAGCCCCCGTCAGCCGACTGATGCCCAGTTACACCCCAGGAATACAGTAATTACTCGGTTACACCACTGTTAAATGTTGTTCATTATACCTCATCAATAGTTACTTCGTACGGTTCGACCCGAATCCTGAGTCCCGTTGGATTACATGATTTCGGTACTCAGCTTGTTGATCAGTTAAAAAATCAGGTTGGAAGCTATTCAGCTGATTACACTATTGCCCAAAACAAAACTATAATTCTGCTTTGATAATATGGAAAATATTATGGAGAAGAGAAAGAATAAGCTTTTAAAACGCATTGAGAAACAAGGGTAGATATGAATGTGGATTTAGCGCAGAATTCCCTGAATTTGAGAATTTGAAAGGTATATCAGTCTAGTTGGCGCACACAGTTAGCGAAGGGAGAAAACCAACGTTTAACGTCATCTTGAGGTACTTAATGGATTCACATGTGTGTAATTGAAGGGTATGCAGATTAATGATACTTCGGGAAAGCTGAGCGAGATAAGGTGAAGATATATTCAAAAGGGTTTAGGAAGAGACTACTGTACGAAACAATTCGCGATGTTTTGGGGATTTTCATAGAAATTAATGAAGTCCTCTTCGGTTGATATAACGTGGCAAATCTTTACGACGTCGGCATACTCAGCTACAGTTTCGGAGGAGCTCGTTATTCTGAGTGCGGAGAAATCGGCGAAAACACTGCAGTTTGGGGACGCCGGACTTATTGATTAGTAATCTAGACAACTTACCGGCGAATCGGTATGTCATGCCAAGAAACTGGGGAAGGAGGACTCGGTCGTTGTTGTTGTCTAAGGTTTGGGAATGGTTATGATGCATGCACCGAGCAGAATTTGCAGTTGTTTAGCAATTTGCGGTTAGAATGAACTAGATAGGAGATCTAACATGTTTCAGCGTCGTGCGCGTGTTATTTTCTTCCTTTAAAGGTAAACATCGATTCTCCGGCATTTCCAAGTTGAATTGCCTCGGTTGGCTGTCGAGTAGAACATCACTTACGAACGATACCTCGGGGAGAAGTGGTTTGACGTCGAAAAAAATGGGAAGTAATAAGTTTGGTTGTAAGAGATTTTCAACGTGGAACGGCGATAGGGCATTTCCAGAATGACGCTACAAATCAGGTTTACTTTTACGGTGCATGGCAAAATGAAATGACATAATGCAATACTCTCATTCTAGGTCACTCATCCGGTAGCGAACACGTCCCTTTGTCTTTTTCCTCGAATCCATAGTGGTTACCCGAGTTCTGGCTACTGACAATTGTCCCAGTAGTAAAAACGGGGGTTTCATCGGGATGAAGTGGAGATGGTACCCTTTGAACAGATCGTACAGATGAAGCGAAACGGCCCAGGATGCATGATACAAACTCATGTTTCTGACTTCTCTTTCCACATAAATGTAGGAAGGCAACTTTTTCAAGAAGATGAGTCTATTTTATTGGGTTTCTGTTGGCTTAGACTTAGATATACACTGAGAAATAATGATTTCAATAATCCCGAGGTCTTCTCTGTGTGGGTAGTTCGTTCGGTTCCCTTTTTGGGACTTCCCCGTACACAGAAAACATTTCTGACTATCTAAAAGGAAACATACGATTTTAATCTAGTTGTAGGAGGCATGCGGCATCAAAAACGGAACTACGTGAACCGGAAATTGTGACGTCGATTTCAAGTCAAACATTTTAATCCAATCAACGGAAAACTCCGTGGGCTAATTTTAAGTTATTTCCTTGATTGTGTCTGTTTATGGTAGCAGTTGGATGGATGCTGCCAGGGTATCCGACCACATGGCCAGTTACTAGAATTCCTCTGGTCAATGGTCATCCACTTCTTAAAGGCTTGGATGATGGTTTGGCCCAAAATTGGTCATCCTATATGGCTCACGATGAAATGAAGACTCGTGAGTCATCAAGCTGTACCAATGTTCAGTTTCGTTGTGAACAGATTCCTCGTTCACGTTGAAAAGTTATATTACTCACCTAACAACATTGGGCACACACGAAAGGTTGTGGTTTTGATGGCTTTAGTAGCATAGGACAATAGGCGGTAACGACCAAGTCGACCGAAGCAATCAAAACAGCAAACCAAAGATTTATCGAAACTTTTCATTATTTTGTATTCAGAATGAAGTTAGCCTGCACACAATAAAAAAAACAGAAAAAATTTTCCTGTCAGTCGAAAAACTGTTCTAGTTAGTCGTATAATTAAATATATTAAATGATAACAGTGAATCCCCTTTATCCTTCTCCGTTCCTCCTCAGGAGCGGGAAAACCGCGTGGAGGTCAACAGATGACATGGCAACGAGGAATGAGAACATGTACAGCGAACTTAGGAGAAGTAGGTGCTTCACTTCTTCATGGTTGGGATCCAAATGATCCGTCAACCAGTTGTCACCTTCTGTCGAATCGGAATGATTGATCACTGTGCGTGTGTACAGTTAGGCTGTGTATTCCGTGTGTTGGCTACTAGGGCATCCTTTCCTTTTCCCACACCTGTAAGCCCACTCCCTGTCCATCTTGTATATTCCTACTTTATAAGTCAACGTGCAACATGGTGGGAAAGGCAGTGGTCAGTGAGGCTTGCTCTTCTGTTTGAAGCTCTACGATGATGATGATGACTTTTATCACAAAAATGACCATTTTGTTGTAGACTTCGAAAATAGAATCAGTGTTGGAATCGAGCCGGATCTAAGACTCGGTGTAATCGGTGAATTGCAAAACTTCATTTTCGTGTTTTTCTTTTCGAAAAGCTTCCCGATCCGGAAGCAAGCTGTTTTAATTCCTGCCGAAAATGTGGAATGAGAAATCCTGGTTGCTTGCGCATTTTTGTTTAAATTCCACCTACTTGAATTACTTGAAAATGGATCGCAGAACACAAACCAAGGAAACACAAAATGCGGAACATGCTCTTTTCCAGTGATTCTCAATCACGCTCATACATATTCCTGAAGGGTACTGTAGTGATTCGACTGTCTCCATACGCGGTCCAGTGCGCCATAACTTCATTTCCAGTGTCCAACCAATCAGGTGAAGCTTGGCGTAACAGTTAGATCGTGTAAATTCAGCTAAGTTGCCTTGTGATTGATCAGCACGTTATCCGCCAATAGGTGCATGCCTATTTCTGTACATAAGCTAGTGAGCACCAACCAATTGGGACAACACATTCTCGCTGGTCTTATCGTTCTCTCAATGAGCGTAGTCCGAGTCCAGGTTACTTCATTAAGTACGATTGGCCGGCTAGATACGACTCCCACAGATACGATAAAGAAAGGGATTTTGTAGGAATCAGTTTCCAAATACATGGAGTTATCCAGGGAATAGAAGTGAAAGTGTTGCCACGTGAGCATTTTATTAGCTATCTGCTGGTCTAGTACGTGCCGTTTCTTAGTCAGTGAGCCAGGTGAGATTATATGTAAGTAAAATTAGTTTCTGAGCACAACCACTTCCGCTGAGGCTGAGATGGCTCATCTCACCAACCTTCACTCTCGGGTAGGGGGTTGGACAGCTTCGGCCGCGCTCTCCATGTGGTTGCTCTGAGCTCGATGTGAGAAGACTGTACTCACAGATAACTTGGTTGCAGTAGCCATCAGTCACGCTGGGTGATGTTCACATATGAGTTTGCTTGTGAGCCTGACAAATATTTTGCCATGAAAACTAATGAAATAAGACACACAAAAGAGATTGCTGTAATGGGGCATGTTCTATTTAAACCACAAGCTTCCACGAGTGTTATCTCTAAAAGACTGACATAAACTGGCTTTCTGTCCACTGCCGTCTTCCCGGGAGTTCCTGCCTCATTGTACATCTTCCTGTGAGCCTAGTTCTTCAGGTACCCGTTTTGAGTTATGGTGCTGTGCGCCATTCGGAGTTCTTATTCCTCGGTGTTACCGGTGCATCTGATGCGTCTTTTGTTAGGCAAAGTGGATGATTTCTTTGTATTTTGTTTTCTCAATCGGGTATGCAGCTCTCACGTATTGGACTCAGAGATGTAACCCCTTGTTCTTTGTCCTACTCTTCTACAGATAGATTGTGTACAGTATGGGAAGCAGGCGAAAAAATATTGTACTAGCAGTATACAACATAATATTCAAAGCGAAAGTGAAAAAATCCAGAAACACGTGCGTCCGGCTGGGCTTGGCCCCCACCCTGACCATAAGACAAAAGCCCTGTCTAACGGCATTGGTTGGTTTTCGCCAGATTTCGTGGGCTTGCGACGCACACCTGATCGTGCGCTGAACCTGGCCCAACATGTACTGCGGAAGCGGATTCGCAGCGCGGCCAGGCGTGACACGTTTACGCTGACTGCAGTGTCTCCGTTTTCCAGGGCGGTTCGCGGATTAACCGATTCTTTGTGCTCCAAATTTCCGGTATGATTGTGCGGTGTTAACACAACAGATCTAGAATTCATCCTCTTAAGGCAATTTGTGAAAGCGATGATGATATCAATGATATCAATCCCACACTCTCAACGCATGCAAGATTGAGCGCACCGTTGGAACCTTAAAGTACTCAATAATTATGACAGTCCAAGCTGGTTATCGACAATTCGGCTTTTGTCCGACAGAATACCACGAGTAAACTATTGGGCCTTGTTCGATTCGAAATACTTGGACGGAGAAGGCACACTGAAGTCGCTAGGATGCGGAATTGCTGAAAAGCCAAGGCTATAGCACTGCAAGCTCATTTTATTGCAGGACTCATTTGTATATATGTCTAAGCACCGTTTGATAGAGCGCAAGTTAATCAATCATAGGCGGTTTTTTTACCGTACTCTTTCACAGTGATTCTGATCGGTTGAATCTTCTCATTGCACGTGGCCGCAAAGCTTCTTCGCAGTGTCCCGTGAACTTGATGGCAAATCACCACGGGTCTTTTGTGATCTGTCGACCCAAGTCTCATGGTTACGGTCAAGGTATCCCTTATCATGGACGTTCAAAATTTACGAGGCAAGTTTTCTGTACACTCATTCTTAGTTGTGCCCACTCAGATCGCCTTCAAAATCATCCGCACCTTGAGTCAGTTTATTCCTGTTTTCCAAAACTTTCGTTTTTGCCGGGAACACATTTCCTCCCTTATGACATCAATCATCTCTCATTTCCGTTCCCTGTCCAACGGAAATGGACGGACAGCACTTGTATACTACCTTGTATCCCTTTTTACCTACTCATTTGCCTGCTGAATAGCATTACAGAAGTGAGTCTTATGATACAGTTTACTTACAGCCTCTTCGGTTTTCTTGGACACAGCGCTTTTTCTTATGACATCTATGTGAAGAGATATGAAATGCCCAACAGGGTTTGTCAATATATTGAAATGAATTGACAGGTTCGGTTTGAGCTTATGGGTTGTCCTTACCAAAGCATTCCCGTTCAGCACAAAAAGTTAAAACGGCAGTTGTTAAAATTACCGAAGCGATGATCATTCGTCGGAATAAGCATCACACAAGTATTCAGAAAATTTCTATACGCGATGATTACTGTTCTGGCATTATCTAGAAGAGTTATTTGGCTCCCCCAACACCAATATTCAAAATCATTGAGTACCTCATCTTCCCTTCATTGGTATGAAGCAAATATTTGGTGACTTTAAGTTCACGACGGCTTGTACTTCCCGATCCGGTTGCTGGACTAGTTATCCAACTCGTTGTTTCTGCTCTCACCCATTTTTTGCGTGATTGCAGTGAAAGAGGTTTGTCGCGTGACCACAATGGGGCCACCAAACGACCAATGAGACCTAGAGTGATCGATGGTGGTCCAGTCAAAGAAAGTTTACGTGTTACCTCGAAGATCGGAAATTTGAATCCCTCCAACGCCGGTTATGTTGATAGTGGTAACTGACCGTAACACCTGTTGTTACCACACCTGATATTATGTGATTTTCCTCTTCAGTTATCAAGGTTAGGTTCCCGGTTATACCTAATAGGGTCGTGGGCCATCAAGGATATGGGTATACCCACATCACTGCATTCAAAAGAAAGAGTGCACTGGAAAATGTGACGTTGTCACGATCCGAACTACAGAACAACTCTGACCTGTTTAGTGACTTGGATATCGCACTGTTCATGTTCTGCCAACTTCATTTGATGCTATGTGCAATGTGCTATTAGAGACAACTGAAAGACCATAAAACTAAAGCCTACTATCAATTCTGCCCCCGCAGTTCTTCCCCGTTCACTGAAATGGGTCAGGGATGTTCTGGTCCGTCCAAGTAGTTCTAGAAAAAAGACTTGTAAGGTCAGTTAAAACTTACGACGCTGTGTCCTTATTACATGCGTTCGCTAGTCCTTCCTTCTATGCTTTGACCACCTGCTCATCACGGTGATGCTCGGAACTAAGCCATCACGATCGCCAGAGAATAGTTCCCTATGACCTATCAGAAGAACATTACCGATAGAGAGTGATTACCGTGTGTTTTGAGAGCCTGTGTGTAGCGTGCACATGCAACGGTCAAATGGCCACCGCGATTGGCAGCAAGTGTTCATCTGGGTAGTAATGTGACCAACAAAACAAGCAAGCTAAATCTCGTAGCAGACTGTTCTGTCTTCGAACCTTCTCGTCTCACTATAATAAAACAGGCTGTTTATATAAGATAATAGATGACCGTATTTATAACCATGATACGAAGCGCTTTGGTTCAGAACTCTTCCCATAACCGTGTCTTCCGGTTACATCCCCGACTGGCTGATTTTGTTTCGTTCGTGTAACGCATTTCTTGGTCGCTGGTTTGTTGATCCCGCTCAATTTGGCGAGTGACTGCTGGCGGCTGATTGGATGATTTCGTCCCCTTCCGTGACTGATTGATTGGACAATCGACTCACTTCGCTAACCTGAGATTTGCCGTCGATTAAGGATAGACAATGACGTGCTGTGCACTTCCGTAAGGAGGCTCTCTATCGATGTGTCAGCCAGTACCCTCAGAAAATTACATTTCGAATGCTCACCAGGATTAATCATTAGACTAGCGTCAATGAGTACTGAACCGTCTAGAATTTCCTTTCAGCACACGTCCCATCGAATTTCAGTGGGGTGTCTAATGATATCTGCTAGAGCCATTTAAAAAGACTAGAATTGGCTATATCCACAGTCCAATCTGACTGATGCATGTACCATACATGTAGCCGCTTTAATATTCCCCCTCTAGAACGGTAGTCGATAAATACTCACAGTTGAGGACAACGGTTTCCCAGTATTTTTCAAAATCACGTGGGACACAGCTCCAGTTACCAGCTCAAATTGCTTAAATGACCCAGCGCGACAGTATCATGCTACTTGATGCACTTTGCTCGCTACCGGATCAAATGGGATGCTGCAGGATCACGTCTCAGTAAGATGACAAAAGCGGGTACTCAACGGTCAGAATAAAAAAACGTCTCACTTAAGGTGATAATACAATCACTTCTGCATACCTTCAGGTAGGATTAACTCAACTGCTTGATCTTTCAGATAAGTCAGGTTGGCCACCTTCCCAAAATGTGTCTGTCTATCACGTCTTACTAGAAATCAATCAGAAGACCGTCTAAACCATGTGTCCAAAATCTAGGTCACAGAATCTATGTCAATCTCCATCGTTCCATTCCGCATTTTGAATTCAGGCAATCAGTATTAAGAGTGATATTGCAGTTCACTTGGTGCCTGTTTATTTATTCTTTTTGGTAGTAACTTTCCGTTCAGTCACTATGGTTGCGCGAAAGACAAAGTTCCGTTCGCATTTATATTATTCTCGCTTTACCACAGGTATCTTCAATCTGTTGTCATATGAAGTCGAAAAGCAAAACCGTGAGCGCTCAGTTCTCACAGGAACAGTATTGCATTGGAACAAGTTTCCTCCATCTCGGAGTTGCGGTTCTGGGTGTGCGTGCGTGCGTACGTGTGGGTGAATGGACGGGTAAAACATTCACTCAGTTCGTATGTAGGTCATTGTTAGTGAGGTACATTTTGAAACCAATTCCCACTCGTTCTTTCCGATTGTCGCATCGATCGGAATCATTGCAGCACTGAATACTGGACTAAACCAATGCACTTGTTTAGACACGTTCTTCTGTCAGTCACTGCGCATGTCCCGCGTCACATCCACTGCAAAATGGTGTGCTTTGAAACAAAGCACACTCACCACTCTTACCTTAGGCAAGCCGGTACAGGACACTGGCTGACGGGGAATGCAATGGTTAGAGACAGGCGGTCGTCCTGCGAGGTGTTGGTCATGAATACGCACCTCTTCCAGTTTTATTGCTTAATATGCGATGTCCCTTGTGACTAGCGTATTAGGGAAGCCGAACAGAGCTCATCGGCCAGTCAGAGCATCATATTCTCCTTGTAATTTACGGATCTAAATTCCGATTGCTTGAAACGATTGCGGTACGGTTGAGAACATGTAGCAAAAGAATTGCGTCGGCCGGTATCACCTACAGCCTTTACTTTTCCTTACAGCCTGTAATCTAATATCACCTCATTCGACAACCAGTTGGCATCATTTAATTAGTCATCCCATTTTATGAACACACATGGTAATTCACCGTTCCTGCCAGTCCGTCTGAATCGCAGTGAGAAGGCACAGCGTGGGAGACAGCTGTATCCACCCAGTCAGACAATTCAATGTCAAAGTATATGCAGCCGTTTAGGTAATCGATAGTCATGGCAACACTCAGGTCAGATCGATCCTCATGCTAATTGGGAATTGCGGTTCCTTTTTCTTCACGCATCTGAAGGCAGTATGTAGGAAAGTTAAAAACAAACAAAATAAACTTTCCTTTAAGCAAGCCATCAATCCAACTCGATTGTGCCAGGCCGGAGTGAATAATCAATAATTTACCGGATTACTCATGGCGGAACCCCTTTTGCCAGTCGATCAGTCATCTAAAGTCCGACGCAAATCGAGTCAACGGATCAATGATCAATCCGGCAAATGCTTTTAGCTACCTAATCGACCTAACAAGGCTTGGACCTAACTGGACGCTCGAGTTCAGGAACCTTCGATTTTCGCTTTAAATATCACATAGTAATGTCTGTACAGACACGTTTTTGTTTTGGAGAGCTGAATTGTCTTCTGGTTTTTCATAGCGGGCTGGATCGATTGAAGTCGCAAGTTGGGATCGTGTGCGCAGTTTTGCACACAGGCCGTGGAAAAGGACGCGTAGACCATAACACGGTGGACTTGTTGTTACATGTATCGTTCTTATCTTCCCGGTTTGATTCGCCTAACTGACATCTCGATCAGAAGCTCGCAATGTGGACCAACCACCTACCTATAAGGAATTCTACTGGGATCCCCACGCTCATTAATAGGATACCTCTTGTCTGTCATGGGCTGTTTTCGTGACTGACTGGAATAATCGACTCCATAGCCAGCTATTTCGGTTACCGCGACTGTGTCCAACAGAAAACGACGAACGGTTCTGCTATATTCCCTTTATTTTTCTGTGGTAAACAGTTCACCTGATCAACACCTGTAGTAATGAGACCCTATAGTGTCACGCTATCTTTCATCACACGTAACAAGCCCGGGACACTCGAAACCCGGGGGAATTGAAAGATATCCGAAAACCGTTGCATTTCTGTTCGGAATTGTTAGTGTTATGTTTTGTATTTCAGCCTTTCCAATGGAGTCACAAAAGAAGGTAGATTGTGCGGTTGATGACCTCGTTTTTATCAAGATTAAACGGTTATAATATTGTTTATTGTAAAGCACATTTATTTAAAGCAATTTGCAAGAGAAAACGAGAAAAAGACAGAAAGTAATGGACGAAAGAAGACTGTCAGCAGATGTACGTATTTTATTGGACGGGCACAGATGTTTTGCCCAGTAGAGAAAAAGCACGACAAGTTGCAGCTCTGGGTTTCACTTAAAGCCTATTTCATCATCCACACCAGTACTTCGTATTGTTCTCGTGGTACCTCTTGCCCACCAAACGGAAAATAGGCCGATGTATGACCTTGGTGCACCTGAAATTCGATAACCATATGAAATAACGAGTGAAAATGATTTATCGAGACTCCAACGACCGGACTTTCATATCTTAAAGATTTAACCTACAGTTCGGAGCTGGTTAGTTTGTCAGATGCTGACAAATGTTCATTCGGCCCAAATAACAAAATCCCTCCACTACGAGTGCTTTCTACACCAAAGCAACGAGGCAGCACCGCAGGTGAATGGTCTTTAAAATGCTTCCAATCCTGTAGACATTAATAAGCTGCATATGAGCCGACCATGTGATTTTCGGATAAGAACTGTTGACAGTCGAAGGAACTTCACAAATCCAGTTCAAACTAAACGAATTTTTCGGCTGGTCTTCATTCCACTCCTTCGTACTGAATGTTTTACATCTCACGATGTATTATTTTCCATGGATTCTGATGAACCATATTCACCCCTCACCAAAAAATTTCCCTCATATCTGCGAATAATGAACCCATTTCAAGGTCATCAACGGTTAAATATCTTGGTGCATGCACATTCAACAGAAGTTTTGTAAAGTTTGAAAGTTGCTATTTTCCCTCTCCGCTCAAGAATACTTCCGATCCCCCATTAGCTAATTTTTAAGTCTGTGACGGCATGCCTTCTTCCCCACTGGTTTTACTTCTCACTAGTTATTATTCCTGGCCTTTTGAAGAAAATTTCAACTTGATAATGAGCTACATAGAACACATCTCCTAACGCAGTAGTGTTACCGGAAATTTTACCTGTTGGTAATATCGCTGATGAACAATGGAGTGCTTGTGGCCAGTTTACATCCAAAATACTTTCATACATACGCCATCCCCTACACAACAAACTTCGAAAAGCAGCGTCTACAACATGTACATGCTCAAAGTTCAAATTTCTATTTGCCCGCATTTCTGCAAATCGCAATTCTGTTCTACCGTATCACGCTTGCCCGCTTGTTGATCCATCAAAAGTCATCAAAGACTCATAAAACTGTTTAATTGGATGAAAGTTACCATATTTCTTACGTATTTGCCGATTCCGTATTTTTATATACACAGATTTGGCGTACATGCTGAAACTGCACCCAGTCGGGTGCATAAAGCTATCAGTGACTTGACTTGACTTTCAGCTTCCTTGTCGGTAGTTTGCGGTCGCTGATTTTTATTTATTTATATGAAACTGCACAAAGAGCTTCACAGATCATCACGACGACATTGATACTGAATGTACACGTTGCGGTAATCTAGGAACAAGTTTGCTCGAAAACCTTGCTTTTGATAGTCTGGTTATACAATTTATTTCGGGATAGAACTGCAGAACTTGAATGCAACAAAAATTAATGATTCACGTAGGATCCTATTTATTATTTCTATAAACTGCACAAACAGTTATAGGTTTCACTGTATGAACAGATTTTGAGTAACAACGAATAAGCAGCAGTAAAAACTTGGGAAACTATAATGGATCTTACCTTTCATAGAGCTACTGAGGTGTTCATTTCATCCTAATGAAGTTTGCAGATAAATTTCACAAAAATAATCTGTATTCGACCGTACACTTTCCGCTAAAGTCGGTAGTAAGTTGCAGTACATAAGTGAGTGGAAAAAGTCCCTCCCTTACCACACGACCGGTTTTTGAGGTTACGGCTGCTCCTCAGATATGCCTATCCGATGATCGTCCAGTCACTTATCATGATACTTGTACATTGCGTTGGCATATTGGAATCTTTAGCGAAAATAAACTGCTAATATATATATATATATATATATATATATATATATATATATATATATATATAATGTGCACAACTTAACAATAAGTACAGTGTCCCAAACTTAAATCAAAAGCCTGTTTGTCGAAAATTTAGACCTGATGTTCAGCTTACCTTGCCAACGACGGTGTCACCTTCCATCTGGTTACGAGCCACATACAATGGGGAATTGTCACTGGCTACTGAAGCGACAACCGCGTTCGGAGGAACTTGACCATTCTGAGCCGGGACCCAGTCGTAGCTGTATCAAAGTGAAGTGAGCATACCGTTCGGAATGACCCGTTGGGAAAAGGTCAAAGTTACCAAAGAAATGAACGAAATATATTGTGACGATTGGGGCGATATCGGTCAAAGGGGAAGAAACGTAACTTTAACACGATCCATGTTTTTGTAAAAGAAAATACACAGTGTGAGAACAAGCATTTTCGCACTGAGATATCGGATGAGGTGAGTAGGCGTTATTACCACTAGTTTACACATTTGTAATTGTATCTTCTGTTTGAATACTTATACACATTTTCTCTGGTTTAGGGCTAGATATCACAAACTATCGGAAATCATTTTTTTGTAAAGCGTGTTGTTCACTTGAGTGCAGTAGAAAGTGCATATACCACAGCTACGAACCCCCCCCCCCCTCTCTCTTTCTTTAAAACATCAAACAAAACAGACAGTTGTTACCATGGTACGGAACGACATATGAAGACCTAAATCAGTTAGGCGTTGTTTCGAAATACGACCTGGGGGAAAGTCTAATCTTCAACCGAAGACCAATAGGAGTTTTATTCCACGGCATTTCAGATTTAATCTGAACAACTAGTAACCATACATCTGTTACGGTGGATTGAGTTGCCACCTGTCTTCTGGAACCTCAGTCGAAATTATTAAAAATAGGAGAGAAGAGAATTGCAAGTAATAGCTTTAAGTCGATGGAGAAAATCTGTGAATACAAGAGCGTTACTGGTTGAAACTCCGAGGCCCATCCTCCCGTGTCATCATCATCATCATCATCGTACAGCGCTAAACAGTAGGGCAAGCCCCACTGACCACTGCCTTTCCCACCATGTTGCACGTTGAATTAGAAAGTATGAATATACAAGATGGACAGGGACTGGACCTACACGGGTGGGAAAAGGAAAGAATGCCCTAGTAGCCAACACACGGAATACACAGTCTAACTGTACAAACGCACTTCGATCAGTCGTTCTGATTCAACAGAAAGTGACAACACGATCGCCACTGTTCGCGGTTCGCCGCCATATCCTTCAGTGTCTCCAGCCAACTGGTTGACGGATCTTTTGGACCCTAACCACGAAGACGTGAAGCACCTACTTTTCCTAAGTCTGCTGTACATTTTCTCATTCCTCGCTGCCACGTCATCTATTGACCTCCACGTGGTCTCTTCCACTCCCTAGGAGGAATGGAGAATAGGACACGATATGGTAGACGTGTGTTTGCCATACATAACACGTGTCCCAACCAACGAAGTCTACTAAGCCGGATACTCTGTGACAGAACGTTCTCTGAATTAGTACCCAATACTGGCTTTCTCACTTCATCGTTGCTTACTCGGCTATTCCAACCAATCCTAGCAATACTACGTAAACATCGATGGTGGAAAACCTCAAGACGACGAATATCTTCAGCACGCAGACTCCAAGTTTCGCAACCATACAACAAAACTGAACGCACTACAGCACAGTATACACGACCTTTCAACTTCAGTGAAATATCAGGTCGGCGCCACAAGTGCTTCAGTCCAGCGTACGCCGCTCGAGCTTTGGATATCCGCGTACTCACCTCTACTACTGTGCTCCCATCCGTCGTCACGCAGCTACCGAGGTAGGTGAAGTGGTCGACAACTGACAGCACCTCGCCATCGAGCATCAAGCTCGGAATTGTTGACGTCCAGTCTTGTAACATTACCTTGCACTTTGAAGGTGCAAAGCGCATGCCGAATGGAGCTACAGCTCTTGCGAGATTATCTAGTGCACGCTGAGCATGTTCCGCGGATTCGAACAAGCAGACAACGTCGTCTGCGTAATCTAAATCACAGCTTTCCACTATTTCCTAGTTCGACGCCTACATCCTGAAGATTTTGCAGCGCACTCTCCATTATTTCGTCCACGACGAAGTTGAAAAGGAATGGAGACAAGGGGCATCCCTGCCGAACACCACTGGTCGTTTCGAACCGACCGGATAGTTCACTGTAAACCCGGACGCGGCCAGAAGTATGAAAATAAAATGATCTCATTAGGTTCACGAACTTCTGGGGCATACCTTTTCGATGTAGAACACTGAAAAGCGATGTTCGATCAACTGAATCGAAAGCGCCTTTCAGGTCTAAGAAAAGCATTATTGTCGGTCGGCGGTGCGTGTGACTCGTTTCAAGTAGCCGGCGAAGGGTAAAAATCTGGTCGATGCATCCTCGACCTGGGCGGAATCCAGCCTGTTGTTCGCGGACATTCCTCTCGCGAGCCAGTGTAAGACGGTGCAGTAGAATTGAGGCTAATACTTTGGTGACTATCGGAATTAATCTAATCCCACGATGATTACTACAGTCATTGCGTATTCCCTTCTTGAAGATGGGAACAATCAATGACTCACTCCACATTAACGGAATACGCTCCTCCTTCCAAATGTCACGGAGCAAAATGGTAAGTGATTTTATCAACGCCTCACCACCCAGTTTGAAAAGAACTGGAGGAAGTTCGTCGGGACCTGCCGCTTTCCCCCGCCTTAGTAATCGAATGCATGACTCTACTTCTACTTCCGATGGGGGCTCAAGTGATACCACCCAAGGAGTCCCAGTTGTTGACACAGGAGTAACTACACTAGCGTGCGGCCAGCTAACCTGTTCCTTGAAGTACTCGGCCCATCGGTCAAGCCTTTGCTGTTTGTTATGGATGGGTTCTCCATTCCTATTGCAAATCGTTTCACTGACCTGAGTTCGCCGTCCACCGATGTCACGAATAAGTTTGAACAGTCTTTGACTGTTACCTGAAGCAGCTGCTATTTCCATTTCTTCGGCTACCTTGACCCACCAATTTTCGCGATCATTCTTAAGGCTTTTCGTAACTTGTCTTTGCAGCTTTCTCCGCATCTTGTTCATCTCCTTACGGTCCGAAAGCTGACGCTTTTGCTCCATTATACTCAGCCACTCTAGCAAAATCCAGTGTCTTTGATGGACAACGGATCTAAAACCACAGGCGAAACCTGCTGCAACGTGCATCGCCTGTTTGATATGAGCTAAATGCTCATCTACATTACTGTTCTCCGTGAATCCTAGCTCATGTGCTAACTTCTGCTCATAACGGGTGCTGACTTCTGGATCACACAAACGTTGCACGGCTAATCCGGTTTGCGGTTTGCGACGATGACCATGGAGCTGGAGAGATAATCGCATTAGAACGAATGCATGGTCCGACTCTACGTACGTGGACCAGTAAGATGTACAGTTCTGAACAGAACTGCGCCATCGGTAGCTTACGGCAATATGATCGATTTGACTCAAAGTACCTGTAGAGTTAGAGCGCCATGTCGCTGTGCGACGCGAGCTGTGTCGGAAATTTGTGCTAGACAAGAACAATCGATTGTCTACACAAAACTGGAGAAGCCTATCCCCGTTATCTGTACGCTCAGCAGGTAAAGCACAACGGCCACCTAAACAGGCTTCTGACACACTAAGTTTGCCAACTCGTGCATTGAAGTCATCAGCTAGCACTACAATGTCGGAACCTTTACTGCTGCGAACGAGAGTGGCGAGGGCATCATAGAACTCATCTTTCTGCAAGTCTGAGCTGCAGTCCGTTGGGGCGTACACCGAGATCACGAACAAATTGCGTTTAACACAACTATCCTTTCGAACGTCGACTGACCCTTGGAGTCTCACAGCACATAAACGACTGTTAACAGGGATCCAGTCTAAGAGGGCAGCCTCAGCCTTATCAGTCAAGACAATTCCTACACCACGTTGACCCACAGTTCGAGCTACTTTGCCTCTTGAAGTACGCAGAAAATACCTCGATGAGATACCAGGAGCAGTTAGTTTAATTACACTGCTCGAATCCTGGATACACGTTTCACTTAAGCAGCAAACATCAATCTTCAGATCGTCTGTTGTAAGGACTAGGCACGCCTGTTGACCGGCCTGCATGAGTGTGCGCACGTTGAAGGAGCCGAGATTAAGAGACTGACGAGGCTTGAGAAAATGTGAGTTACCAGACAGAGGATTATTCTCGATACTATTTGACAGTGAAGCGTTGAGAGTATCGACCGTGTTATCAGTGGGAGCATTATGGATGAATAGATGGAGCAAAGAGGGGTGGTTAGGGACAGGATACAAAGGTTGAATAAAAGAGAGGGAACTCTGAGCATTAGCCCACTTATTACTACCCACCCCGCTCGATGCAATGGGCAGCGTGGTCCTGATTATCCTGCGCGACGACCGATGCAGTATGGAATTCTTTGTAGTCGTGCAGTTCATGGGAGATGTTGGACGGGTACTGCTAGGGTGTCCAGCCACAAAGCAGGAGAACGATTAGGGTCCTCATCCAAAGCCTTTAGTTCTAACAAGAACCTATCCGCAAGGCAGCGGGATGGCTTAGTGGAAGCCCATTTGCTTGGATCAATTATTATTCCACTGGTTTTTTCCGACTGAGTTGCCAGCTCAAATCGACCCCCAACCTGGAGGACCAGAAGACTGGACTTTGTCTGACCTCTACCCATTGACCTGTCAGGTATGATTGCATCTCCGGCTTAAGGAAGCCATCCTGTTTAGCTCTTTGGATCATAGAGGCGCGCAAGCCATCACACCACGTCAAAGTGCAGTCTCGTTGCGATGGATCCTCCCTTGTGTCTAACAATTGAGAGGATGGATCTCTTGGACCCCATTCAGGAAGACTAACACACCTTACATGGAAAAGGTCACTGGCTAGGCTTTTCATACCATTCTTCCACACCATGGTCTGTCCACCCTTATCCATCTTCCAACCACTATCCGCCTCAGTGGAAATGACGCGCCCAGAAAACCAATCAGCAAACACGTATAACACTCACCTCAACCGCCTTTGTCTGGTGACGTTAAGAGTCTCATTTGTTTCGTGTGCCTAATACTCCTAATCTAACGTCGCCATTGACGATGGGATACTTCTCCCAGATAAGAGCAATGCTACGAAGACATCAGTGTTCGAATACTGACAATCTTCGTATATCTTCCACCAGTAGCTTATAAGTTTCTGAACCATAAAGAAGAGCTGACCTGACAGCTGTAGTGTGCACTCGACTCGTGGTAGATAAATGGATGTCAAACCCACAACATAGACGACTGTGGTTGACTAAAGTCGAGTCAGCCTTTTGTATACGCAAAGACACTTTATCGGATATTCTATTTCCGGTTGAACTGCAGTCGCCGAATGAAAAACTCAAACACTTGGCTTATGTTCTCCTCAGATAACGTAAGGTTTGGTATCGGACCAACCCTGTCCTGCAACAACCTCTTGCACTTTAAAGATGTTCTTCCTAACGGAAAAGTATCTGACTTAGCCACGTAAGTATTTTCTGGTCGATGAAGGACTCTTTACCAGCACTGCGATTAGGTGAAACGAGTGTCCGCTGCACAGGAAAAGCTTTGTCTGTTTTTAGTAGAGTTTAAAGCAAAGTGATTTCATTCGATGATTATCACGTTGATATGGTTCTTCCTTGTTATTCAGTTTGAGGTCGTCGATTTTCTCACTAACCCAAGATATACCAAGTCTGCTCTTCTCTGCTTTTCAAGTCCGTGTAGCCAGTCGGTGGATTTCGGTTAATCCACGTGGAACTCAATATGAAGACTGTCACATTGCAAATAAATCAATATGGGTGAGCTTACTGTAATTTGGTACGTAGAATAAAATGACCCTCCTGCCCAGTGACCGGAACCCATGATAGGGCACCTTCGCGAAGTTATTAGAAATCCAGCTTGAGTTATAATTCCAACTAGGCCAACGAAATGTGGATCACTTCGATTTCCGTATTTTTCAGAAATTGGTCAATTTGGACGATGCCTTCTCAAATTGTGACGGAGTACTGATGGTTAGCGTTGGTCGAATATGAACAGTAGTGAATACCCATTCACTTTTTATTTGGCCTTTTTTAGTTGCCTGTACAAAATTTTCAATACTACGGCCTAATACTTTAAAATCAGAGGGGTTTATGTCTGCCTGAGGGATAAAAACCAAGCGTTACTCGATGACAGATATCTGTATTATTGACTCATCTATCTATAGGGTTACCGGGAAAAGTCTAGCACAGCTTCAATGAGGTTACCTGTTACCGTCAGGGACAGAAAATCGGCGAAAACTCTCGCTGTTAGATCATCGATGCATTTACAGAATTTCTCAAATCTCTATGGGACACCATATCAACTATGCTGAGTTTAAGTGTAGGGAACCAGCAGTAAGTCGTTGGAACAAACGCTGAATCTAAACTGATTATGATACCCGGGACATTAGTGATATGATTAGCTATATATATATATATATATATATATATATATATATATATATATTCTCGGTGTAATTGTCCTCTGAGGCAGTTTAATTTATTTCGAATAGTCATTATCCAGGCACGGAATGACTGATCGACATCCGTTTGTGCGGTTAGACTGTGCATTCCGTGTGTTGGCTGCCAGGGCATTCTTTCCTTTTCCCACTCATGTAGGTCCACTCCCTGTCCATCTTGTATATTCCCACTTTCTAATTCAACGTGCAACAAGGTGAGAAAGGCAGTGGTCAGTGGGGCTTGCCCTACTGTTCAAAACTGTACAATGATGATGATGATGAGGTACGGAATGGGTCAGTTTTGGATGATATCATTCAGAACAAACCACAATCGGAGGCATGTATCAGTTGGATAACGAGTTGATATGGAGAAATGTTGGAAAATTCTAACTACTGAACGTGGACGTGTTAGAAGTGTTAGGCGTTTAGGTTAAGATCCGAGAGATCAGCTCGCCCAATGGTTAGATACATCAGGTGACGTGAATCAGCGGTAAAGTCAATGGTGCACTTGCGTTCCAGTTTTTTCCTCTTCTGAATGATTTTGCTTGATAACTTTATTTTCTGTTTGCTTGCCCTTTGTTTTATTATCAACCGGAGGAAACTGCAATTTAGCAACGGTGACCAGGGAACGAGGGTGCTTATTTATTGATTGAATGAATCCAACTGGACTTAAGATTACCTACCAGACAGAAAGAAAACATTAACTGCCGAGGGCTAGAAACTATACCAAGTCAGGAGTGTCATTTTGCGCTAAAATTATTAAAATGGCCGTGAATACTGAAAATCTGTTCTCCGTGTGATGTACATTCCACGTCAGAAATCTGCCACGAATAGTTGGTATCATACTGAGTGCATGTATACGGATCCTCAGACCATCGTTCAGACATAAAATGAGAAAATCATGTGTAGACTTAACCGGACAGTCAAACGTACCAGGTACAAAAACAGAACTGTACAGTATGAGTGAAAAGGCTAGCACATTTCCAACAGACTGCTTGATTCGTTTAGCAGAGAGTGCGATGGTATGGCGAACAGCCAGCTCGTCTTCGCCAGTCCAGAATCGGGGACAAGATTGAAGCTAATGAAGCGGACAGAACAATCAATCCGATGCCCCCTGTCGTCTAAACCGGATAAACCATCTGATTGTATTCCCAGATTAACCACTCAAAAGAACTGACCAAGAAAAACAAGTGAAATAATAAGGGTGGAACCCTATATTTGGCTACGACTACCATTCTTCGTGCATAATGTATCATTTTTGTACAAATAAATGGAGATGATTCGAAGGAAGAGACTTATTTTCACTAGAACAGCAGCTGTGACATTTACGCCCCTACAGCCTACATGAAAATCCCACAAACGAGCAGATTCCGTGATTATGTCCAGATTCCCACGAACCGATAGAAGTTGCAAACCTCCTGGGTAAAGCTGACTGAATAAAATTGCCAATTAGATCGTGGTTCCCAAAAACTACTGGCATATTTTTTTCACCTACCATTTGCCACATTTGATTCCGGTCTCACAGAGAACCTCGTATTCATCAACCGGGAATTCCTTGCCACCATAAGGCACGTGACCAACAACTTGACCGGGGACCAATTTTCCCGGCAGCACTTCCTGTCCGTGTCGACCGCGGATCACTACTACTCCCTGTCCCGCATCAACCGGGTTCCGGGGCACACGACCATTGCCCTCGGGAATCCAAGACAGGGTCATTTGGAAGCCGTGACCACATTGCGCCATTCTGACTTTCTAGTTCAGCAATTTGTTCTGTGGACGCAGATATAGAGATGAGGATTAGGGAACACATATTTATAAAAGGAGAATCCCGTTAGTATAAATCACAGGAAGGAAAATGAAACTATAAGATTTGAAGTGATAGACCAGATGAACCTCGTTCAGTTTATACTTAAGCTTGGAACTAGGATCAATGGAGTAATCTAACGCTAAAGCAGATCTGTGGTTTTACTGAATCACTTCATCTAAAAACACTAACGGATCTAGCCAACAGACATTACAAAATTGAGTTCAACTCAACTTATGTCACAGAACTCATGCGTATCAAACACTAATTTCATCTTCAGCACAGAAAACCTTTAACGTGACGGCAGGCAAAGTTTTCCATGGGCTATTTTTGTTTCATGCCGAATATCGTTACTTGGATGTGTTTAGTCAGAACGTGAAGTTGAAGGCCAATTTGAGGCAGACCTATGTAGAAACTCGTCGGAATTCTTATCTGGTGTAATAGACATGTAAATGGGAGTTGTCCATATTGACGGAAAACAAATTACGCAATAGATAAACTACGAATGATTGTACGACACCTTGCCCCTCTGGCTGAGTTAACTGAAACAAATCAGAACATATTTTTCGCATGCAGATAAACTGCATGTTAGGAGACCTGTTTTTTATCAGGACGAAAAATCGCTCCATGTTCTGTATCATAAGCAATTTTGTACGCGTGGTCTCAACACATCTTAAAGAGATGCGCCATATTCAACAAGATGAACCGAACGATACTTGCGTTGCTTGTACACAAAGTCGGGTATTTTGTCCAGTGACCCACACAGATGGAGATTCTGGAATTTTCTCGTCAGGAGTCTTGTGTGACACATGGTAAATCCATCCAGGACAGGGAGATGGGAAGCCTCATGAAACGACTTGTGGTAATTATAGATTACCTACTGAACGAATATGCATTCGGGCCAACCAACAAGACGTATCGATCGCACCGACTGTACTAAGATGGACGCCTAATTCCAGATTGCAATGATAAAATGCACAGGCTTTTTCGACAACATTCCTCTGTTGGTTGAAATCGTTACGAAACCAGTTATCAGCTCCGTGGAATTCACAAGTTTAAACCACCTACGTTGTTCCGTTATTGGAAAGTGACCACTTGACTTAATCCATTGTGGTATCATTTTCATCTTCATTGTTCATTTTCCTACCGGAGCTAAGCCGATTGGATATACCATGGACCACAAAACTAACTGCCAGTCTACAGAGTGCAGATAGCCAATATTTTTCGAGCGAGGATTCACCGTGCAAGATGCTCCGTGTAAGAGATGGATGTGCCACTTCCGTGCGATCTCTCCCTATCATTCTCAATGACAAAGAAAAGAAGTTAAAACCTCAACAAATATATGTTGGTGGCTTCTGTTTTGTGACTTGTAATACTCCAGAAATTGAATTTCTAAAAATCATTTGCCCCGTGCTTATAAACGTAGAAGGTCATTTATCATAACCATAAAACTACACTGTGACAGATAACTGGCAGACACGAAGCTATGAGATTGAGTGAAGAACCCTAGAGGATCTCACTGGATTAGGCCGGATACGAGGACAAATTGTGTTCAGTCGCTCGAAATGGAGTCCGAATCTGATACCTCAAACTTTGTCATCTGTGACTTACGAGACACGGTGGCCATAGCAGCCAGAACCTTCATCGGTTCGAATCTCTCCGTTTGATCAACGGTTTTCAGCAGCCTTGACTAGACAGGACTATAACCAGCTGGCCCATCGCTAACGATTTCTTTTCCCCCTTTTTATTGAACACTGGAATCGTGGTAGTCTTTGTCTAATCGGAACAGTCTGGCTACCACATGGCCAACAAATGGATCACACCTGAGACACGTGACGATTTGTCTCACAACAAGGTGCTGGAAAACGAAGCCAGATTTTGGCTGAAACTCGGAGATTGTCAGCTGAATGCAAGGTTGATAAAATATTTCGGAAAATGACCCGGGTTGCGCGTTAGAAGCTGGAGACATGGCCTATTATGCGAAGGTTGATTCCAGTCCTTATTCTTCATTTAAAATGGCAAGTTTACAAACTACCAACAATTTCGACTACGCTGTGTTATTAGATAATCAAATTTTACTGAATGAAGATTGTTCAAAGAGTAGCACGTCGAAGACACAACTGGTTGCCCGCCAAGTAAAGGTCAGCTGAGAGAGACTGAAATGCACTCAGCCTAATCGGTGACCCCATTTGGTGGGACACTGTAATCCTAGTAATTCACTTATGAATACATAATTCAATAAAGGGAGCAATATATGCGACATCTTGACACCAGTAAATAAACCGTATTGGTAAAATGTAACGAGATTGTGCACTCTGACAATCACGTGGATACAGGACCAACGCACTGATTCGAAGAAAATGAAAACCGATCTGGTTATTCATTTCCAAAGCAGTTCTGAAAAGCTACCAGTTCCGGTAACAACCACATTGGGTTCTCACATTCCTAAGCAGTACTAAATAAATTTATTTGGCTTACCGAGAAAAAAATAAAAGAGCCAACAAAGTGGACTGAACGGATAAAACCAGAGAGAACCCCCAGGAATAAAAGAAAGCGCTATTCATCAGACTCTCATTCAAGGGGGACATAGCCACCAATAGAGTCAATAAATTTTGAGTGCCACGGGGAATTTCAACGTTCAAGGCCGCCAAGGCCAGATGCGTGTTCTACACGTCACCAATAATCCGACTGTGAAAATAAAGGTAAGCAGTCCTTGTTGACCTCATCCATGATCATCTATCAATTCAGGTGCACCTGTGAATCTACTTACGTAGGTCGAACGGCAAGACACCTATCAAAAAGTATCAAGGAATGTGGCCCACGATGGCTTAGACATACAGGCAATGGGGTAATATCAAGCTCAGTCGTTGCTCTGGTGGTAGAAACAAGGCTTTCAACTGACATCCAGTCTGCCTTCAAGGTTGTCTACCGGGTCCCACAACATGTGTCAACAGCCATTAGGCTCCAGATACTAGTAACTACCGCCATAACTATCATCCGCCTCTCGAAACCTGAGCCTTGCGTACAGCAAAAATTAGTCCAAGTACTCCAACTCCCATGGCCAACAGTCAGCTGTGTTACACAGCCGGGCGCAGCGGTGACGTAAGCCAATTATCACCGGTTACATAATCTGGTTATTCACACGGGTTCCGTCACCCCTCACCCTTAGTTCTCCGTACTAACTTAGAGAGACTTTTTCCAGCTATTCTTATCAATTTTTTCTTCATATAAATGTGATTGTAATGGCGTGAGAATGAAATCACCGAAAACCAGTTTGGGCTACAACTCGTGATCTGTTTGCCACAATGGGCTTATTCCGTAATTTGAAACAAAAAAGCCGATATGACTGAGGTGCATATTCAACCAGAAAAAAGAATTCAGTTTTCAATGCTTTACTGTTTAGGGTTCAACTCGCATTTTACGAACACCAGTACAGAATGACAAAAAATCGAAGAAAACTGAGTAAACTCTATTTTTAGCTTCATTTGTAGGTCACAAGCAACGGAAGAAGAAAAGCACTTGGGTGTTTTTCGGTGTAATAATACTGCCCAACTGTACTCAGAATTTAACACGCCAGTTCTATGTGGATTACCACTGGAATTGTCAACATTTTCTTATAAACGGCTAACAATAATTTAGTGTCAATGTATCATTGTATCATTACCTAAGCAGGAGAAAATCAGTCAGTTACAACACTGGTTTACTAACCACGACTAAATTTTACTCCACACATTAATAAACATGTTTACAATGTACACATTAAATATTTTGTGTTCAGAAATGAACGAACTTAGTCTCATCTGCCATCATTCATAGGTTACCATGTTGATCGAAACCTTCCACAAGAAACGAGGAGTATGCATACCAGGTAAGAGTTGCCGTTCAATGAATCGTACCGTTAAAAGGACTCATTTAAACTAGCTTATACCAAGTTATTTTAGACAAAAAGGCATGTGACCGAACACCCAACGAACTTACACGCACTCCACACCGCAGCAGAAAATGCAGTGAAGTCTGCAAATGTCCCGTCCGATAAACCGTCCGACAACGTCGAGCGAAGCAACCAATCAAACGTGAGCTGCAAGGTCAGACACATCCATGGCTGAGTTTGGTTAGCTGGTTGGTTGTCAGACGCTTTCTAATCTGGTTAGCGTGGGCTGAAAGTCTGGTTTGTTTAACAGCCTACATTTGTGCTGCTCGCGGTCGATGATGTTTGAAACCGAATTCGGTGAAGTGGGGTGATTCTGTCTGGAGCAGCGAGAGCTAGTTAACCTTGGACGTTTTAGAAAAATTGGTCGGACATTTCGTAAACTAGGACAGTTTGGTTGTCACCGTTGCTAATAGATATACAAGTGGTACAAAGCCTCTTATAACTGAAGTATTATGATCAAAATGGTTATGATGGGTACATTCAGCTATTTTCGCTGATGAGCTCAGCATCTGCAACTGATATCAGTGGTCAGTAAAAATGCGAATGCGGTCATAATATAGACTCTATATTTTCATGCTGAATGAAACCAATAAAAACCCTGCAGCAGCATCGTGTACATACGTGCGTTGTCAACTGGATTTGTGTTCGTTAGAAGCTTCGGAAAGGTGGTAAACTGTGATCATTTTGATATTTTGTATTTCTATTTGGTCGGACATTTATTCATTTTCCCTCTAATGCCTACATCTTGTGATTCTAATAAGACACTTGATTTCAGACCGCTATACACGTAAGGCCTTCCTTCTCATCGAACCACAGTGATGAGTAAGAAGTATTGCACTGCCTCGTCCCCTACCACTATTCACCGTCATCAAAATTCGCGGCCCGAAAAAATACTCTGCTCCGGTTTTGCAGTAAAACCTGGAACATTCGCAAGGTCAGGTTTCAGAACCCGTCTCGAATGTTTTACACGAGTCATAAAAGTCAAATAAACACGTCTTCATGATTTTTCGGGGTTTTCACAGATCTGTGGAAAAATCGCCGAAGCAACTGTTTAATTACTTCAGCGAATCCCGAGAAGTGAATGTACAAGATATTCCCATATATCAAGTTCTCCAATTTGCATAATCCCTTGATTCCCCTTTAATGAGAAAACAAACCTCCCACTCAACTTCGATTTCATAACTGCAAAACCACGGCACCTGCTTTGGCAGTAGTGTTCCCGCTACTTTTTACCCTACTCAGTAACTTATTTTGATGCAAACTGTTTGGAGAAAGGAGTACTTTTTTCCTTATCTGCTTGTTCGATTATTTTCCGTCTTTCCTCCATTGGGCATTACCAGTCTCCTCCAAAAACTGTGCTTCTGTTTCACACAGGGGACAAGCACTGTATAGATTTGAAGAAATGTATGGAGGTCAGGTAGAGGAAAACAGCGTGTAGGCTGATAGAAGTACTAACTGGCGATTGTACACATGGTGCACAGCAGATGTAGAGACTTGGGAAAAACAAAGTTGGTACGGGAATGGATGTTCGACATTGGATAGCGTAACACCCGATTCTAAATAATAGGGTACATTCAGAACTAAACGGATAGGAGCTAGAACTGAATCGAAAACAAATCTTACGGCAAAAAGCTAAGCGAACTTTGATAACTTCCTTTCACCTTCCAGTACCAGTAGCACTGAACAAACCAACAGAATTTGAGGAAATATTGTCATTATACACGATGCGCGTATCACTGTGTTCGACGGAACGGGGTCACAGGTGAGGGTTTTCCGTTGGTGACTAATCGCTCCCCTTCGGGACGAATCAAATCAGGACTTAGGCTGATTTTTCATCTTGTGTGGTGAGATCATTTACGAAACTTTTTCCGTTGATTGCGGAAAACAAGATGATCTGAATTGGGCTCTTCCGTTTCAATTTGGACAGGACGGTGAGTAACCTTAAGTACAAAAAGAAAACAATGCTGAATGACACGGTATTGTTTCAAGTACTCATCTCCTTCTGTCTCTGGAAACTGTTTCAACTCAAAAAATAATACACCCTGGGGCACAAAAGCTCCAATCTTCACCGCAAATGCATTGTAACACTATGTAGTACGTTAATTTCAACTGTCGCGCTGTTGCATAGCCCCGATCGCATCCTGAACCCAGGCTGTTATTGTAAGTCACTCACACATACTGTAACAAGGACGACAACGCACGGCAGGATACTTGTATTCCCACGGTCACACAAGTCAAGTCATGGCACACATACAGTCGCTTATATAGGCTTTTTTCCAGACTGCGCGGCACCAAGATTGCTATTGTCGCTGCTTGAGCGCTTCGACTGCATTCTGTCCATTTTCCTGTGGCCGATGGCTTGCTTCTCTTGCCCGTCATTTCCCTTCGGTTGGCCCGACTGTCTCAGTTGACGGCTCGATCGGCAGCCCTTCACCTGAGCTATCTTGCTGGTTGCCGGAGATCCCGCTGCTTCCTCTCTGGTCGTCTGTGTGCTTCTTTTTGCCTGCTTCGGGACGCCTCCGACATTTTCGCCACCTGTTCTTTTGTCTGTGGCCCTCGTTTGGTTCGTTCGTTCGCCTTGATGTTTACGCCGTTCCCTCGCCCCAGCATTCCCTGTTACAATACGCCGAGAGTCGAGTTGAGTTGACTCCATGACGCTGGCTTCACATCAATAATAACCGATAAGGATGGTGATGTAGGACTCATTCGTCACTGACTTTAGACTGTGCCAACTAGTCCCCAACAAAGTGAACGTTTCTTAGAATGGAATTATCTTTCCTGATGACCTAATCAAAAAGAAGACGAATCTGCATAACTGATGGTCCTAAATCCCAAATACAACTCCCGCGGAATGATCTCGTATATGTCCACTAGTGAACTGAACGCTTGCTACTGAATGATGAATCATTTACTATACAACTTACGTTTCACGTTACTCAAACTGATTGGTGATTTTAGAGAGAAAATCGTTTTATCTTTCCAATCGTAATCCATTTAGGTCAACCTGCAGATGATTAAACTAAACAGATGTCATGTCAGTTCGACTCCCTTGAAAATGGATACCATTCAGCGTCTGCTTTTACAATGTGTAGCTAACTTATAAATTAGAGTAACCTTTTCGAACTGAACGCGGTTGAATTTGCTCTAAAGATGTTCAGACTGGTTAGCATTGGTTGAACGAGCAAGGTTGCAGAAAGAATGTGGTGATCCAAACCTATCATCAAAACTTCTGGACTGTCAATCTAGCCACGGTCCAACCAACTAGACTCATATTGGTACAGTTACCGAGATAATGCTCATTGCTGCAAACCAGTTGCCATCATGCGAAACTGATACTAGTCTCCCGTGTTGAAATATTCTACAGAGGGCACTCTATCACATGAAATTCAAGCTCAAAGACAAACAAGCTCAGTTTGTTCGGGGGAACAAATAAGATAGACGAGACCTCACACTTTCGCTCTGATCGATTCGAAAGAGGCCAACGATAAATCCGTTGTTGAGGTGTACACGTTTTAGTGTTCCTGAATGTTTCCATTTGCATTTTAAACAACGTGTACTACATTAGTCGTACGTACATTTTCCTACTCTAGGCACAAAAGCATTCTGACTTTCATTTGTGAGAGCTCTTGCTATAGTGGTTGCTGAGGCGGAGATTGTGTTCAAGAATGAATAAACTACAAGGGTTTAGACTAAAGCCACCGGTCTCTCTCTCTCTGTGAACAAAACATTGAACTAGTTGTAATGGGGATTGAGTACATTGTGTGAAGTTCCCACGCACTTTCCCTTTCTCACTCACGTGGTCCTAATCCGCTCATTACCCGGCCTTTCCCAACCAATTCAACCTACTCGCCTTCCTTCCCCTTCTCGTGCTGAACCCGGCTACCTTGCCTCGGTTCACGTACCGTCTTCCTACAAGTGTACTTTTACAGTAGACCAGTTTTCCATTGCGGTCAGTCCAGGAGCCTGCCACCTTCAAGTTTTGTGCGTCACATATGCCCAACCTTGTGTGTCATGCTTGCATCCGTTCTTTGTTCGCTTTCTCACCCGCACCGCACGAGTGACCTTTGTACTTTCCTTCCAGGCTGGAGATCACGCCAAGTCTGCACGAGGGTCTAGGTCCAACGTTTGTGCGACTCTCCTGGTCCTTGTCTGATCTAATTTCATGGTCATACCTGTCCCTCCATCTCATGTACGCTTCCCAATCTTTCCCTGATTGGTCATTTGTCCTTCCTATAAAAGATGGATTTCACCCTATTCCAATGACTCGGCCCCGTATTGCTTGACATACTTTCCCTGACAGACCCTTCCGACGATTTGAAGTATATTCCCGGACCTTTGTGACTGGATTACCCCACAAATTGGGGTATGTTGCTTGTAATTCCAATAATTGTTTTCTGAAGTACACGTAGATCACCGACTAACCTTATTCAATTTGGGTTTCGGTTCGTGCCCTACGAGTCACTCATTCATTGGACAACGGTTCAGTTACACTAGTTAAGGGTTTTTTGTTTGGCTGACTGTCCTTTGGATTCCACCTTTCGCGCGCAAACCTCAGATCATCCGACCCACCGTGACCCCGGGAGCATCGGACTCTAGTTCCGCTCTTGTTAGAGTGGTGCAGATCCTCCGGCTTTCAATCCGGACGGCGGATGATATAGATGAGTAACGAGCTCTAACAAGAGCGAAACTCGAGTCTGGTTCTTCTGATTCCCGGGATGGTCGGATGACCTTAGGTTCGTGCGTTAAAGGTGGAATCCAAAGGATAGTCAGCCAAACAAAGTAACTTCAATCCCACACACTACTTGGAAGTAATTGTGAGACGTACACATAATTTTGATTTGATTGCTGGCACGAGGGATGATGTGGGCAATGGAAAACACTTGTATTTCTCGCACACAAAAGTCAGCTCCACAACCTCAACATAGATACTGTAGAGTTTTGTTTTACATCGACACGAATACTTGATCCAAAGCGAAGAACTCCTAGCTAGAAGCGAAAAGAAGTTCTTTTGAGACAGTGCTTCCATAATTTTCGTCATAGATAGTGGAGTACAGAGACGGATAAACAGTCTTATGATATTTTCTGATTCAAGTAGTATCTAGAGATGAGTGAACTAGGATCTTTCGAAGCCCAAGACTGGTTTCACGGCTATGGCCGCTCATCGGGTATGAGTATCCGGTATTCCTCCGTCCATTCACTTGTTCTGATATTTATACACTCCGTACGTCTTCTTCGCACGGAACTCTCAGCGAATCGCCATTGTGGTTCCGCAGTGGACTATCCGAAAAGCAGCTTCCACACATACACTCCTGATACACAGTTTATGATGGGTTGTTTATAAGCTTCAGCTAATCGGATCTGTAGACACGGGCAAGTAAGACAAAAAAGAACTTGGGTGTGGAAGTTGGGCTTGGTGAGAGAAGTGTTCGGAAAGTCAACTTGTTACGGCAGTTGCAACTTCTGTGGCTGAAATAGCACTGTTCGCATAAATCAGACTTCAAGATCGCAATCGCTACAGCCTTCGATATGGTTAGAAGTCCTTTAGGTAGTCCTTCACTGATTAGCTTAGCTGACCTTTTTGAGCATCTTGAATGCAGCTTTAAGGTTTGTTTTTCATTACGTGATCCAGCTTTGTGGACTAACACTAGATGTGTTATTGTCGTGATACATTTAGAAGGGGATGCTGGACAATAATGTGTTTTGAAATTTTCTAGTAGCGTCTTGTCATGTGCTCACTATACTGCACTTTACAAATTGGGGCTATGAAACAGATGATTAAGGTTGAAAACCAGTATATCAAAATACCTGAAGGCATATATCTAAAACAGATCCCCTCACGTCAGCACGTTATTCTTCGCACCGAAATGAATACTTTCCACATTAGATTCGGCCGTTTAAACCACAGGGATTCGATTTCAGTTAATCGGAGTTCATTGGATTGAAAAAGTGGTGTTTCACCTGAGTCGTTTATGTGTCGGAAAATGTCATCTTCAGCATATCGGTGGTAAATGCATATAGTAGCTGACGGGCAGGGCCTTTGAGAGCGTCCGAGCTGTTCCACCACCTCAGCTTTACTGTTCTGTTTTTGATCTTGATTGTAAATCACTCCTGTGCTACTAGTGTCACTGGCAATAACATTCCAATGAGCTACTGAAATCCTCCAAGGGAAGAATTGTACCTGACTGTTTGGTTCCTTTCGGTAATATGGTAAAAAAAAACAATTGGAAAGAAATTTCCAGGAAGTCAAGATGGGATCCTAGAAAGCACAGAGCTGGTCGGTCGGCTGCCCTTCTTAGAGGACCTATGCACAACATGAGCCTTTCCGTGATGATTAGTAACCACAGTCGTTCCCTTCTGGGTAACTTTTCGGCTCAATCTCACTACCAGAGATGTGGCTTCACAGTGAAATCGACCATGAAATAGTTGAGCCTATTGGTCTCACTGGGTATCGTGTGGATCGTTTTGTGTCGCAACGGAAACTAGGTGGCGGTGCTGTCACATATATACATGCATATTAGCAAGCATAGGTGCAAAAACTTCAAGCCCGTGTTCACGTATTCAACAGTGTTCAATAATGCTTGCGTTACTGAATGCAAGCCTAAATACTTGAGTAATTTTCGTTTTATTGTGCTTGTAAATGTTTATATTTCACCCAATTGGTCTACCGATGGCTACCAGATCGTTCTACATCCCCTCGCCTTAAATGACTTCGTCGCCGAGAAGAGTAAGCTTTTAAACGCACGAGCTACTCAGTTGTCAAGACCTTGACGAAATCAGTCAAGATTGAGCTACCCAGACTGAATTACATTTACACATCCAACCCCTTGGAACACAAAGCCTTCAAGAGACATGGTGACCACTAACAGATTTCTGTGAAGCTTCATCCTTATGCAAGTCTGTTGCTTTGAATATCGAAGCTCTGGAACTATCCTTCAAAGAGAAAGCTGGATCTCTCGTTTTCATATTTCCCGAAGATGATCCTTGAAAAGCGAATCCTTTTTGTATTTCCATCCCTGATGTTTGCAAAGAAATAATTCTTCTTAATTCCAGGAAATCCTCTAGACCAGATGAGCCCAGCCTTATAGTCCTCACGGAGTGCTCAGCCATTCTGCTGCCTATTTTCTCCGAATTTTCCAGTCAACGCTTTAAAGAGAGGGAAATTCCTGATTGCTGGAGTTCGGCTGCCATCAACCCTGCTCCCATAAATGATTCATTCGAATCGCGTCCCATTGCTTGCACCTCAGTAGTTTTGAAATTTCTTGAAAAGTTAGTTCTCCCACATGGGAAGTCTTCTTTAAAAGCTCCAGACCATCACCAGTTAGCCTATTTATCTTCCCGGTCCATTCTTGAAGCTGGTGTCACCCTGGTACATTACCTTCTCTAGTCTCTTGAACAAAAGAATAAAGCCGTTAGGATTTGCTTCCTGGGCTACAGAGACGCCTTTAACTGTGTCTACGGGACTAAGCTGTTCTCTTTTCTCTCTTTCCATTTCGGGTGTCGAGGCTTCCCTTATTTCTCTGCCGAGCGACTAATTCTGTAACCGTCAACAGTTAATCCGTTACAACGGCACCAGCTCTTCTAATGTTACTTTCATCCTTAGCGTCCCGCAAGACGCCCTATTATCACCGTTCCTGTTTTCACCTTACGTAGCTTCTATCTCAGCTCAAGATAATAGCTTCCTTATCAAATACGCTGACGATGTCATTCTTGGCTCTCCATATTTCTGGCTTAAAGGCATAGGGACCAGTAAGTTTGAGAGTTTACTTAATCGGGAAAGAACATGAGGACCGTAATCGGCATATTCCCACCGTTTTTTTATGGAAATTTGCACTGCCATATAACTTCATATAGTTCGTTTAATGTGTACAGTCGAAGATTCAACGTGTTTTTCTGAAATGACTCGTAATATAGTTCACTTCAGTCTAGGAATTTAAGTCGCTAACCTCGCAACTTCCTGTTCTAGTTCCGACTGCATCCTTTCATTATCGTCGAGTAAAGGGCGAAAGAATAGAAGCACAAAGTGAAAAAGTGTCAAAAGCAAGGCAAGAAGCAGTAATCAAGCAAACAAAGATAAAGTTTGAATGTAACTACACCACTTACGGCGACACCTAGTCATATCACCTAATGTTTCCCGCCATCTAGTAGGCGGGTCATTTGAACCCCAACCCGGAAGTCTAACGTATCCTGCTTTCCCAAGTTCACTGGTCAAAGTTTCTTTACAGATTTGCCATGTTAGGGATAGACCACCTCGATCTACCTTCCAGCCTGAACATGTCTCAGAAAACAGCATACGCCAGGGGATTATATCGGGGGACTTGCGTGATAACTGTTTCAGCAATCTTAACCAGTTCACATTCAAAACTAATTTCAGTGACTGATCTCTGATTTCCAATACCCTAAGCATAACTCCAGATTTTGGCAATGCCACAAAGAAATCAGCACTCAAACACCCACAGATTTGGCGTATCTCCTGCACGTACTGGCCATGTTTCTGAGCCGCATGAAAGGACTGATATGACTGCCGTGGTATATAATCGACACTCGATAGATAATCCGATATAATGCTGGTTCCACAGACGGCCGAGCTTGACAAAAATCAGCAGCGCCTTCTGCTTATGCAACGACAAGTCCTCTGATAACCAACCACCTATCGAGAAGTAACTGTTTATCTCAAGAAACCTATATAACGCAGCATAGGATTCTAGTATCAGAGTAAGCTGTAGTTGGCGTAGGGCACACTCAGTCCCGTCGTATCATTTTCCGTTTCAAATGAGCAAAATTTATCTCAAACATTGATACTTTGATGTTTAGACTATCGAAATGAAACCTACAACATACCTGGATATTCACCCAGAATAACAACATTATTTGCATATTCCAAGTCAGACTGTTTACTGCCTGAGCAAAGAGCAGCGCCTTCTTCCTCACATGAGGATAAGGCTAGTTCAAGAACCATTTTAAATACTGAGTTAAAGAGCATGGGCGTTAGGAATTAACCCTGAAGTACACGCCTTCTCATAGTGACCTCGGATGAGTGATAGTAAGCAGAAATTCGTCTTCAGCTGTTCGAATACATGATTGAAAAATAGAAAGGAATTTCTGTAACAAATCTTTCAATGAGAAGCATAGTCATAGAGATGTATGCTGGTTTCAATCGAATGCTGCTATCATATCAAGGAAGACAGAGACTGTGGACTGATGGAAGAAATGTCTTTTCTCTAGAATTTGTCGTAGGATAAAAACGGCACGGATACAGCCCCAAAGGAGTTTGAAATCTCACTCTGATTATCATTTTTGCACCTATCAAATCAAAATCACGACTAGAAGTGGGATGAAGATACATACGAAACTGATTTCACTACAGTTTCCACTAGAGGACTCGTCATCTTTCCTGTAAATAGGTTCAACCATCTGTTGAAATCATTCTATGAGAATCTGTTCACTATTTCGGATTACCCCGAGAAGATTTGTTGACTCCGAAACCATATCTTCACCTCGTTCCTTGACAAATAATTGAGGACAAGCCTTGTAGTCTAACAGCTTCATACCATTTCAGATAAACCACTACTCAAATAACCTCCTGTTTCCATGGTAGAGAGATATCTCTCTGCGTCCTTTCTCTTGTGGGCTTTCTCAGAAGTTTCACTTCAGAAGTGGGCCAACTGAACCGCACCGCCTAGCGTTCTGGACGAAGTTCATGAGAGTTAATCAGTGAGTCGCCAGATTCCTTGTCTACCTCACTTAGCCTGGCTTTCGTGGACGGGCACTTCTGGTCAACCTATGGAGGTAGTGATCATTTCCAAAAGACGCAGTCTTCTCCATTTCTCTACACTTTACAACCCACCACTGCTCACCGTCATTTCTCAAAATCCTAATAAGTTGGCGCCGTCGTGCATCATTGGGAACGGATCTGTGATCAACTAACAGAACAACTTACGTGAAAGGTATACGTCATTTGTGAGGCCCTCTTGAACCTCATTCTTGATGGCACTGAAATAATTGTACGTGGGGTCCTTCGTTTGTGGCTACTGTTAACTTAGATCATGGGTACTTGGTTCCATAGACGTCCACGTGGAAACCAGAAGGTTAATTATTGTGCAAAAGCACCTGTGTGGAACAGGTGACTTCAGTGTTTGCATGATCATATACAAAATGTAAGCAGAAGCAAGCTCGTAGCATAGCGTATTCTGAGTCCACAGGTGTGGAAAAATGAAGGAAAATCCTTACTACTTAAGACCAGGGTTGATTTGCAACAATATCGTGAACAATGTGAAGCTATAGCAAGACGCACGTGATTCTATGCCACCTTATATGGCAGAAGTTCGTACTTGCCAGAAAAACATATGGCCAGATTACAACTTGATGAAAGGATGGCCGTTGTTAGTTTGATGGGCTGGGATACTAAACGAGCCTTCTATGGATCTTCCCGAATCCTCCAGGCAGTCATAATAGAGTAATAATGTGACGTGTGTGAACCACAATCTTCCACTTTGGGTTGGAGTCTCAGTTTGATGGAATCGCACCCATCAGGTTTCCTAATAAAGATGTAAAAGCTACAAACGGTTTTCGTGGTTTACACTAGTGTGTTGAGTGCTCTAGAGTCAGCATGAACCATTTGATAATCAGTCCACCTACCTTTGTCGCCAGTCGTGCCTCCAACGGAGAGATCCTGGATCCTAGTAGTCAATTGCTATGTGGTCTCCGGGTTGTGACCTATGAGATTCCAGTGACTAACGGGCGCTACTTCGTGTACTGGGGATATTAAACAAACCCTTGAGAGGCGGTCCAGACAGCGGGGCGGTTAGGTATTCGACTTACAATCAGCTGACTGGGAGGGTTGAGGATAACTCGTAACCATTCAACAATAATGCATAAATTATTAGTTTGGGCATTCTGTGATAACGAGGGAATACTACTATGATGATTACCACGTCAAGTATATTGTGTTCCGTATCCGAACATATACTCTATCCGAATCGCCAAGGTAACTTTGTTCAGATGTCGACCTCTATGCAGCCAGAGATTCCCCAACAGCTTCGAATGGAGACACCGTACCTGCTCCGTTAACTGAGGTTTGTACGCTGAAGGTGAAGCACAGCGGACAGTCAGCTAAACAGAATAACGTGATAGCTTGTTTTTCTGCTTACAGCAACAATTCGGAAAATGTTCTTAACAGAAACTTCGGCCCGAATTTCTTGTAGAATTTTATTCCTCTCGTTTATGACAAAGTAATGATGCTTTTGGCTCTGGGTGTTCTTGAATTCAACACTGCCGAAACCATACAAGCATTCAAAGTATTGCAGTATGCAAGGATCGGAGTACTTACGCGAGGGGTGCTTGTGCTTGATTCGCAAAATACAGAGGAATGAAAAGGCCATGAGCCCAAGGTTCAGCAATTACGTCAACAAGATCCTACACTTACAATAATCGAACATCAAAATGGCTCTCTGCATCACGCTTGCTACTGTAACACAACCATATGACCTTGGTGTGAAGGTCATAATTTTAAAAAAGAACTGACGCTTTTTGCGTTGAGCTCACCATCAGTTTCAAGTACCTCGTAGAACTGAGAAACAGTGATGATGCCTAATTTTCCAATAAAAATCACCAGCTCATTTCTAGTATGTCGAGCAACGATTTTTTCCACCCAGACACCGAAAGTACAAAGAGTACGCGAGGCAGCAAACGGTTTGTTCCTATATTTAAGACTTATTCAGGTAGGCAAATTTTCCAGGTTAGCTCCAATAGAGAACAGAACAATCTGTGAACAACCAAGCACCAGGTACAACATTTCAGTTTTAGTGACTCCATAGCTCAACTTCAACCATCCCTGGATTTCAGAGACTTAGGTTTTTATACATCTGGTAGAATAATACAAAGATAATGTGAATTTTTCTAGGATTCTTGTTCACACGTTCACGCAAGGAACACATCTATTAATGGTCATCTATCTGCCAAATACCTAGAGGTTGCCATCACCCGTAGTCTTCGTTGGACTGAAAATGTTGCCTGCGTTTTCATAAAAGTGAGAAGACTAACCTACTACATTTTGCGCCTGAAAGCAGACTTTACCCTTTAATATCATTCAACTTTTTGTGCTTGCTTGCATATTACATCATTGGTTGTATTCTTCTCCCGTATTCCTCCCTGGACTAAAAGCTGAAGACTTCACCACAATACAAATGTCTCTCAAGCAGTTATCTTAAACAACTGGATTGCCTCATAGAGATCTCACACACTTCATTATATCTCATCATCATAATTGGTGCAAAAGATTCTACAATAGAATTTCTATTGACTCTCTTCACCCGCTTCTTAAGACTTTGGCTAGTGTGCTGCTCGGTATTCTATTGGCAATAGTTGTGAAATGATTTATACACCTACGAGTGCCTACCGGTCTTCGGTTGTCCCTCACCTCGCTCGCTTCTTATATAACCCTGTAAACCTCGACACCGAACTGAGAAGTCACTAAGCGTGTTAGTTCCTAAATCGTACCTTATGAGTCTTTTTTGTTGTAAAAGCTGAGTTTTATGTGTGTAACTGCTGTAAATATAGCCATGTACTGCTGAATAGTCATCCATTGGGATCCATAGAGCAAATACTTCACTTGACTTATCATCAACATTGGACTGACCAAATGTTTCTAGTAATGTACGGCTAGAAGATAACTTGTGGAATCTCTTTCCGCGGAAAGATTGCTATTTCATAAAAAGAGCACAAAATACATCGAACGAAATTCTGCTGGTGATCACCCAGTTGGGTTTCGTGCTAGGTAAAACTGGTCGAATGATACGGTCTTGCACTTAGATATCCATAACATCTTGTTTGGCGCATTTTTCGGGAGTGGTTACTAAGCAAACATACTCTTCAGTTCGTAGATACCATGGAATTTCAGATAACACCGATGAGCGTGATTCATGTAATTCATTTATTCAATTCTCCGAGAATAGGAACTTTCGGGGCGAAACTCCTTTCACGTATCAGTGGAAGTTTCGCCACTTGAATTCCCCTGTCATCAAACCAGTCTGAAAACAAAATTCATCCATCATGAACTGTAAAATAGAATCCGAATAAGCGGCCCAAATTCGAATAGATTTCAGTGTATCTTCTTTATTTCCACGGGTTCCACCAATTGAGAGTCAGGAATGGTTTCAGACGTTGCCAACGGGGGATCAACACAGTGTCTGACTCCTCCGATTGTGATAGATTGACAATGGAAAAAAGTTTGTCTTCAATTTCTGTTCGGTCGTTTTTGCACTGATAATCACTTTTATTGATTTCTAGATGACCATAGAACTATCAAAATTGCTAGCAGTTTTGAGGGAACTAGATACAATTTCGTGAGTCACATATGAGTAATTTGCTCAGGCTAGGGTTAACTGAGTTTAAAACTGGCACGCATCCAGCCACAAATATGGAGTATTTGTTTCATCTGTCTAATCCTTATGGTCAGGTCGTACGAAAGTTCACCTGTCATTAAATATAGACCATTTTCTATCTTGACTTGCTAGTGCAATACTTCATTCATCGATCTGACTGAACCAAAAGAGACGTGTAATTCACCCAACAAACCGATTCATCGACGAAGGCTTCCCTGAGCAAACGTGTCACGCATCATTACAGTGTATTACATTCACGTTGCAATGTTAACCGGAAAAAACTACGGTCCTTGTGATTGTTAAGGAAAGCAAAGCTCTGTATTACTGTTAATCGGATTGGTACAGTAGACACGAGCTAACTCAAGTCGGCAGATCGGTTTTGGTCGATTGACATAAATCAGAAGATGCTGGTTCTAACTGTTGTCTTAAATAAAAAAGATAAATCAGGTGACCGGTTGAATGAACAAACAGCGCGCTCAGGATGTAGCCATCAGTCGAATTAGTCAACCGTGCACGCATGAGGGAGCAGAAACCACACACACGTTCAGCCCACGCAAAACAACTCACTTCGGTGCGTAGTGCGATCTGACTGGTGAATACAGTCCGGAATAAAGCATGACTGGCATGAATACTGCGTGCGCGTACTGGCAGCTGTAATGTGAGAAAGACCAGACAATCGTTCTGTGGTATGCATGCACGTGGGTGCATGTTTATGCACAGGACTGACTAAACTGGACAGGACGCTGGCGTGCAAAATTCCAACGCACACTGGCCCATCAGTGCTCATGGCTATAACGCCACGGCCACAAGGCCTAACATACTCGGTGTAGCAAATAACTGGGTTCCGGTATTTTAAGTACTGAACTGCATACATTTTTACTTAAGAAATCGAAAAGATACAGAAGTTATGCCAGATAGGTCGTTAGCTAACATCTAGGATCCGAATAGTCAGCTGTGATATTGTTTCTGCTGAGATTCACAATGAACAACGTTCGGAAGGTAAAACAGAACGAATTTTACCGAATCTGTCACGTTTTCTGTTTTCGATCATAGTTAATTATTCAACGGAGCTATTGACCAGTACACTGAACGGGCATGGTTTATCAAAATTTGAAAAGTCTGAGTGAGGAGTGATTTCACTCCCACTCAAAAATCAAATAACTTCGGTGCACATACCTCATAGGACTGTACAATGAGAGTCTAGGAATTCATAGAAGACCGTATACGCCTGTGATAAGAAAAGGATCTTCGCGATGAAACCTTTCACAACGGAGCCCAATTACTATAAATATATATATATATATATATATATATATATATATATATATATTATATATATATATATATATATATATATATATATATATATATGGTCCTCTAGGTTGGGGGTTGATTTGAGCTGGCAACTCAATCGGCAAAATCAGTGGAAGAATAATTGATCCAAGCAAATGGGCTTCCACTAAGCCATCCCGCTGCCTTGCGGATAGGTTCTTGTTAGAACTAAAGGCTTTGGATGAGGACCCTAATCGTTCTCCTGCTTTGTGGCTGGACACCCTAGCAGTACCCGTCCAACATCTCCCATGAACCGCACGAATATAAAGAATCCCATTCTGCATCGATCGTCGCGCAGGATAATCAGGACCACGCTGCCCATTGCATCGAGCGGGGTGGGTAGTAATAAGTGGGCTACTGCTCAGAGTTCCCTCGCTTTTATTCAACCTTTGTCTTCTGTCCCTAACCGCCCCTCTTTGCTCCATCTATCCACCCATAATGCTCCCACCGATAACACGGTCGATACTCGCAACGATTCACTGTCAAATAGTATCGGGAATAATCCTTAAGCGAAACGCGTATCCAGGATTCGAGCAGTGTGATTCAACTAACTGCTGCTGGTATCTCGTCGAGGTATTTTCTGCGTACTTCAAGAGGCGAAGTAGCTCGAACTGTGGGTCAACGTGGTGTAGGAATTGTCTTGACTGATAAGGCTGAGGCTGCCCTTTTAGACTGGAGCCCTGTTAACAGTCGTTTATGTGCAGTCAGATTCCAAGGGTCAGTTGGCATTCGAAAGGATAGTTGTGTTAAGCGCAATTTGTTTGTGATCTCGGCATGCGCCCCAACGGACTGCAGCTCAGACTTGCAAAAAGCTGAGTTCTATGATGCACTCGCCACTCTCGTTCGCAGCAGTAAAGGTTCCGACATTGTAGTGCTAGCTGGTGACTTCAATGCACAAGTTGGCAAACTCAGTGTGTCAGAAGCCTGTTTAGGTGGGCGTTGTGCTTTACCTGCTGAGCGTACAGATAACGGGGATAGGCTTCTCCAGTTTTGTGCAGACAATCGATTGTTCTTGTCTAATACGAATTTCCGACACAGCTCGCGTCGCACAGCGACATGGCGCTCTAACTCTACAGGTACTTTGAGTCAAATCGATCATATTGCCGTAAGCTACCGGTGGCGCAGTTCTGTTCAGAACTGTAGATCTTACTGGTCCACGTACGTAGAGTCGGACCATGCATTCGCTCTAATGCGATTATCTCTCCAGCTCCATGGCCATCGTCGCAAACTGCAAACCGGATTAGCCGTGCAACGTTTGTGTGATCCAGACGTCAGCACCCGTTATGAGCAGAAGTTAGCACATGAGCTAGGATTCACGGAGAACAGTAATGTAGATGAGCATTTAGCTCATATCAAACAGGCGATGCACGTTGCAGCAGGTTTTGCCTGTGGTTTTAGCTCCGTTGTCCATCAGAGACACTGGATTTTGCTAGAGTGGCTGAGTATAATGGAGCAAAAACGTCAGCTCTAGGACTGTAAGGAGATGAACAAGATGCGGAGAAAGCTGCAAAGACAAGTTACGAAAAGCCTTAAGAATGATCGCGAAAATTGGTGGGTCAATGTAGCCGAAGAAATGGAAATAGCAGGTGCTTCAGGTAACAGTCAAAGACTGTTCAAACTTATTCGTGACACCGGTGGACGGCGAACTTAGGTAAGTGAAACGATTTGCGATGGGAATGGAGAACCCATCCATAGCAAACAGCAAAGGCTTGACCGTTGGGCCGAATAATTCAAGGAACAGTTTAGCTGGCCACACGCTAGTGTAGTTACTCCTGTGTCAACAACTGTGACTCCTTGGGTGGTATCACTTGAGCCCCCATCAGAAGTAGAAGTAGAGTCATGCATTCGATTACTAAGGCGGGGGAAAGCGGCAGGTCCCGACGAACTTCCTCCAGTTCTTTTCAAACTGGGTGGTGAGGCGTTGATAAAATCACTAACCGCTTTGCTCCATGACATTTGGAAGGAGGAGCGTATTCCGTTAATATGGAGTGAGTCGTTGATTGTTCCCATCTTCAAGAAGGGAATACGCAATGACTGCAGTAATCATCGTGGGATTAGCTTAATCCCGATACTCACCAAAGTATTAGCTTCGATTTTGCTGCATCGTCTTACACCGGGTCGCGAGAGGAATGTCCGCGAACAACAGGCTGGATTCCGCCCAGGTCGAGGATGCATTGACCAGATTTTTACCCTTCGCCGGCTACTTGAAACGCGTCACTCCCACCGCCGACCGACAATCATGATTTTCTTAGACTTAAAAGGCGCTTTCGATTCAGTTGATCGAGCAGCGCTTTTCAGTACTCTTCATCGAAAAGGTATGCCGCAGAAGTTCGTGAACCTAATGAGATCATTGTATTCTCATACTTCTGGCCGCGTCCGGGTTTACGGTGAACTATCTGGTCGGTTCGAAACGACCAGTGGTGTTCGGCAGGGATGCCCTTTGTCTCCATTCCTGTTCAACTTCGTCATGGACGAAATAATGGACAGTGCGCTGCAAAATCTTCAGGATGTAGGCGTCGAACTAGGAAATAGTGGAAAGCTGTGATTTAGATTACGCAGACGACGTTGTCTGCTTGTTCGAATCCACGGAACATGCTCAGCGTGTACTAGATAATCTCGCAAGAGCTGTAGCTCCATTCGGCATGCGCTTTGCACCTTCAAAGTTCAAGGTAATGTTACAAGACTGGACGTCAACAATTCCGAGCTTGATGCTCGATGGGGAGGTGCTGGCAGTTGTCGACCACTTCACCTACCTCGGTAGCTGCGTGACGACGGATGGGACCACAGAAGTGGAGGTGAGTACGCGGATATCCAAGGCTCGAGTGGTGTACGCTGGACTGAAACACTTGTGGCGTCGATCTGATATTTCACTGAAGTTGAAAGGTGTATACTGTGCCACAGTGCGTTCGGTTTTGTTGTATAGTTGCCAGACTTGGAGTCTGCGTGCAGAAGATATTCGTCGTCCTGAGGTTTTCGACCATTTATGCTTGCGTAGTATCGCTAAGACTGGATGGAATAGCCGAGTGAGCAATGATGAGGTCAGAAATCGAGTATTGGGTACCAATTCAGAGAACGTTTTGTCACAACGTATTCGGCTTAGTAGACTTCGTTGGTTGGGACACGTGTTACGTATGGCAAACACACGTCTACCATACCGTGTCCTATTCTCCGCCCCTCCTAGGGAGTGGAAGAAACCATGTGGAGGTCAACAGATGACGTGGCAGCGAGGAATGAGAAAATGTACAACAAACTTAGGAAAACTAGGTGCTTCATGTCTTCGTGGTTAGGGTCCAATAGATCCATCAACCAGTTGGCTGGAGACACTGAAGGATATGGCTGCGAACCGCGAGCAGTGGCGATCGTGTTGTCACTTTCCGTGCAATCAGAACGATTGATCAATGCATGTTTGTACAGCTAGACTGTGTATTGCGTGTGTTGGCTACTAGGGCATTCTTTCCTTTTCCCACCCATGTAGGTCCAGTCCCTGTCCATCTTGTATATTCGTACTTTCTAATTCAACGTGCAATATGGTGAGAAAGGCATTGGTCAGAGGGGCTTGCCCTACTGTTTAACGCTGTACGATGATGATGATGATTATATATATATATATATATATATATATATATATATATATATATATATATATTGATAGCAATTAGTATGTAAATGCGTGGGCAAAATTTCCTGAAGCACCTGACCGGTTTCGCGGTTGTAGCTCCTCATCAGATATGCTTATCCGACACTTCTGTGCCCACTCATCTTCATACTTTTACACCCCCATTTTATATGTTCACAAGGAACTAATTTCAGTCGTCCTGAGTGTGAATGGATGCTCTACAGTGAAGAGTCCACGAATGAACCACATCTGTGGTTCAGCCTTCTGTTGAATACTTTCTGGTTAGGGACCTTCGTTCGATTTGTACCAAGTACTCGGCATATATCACTGTAGGTGAGTGAAAGCCATGACTGAGTGAACAGATAGGTATACATGCGCAAAATTTGTGTACTTTCGTGGTTTCTCCCTCGTGAATCGAAACTTTTATCGATAACGGTGAGAAAGTGAAATAAATCGCATATTATACCGAAAGGATAGCCGGATCAATAAGATCGACTTAAAATTAACTGATATAAGTTAATACAGTCTTGCCAGTTAATTAGGCGGGGATTCCTAAAATGTTCATGAAGTCGTTTTTTTTTTTAAATCCATGGAAACTGTTTCATCTAGCTCTTTAGGAATCGTCCGAGATGTACATTTACGAAGTCTAAAAAGGAGCTCGAATTGTGCGTACATGGCATCCTTGTTCACCTTTGCACACTGAGCGTCTGTACACGGAGGCTCTGCAAGTTAACGCCTAACAATCGTCTCAACCGCAACGATGGAGCAGAGATTTCAAGCAAATGGATGGCACTTACGACGCAGATGGATGAGCACCAAAACGGGTCATAACACTTTGTTGATCACAAATGACCCCACTATCACGGACACATAATATGGACGGAGATTCCCCCCCCCCACCCTTACATTAAACAACATCACAAACACAGACCAATACACGAACACACTGTGACTAGCACCCAATTGCTCTAAGCTATCATTGCAGTTTCATTCGGTTGTAAAACCAGTCTTGATAAAGATAACCCGTAGTGTACGAAACGTCGACAACCTACCAACGATTTCGACTACGCTGTGTTATTGAACAATAAAATTCCACCGTCCCTTTTGTTCCCCCTAAAAACTCAAGCGGGCTATCAGCTTTTGGCTTCCAGACAACATGGCCTCACTGATTCCTGTTCCCCTTCCGTCATAGACGTCTTACCTTATCTTTGTGGGTAACCTGTTGACCTCCGTCAATTGTTCTGAACGGAAGCAGCATTCAACTCGAGGTCATGGACTCGTGCGTCGCTTCATCCGCAGATCAAAAGTGCATATTTAGACGTTACCCTGACTTGAACGTAGCTTAGAACTATATCTTTGAAAAGACAGTGTCCAAATTCGACGTGGGTAGTTGAGCGAACACTTTTTCGAAAATAGTCAATTCACTTGTTTGAACTAAACAAGATGAGTATGGCTCCCTTTAGCTTTGAAGTAATGCGAGAAGCAATCTTAAAATCCCTTTTTTTCTCCTTTGCTTTCGAATCCATCGAATTCGTATGGGTTGCGTTCAAATAGCGCAGCATTACTCGCACGATCCATTAAGGTGATCTATGGTGCCCGTGGCGGAACGGTCCAACACTTTCGATCTAATTCTAAATACAAACAAAGTTTTGTTCTCACTTGAATAAAAATCCGCACCAAAAGTTTACTATCAAAACTATCTCAAAATTGACGGCTTCAGCGCACAACCCTCCTGAGTTTGTTCTGACAACGGATCTTTAATGGGAGCACATTTACAACTTGAGAAAACTGTCACCTTAGGTTACCCTGAGCAGTCGTTGTAGGTTACGATAAGTGTGATTTCCAATTTTATTAAACATTTTAATAACGTCTCGCTGAACACACAGCATTCCTATCATTTTCCCTGCTTCGTTGATTGCTAACTTTGCACTGATCGGGGACTTACACAACGCACACCTTGAAGTGCAGTGACATTTTCAGATGCTAATAATCCGGTGATTTTTGTCATGTTTCCATCCTTTGCCCTAGCACTATTTTGAAACCCTGCGTAACGAATTTGGACTTACCGCATACCCATACCAGAAAGCTACTTTTTGCAGTGTTTGCGATGAACGAGAACACGGTACTCAGGGTATCCGTTTATTGGTGCATAAGTAAGCAAGTCCCGGAAACGCAGAGATCGCACGCTTTACATGCAGTCCACACGACCAGACAAGACCGTCCGATGTGGGCCAAAATTCAAGTGTATAATGTGGTTCTGTCAGATGCAGGGTGCGGATGTATGAGTATATGTCGCATTCAATAATCATGAAACAATCGACTATCAGCAAATTAAACTAAGGTAATTCTGTTATGGGTACGGAGGCCGACAAAGTCACACAACTTCCATGAATTCGGTTTTTCGTATATTTTCAAACTTTTGGTTTCAGTAGAAAAGCTTTTCCACTGTGTAATACACAAACGTGTATGTAAATGAAACCAACTGTTCTGTTTTATATAATATCCTCATTTTACCTGCCCACTATATCCTCCGATGCGTTCACCATCAAAGCCTGTTTTTATAAATTTTAATTGAAATCTTATCCTCTCAAAGGTGAATGTCATATATCGTGCACTTGACTTCACGGTTTTTGGTTCTGCTTAGTGAACTTTCACGGATCAAGTTTCTAGTTAACAGTGATAAAAGTGTCTTGACAGGCTTATCATAACTTTGCTTTCCCTGATGTTTGTGATTCTTGAAATAAAGTGTATAATTCGTAGCAAATCGGAATGTTATGCATGGTCCCAGCTCTGCTTTTTAGATTACCGTAACCTTCTGTTCGCTAAGCTAGCTGACCGTACCATACTTGTCACATTCCAGTCCCGGAGTACGTGCACGCTTTGTTTCGTTTCCGTCTTTCCCGGTAAAATATTTCAAGTTGAGCGCTACCGAATAGACTCTGTCAAAGCGAGACCTTAGCCTAAGAAGACGAGGTCCAAACACCTTAGAGCACGGTATAGTACGCTAGTTTCCCATTTTTGGGAATCAGAACAAAACTCACATTATGAAAAGCGTTCAAAATTAGGTACGTAAATCGTCCCAGAAGAACCAAACGTCATTGTGGTTGGCCAGCATGTCGCCCATCAACTGTTAAACATTAATTCATGCACCTTAGGATGAGCTGTGAATCAACGTATTCTCACCTTCAAAAGCCCAAGTCCACAGTACACACGATTGGTAGAGCTATTACAAATAGCACATCAGTAACAGAAGTGCTAGGAAGATACCATCTTGATTTGATGGTGAAACGATTGCGTACCAAATGTCAGACTCAGAGACCTGGAGAGCGTGAGATAACAATGTGTCTGTACATCCTGCTGCACCGCGACTCTTCTCTGGTTATCAGAATCCAAACTACTCATGAAATAGAGCATCTAAATAACCTCGCATTGTGGCGCGGAATGCTGGGGCAAGAGAAAGACGTGGATATCAAGGCAAACGGACGAACCAACCGAGGGCCACAGACAAAAGAACAGACGGCGAATATGCCGGAGGGCTCTCGAAGCAGACAAAGGGTGGCTTACAGACTACCAGAGGGGAAGTAGCGGGAATGCCGGCAACCAGCAACATAGTCCAGGTAAGGGGCTGCCGATCAAACCGTCAAGTGGGACAACCGGACCAACTGAATATAAATGATGCCCAAGAGAAGCAAGCTATCGGTCACGTGCAACTGGCCAGAACACCGCCGAAGCACTCAAACGGTGTGAAAAAAGTACTATATAAACGATTGTATGTGTTTCATGGACTTGACTTGGTTGGTCGTGGAAATACAAGTATCCTAACCCATCTTGTCATCCTTGTTACAATATGATCTACATTCTCATAGACACTTGAGATTCACCATATCCAATTCTATCAGGGGCACTGTTATCACAGCACATTGGGATTTTGTCGTATTCTTGTACAAATGCCAGTAAGACACAAACTCACCATCATACCACTGTTGTACATAGCCTGATTTTCACCCGTTTCGGAACAAAGTGGTTTATTCCATTACGTAATCAGGCCATAGCTGAGGCCTAGTTGAGGAGTTGAACCAGCTGGGAAACAAATGAATCGACTGTACCCACGACCTATCAGACATTCTATAGTTCACCAAATGGTCATTCTTCGAGATCAGAAGATGAACTGTGTGGACAGGCCAGCCTTGGTACTTGATTACAATCACTATATATGTCTCAAAAATAAACGCACACACCTTATCATCACCGAAGAATTTCACCACAGAATGATGTGTTACCATCACTCATGATTTGTCTATTATTGATGAAGGCTTGACGCCGAACAAACCATGAACTGCAAATCGATTTGTGAGAAAATGACTGAAAGCCTCTGAGTCGTAGGGTAACCAATACCAGCAAGGACTCCGAGCTGTATCTAACTACGCCCATGACAGACTTTTCAGCAGAAATAAGTTTGAATGTGAACAACGTGAACGGTCGGTGCCGGGTAATAGTTTGTCCTCCATGTCGCCCATGTCGGCAATAAAAAAGTGAGTTTTCCGGAGCGATAAACGATTCGTTCAATCTATTGACCTGATAAATACGGAGCTCTGCTTGGCCATTATCATTACCATTGGGACTTATTAAAAAGTATCCGTGTTCTTATTTTCAGTACATATTCAGCACACTGTTTACCCTTGGCTAGTGATAACCAGATTTCAAAAGATCATTGGTACAAGCAACAAATAAAAGGTTACCATAACGGTCATCACGAAGTTGGTTGGTAACCTGAACGACCATGTTGGTGGTAGGGGATTACTTTGATGATCTACCATATGTTGTGGTCAAAGTAACTTTCTGACCGAATTTAGTTGGAATCCATATGTTCGCAAGTAAACGGCAATCTGAAATGTGTTCTTTAATTGACTGGGTACATATACGGTTAAAAAATGAGGACAAACAACGAAAATGTGGTCACGTCGGCCCTACGGTTCGTAGAGATTTATTTCACTGGTTCGTGCAGGAAAGCTCGATCATCGCTACAACCTAGTTTGTACCTTTTTGTGTAGATTTCCAGGGTCACTTATTTTGGCTTAGGTGCAACGGAACAAATCTCCACTCTTCGAAAAATTTTATAACAAAAGCACACCTTCCGTAGGCCTAGCGTATAGGAATGTCGTCCCGTTATTGAGCGATTCGCAGATAAGCGAATCCCAAGTCCCAGGAAAGAGAACGCAGGCTTGCTTCACTACGTGCTCATTGGGACAGATTATCAAACGGTAGCACTAACGTACCTCGGATTGTGGTTAAACCGAGTACGGAATCAAGACAGTCAAAATGCATGAAAAGGCCCACGAAACAATGGTCAGAAAACGCACGAAAAGACAGTGTACGAGTGAGTGAAATGGTCCTCGAGGGAAATCATTATTTACGGAAGCATTTTGACCAATCACCGGTCAGAAGAGAAGTGATCGTCTGAGGGAACACTTGCGTGGTGATGAACAAACTTAATAGCATAGCTATAACAAAATGATATGATGTAAACAGGACGTCTATAGTTCAGTCATTCAAAAAGGTAAAGCATAGGGGGGGGGAGAGAGAATTACGTCCAAACGGTGGGACCCAGTCGAATAAAGCAATCATGAGATGATAACAGAATAGTTTGGGTAAGAACCAACACGTGTGTGGGGAGGAACGTGCGGAAACGATAAGGCCGACGGAGTGGCCATGGCAACCAGTGGGTCAGTGTACATGGGGGCACAACGGTGAAGAAAGATTAAGTGTGCATTAAAAACTATTAGGGACCGGGGTTCATATATAAACTGTATGAGCAAATAAAGCCAGCAAAATGGATGCAAGACAGATACGAGTTAACGTCAATCATCACTTGCCAAAGAAACACGGCGAAAGCTTGTGTGGGTGGACAAATAACCATCACACAGGAGTGGACTTGAGGTGACGATGGTCGGTGTGGTCTAGGGGTCTAAGCTCATGGCAAACAAAAGAGCTGATTGATAAATGCAAAACAGAACGCATGGGATCTGGACTAACCCATTGTAACGGCCTTTCTTGAAATGACGAGCTGAATTTTCATGTCTAGTCCCAATAGGTCTCTACACCAACCATCACTGCTTTTTCCCTGTTCTAAGAGAAGTGTTTGACTCAGTCGACAGCACAGTTCTCTGGTATTGACTCTCGTTCACTTACATTGTGAAATCCCTGCCCATGAATAGCCGAGGCCAAGGTTTGGCGTACCGTACTCCTTAGCCTGAATTTACCACGAGAAGTGATGCACCTCTTAGTTGTCCCCTGTAGTGCTACCGATACAACACACGATGACAAAGAGTAACACATTTGTTAATTTGAACAATTACTGTTTTTGGTGGCGCCAATTGCTCCGCCTATGTACGTCGTCTGCACGCCGTTGCGCTCCTCCAATACACACGTTGTCCCACTCCAGCGTTCTGAGTTCTGCGTTGCTCGCTGCCGAGTATATTCGCTATCGGGTCACAAACCGAGGACCAGGGGCTACAGACGCTATATGGGAGTTGGTCCTGACTTAACTGAGGAGAATCCTAAACGTCTCTCTCCCTTTCTGTTTAACTTTGTGATTGATATGGTCCTAGATACTCCCCCTTTTTCGTGCGAGGATAGAGGTAGCAAAATCAGCTGAGAGAGAGTGTCAGACTTTGAATATGCGAGTTACGTGGTTCTTCTGGATGAAGATCCAGGTAAGTTGCAAACTTTTCTGTAAGGCTTAATTAACCCCTTAGTAATGTTCGGTGTGCTTATTGCGCTCTCATAGTGCCAGAAGTTGTTGCTAGACCGAGATGATTCTGCGCTAATACTTACGCTATTGATCGAACACAAGGATCACATGAGAAAAGGTGGGATCTGAAGATAAATCAATTGGAATATCCCAACAAAGGTATTGTGTAAATCCAACACCGACTGTAACAATTTACGAAGGGATTCTTCATTCCGTATCAAAGTTCAACTCCACATCCATGACCATGTAAGTGATGCAGCGCATTTGTTCAGTCTGTCATTTAAACCAGCTGTCTGCAGTGCATACCCATACAGTTCCATCTGGGACTAAACTCCGGGATGCATGATTGAGAGCCACACGTTAGTCCCGAGATATGCAATACTTTCCTTTAAACAAGTCCCTCTGTGTCACGTCGTCCATCACAGTAGTTGACCGCTGTGCATGTCACTGATCTTTATCGTACAAAGCCAGTGACGGGAGCGTGTTGTATCATGTAGTATTGACGTGTGTGTGAGTCAGTCAACATATCCTGGTGGTAACATGTATGAACGAAAATTATGAACCCTGGATTGGAAGCTTAGTTAGAACAGGTTAAATGTGCACTCCAGCTGATGATTGCTGGCAAGATGGATACTTTCATCATTTCCAAAGGTGAGTTGAGCTTTGATGTTGCGTGACCAATTTTAAGTATGTTACTGGATATTTTGTACCTCGTACGTAACTTGGTGCGAATTTGATGACACTGAAATAAATCCATTGTGTCATTTACGGCATTAACCCAGCTGCTAAAATTTGTCCACCACGGAAGGATTCAATTCCACCTATTGAATTTGTTCACGCTTCAGTATCACGTGCACTCTCGACTTGTTGAGTTCATAACAAGGTCTTCAGACGGTCGGCAATTGAATGGTGTCGCTAACCAGTCCAAATAACAGTGGCACATGTCATTCAATAGCAACGACATTTATTCTCAAATCAAACACGAAACAATTTTCATTCTGTAGTGAAATGTCATGCAGTCAAAAGAAGGAAAGGATGGGTGGTAAACTGAAAAACAGAGGGTTAGAAAACCACAAGTGGAAAGGGTTGGTTTATTCTCATTTCTTTATCCACACCAGGACTTCGTAATTCTCAACGGGTACTTCTTTACCTTTGTGCGGAAAATAGGCATTATCGTGTCCGCTATGGACCTGTTGTATAATGAAAATGTACAGAGTAAAGTATTAGTGGATAGAACTGGGAATCAGCACCGTTTAATCTACGATACATATTAGATGCCGAGTGCGAGGTCAAATGAACAACAATGTAACAATGTTTTATTACCCTGTTACTCCCATTTTACTTATAACAGATAAGCTGTACAACTTTTCAATCCGAGTTCATGACCAATTAGATGCCGTCAAAAGGGAAAGTAACCGGTGGTAAGGGGATTCGAACCGTGAAGAGAGTTTCACCACTGCAGCCAGGCCCTGTCCTCTCGAGCAAATCCCGTACACTGGGGAAAATGAGACTGTGTGATCAAAACCCCAATCACGAATCGGGTTAGAACAGAGAACTGGAAACATGATATTGGTTGTATTCCACTTTCGTCATAGTGAACCGTATTATTCGGGATCCCCCTGAGCTGTGTTAAGTGACAAGTAGAAACCCACACTGCTGATTTATCATGAGCTCACGGGTCATCTATCCGAATCGGCCTTCATTTCATTTATATTTTCCCAAAGACTATATGTAACAATATTTACACATTGAAAAAGTAAGCCGATAAAGTAATTCAGCAAGATTCTCAGTCTCAGAAAACCGTTAAAGAGTTACACAAAACTGTATTCGGTTCTCAAATTAAACTTACAGTTTACCAAATCTAGGTGATAATTTCATAAATCAACGTATAATTTTCCAAATCAATGTAAATATGGCAAATTGATTCTAGCTTATTGTATTACGTGGTTGCGCATATGTGCAGTAAAAAGAGCCGCCTCAAAGGCCCACTGCACTGTTGGGGCAGCCTACAACCGGAAATTGATATGCTTTATGGACAACCACTTAAGGTCCCAGTAGATCAGGTGTATTAAGCAGTCAGAAAACTGATCTTATATCGCTAGACAAAACTGCATAACCAATTTTGTCCGGTAAGCCAGATTCCTAAATATAGTTGACCAGAAAGTATTTACTGGCGTGCGTAAAATCCCGACGAAAGGGTTTGTTATTCTGTTCTGAGGTTTATTGTATGGTTCGAGGTTTTCTACAGAGATAATTTTCTTGCACCGGGAAAGCTTGTTTTACAGAGAGGTTATTTCAACCGGGGAGATTGCAATCTGAAGGAAACTACTGCACAATCATCATCATTTAAAAGAGCTGCATCAGTCAAACTTACCATCGAAAAGACGGAACACGTGAGGTGAAAATCAACCACTGAGGGATTCAAGCACACACACGGACGCCACTGAAGCCTCCGCACAGCCATTGTTCTGTTAGCTACGAGCTACGAGACAGCTACAGTACTTTCGATACTTTGAAAATGGATATCTTGCTCAAATTTCGCAACCCTGTGGATACATCAACTAGCAAGATCGGTGATAGTGGTGCATGAAGGACTTGTGGCTAGAAATTTCCAAATCCCTCAATGAGATAAGCATTCGGATTTTAAACCCTCCATCACCGGCTGCAGTGAGTGACTGGGTGCCTTCGTCCACCTCGTCAGTCTATCGTCTAAAATTCGTCATTGATTCGTTGCATTTGGGTTTTTACTCGACAAACAAAGCAACTCAGAGAAAGAGTATTATTTTCGACCCTGGTGATGGGGGACATTCTGTTTATGCGAATTCAAAGTTGGCGACCATCAGCCCCTTACACGAGTGCTTTGGCCAATTTCCTCTGTGAAATCGAAACTCTGCAGCTCTTCACTCCGGATCGGAATAACAGATCAATGGCTGCGGTGCAACGTAATAAAAGACTACGGGGTTGAAATAAGTGAATCGAACTGCTGATGAGCATTGAGAAGTGTTTTATGAAACGTTCAGTTGGTAGAAATATTTCTTGAACTAATGGGGGGAGGGGAATAAATTCGCCTCGATATCGTCATTCCTTACTAATCATGTGGAATATTTAGGAGATCGCATTTTAACTGAGCAGCCATGGGTAAAGTTGCTTACCTTTCCGACTAACTTTTCACCTTCCACTTCAGCTCGGGCAATGTACACCGGTTCACCGTCACCTGCGATCGCGGCTACCACCGAATTTTTGGGTACATGACCACCTTCAGCCGGGGACCATTTGTAACTGAATCAAGGAACGGAAAATCCACAAACTTGTCTTCTTGTAACCCGTATTCACAAATAATAGTTGCTAAGTGTTATGACCAAAGAAAACATTCTATGATGAACTTCTTTGAGGCAAAAGCAGAATACGTTCAAGAATCAATGTGATCAAGTCCAAGGGGATAATTTTTGGTCTCTTACGTCACCATGGGGCGGCTGTATGAGTATCAAGTCTTGTGCAGTTTCAAATGTTTTCGCGTTTGGCTAAAGAAAATTTCTTTTATAACATACCTCTCAACCATCTGACGCTAACGGTACCTCATATACTGTACAAAGCCATGACGCTCGTCTTGATGTGCATCGGCGATAAGAACATTGGAATCTGGGATATTCAAAAAATAATAATAATTTGCTGTCACTTAGAGAAAACAGACCAACACAACAAGTACATTGCTCCAATTTGACCCAGGCACAATTCAGTATGTTTCGAAGAGTACGGAACCAATCAGCATTGGCCACATAGTTTACTAACCAACGAGGGATGTAACTGCCATGAATGAATTGAACACCGGAAGCATATTTCATAACCACCCAGAGTGAAGACAGGCGGATAGCACTAGTTGAGATAGAACGGCCTTCGCCACGTAGGCTTAGCGTGGATACAGAATATTCAAGTCCGTTAGTTTTCTCTTCTAGAGAGCTGCTTCGGATGATGGTTGCGCATTATAATTCCTCCTGTTCGCCGTAGCTCGGTGTGGGATGCACTGTGAGACCGACTGGGAGCGTATCTTGTCTCAAGTGAACTTCGTTCAGTCATTGGTCTTGATCTGACGCTCGTTCAACATTGGTGCATCTACAAACCTGTCTTTGGAAGCAGTGCCCAACCCCAAAGTGTGGTCTAGCCAACTGAGGTCTCCAGATTTCGGTGAGACCACGAGGCTCAATTATGTGATCCCATCTGCGGTGCAGTAGGTGAAGAAAATCCACACGAAGGACCAATGGTCATTGAACCTATCCTGTCATCCAATTTAAGAGCATGACAATTCCCATTCGACAGTCCTAAAAGCATCCACACTTCATGAAATCCTAAACGCTCGCATGTGGAGCGGACTACACTAAGACTAAGGGAGCATCTTAGATGGCACGTAATACTGAATACATATTATGCACGGGAAATTCGAAAATAATGTACATCTTACGGAAATTCTAAACAGCTTCAAATTGCATTTATTTTACATACGTATCACCACCCTGTGGATATCTGTCCACAATGACTCCAATGAGACTTCATAAAACAGTTCGATCGATTTTTATTAATAATAATATTAATAATGCCCTTCGGAACGAACCATGGGCTGCGTGAATGACAGTGTGTCACCTCCCACCATTTTTTAAATTATTGCATGCCTGCGCATGAGTGCAATGTAAGGGGCATACCCCATAACCACACAGTCCCATCGCTCTACTAGAAATAACCGGTAACCAAACCATGAGACGTGGAGTGGAGAACCACACAAAATTTTTTTATGGGTCAGGCATGGTAACGAGCCGGACGACAGTGGATTACGGTCTACCAACAAAGTAAAGTGACAAGCAAACGCTCCAAATCACTTATCCACCATTGGTAAGGTGGTTTTGATTATTAACTGCAATCGTTGTGGGACAGTTCCGCTTAGCTACGTGCATCAGTCACCGATTCAGGTCCACAACACTAATTCATTCTGTTTCATGAGCTAGGTTGTACTGGTTTTAACTGGAGTCAACACAACAGGCACGCATCCAGGAATTAAGTGACACAGCACACTACCATTCGAGGAGAGTTTTTAACTCCAGGTTCTAGTCTTATTACTACTGAAAAATGACTCCAGTCAGAGAAACGCTACGCGAACATTCTTACCCAAGTAGGAAGCACTTACCAATTTCCACAGTTTACCCCAGTGACACAAAGCACCTCATACTGTGGCACTCCATGTTCCACACCGGCGTACGACACGTAAGTTTGTCCGGCCGATGGAATCAATTTACCAGGGATAAATTCTCCGGCATGCTTCGCTCTTGCAACAAAAGTATTTTGTCCAATATCGATGGCCCCTGGCGGGACAATTCCGTTGGAAGCTGGTACCCAAGATAGGGTCATTTGTAGACCACTGCCACATTTGGCCATGGCTATTGGCTGAAAATGTGTAAGAGCGTGAAGGACAATACTTTGGAAACTGATTTGTTTTAACAACTGAAGCCAGGCTTTGGAGTTATTTTCAGTGTGGATACTTTCAGCAGATGGTGAATCTAGGTTAATTCCCATTGAATTAAAACCTTTTTCTGGGCGTGGATTAGCATCAAGGTTCGAGCTCTGACCACGGAAGCTGAGGTGCTCGAACCAGTTCGCTCCGTCTATACAAATGACCCAAGAGCAGTTCTCTACTAGTGATATCCGAATTAATCAAAGGAAGACTGCTCACGCTTGAGCTCTATTCACACAAGAAACTGGTTCCAGTACTTGAAATTATATTACCAGAAGTCGATGACACCACCATCGACCGTAAAGATGATCCAGGCCAGCAAGTGCGACAGTGAATGTTACCCAACCCACTTGTCTCCTCTTGCGTATCGATTAATTGGCCGGTCAACCAACTGACTACCTAAAAGTTGGACTGACTGATTTGCTGGCTATGTGCTGTTCGTCGTTTCTTCATTCAATCGAGTAAGCAGGAGAAAAAACACTTGAAACATCTTTGTGGTGTGATACATTTGACTTGTTTACCCAAAATCAATAGAAGCCTTCAGAACTCTGCTGGCTTAATCATTTAAGTCGAATACGGTCCGCCTTGAAACACATGGCTAAACTGAAGCCGTTGACCGATATGTTAATTTGCATAAACAATGCAAATTTGCTAGTACTGTCCATGGTGGGGAGTGTTATCACCCACTTCGTATGTGCGTATTTCCCATTCTCAGTGCATCGCGCTTTTGTTAACTCGGCTTTATCGACTTGGGCGTCATTCGGGCGCCCCTTCATTGCAGTTGTAACTGAGTTGATGAAGGAATTTCACTTCTGTCTTATTCGTACACCGTCCAAACGCGCTTGTTTACGGAGTGAATATTTCTGATTGATATGAGTTTACTGAACTGATACTGGTTGTCAAGACTACTTCTTTAAGGTCAAAGAGTTTCTGGTGCAATCAACCACACCAGTACAACTAACCCTACTGCTACAGCTACGGCTGTTTCCACTAGGCAACGAACTATTAGACTGCATTGTTCAATTACTGACGCAGTCGGGATTAGCTTTGCTACTGTACGGTGAAAATAAGGACATTGGAATAGAGCAAACTAATGCATTCATTTTTAACGGTATCGATCAGTACAATCGATATTACTGGATCCAAATGACTGTGGTGACCATTACATTTAGGGTTAGTTTGACCTGCATTCAACTGGGTTAATGGATGATGAACTATGCATGTACATTTATCATGAAAAAGGTACGCACTAGATGCAAGTTTCATAAATTCCCACTATCACTTTAAGGTGGTTAGGTCACAGACTGAAAGCAAGATTGAAATGAATAACAGAACAGACGATAGGAGAGGGCATTAGTCTTCTCTTTCTCACGGGTTGTGAGAAACATCACTATGTGTTCGCATAGTACCGAGGATTAAACTAACGGGCACGTAGTCCACATAATAGGAAGGACTGAAGAAAGCGTTTACTAAGGAAACACAATGGTAAGAAGTCCGGCCTTTCAAGGACAAACTGATGCGATTTTCGTGCTGTTCGACTGGTTGGGATTTATAATTGATAATGGCTGATGGAGTTGGACTTCCCAGTATGAAAACTACAAATGGACTGTCCATGTTCAATAAGGAGCAAGCTCCTCGTGCTAACAATAAATTCTATGATCTGAGCTGTCTTATGTTTTTAGCTTTGTGTATTACACAGTTTTTTGCTTAACCGGATGTTTCGTAATCAACGAGCTGATAATTTTAGTTTTAATTGATAACGGTGCTGTTTTTAAAGCCACATCGTAATATAATAAACTAATCGGTGACGTAAATGTTTTCCTGTTCTATCTATCCAGACGAGTGACCATGTTCACTTAAACTGAGTGACGCAGTTAGGTTCAGGTCAAGGAAGCACCGGCTCTTTGTAAACGGTGTTAGGATCGATGTGGTTGTAAATAGGGTGATTGAATCTGCTGACGAGTAAGTACTTTTGATTACTCAATGCTACTGTGCTGTAATTAGAGTCGACCAGTGTCGTCACTCTGAAAGGTAGCTGCCAGACCACTTGTAAATTCTGAGCACTTTGTAGTTTCTAAACGGATGCATTTTCTACAGAGTGCCTCAGAATAAACTTCATTGGATATCCACTGGACTGCAGAGAGATGATTTATGTGCATCACTTAATGTACCATCTGTACGCGTTTCACATGTCCTGTGAAAAAACCGCTGGAATAAGAGCAATCATAAATCTTATAGATGCAAAATTCATGAAATGAAGATATCGTTCAGATAGACAGATTTTCTAATCGATCCGTGTCGTCGACGAGAAATACGAATATATGTACGTATAGGACTACATAAACAATCAAGCTGACTATCGCAAACATATGCACAGATGCAACGAAATGATCTAGGATACTCTGTGGTAACTCGTTTCGTAAACATTATCAACATTGATCAGAAGTCTATGGAAATCTAAAGCCCGAGGAACGAACAAGACGAGCACTCAAATTTATTGGGAACTCAATGTAGTTACAACACGGTTAGCACTAGAACAAAAACGAAGTCCAACCTTACATAGTAAAAAAACCAAATAACTATTTTGTGTTCCACAACGATTCGTTGGAATGTCTTGACTTCTCCGGACGATAAATTTCGCATGTCTACTCAAAACTTCATCGAAATTTATCGGTTGCTTCACGCTTTAGGAACACCCAAAATCGTTTGCGAGTGCGTACTGTCGAGTTGACGGCCCAGATACTGACGGCGGTTTGTGATATCTGATCCGTCTTCACATAGGTTGACTACAAAAACTGAAGCCTTTTTGGGCCATCAATTTAGTTTGTGAGGCAGTCACGTTTCTGGCACTCAACTACGCTTGTCATTAGTACAGCGTTAGAAGTTTTTGTTCATCACGGCGAACATACCGATAACCCGTTATTCTGTATCTAACATGTACGCAATATTTGGGTCACGCCAGTTGGGTTGCCTTTATCTGATGACTCATCCGAGAATCTATTCGGTTGAACTTATTCCGTTCACTTTGTCGGCGAGGGTTTTGACTCGGCACGAACCTATGCGGCCAAGGCTTATGAAGCAGGAAAACGGAGGATGTGAACGGGAATTCCCGGGTAACTTGCTTTCGTGAGCAAATGCTGTAGTTTGTATGCGACAGTATTGGTCGTAGTTGGGTAACGGAGGTACCCATAACGTCTTCGGCAGAAACTCCGTGGAAAGCGCCTTGGGAGTACTTTTAGGACTTCGGAAGGTGTATGCTAAACTTGTACACAAAGTACTCGACGCCCACAACGGATATTTTGACGACTCACTGCTACGCACTGTGTTGCAGTACACGAAAAGTTCAGGACTGTAGTTGTAGATGAGCGAACTGAAGCCCTTTTATTGAATTACGATATTCGCGTGGTGAATAAAATAAATTTATTTAGTCTTTTCCTTAGGGTGTGCAAACCTTGGATCACAGCTGTTACCGAGAGTAATGACCCGTGACAATTTTCGCCCACTAGAACGTCATATTCGGTTCGATTATTGGCCAATCTGATTAGGCGGGCGAGGCCCTATTCGTTTATTCCGATCAGGGAAGTGTTTGTGATCTTCACCCGCAACTTCAGGGAGGCTTACAGATCAAGCCATTCTCTTGCAACTGACAAGCAGCCTCAACAGCTAAAAACATGGACAAACCATTTGGATATGTGCCGTACGAACCAGATAAACATGGGATTAAATTCGGGCTGCTTGTGGACACAAAACCGGAGTAAGTTTGCTCTGTGTAGTCAAAGCTTAGGGTTATAGATAAAGAACTAATATGTGATCGATGTCTGACCAAAGACGTCTTTTCGCGGATGATGAATGTTTTGTGGAACAAATACCATAGCCTCACAATAGATAAATCTTCACTACTTCTTAAGTGACATGCACTACTCCGGCGCGTGGTATGACGCATGAAACATTTCATTATGCGGTCGCTTAATGGGTTATGACATCACCTTGTCATTCAGGGACGACTCATGCTGAGAGAACTCACACGGAAACAGCACGTGCGGGAGAGGGAACGTAAGAGATCTATCGCGTTGGGATGCGACAATAAAGTTAGCTGTATGTGCTGTTCATGTACTACTTCATTGAGCGAACCATGATGTCATACGGATGCTCTAAGTATTTAGCCTTATGTGCACAGCGGTTTGACATTTCACGAAGCTAATTTATTATGCTGAACAATACAAAATATAGTTTTTGAAGCATTTCATTGCCAGAAAGTTGGTCGATAACAAATAGTTAAGAGAAGTGCCAAAATATCATTCCAACCAATAATGTGATGGATTCAAAGGGGCGTTTTACGATGGAACTCGATTCACCCCATACTAACCATGATAACTTTGAAACCGATTCACATTTAAGTGCCGTCAGATCGGTTTGTTTAATATATTTATTTCCGAAGTTATGAGAAAAGATGTCCCTAATACTGTCAAATGAACATTCCATGTCGACGAATGTTAATGTCATTTAACTGCATCTGCCCTTACATTAATGGGGGGGGGGGGCGAAATAGAATAATGGAGAATCACAGGAAATATAAGAGATTATGGAGTGCTCGTGCGCAAGATGTAGATAGAACATTCCGTTATTAAATGAATTAAGAAAACTTATGCCCTAAAGCGTCTTCGAAATGCTCCGTGGGCATTTCTCAAGAATAATTTCGGCCCCGAAAGAAGGTTTTCAGGAGAAATTCATGTTTTATTGATCTTACAGAAAGCAGAAGACCACTAAGGAATGTGCAGTGAAGGATTGCTCACGCAGTCTCACTCTTGTAGATCCCTCCATGCAAGCTGTTCTCAGCGGTTGTAATATGGCCGAAGAATGAACGGTTTAAAAAACCAAACTAGATAGCTTAAAGTTCAAAACACACGGTTCACAAATCCACAAGCCGACTAGGTTATAATCCCAGCGGATACCGATACCTCTGAACCGCTGGTTATTCCTCAGCAAATCAAATAACGTTATTATACATTTGGTCTTTTGTTCTCTTCATTTATTATAAATTCGCGTTAAAATATTTAAGGAAGAGGTTCACGATCAAACGAAGGCCACCTTCTGGCCAAGCAAAAGACGAACACTGGACTGGTGTTCGGATCTGCTAGATGCAGAGTTCCCCAGTCCAGTATATGCTGTCCCAATAAGGCCAGTTCACCTGTGCGGTTCCAAAATATAGCTACGACGGGGGGAGGTTGTATGAAGACTGTCGTCATTTGACCACCGACCTCTCCGTAGCTTTGCTCAAACATAAAGGGAACACAGTAGAAGCAATGCTGAGGTTAGTTGCTGAGTATTAGGCGAATGAAATAAATCGTTAGGTGAAACACTGAGGCTCCCTACGCTAAGGTGATTCGGACATGTATCACGCATGTCACCGGATAGGATTCTCCGGCACTCCATGTTCGTTGATGCAGATAATGGTTAGAAGATACGTAAGGGTGGTCAGTCCGTGACATAGAAGGAAAGTACGAAAAGCCTAACCAGTGAATTTGGCCAAGAAGTGTGTTCTAGACTTGCTGGATTTGGTCCAAGAGATCCCCTCACCCCGTGGTTAGATATGTTGGAGGAAATGGGTCGGTGTCGCGACGAGTAGCGCCTTTGTATTCACGAGCTTTCTCTAATACTCTCTAATACTATTGCCAGTTCTCTTCTTTCACTTTTCATAGTTCTCCGGTATTTCCGATTGAGGTTACTGCTGAGAGATAGAAACAAAAGTTGCCGCACTCAGCCAATTGGTAGTGGACATTCTCCGTGATTATTGGTTCGTCACCACTGTCCGATATTTGACAGTGCTCATATACCAGGAGGAGAAAGCCAGTGTTGAATCTGCTATGCCCCATTCCGAATCATAGCTCGTTTTTTGTTAACACAGTCTGTCTAAGATTAGTACTTTTGTACCCCGTGACATGCTTGCTCAATACGCACTAGATTTGTATTTTAGTACCCGTTGATCGCGCACCATTACCTCGCGTCTGAATGGACAACCGTGTTCGATGGAAGGATGCCTTTTATTGTCCTTTAATGTTCACATTCGGTTCTTCAAATTACTTTGCTAAATAATCGTGGCGGTAGCCTTTTGGCTTTGCTCTTTCGGCCCCCGTCCGCCGTAATCTTCCATTCTTTTCTCGCTGTAGTTGTAGTTTATTATCTGTTCATTATCTACATCATCTCTCCCCGGCGAGCTCTCTGAAGGACCCCACGAAGTGAAATTTATGTACGATATTATTTTGTCACTGTCAATTATGTGTAGCGTAGTAGTCTGATCTAGTGTTTTGCATGTAGCTTAAAATTGGCCTGGACACCGAAGGTATCTTACAATCAGGGTGCAATTTTCTCGAGGCTAAATCAGAACTAATTAGTAGACTTTATGGGCAGAAATTATTTGGCCAGATATAGCGGTAGCCAAGTTGAGGGCCTCGCCACCAACTAACAAAGTAAGACACCCAACGCAGGAAATGAGCGCGGACTAAAAGCTGAGTTGGTGGTTTCTAGACCGGACCACAAAGCCATCGACAATTTCTTTCCGAATATGAATAATCTAAATGCTGCAACAGAAGTGACTGTCTGGGGTTCTAGAGTTGCTGCCGAACTTCAAAGATGAAATTCTGTGCCGCCAAGGTCATTGCCCACATCCCTACTTCTGCGCTATTATAGGTGACATTCCCAACTGGACGAAAACAGAAATAGAGCACACATAAGAATCCGTAAAAATAGTATCAAAACTTTCATAGGACATTGGTCTAAATTGCAGAAAACAAATTGCGTAATCATCATTTACATCGGAAAACTACTAATCAAACGTGTACAGTGCAGAATAATATGAGTTGCTTGGACAATCTGAAGTAATATGTGGTTTGATAGAATTTTATTGCTCAATAACACAGCGTAGTCGAAATCGTTGGTAGGTTGTCGACGTTTCGGTCACCACGAGTAACCTTTTTCAAGACTGGTTTTACAACCATAACATTTCACATGGTGCATCGATTTTCCGATACACTCCGAACCGATCTCGGTTCTGACACATTAAGATGTGGTTTATTGGAATGGAATCATGCAAATTGTGATCGAACCGTAGACCACGTTACAAGTCAGTCAAATTTTAGAATATGTATCATCAGTTCAAGTAAGAAAATTTTCTCGAAACCCAGAAATGCTTGAATGGTTTAGCGTCGTGTTCCAGTTCACAACCATTGTTCACGTCCAGTAACTTCATCCTTAACGGATGATCACCTCATCATCTGCATCGTGGACACGCATGCAGCACCGTTAAATGTGATTCGAGATAGCCTCCCTCATTAACCAAACACAAATCAATTACCTAACCATTTGCTAAATCTACCTTCCTCTATGGACGTGATAAGTGAGGTTTACCGGTCGATTGTCTCTGACCTCAAGAGTCAATAAATGTGTTATTTTACCCAATGTACGCCTTTGTAAATAAAAATGATGCAACGAGAAAAATCTGCACAATCGTGTGTCTTAATTCACATTTATCAGAAGCTGCTGACGGCGTTTGGTGAATTCGCCGGGAGTTACTCTTCAGAACGGTATGGGTGATGAATAAAAAGTGAGGGGTTTATATCGGTAGTCAAATATCTTTTCTCAGGCAAAGAAAAATTCACCGAACTAAGTTTGGTTGTTTATAATTGGATCTGAGGTTTGGAATAGTAATCACTCGATTTACTATCTGTTTGTAACCTGAAAGCTTTAAAGTATGGTATCTCAAGTATCACCTTTGTACCACTGATGCAAATGACCGGCTAGCTTGCACCGCAATTATTTGTACTGTGGTTTTCTTGAGATCAACGATAGGAGTACTTGGTTATGTAAGTGTGAAGCCTATTTATCAAGATGGGGTAAAATTTATAACTAATCTGAAAATGAACAGATGGCTACCCCGCTGGGAAAACCGCATTGTAGTTGATTTGAAAGGTCTGATTTATCCCTGTAACCAATGCTCAATTTTTAGAACACAGGCGAAACTGAACGAATGCAGCTGTTGAAACGTGATGATCAGAGATCAAGTACCTTTGGGGAATTAAATCTATGGTTTTCAGCATTGCCGTAAGTTTCGTACCAGCCAATAGTAGCTCTATTCATACAGCTTCACAGTATCCTTCACATGTCTTTGGTGATTTCTGTGCCATAGGCCTGAAAAAAATCCATTAAATGTTTCAAATCGATCGTTGTTCTTCATTCAGTCAGATTCAGTTCACATAATTCGCCAATAACTACATTTATTGTCAGCTTATTCGTCCAATTTGAGTCCCATGTGAGTTCCCCGGCAGTATGAAGCGTTGGTTAGTAGCCTCGATCTGAGCACCCTCTGGCGCTGCTTACGGATGTACAAGCTTTATTTCTAAAGCTATAACCGATATGATCATGGAATTGTCGCTCAGTCACTTGGAAAATTTATGTAGTGGAGTCGTGAGAAGGTAATCAATCACTCCTGAAATCTGCTCTGATGTTTTGCATTACTTGCAAATTATAGAACTCGGTTTATGGGCGTTACTTAAGCATATATATATATATATATATATATATATATATATATATATATATATATATATATATATGGAATTGAATGTTTTCGTTAACAACTGACTTCGGTGACTGTTGGATCTGTTATGCCTCATTGCCAAACATTCTTCTGTTTCTTGTTAGTCAGGTCGGTTTTACACTCTAATCACTGTAGAACCGTTCTCTCGTGTGATATTTGCCCATAAGTTACGGACCCGTTATGCCTCATTCTTTATACAATGTGCTTCACGAGACTAATTAGGGAACTTTGCCTAGGACAAGACACCAGATTTGCACATTAGTGCCCGTCGACTTCCTACAATGGTCCCACTTTTCTACATTTGGATCTAATTGGAAAGCTATCCTCGATAACGGTTTCACGATGTGATTCAACTATTTAATTTGGTTTAAAGTCTTCTGTTCAAAACTTCGCTTTGTTATGCAACGGAAACTATATTCCGCTGACCTGATATCTGACCCTAGTATGCTTTCAGCTCCATCTACTTTTCGCCATTTAGCGTCTACATTGTCTGTAAGACATTGAGTTGCCAATGAACTCCTTGTAGGACGCCACGAATAGAGGTTTATGTTTGCCATGATCTTGAAACGGTCATTTGCGCGTAGTATCACAATCAAATACTCTGCTGAGTTCAACTTCTTTTCTGACGCAAGACGTTACTCCAAATAGATATGAACATCAAGCATATTTCACAGTAATAACTGATGAAAGTGAATTGTACCTCTCCGATAAACCTCTGATGTAGTTCAGTGCTATCAGATCTCTCCAGTGAATGTGTCCTCAACAAGAACAACGAATAACAATCTGATTTCTCCGTGTACAACCCTTTCATGTCAAGAACCTAAACGAAAACTTCCGAATTTAACGATAGAAAAGTGCACCAAATTTCAGCTCGCAAGGAACAAGTCAGATTTTCCAATTCCATATACGATCAGGGAGTATTATCAAATAAGAGTTACCGATAAACTGACACTGTTTACACTGGGTATCTAGACATACCACGCTTATCATTGACTTGAAATTGATCATTTTACTCGAGTTATACTCCGTTTATCGCACGCCATTTACGCTAATCAACGGATAAAATTTTTACTTTCGTCCTGTCTAGCAAAAGCACACACGTAGATCTCTTCTGATAAGGGCCCACAGCGATAGACTGAAAGTGCAGTGACTATCGATAAGACCGAATGAAAGCGAACGGTGAAATTGTTCGGGTAGATTAATGACGATCAGAAAAATCAGTGCATCAAAAGGTTGCCACAGTACCGTTACGCGTGTTCTCGGGTTTTAGATCAGAGATCGGTGTGCGCAGCTGTCTGACGGTGAGTGACCTTGCTATGTTTTCATCTGTTTATGCTCGCTCAGCGTGGCGTTTAAGTCACAAATGTTTTGTCATCAGCCAAGGGGATATTGTCAGCATCGATTTTGAAAAAAGACTGAGGATTTGCTGTGATTGCAAAAAAGTGCAATGTAGTTATAAAAATACTTCTACGGGAATTCTTTTCAGTCAGTGTGGAAAGAAAACGGCTCGTGCTCAAATTAGTTGCGCTTGCTAGCCATTAGACAGGTAAAAAGACAGCAAAAGTAGGGAAGTAGTTAACCATAATGATGGTACTAGCAGATTGTTCAGCATCATCCAAATGGAAGGGCAAATTATTCGTAATTTACTTGAGAAAATTTAGACAGTTGAGATTTTGTTCACCAGGCGGATGTTTTTACCAAAATTCTAATGGGTTATTCGAAGACTTTTGATAAACCGACTGCTAATCGAAAAGATAATGGCCTCATCACTCAGAAGGCAGTCCGCATAAACTTCTCCTTAAGACCGCCGTTTTTTGAGTTCATCCATTTTAATTCAGATAAACGAATACCCAAGTGTATTTACGGCTATGAACTTTGATTCTAAAAAAACTTCAAACGGACTGAGTTCATTAGCTAGTTGCCTATGCTCCGACCGACTACTACTGATGATGCTATTGCTACCACTATTAGAGCCAGCCGGCGGTGCTGAAACGGTTACCATAGTGGATTTGGACCATAAGGACCCCCTGTTCGATTCGAGCAACCACCGTTTACTTTCCCTATTTGGCAACTTTCCACTGGCCGCAGCCGCCTTTCTGAGCTATTGTTGTACATTGTTGTAGAGTATTCTTGTACTACTGATACGATCGCTTAGCATCTGCTGTTGGCTACCTGGCGACAAGGGCCTAGGGTAGAGCAACCAAACAGTTTCGCCACACCGAGAGGCTGCTAAATAGTTGCAGCTGGCTACTAAATCATAGGGACACTTTATTTTCAGTAATCAATAGTGTGTATAGGAATGCGACTAATTTTGTTACGAATGCTTTTGTGGATAAAAACGTATCACTTGTATCGATACAGATCATAGCACTGTGGATGCTACACGAGAACACATTTTGATAAACGCCTTCGAGCTCCTACTGACAATAACGGAAATGGTGGTTTGGGAACTACGGCCTATGAAATTGTGCTAATGAACGAAGTATCAAGGGACGAGAATGGGGAAAATGGGAATGCAAACTACACAACAATCTTACAAAAATATCGACATACGTGAATGCGATGGTCACAGCCACAGTATTTCCAAAACTTGACAAATGAACAGCTGTTGAAACCGTGATTTACTTTTCACAACATTTGTTCACTATTGGTCAACACAAATTAAACCGAGTCGCGTGCATGTCTGTACCTCAAAGCGCCTCCGTTCATTTCGACCAATCAGGTTTAAGGCTGAAAATTCAAAACACAACAAACTCTACATGGACCAATATTCCCGCAGTGGTTTCACACTTTAGATAGGTGACCTCGAAGATGCTTCGTTTGAGCGTTCTCTGCCCCGTTTCTCCGATAACGGAATATTCCGTGAGCCCAGAGTTCACGGGTGCGACAGATTGTATGATTGGATGTGGTCTCGGTTCACGCATACCTAATATTAAGTGCATTTTTTCTCTCAGTTTTAACCGATAACTTTATTCCAGTGATTCAAGGCTTTGAAATAAGTGCAAATCAGAGTAATGGAAACTAGCTATATAGTGGTAAGCTAAGGTATTGTAGTTAAATCATCCGTCACGCGAAGCGGATATTCCCCCTGCCACTGAAAAGTATCGAAATTATTGTCTACTACCGCCTTGTCCGTGGCAAGAATCGTCAACACTTCCCAACCGAAAAAGTTGTCTTCAGACGAATGTGAACCTAACAATAATGGTCCTTGATAAACCGATAGTAAGGACGATCATTTTTTTGAATGGTAGTTTCAAGTGTGTTATCATAAGGGACAGATTAGTTTTAAAGTCACCTGGATATCACTGTCCACTCGTTCCACCTTCCATCTTCGGTCCAAACGGGGGGCTGTACAGCAATGGCAAATGAAAGATAAAGGTCGTTGGTCTCCTCGGGATGTGAACCCACGTAAGGATGAGAATTACATGGCAGTAGCACGTGCGCTTTACCAGCTGACAAACGAGACCCCACCGGCGCCTTGGGAAGTTTCACAAATGAATCGCTCTAGCTTCCAGCAATTATTATTGAAACCGCGTTCGGGTGTTCAGCTGTTGCCCACTGATTGATGCATGGGGCGATTATTAATTCACGACGATGATGACCATGTATTATTGCTCTTCTCAATTGTGAACTGTTCGAAACCACAGGTGTGGCTTTGTAGCTTGACTGATCGAGCACTAGCTTTACTGATGCGTGGGTGGGGTCCGTGCTTCTGGGTCTCATGGAGATTGAAAGCGCTGAAAATTTTGGTCACTTTCCCAAAAGGATGTCTTAAATTGGCCGTGAATTATTACTATTATTATTATTATTACTATTACTATTATTATTATTATTATTATATAATACATATTATTGTACAATAAAAGGGAAGTGGAAGTCGCCCTTTTGAGCATTGAAATTCCTACTCGGGATCAAGTTTGGGTTCTGTTGCCCTCCTTCTCCATGTGTGCACTTCACGAACTTCGGGAGATAACCTTCGTCGATCTGTTTGTCTTCAACCCAGTTACCCGGATCGATTGCAATATGCTTGAACCCTATCTTCCTCTACTCTCGTACCCCAATTTCCTCATGTACCCTGTGTGACTTGCTTACTAGCCCTTTGTTTCCGTATTACTAGGGCCTGACTCGTATATGCTTTCGGTCTATTTGCTGACCTTGTTTGGTCGTATCGTTAATCAATGAACCCTCGTTCCTAACTGATATTATCGCTTATGCAACCTTTATGTGCCTGTTACCACTTACCACTGGGTCCCACTAACCAAATTATGCAATCGTCAACTCAACTCGGTCTGTTTCCCTGTTCACAATTCATCGGCTTTCACACAGACTCAGTTGGCCTCATCGCTGCCACTCTTCCCTCCTATCATATCGTCTGTTTGATTGACCTTTTGTGTTGTCCGTTTTTCTGTGTAATCTTCACTCTCTTTCTCCGTATGTCCCATGACTTGAGCTGCCGTTCTACTCCGTCCCTATGCTCTGATTGTGAGTGATCACCTCTAAATGCTCTACTCAGATTACCGCCTGTCTCCTGGCTAACTTTTGAAATGCTCTTGAACACGCTTGTGTGCGCTTCTCACTCATTGATGTGGCTTGAATGATCTGTTTATTTTCGCCAGATTGCCCTTTCATTGAGAGGCATAGTCCTCTGGCTTTGTTTAATTCTCTTTAAGTACAAGTAGATTACCGACCTACCCCCTTTGACCTAGGTACCAGGTTTGTATTATGCTAGTCACTCGACCACTGGACGGCTTTCCTTTAAAAAAGAACTAAAAATTCAAAGAGCATGGTTTTCAAAGCAAACTGAACTATCACACAGAAATGAAGGACATCCGAGCTAAAAATGGGACTTCCTCAAAAACAATTTTGATGGTGGGAGATAGCCATATAGAAGTGATCAGTAACAAGGCCGAACAGAGCTTTAATAGAATATGATTCGACAATATGCTAGGCCACATTTCTTTTAGGATATCAGTTACATTGATAAACAAACATGTAGAAAGAAGGTGGGTCAGAGTAAGTACTCAGATAAATGGGTAGATACAAACTTCCTAGTTGATCCATCAGAATAAAGCCACTCCATGCATCGTAACTCCGTACAGACTGTTCGCATCAACTAGTGTGACCCACTTGTGCACTTCTGTCTATCCATTTGGTCAATGAAGTGATGCGGGTTCAACGAAATTCATTTCATGGCGTGGCTAGTTGATTTACGTATGAGACCAGAATAAATTGAACAAAACCCAAGATCGATTCGGAACACATTATTGTGGTTGTTGAAATAAACATAAGTGAACAATGAAAGTGAAAATATCGACGGCTGTGTATCACGGGGTCACTCGAGCGACAATTTGTGAAGCTTATGGCGCGAGGGTCCGAAAGTGAATGAGAAAAGTCTTCATTGGCGTATGATTTTGGTTTGATTACGTGAACTGTCGCTGGTGTGTTCAACGGTGGATCGCTTTAGGGCGAACGAGATTTTCGATTCGGAAAATTTGATTGTGGAGATAGTGTTTTCAAATCAACACCCTTTGGAGACTACAATTGGTTTAAATAGATAAGCTGTCCGATTTGTCAGTGAGCTGTATATGAAAATAATGTATGCCAGCCATGCATCACAGATCTGAAACGATTGCCCAGGACTACGAATTCGAACCACTTCGAATCTGAGATGTTAATTTGTTGTGTGGTTCCCCCTTGTGAGCGGGCCATGAAGAAAAATAGAGTATTTTAGTAACACTGGATCCATTTCTACCAATTAAGATCCATGTTGCTACACTGTGTGTAGATCCTTCAATGTCAATCCAATCTAAGTTGTTCCCGGTTCGGCGGCCAAGATGGCATATGATCTTATGAGTTCTCTCTGATGACTTCTCATTGTGCTTTTTCTTTGAAGGTTCTCATTAAGTCTATGTGGCTCGTTGCTTTGTTCTTCTGATTACTAGTGATTCAAGACTGCAGTTATCGACTGCATCCGTGTGTCATTCATCTTTTTGGCTCAGTACGCTAAATTCCAGCACCAGAGAGCCGTCTCTGATGTTTCGCCGAAGATTTTTTCGCCACTGAAGTCATTCAGTTACATGAATCTATTTCTAGTATTCACAAGAGGCATCCCTATTAAATGTTTAAGAGGCAAAAGACTTAGGACTGTTGGGCATAGCATAAGTACACATGAGTATCTTCGAAATCGTGCCTACGAACCCGGAGTTTTGGCCAGTCTAGGTTGAAGCACAATTTCGAATGACCCAAATGACTGGCCAGGATATCAAATTCACACATCTGGTTAGGTGCTTATCGCCAAGTTTTGGTTCCAGTAGATGGGGATATTCCATGCCATCAACCCGAAATGTCCCCGTAAGGTATACTGCGAGGCGGAATATTGAGGAGGCTAGGCATGCCAGAAGGACATCGGTTTAAGTAAGTGGTACGCCGCTGTAAGCTTGATGATCGTAGCATCCACCCACGCAACATCTCCGTTTCATGTGAGGACAAGTGTGCACACTCAAGTTGGACGGTACAATGTTATGCGTGCTTTAAATGCAAGTACTTCCCACTAACGTTCAAGCTATCTTAGCTACTTTGCAACGAATCAACGTTAAATTATTCAGCTGAAGCTGCTAACTGGGTACACGTACATTCCTCATCTTCTGTCTGCGGCATAGCTAAGGGCCCTGACATGAAAGGTGAAGACAAAAAAGACCGGAGTTACTTTTCTCTCAGGTTACCGAGCTGCACGTGACACGATCGAATTCCGGGTCCCTCAGTGCAAGCAGTCCCAACAGTTCATGAAAATGTAGCCCCATAAACCCAAGCGTATCATCGTACCATCACAACCACGGCTTTTAAGCGAATGAATACACAAAACCTTGCGTGTATCAACCTGAATACCAGGGAAACGCGCAGCTCAGCCGTGGTGGGGGACAACCGTGTCAGGCTTTCCTGCTGGCAGTCGCCTATTTTGCATAAGCAACAAAACATCGGGAACCCAATTCTTAGTAGATGCCGGGGCACAGGCAAACACCATTCAGCTTTACTCCACAGATCGCCCCAAACAGTCGAACATCTAGTTGATGGTTGCTAGCAAGACTCCTATCAGAACTCATGGTAAGCGTTCACTCACACTGAACCTCGGTTTAAGCCGTAATCTACAACAGGTATTTACTATTGCTAACCCTCCCCACTCAACCATCGGCATCGACTTTCTTCAACACTTCAACACTTCTGTCTATCGTCTTCTGGATAATACAAACAAAGTCTCAACTAGTGTTACGTTATTCCTATTTCTACAGACCACTGAGAGGAGCTCTGCATCAGTTACCTGGATTATTACTATCCAAGCAAATTCATCATAGCAGCTCTTTCCAACTCGAAAAATACCGCTCATTTCATCAGCGGGAACGACCTTATGAGACTCGTCTCAAAGTACTCCTAGTCCACTGGTGCACTTTACGGTCGGGAAGGGCATTTTTAGGACACTGCATGGGTTACCACACCCTGGTAAACGAACCTCGGTTATACTCGTTACCGAAGATTTCGTGTGGCCGAAGATGAACAAAGACATTGGTGAATGGGCACCTAGTTATTCATGATGTAAACGAGCTAGTTCGCTACACCAGACTTTCGTTTTTTTCGTGTGCACGTCGATGGAAGGAGGCTCTTCCTTGTATCTTTTCAAGCATTCGGATTTAGGTGGAAGCTATTCTGCATTTAAAGCTGGCAGGGAAGAACTGGTTGCGCCGCAACCCTTATTGCCTTTTAGCTAATCTGACTACGCCCAAAGCCCAACTCAGCGTATGCGTGACCTACACGCATCATCGACTAGGGAACAAGTAGTACCAGCCTATATACCCAGGGAACTGTCTGCGTGTACTTACTTCCCCACACATGTGGATAGTTTACGGCACTCGCTCCAGGCTCCTTATTCAGGCCGACGTCGAATTCTAGAAAGCAAATAAAATTGCCCCATGGCAGAGGCCGAGGCTAAAGGTCAGTGTTTCAAACAGACAAAACAATCAGTAGAAAAATAAAAATAACTATAAAGGAATATCAAAATATGCCAAGAGGGAAGGAAAGTGTGAGTGAGGGATTTACACTGATTGGGTAGTCTATAGATTACACCAGCCATGCTCGTGGGCAGACAGGAGGTTAATAACCAAAGGTGGCTCATTGAATGAACAGTTATTGTCGTTAGAATAAGATGACCAAATGGTGTAATCTTGGTATCATTGTTAATGAAAATGGTGTCTGAAAACAGAGACCGTAAAAGAAGCATCATCAAGGAAACCTGATAAGACATCACAATACGTACTCAACGAGAATTTCATCAACCAATCAGAGATTTTACAATACGCTTTACGAAATGAAATAAGTAAATCATACGGGATTTTGGTGGGTAGTTTTTCCATATGGCACTTACCAAAACTCTAAACCATTAAACATCTTCAGTGACACAGAGATTTTAATATCAATAATGATGCGAATTTCACACTCGGTTTTTGGTGTCGGAAGAATGATCTTCCTATGACCATTTAGATGGGTCAACGAATCGCCACAGGAAATTGGGTGTTAAATTTTGTTGACGAAATGAGCAAAGTCTTCGCATGGCGCAAAAGGTGTGACGTGAACGTATTATGTGATACAACGATCTAAAGTATACTTCTTAGCATGCCCTTCTTATCGCGATGAGCACATTGCAACAGAAGTATATTGGTTGTAAGCAGAAAGAGATTACATTTCACATAATATGATTCTTCGTGCAATTACAACACTGAAAACACCTTTGAAAACCATGGAAGCTCTGTGCAGCTGTTTCATCCTTGCTAATAATCTTTATGTAATGATCGGATTCTCCTAAATGAAATCAGAAGGCACACTAGCTGGCACTGAACCGTGATGTTCATTTAGCATATAAAAGGTGGCATTTATATGGGAAAGAAATACGAAACTGGAAGCTTCTGTACACAAGTATCGATCCAAGAGAAATATGATTGGTGCGGACAAACTTGCCAAACATTGTCACGCGATAAGGAAGTAGATCCTGCTCGAGAGACATGCGTACTGAAATAACCAATTTCCATGGTTGAAGTAAGATGAGTCATGCGCGCGTAGTGCATTTGTTCGTATGTGGAAAACCATGCATGCAGATTGGAGTGTACATCGAACAAAAGAGCACTGATTGGTTCAAATGGATTTTCTCGGATTGCATATGAATAAGATAGAACCACCTCACTTTATCTTATTTTTTATCTTCGTTTTATTATGTAGTAGTGGTACAATATTTCAGGAAAGGGATCGTAGCCAGTTAGGGGTTTCCGGATGGGAGAAGTGGCAGACGGTGGAAGCAGGACTCGAATACAGGACGGAAAGGTTAAAAGCCCGCTGCCATAACCGTTTGAACACAGTCGGAATCATCTGTAGCGTGTATCCGCTGAGCTCATTCTGAGATTCGAACCCGGAATGGAAGAAAAATCTTTACGCGTTATGAGCTTACACGAACTGTGTTGCTCCCGAAAGAAAAACTTCTATTGCAAGAGGTCAGCCTCACTGGTTCTTTTTTGGTTGATTTCAGTCGGCTGTGATTAACCTGCCTTCAAGGCAAGCTATATACTTGGTTTGGAATTATCGCTACGAAAGCCAAATTCACCTCTTCGGTCATCTCTAACCAACCCCAGCTACCTCCTTCTAATACCGTAAAATTATTGTACAGGAAGTTGAAAAAATGAGGGAACAGTTTTGTTATTATTACGGCAAATTCAGCAGCCATCATAAAAATATCTCCCCTCCCCATCCCGGGAAACTCTAGGTATGTATATTGAGATTGCCAGTGTTATCTACATATTTTATACAACTATTCATTAGTACCAACGGAAAAGTGTTTCCTTAATTCTTTTCCTATTTTTCTGTTTGGTACCAGTTTTTCTACCGTAGAGTTTCAAGGCGTTGCTTGATTGGCCAGAATTCGCCCACTCAGAACCACAATTTCCTTACTTTCACTTAGAGCATTCGCTTATTCTTTGTACATTTTTTCGCCTCCTTGGGTGAGAATGTGCTTACTTTCCAGCCCGTTGAAAGTGATGTTTGTTTCATTCTCACAACTGTGTGCTTTCGCTATTTGTCGCGACTGCTCGGAGATTATCTATTTGCTAACTTTCATCAATTTTTGGGACCCTGTTCCATGCAAATCACGTAAATGGCAATAAGGCTACTTGACCTGAAAGACACGAAGCAAACTGAGCCAAGCGAACAAAACGAGAAAGGGTTAAAAGGTGAGTAAGACAATATCAACTTAGTTGGAGACAATGGGAAAAACTTCACAATTAGCTGTTGGAAATCTACAGACATCAGAAACATTAGAATTTATCCCCTCGTATTTGGTTTTCTATAGTTGGTTATTCTCTCTCAACCTTCAGCCTTAATTAGGTACGTTTTTTGTCATAGGCCAGTTGTCAAAATAGTGAGAAGAGTTCGTTAGTCTTATTTTAACTAAATATTTTTTCACCAATACAGTAGCAGGAAAATATGCCCTAACTATAAAAAATTAATAAGGCTTCATGAAAAAACGAACTGCTTTACAGAACTTTTTGGGTCCTTGACAGGCTGTGATGCTTACGAAGGAATATAAATATGAACATAAATGACTGTCCGCTGCCAACGGATAAACCGATAGCCGGTGATTTGAATGCAAAACAAGCTATTTTCCCTTAGAAATAAATTCTTTTGAGGATGAATGCTTTCAGCGAAAACTTACTGGAACACCTAAAAGTGTTGTCTAAAATCACATTAGTAAAACTAACTGAGATTACAACTGATAGCGCATTAGGTGAATGTAGTCGATTAAATAAAGTAAACATACAGCCTACGTGTTCCAAACCATAAATCATCCGAAAACTGATTGTTTAACAATGGATTCAGCAGCCCACTTTTCCGACATAGGAATTCGAAGTTGATAGGTTACATTCCTACGCTGTCTTGGGGGTTGCTTTGTCCGAAAATTTTGTCGAAATCAAATCAACCTTCACTGGAGTGTCTTGCAATTAAAACTCGTCGGATCCGTGCATGTGAACCATCCTGTTTCAGTACAACTTCAAAACAACCCCATGTCAGACCGTTTGACAAGAGTTAAGTAGTTCAATAAACAGTTTAATTTGAACTACCGTTGTGGCAATATCACTAATTTATGTGCGGAATAACTCTCCTACAATACCACCGAATTACTGAAGACACAATGCTGCGCCAGATTATGAAAGACATCAAATTTCAAACAATATATCGGAGATATTGGACGAGGGATTTTCTGTCGCTTTTTCTTTCATCCGTATCTAGTGACAACGAGTTCAAATTTGTGACTTTGTTTATCCTTGTATCTTTACAACTTTTACAAACTCACGTCTTTACGTTTCTGTCGAAATGGTACTTTGAGCAGATACTGACAGAAGTTCATTATCATGGTGACCGAGAAGAAATGCAGCGCAGCCAGTCAGCGCAGCTTCCTAGCTGTTTACTAGTCGACACAGAAACGAAAGAAATAACAACGGAAAAGCGTAGATGCGTAGAAAATGAAAACATTATTTTAACAAGAGACTCAGAGTTAAAGCAGATAGTCTGCCGTGAATTGGTTTTTAATTGACAAGGAATATAAGCACTAGAAATAAGTGCACCAATGAGCAAGTTGTTGCCGTTTCACTTTCGGTAAGTAACATAATGATGTTATACTTCGGTTTGAATTCCGATCCTTTCATCTCACAGACTGTGAAGCCTTTATGCTACAAAAAACACTTTTCTTGGTGCAGATCTGCGAGTGGTCAGTCTCTCAATTGACGTTAGATTCTTCAACTTGGAATGACAATGTGCACTTTCACAAATAATGGCAAGTGACATTTCGGTATGATCCAAATAATGATCCTTTCAATCACTGTATACACATTTTTGCCGGACACAGTCCTTTTTTATTGGTCATTTCAACTAGGCCGTCGGTTTCCGTCAAACTTATGACGTGCAGATTCTTACCCCGGCTGCTCGCCACCGATATTCAAGCCCTTGTCTCTCTGGGGGTTCTATCAGTGATTCGCGAAGATTTAAAAATAACTATGGTATCGTCTACTCATGTAATCTAATGATTTTACGCCTTGTCCCATGGCAACCGTTCCAGTTATTTATGTCAATCACGCCGTCGGCTCAATGGTTATGTTTCGATGTACAAAAGCGATTAATTGATCGATTAGTATTTGGGCCGTACATTTCGTAGGCGTCACAATCAACGGAGTTTTTGCAGCAAGCAGTGGTCATTCCTTTCCCGCAAAAGCTTTTCCACGAAATTTCATCACAGTAATTACTTTGTTGTGAAGATACCTACGGAGTGTACATTAATCAGAACAAGCGGATGAACAGAGAAGTACCGGATGCGCACACCTGACCAGCAGCAATAACCGAGAAACCGGTCGTGTGCACCGGGGAATATTTTTCCGCCCATTCGTGGGTACCACTTGAATCAAAATTTCCAACGGGGAGCTGCGTTTATCCACGCGAATTAAGCTCATACGCAGTTGAAGTTATCATCTTCATGTGGGTCATTATGGGCAGAGATTCGGTGGTCAGGTGACTGCTGACCGCTGTCAAGGAACTACTTTTCTATGGATGGAGAGCAATGAAATTGGGGGCTTCATTTGAAGGTACATTGGATGCACTTAAATTTATAAAAGATTCACCCGAGGTCACAGCTGCTTCATTTACTACTACAATAAAGTGCAAAACGAGAACATGTCAGCACGTCACTTGGAAAGTTGTGTGTTACTCATCAAACCAGACGGTACTTGAAGTTCAGATGGGAGTATTTAGAAACGACCACACATGCTTTTAGTTGATTTGCTTGTGTGGGTGATCTGCGCAAGGTGTATTTAATATTCTCCAGGAATGTTCAGTTGGTAAACCATTCGTTGTCCTTTGTGTATAAGATGGAGTTGAGAAGCCATCACACTGATTTGCGAAATCTCTCAGATTTGGGAAATTACCACATAGATATGGAAAACTATCGGTTTAATTTGAGAATCCTTATGGTGCATCTCATTGGTCAGTTCGCCGCAAGCCTCTCTGGCGTACCACTAGTCACTGCGAAGGTTTGTCTTCCCACGCTCTTCCCGTGCAAAAAATGACACAGACCTCGGTAGTGCGACTTGTCGAGCTCACGAACGGACGGTAACCCGGTAGATCTGTGGGTTCATGTGTTCTGAGAGAGACAACCAAGCTGAGCTCGCCATATCAATGTAATTGACGGCGCATTACGTCAGACGCATTTGGGCCAGCGAATCTGTTCCAATCATCCGTTAGGCGGAGTTGTGATGGTGGTCTCTCAGTACCATCAGCGCTCGGTTCATAGATTTTCTTTCTTATTTAGTCCCTCTTAGTATATATTAATAGCACACAGTGTCAGAAAGGGGGTGGCGGCCATTTTGGGGTTACCTTTTAGGGAAAGTGACATGATTCAGAGAAGAAAACATACAGATAACTTTGCGTCAGAGAATAGCTTGTCATTCCGTCGTGTTGAATAACATTTAGTGTTTCGGTTACATTTCTAAAATCTCAACCGGTAAGGTAATTTCTTAAGAAATGTGAAGGTGAAGATCAAAGCATTTATCTAGATTTCCGTTGATCGAGTGACTCGTCTCACATTGATAGCCGTATACACAATGTTTCCTTTGCGAAAATACATATTACTCATCATATATGCTTGTTTGGCATTCTGTTATCGATCAACAATACTGATTTAGATAGCTGTACGAGAATTGGGAGGTTGTTGCTTGAAAGAGAAGATGAAGTCTCTATACCGCCACGAATGTGACTGCCTCCGTAACTGGATCTCGCGCATCATCATCATCATCATCATCATCATCATCATCATCATCATCATCATCATCATCATCGCGTGCTTCCTCCCCCAGAATAATTTATTTTTTAATGAACATCCGTTTTTATGATGTTAATGGCGATTCATTGCGAAAACTGGGAAACCTACGCGTAGCTCGTGGACCTGTTTGCAACGCTAGGTGACCTTCCCGATAACATTGTGTACGGCGCAAATACAGCCAGACAGCGGTATGGTCAACTGCAAATCGTACTTTCACCAGTTGACACCTCTCTTTGGAAATCTAACATGCTCCAAATAAAAAGTGATTACAAACTCGCTAGGATTTGATGCACTGTCATCCCGTGCCCCATCAAGGGGCCTGTTTATGAGATTTTGGTTACCACCGTGGGCTGGTTTTTCGGTTTCACCGTGCGCACACAAACTGTAGACATGAGCTTAACGTGACCGGAGTTAAAATTTCGTTTATTTATCTCAGCGGCTTGGGTAAAATAACCTGTGAGCTTAATTCCTTTTATTCCAATTCTAAAATGGTCGCTCAAAACCCTTCCCATTCGGATTTGACATCATACATAAAATAGAATTAGAGCTCGGGTTTATAAACTGAGATTTGTGCATCACTCGGTTATTACTCTCCTCTTCAGTTTATTGTTCTGTGCTTCCATGTCCTTGAAGTTTTCGTGTCTACCCTCACACTTTCCTCTTCAAGTAAGAGCACAGAACGAAGTCCAACGAACTTAGATCCGAAGACATCAACCGTCCAAATTTCAGTTTGTTTTACCTAGATGATTGTGAAGAGTAAACGAAAGGTTAACGTAACAGGACCTTTTTGGAAGCATCACTGTGTGAGTCTGAAAATGGATTCTCCATCCATGCACACTCTATTCGATTCAAATGAGATCACAGCTGTAAAAACCATTTCGTTTATTCTCAGTAGATAGACAGATCAAATGAATTCTCTCAGTCTCGCTTGGTATCGCTACAATCTAGAATCATTATTGCTGACGTGTGTGCCATCAAAAACCTATCACGATAGGTACTAAACCTCGCTAGTGATCCTAGCTTGTGCACAGTTGCTTACGCCCACGGACGCACTCAATCAGTCACGCAGTCTTCAACCATGGTCAGTATACTCGTAGTCTTTGTGATCCCCAGAACTTCAGGTTACAGATGAACTGAACTCCAATACCAATCGCAGACGAACACAGTCTGTGGTTTATCTCGGTCGCCCTACCGAAGTTACGTGAAGTGTATAGTTTGGGAGCGTTACCGATGGGATGCACCATTCCTGCGTCGTAAATAGTTTTGGTCATGTCAGCGTTATCGGCAAGCAATGCCAGAGTTGTCCAAGGTTTCGACCGACGGTGCATTCAGTCAGGCTTTTATGGTACGACTAAGATTTACATTATTGTGGTGAGTTGTTAATAATATTGCAGACTTAAGTTGATCGAAAAATTAGATAACATCCAGTCAGATGTATAGTCACATTGCATTTAGATATGGTCAGGGTTTTAGAGAGACGTCATCTAATACAATAAATCCTGTACAGTTCTTCTAACGGAACGGAAGACTGCACTGTAATTTGAAGAACTGCGAAATTTCAGAACAAATTTTTCCCTGAAGCAACAGAATGTCACTGAAAGAGGTGCCGAAGCTAAACTTCTGACAAATGACCAACTTATCGACAACTTACCCAGGCTGGGTGCAATCAAAGTCAGTCAATCGCCAGGAAAGTAAAGTTTCTCCCACTACGGGTGTGCACACCCAGAAAATAGAAAGGACCTGGTTAGATAACAAGGCTGGGATAGCGGAAATTCCGTACCAGGGATCCGATAAATAATGAGTACTTTCTAATCAGAAGTAATTGTGCATACGAGTACTATGAGATAATCGGCTTGACGAACGGAAGGATAGATAAATGTTTCGTCGTTCCACTTGGATCTTAGGGATAGCAATCGACTGATACATAGGATTGATGAACGAAGACAAAGCATTTGACCAGTGCAGTTTCGTCTCGGTGAATTGTAGAAAAGGTATTGATCAAACTGGTAGGTTAAACGACTTCCTTCTGCTAAACCGGTACATTCCGTCTGCAGGTGGGACAACATAGCCAATTCTGGGACAGGGTGACATATAATTAATGTGTCTACTATTCGAATATATGATCGATTAAACAGCAACATGGATTGTGGGTCCGCCTCCCGGTGCAAATGTGTACGGCGTAATGCAGGGATCCGAAAAGGAGATTATTTAAATAGGGGACAATGGGCGACACGTGGTTCAGGTAGATTATTTAATAATACATTAAACAGGAAAAGTTTAATTAGAGTTTTAATTATCGTTCACAAATCCCTCACAAAAGTTAACACTGGTGTTTTCACTGCTAATCGACCTTTTGGTTGCGCACATTTATTTCCTCCTCGCAGAAAGAAAAACTGAATGTTATTCTCAGCATTGCACGAGATATAGAAAGTAACTTCGGCCGCCGAATTGCCTCAAATGATAAATAAAATTTATTCGGAGGATGCAGAAATAAATACGGCAATTTGAAACGAACCGAATTGATGGATAATTTTTTGTGTGATAAGCCACAGAGATGGACGGAAGATTTTGTAATCTCCATTTTGATAATTGGTTCTAGGGATTTAATTCCCAGTCCTCGAGACTGGAAGTTTTTAAAGACAGGTATGGGAGTTTTCGTGGTATGCAGTAAAATTACAACGAAAAAAAGGCACGAATAAAGGGGAAAGTTCCGGTTGAAAGGAAATCAATAGTCCGAGTGCGTAAATTGTAAATGCAACTAACCAATAAACAACTGGAAGAGCTTTTTGTATGCATGGCTTTCTTAGCTATGTATCTAGCTTCATTTTATTATACTAAATGAGTGTTAATGTTATTGTACTCAGAAAAGGAAGAATATGATTATCTTGTCCAAACTTGCTGCGCAAATTTTACCTTAAAGAATTATGAAATCATGAAGTATTCCTCGAAATTCACCCGAAAAAATAATCACACTTAAGCATAGGAATTGAGCTCTTTTAAAGTCCATCTGGGAGAAATCAAATTATGGCTGTAATAAGCGGGACAAATCTCTTTGATATCTAATAACGCCCGTCCACTTATGGGGATGGAAATATGACGGGAGAACCAACTGTCGTCAACGTCGGTGAAATTTGTCTGGTCATAATATATGTCGCTTGACCTTCCCAGCAAAACGTTCAGACGTCACCGACTAAGAGGAAATTTATCCATGTGTTTGATTCCGATGGTCTTTACCGGGTCGGACTCTGTCTTTGGGTATGTGGTTTTCATGTTTAGACCTACCAATTTCAAGTTTCACTCCGAGTTCGATCCCTGATTTGTTTGAACTGACCTGGTTTTGGATAAGAAGAAAGAAATTCCACCACTGATGGCAAAATGTAAACGCGAGACTAGCGACCAGAATAAGTTTTGGAAAAAATGAAATCACAAAAATTCTCGGGAAACTACAAAGGATCGCTCTTATTCCAACCCCGAATGGAAGAGTGTATTCGAAGTATTGTTTCTATGAACCACATATTTCTTCATTATTTGAATACTCCAACTCTGTTAGTTGAACGTTGGGATGAAAGAAATTGTAACCTGTATCGAGAAACGTTGCACAGATCTTCGTGAAAATTTCCAAGAAGTATAATAATAAAAGTAGCACAGCATTTGTTAGTATATATCTGCGTTACAAAAATAGCTCATGTTGTTTCACCGAATGCCTTCGGGGCCAGCTGATGCACCACTGGTTTGCTTTGTTCGCAGCTGGTATGCTGCATTGTCCTGTTTTTTCTATTTGAAAAAATGATTCGGGTCTAATAGAAATAATTAATGTGCATCTTTACAGTTTAGTTTGGATCCAGCATATTGTTAGCCTTCTCCGTATTTATAATTTCTTATATATATATATATATATATATATATATATATATATATATATATATATATATATATATATATATATATATATATATATATATATATATATATATATATATATATATCGTTGGACAGTAACGTACTCGTTTTGTAGTGTGGATTTTTGTGAAATCCATTCGGTATTGAGTAGCGAACGCTATGTTGATCGTTTGTCATCAGATTCCAAGAATTAGAATACAGTGTTATACCTTAAAGGACAAAGTGGAAGAGGTGCTGGAGGCACCAGAGGGAACTCAGTGAAAAGAAATACCTCATTTGTGGTAAAGCCACATTGTGGGAACACCGAAGTTCGGGTCCTAAATTACAGCTAATCAGTATTCCAAGAAAAACAAAAGATTTGTTTAGTCCTAACGCCTAATGGATACGGTTTTTTCTGGAATCCCAGCTGCTGAAGTATTGCCACGAGAGTTGGGGTCATCTTCAGATTTGGAGTCTGCAGATGCTTTAAGGGGGGCTCCACCTTCTACCAATGGGTCCAAATCGATCATCCACGTATATTAGCATATTTGTGAATTATTTTAATTTTTCTAGCCATTCGAGAAATACGGCTTGGAGGAATCGTGTGCGACGACGTCAACGTGAATGCTCATGTTGCGTCCTAGCCCATGCTAACCACGAAGTAAAGTCGTGACAAGCTGCACACTTCAAGCTACCACTTGCCAGGTATTCCAAGTGACCCAAGGGCAGCACAACAAGCACCACGGTTGTGTGAGAAGATGAAGTTATCATGTGGATTACATGTTCATGTCGGATACCGATATGACTCCGTTCGGTGTGTACGTAGCTGCTAAAAGCCCCGGATTTCATCGATTTCCAACCCAGAGTCGACGGCTTAACGTTATGTCGGGCTTGTGAACCCCAGTAATGGCCGATTTTGGCGCACGTAGTCCGACCAGACTGTCTACTCATAAAAACTGTTAGGATATGCTGCGGTACGACGAAAACTTTTCCAGGCGGCACATATTTACAATGAACGGTGAACTATCATAGAATTTTATTGTTCAATGACACAGCGTAGTCGAAATCGTTGATAGGTTGTCGACGTTTCGGTCACTACGGGTTAGCTTTTTCAAGACTGGTTTTACAACCGAATGAAACTGCAATGATAGCTTAGAGCAATTGGGTGCTAGTCACAGTGTGTTCGTGTATTCGTCTGTGTTTGTGATGTTGTTTAATGTAAGGGTGGAGATTGAATCTCCGTCCATAATATGTGTCCGTGATAGTGGGGTCATTTGAGGTCAACAAGGTGTTATGACCCGTTTTGGTGTTCATCCATCTGCGTCGTAAGTGCCATCCATTTGCATGAAATCTCTGCCCCATCGTTGCGGTTTCGATGCCCTCCGAACCGATCTCGGTTCTGACACGTGAACGGTGAACTACGTGTTGGATATCTTCTATAATGGCATATTGTGCGGTAATTCCATCGTAATATGTCGAATGATGACTATTATAAGTGCTACATCTGCAAAAGATGGACATTCGCGAATTTTAAGGTCCTGCATGATATTTCGGCTGTGATAGGTCCATCTAACGCACATTGCATATTGGATTTTACCTCCTAGTTTCTGCTGAGAAGTATCAACCAGAACAACCACAGTCCAATAACCGTTAATGGTTATTCCAACTGAACTAGATTTGTTGAAGTCCTTCACATTCCGGAGGCCAAAGTGAATCTACGAGATTAAGCTCCAGACGAGTTACTGATAACACTGTGCTAATGGATGACATACCGCTGATCAGATGCTACATAAGTTTATACTCTATTCAGGTTTTCCATGCAAGGCGCTACTAAATTGACGAACAAGGCCCGTGCATTCACAATGAAACAGTTCATTTTAGTTGATATACCACTACTAATCCACTCTATTTGCGTAGACTGCCATATCTGATCACTCTGTGGTTAAAAATAGCACCTCTGAATGTATAATTAGTACTTCCCAGTGTAGTTCACCGTGTTCTCAAGCGGACAATGCCACGCAATTTTTCTCCCGAGAATTCAGAAAAATCCAAAACCTAACTACTGCTACAAGTTCAGTAGTATTATTAGAAATTCGAAGTTGCAGGGGTGTACCCGTCCCCGAAGAACACACTGTGCGTAGGTGACTGGCCATTCGTAATTCCTCCTATTGGCATGGTTAAAACATGTTTGGGAGTAACTCAGACTTCTTAAAGCCTGGATTAAAGGCGGGTGTGTTCGACGTTGCCACTTGAATAGCACCGCTATTGATGTACTGGGGATAAACACATTCATCCATTTCACGTGATTTTCAGAGTTTATGCCGTCATATGCGTGATACGGAAAGTTTTAAGGCCAATTTCTGTTGTATACTGGTCCACGTTTGTTTGTGTGACTTATTACCAAGTGACCTGTACAGTACCTTAAGCTTTCATTTCCATCATTGTACAGAGTATTCACCGGAAATCAGTCCATCCCGGGAGGGTCGAATTTCTGTTTTTGCCGGTAAAAGCGATCCAGTAGTTAGATTTTGACATCCGGCGAAAAAATGCTTTTGGTTGTCCACTTGAGATGATGATGACCGATACTGCGATTTGTGTAGTTAGCCTCAAAAGTGATTTATTTTTATCGTGGAGTTATCCAGTATGGCTACCGACTCACTCATACGACACTTTTAGTGATGTTGATCAATGCAAACACGCTTGCATTTAGTAAACAATTCATACTGGTCAAATTCAAAGTGTGTTACATGGAAAGCCGGAGTACAATCGCAACTGAACTAGAGTTTGTTCGGCGGTATGTCATCCATTGGCACAGTATTTACCGCTATCCTGTTCGCGGTTCAGTCGTTTATATTCACTCTGGTCTCATGAATTTGGGTGAAGTTCAGCGGATTTTATTCCATTATAGCAGCCACTACCAGCTCTATGCTTGCCTTAGTTTAACGATTCTTACTTCGCATCAGCAACCTTACTCAAATATCGAACCAACAATCGAGATTGAAAAATAGTAATAAAACCATAAATAACGGCATTAATTTGACTGGTAAGTTGTGCAAATACATGTGTCACATTTCACTTCATGTGGTCACATCTTCCTGCATATGATCTCTGATTGGATGGATCTTGTGGTCGTGTAATCCGCAGTGGAAGTCCGATACACTGTAATTGTACGACCAGTAGAAAACACCGTCACTGCTTTCTCAGTATCTTCCTCCAGAAATATCACTTTCTCACGCCATTTCGTAGCTCTCCAAATTCAGAGTGCTTTGGGTGCGCTATTTTCTATGTTGACCTCTACCTGGACTTGACGGTCTATCAACCATAAGTCAGCGCACACCCCCACGCTCTTCCTTTTTCGATAAAGAATGCGCACTTCGGGTTCTTCCCGATTCATGTGGATTTTTGCCATTCTCCATGACATTTTGCTTTCGTGTGCACCGTCTGCTCCTTTGATAAATTATCTTAGCCAACTGGACCTCAAATGACTGCTTTTCCAAAACCGTACGGGACATTGTTCCCTCCACTAAGTGGATATTTCTGGAAAGTCTTCGACTCATATCCCTTCCTCCTCTTCTAGTTCCGATATGTCCTATACCTCTTCCGTGCTTAACATCACAGTCGGACTTTTGGATTAACCCGTCGCTTAGTATTTCTCTGGGATGTAACCATCCGTTTCTTCTTCAGTAGATTCAGTATTGTTTGCGTCTGTGCCATCATTTTCGACAAGGACATCTATAATTTTTAACTTAGGATGGGCTCTGTCATCACCCTTAGCAATCGGAGTGTTCTCCTCTTAGGCTTGAAGTAAACGGTATTCTGGGTCTTCAATCAAAATAAAAGGTATAGCGAAAGAAACGCGCCGGACCTCTTCACCAAAACAACACCGGGGCATAGGAATTTAATACCCCTTTGGTTCCGAAAACAACCGCAAGAGGGCAGCAAAATCTTGCAAATTCTGTTTTCACGTCCTCCTCTCATCCGCTAACCGATTACGATTTCTGGTATTCAGGCTTTTCGGGAGCGATACGTCGAACATTCTTCATATATTTATCAAAGACAGTTATCAGGTTCTTCTGGTATTTACGACACCAGGTTCTGATCCGTCCCAATAGCTCTAGTGTTAAGTCCTTTCTACCTACAAATCAATTCACTTTACTGGCCCAGATCACATTATTTATATTGGATGAAACAGTCACTGTGACCAATCGCAAGAAGACAAAATAGTTGTTTAGCACTTGTATCAAGTAGGCTGATTTTTGATTGGATGGTTGGTGAAACGTCCGCTGCTTATCCATTGGCCACCTCGTCGCTTGCATATCTGCTGGTTCAAGCACGGCCTGAAGTCTGAACAGGCGCTGACACCCCGACTGGTAACAGGACTCCGCTGACTATCGATCTGGAACGAGCACATATCCTCAGAGCATATACTCGAGGAAAAACAAGAATAGTTTGAAATTTCAATCCAAAGGCTTTCAGTGCAACAAACATTAGTCAGCTCAAGGATATCTATTGTCGACCCTGCTACCCTGCTACTGTGCCGTCAGATTCTGAGTACATACCGAAATTTTATCCTATTTGGCCGCTCAGCCATCTGATTAGTTGTCCAGGTGAGGAAAAAACATGTTGATGTGTTGACATCTCCTACGACTTATCACGTGTTGCTCAATTGACGCAAGAGCTTAACGCCTTTAAGCACTTTCAAAAGGACACAACGTGTAGATAGTGCGATCGGTAACGCACCGCGGTGCAAAACCACACAATGGATGTGAGCGTGATTGTCCCTATGATTTCAAGAACACGCATGTTCTTTTACTTACGGATGCGCGGGCATGGTAGTATCAAAAGAAGGAGTAAAATGAGGGTGTAAGCAAAAAGCATAGTAAATAGAATAATTCGCTGGATAACGAGGTGGATTGTGAAATTTTTCCAGCAACAAAATACTGAAGTACAGTGTTACCAATTGGTGAAGTATCGCTTTCGACGTCGGTATTGTGTGTCCATATCTAGGGCCCCAAAAATACCAAACGATGTTGTCAACAAATGATCTTTTTTAAGCATTATTCGTATATTAAGGTAATCACTGTGGCTGCATTGTCTTTTATGACTTGTTCATCTTCTTTCAGTATTACTAAATTGCACGGTTATCGCGTAAATTGACCTTTTATTATCTTTTCCAAATCAAGCGATACATAACCACTGAGAAAAACGCCCGGTAATGAAGTCATTTTCGAAAGGCTGAGGATATTGTACAAATTGACAATATATTTTTATCTCCGGCGTGTTAATTATTCTTTTTGTCTACTGTATTGTCTGGACGACTACACTAAGTGAACGAACATTTCAGCGACAATGTTATCAAGAAACTGATTACTGTTCCTACTTTTCCATGTGAATAATGCAAGATTAGGGCTCCTCTTGTCAACAATATATTCTGTGATTACTCTTCCTTTGAATAAGCGAATTTCACACAATTTCAACAAGGGCAAAGTGAGCCTCGGTATGGTTGCTGCCGTCATGTATATTGAACGAGCTAATTCTAAATTCTCAACGTGTCCTGCGATGATACGGGCATTCAATTAATCCGTGGTATGCAGGAAGCTCAATATAAACTGGAGCTCTGAAGACGTGAACAGATTAGATGACCCATTGCTCATTTGGTTACGATGAGCGAAAATGGAAGAGAGTTACTTACAACGTTTGCATTTCTCTGATACACCCCTGAAATGCAAGAAAAGTTCTGCATTGGGGAAAAGTTATCAGAGAAAAATTGAAATACGGTGAATATGAGACAAACCGACAGAGCACCATGGAGCTTTGTCGGTTAATGTTCTACATTTTATGGTCTTGCACAGCTTTCTCCGTAAATATTGCTCCCTTTACAAAAGCAGATTTCGAACATCATACCAATTTTTATGCGTACTTGGACATGCGTTTTATCACCCACTTTTTCCGACACAACCAAACAGTTGCATTTTCCCAATAACATTTTGCTGAAAACATGTACATCCTTCTTTGTACCTGTTGTATATCATCATATTTCTTTATATATATATATATATATATATATATATATATATATATATATATATATATATATATATATATATATATGAAAATTTCCTCTCAAGATGTTACTTAATAACTCGTTGCGTTTTATCATACTTTGCAATAACATATACAAAATTTCGACGCTCTAATTTTCACAGTTCTCGTTAACACCATGGAGAAAGATCAGGAACACCCACTGGTATAAAGGAATAATCGAACAAGGAACACAAAATACACTGTTCACACAACGAGACTTCACCTTGATATAATGTGATGGCTTGAGTGCTTTCATGACCCAAATAGCTATACGGGATGGTTTTTTTAAGCCGGAGATACCATCATGCCTGACAGGTGAATGGGTAGAGACCAGACAAAGTCCAGTCTCTTGATCCTCCAGGTTGGAGGTCAATTTGAGCTGATAACTCAGTCGGTAAAATCAGTGGTAGAATAATTGATTCAAGCAAATGGGCTTCCTCTAGTCATCCCGCTGCCTTGCGGATAGGTTCTTGTTAGAACTAAAGGCTTTGGATGAGAACCCCAACCGTTCTCCTCCTTTGAGGTTGGGCACCCTAGCGGTACCCGGCCAACATCTCCCATGAACTGTACGGATAAGACATATTCCATACTGCATCGGTCTTCGAGCCGAATAACCAAGACCGCGTTGCCCATTGCGTCGAGCGGGGTGGGTAGTACTGAGTGGGCTACTGCTCAGAGTTCCCTCTTATCCAACATTTGTCTTCTGTCCCCAGCCTCCTGTCTTGGCCCCCCGCCTTCCATCCACCCATAAGTCTCCCACTGATAACACCCTGTACTTGTAAAGGTTCGTTGTCAAATAGTATGAATAATCCTGTATCTTGTATCTCAGATTTTCTCAAGCCTCGTCAGCCTCTGAATCTCGGCTCTTTCGACGTGCGCACACTCATGGAAGCCGGTCAGCAGGCGTGCCTAGTCTTCACAATAAACTCTCTCACGATTGATATCTGCTGCTTAAGTGAAACGCGTATACAGGATTCGAGTAGTGTGATTCAGCTAACTGTTTTTGGTATCTCATTGAGGTATTTCCTGGGCATTTCAGACGAATTAGCTAGAGCTGTGGTTCAACGTGATGTAGGAATAGTCTTGATTGATAAGGCTGAGGCTGCTCTTTCGGAATGGATCCCATGTGCACACAAGTGCATGAACACCAATGCACTCAATTAGTCACACAGCTGTCAGACTCAAGACCTGTCTGCCACGTAGATCCCTGATGGTCACGCCTTTAGTCGTCAAGTCGACTGAAATTTTATGTCGAACGAAAATGAACGCGTTGTCCCAGCCGCCCACGCACTGTGCATGAACGTTACATGATCGTGATCACCTGGGCTGTGCATCTGTGGCACCGCACTATGCAAAAACCTTCGTGACGAATCAAATTGCATTCTCAATCAGTTAGGCCTACGTGATACGCGCAGTCTGTGGGAAGTGCCCCTCGGTCCGTGATTGTGAGCGTGATGACAGCTGGACGCGTGTTGGATCGCAATAGGCAAGTGAACGCAATATAATAGAGACCCAACACTGTAGGCGTTCATCTTGCGATTGTTTTGCCTACTGGGAAGATGCGGCCGTACAGTACATTTGCCGCCCGTATGCCTCGTAAAACTTTGCTTCAACATCGGCTGAGCTGGATGAGGCAACGTAGTTAACCAGTGACTGTTGAGGACTTCATGCGTGGCATCGCACAAATAATCTTTTCTTGTGTGGATCAAGCGTCATCTACATGTGTAATTCCAGTGGCAGGCGCTGACACGCATGGAGCCAGAGAAAGCGGTTAGTATTTTTGTCTTTTTTTAAGAAGCTTCTGTACCTATGGATCCGGATTCAAAGAAAGTAGAGTTATTGCATCTTTGGTGCTGAGCACACCGAGTGTCTTCCCTGCTAGCATAATGTGTGCATTCTGCTGTGCGTAAACTGAGGAATGCACACGTGTTATCCGCTTTTGAAACACCACTTTCTGATTGGGTGTTGCTGCACCATAGTGACTGGTGGTCACACTTCAGACTGTAGTGTGAAGAGAACGGTTACCAATGCAGACGTGTCGCAAAACTGTTGACGGTAGAGACCGCACATGCGTGATACCTGCCGTGCATGTGCAATGGTGACAACCATGTGTATGTGCGGGTTTGCGCAAGTTGACCATGGAAACAAGTGCTATTGCGTTTCAGTCTCTTTCATCCGGGGGGAAAGATTTCCTGAGCAGATTGTTCGAAACACCATACCGTAGCAGTGTAACGCAGGTCAGCAAAATTAGGGTGTTTGGCAAACGTGTGGTTCACAAGATGTTTAGTTCAGTTAACCATAGCTCAAGTGAGTGAGCCATGGCAAACGATATATTGGTATCAACACATTAATATATGAACAGCATAAAATAAAAGTAATGGGGCTGAAACAAATGGTTAAGTTCATTTATTTCTACAATCTGCTTTGAATAGCTAATTCCAATACTTCCATTGTATTTCAGGAACTTCCAAATAATCTTTCATTGCGAAGAAAAAGGAAGAAAAATCATCGTCACAATTGATTGTACAAATTGAACCTTATTACCCGTAATATGAAACTCCTTTTATGAAGTCGCTGTTTTATATGAGCAACCGGGAACTGACCCTAATAAATGATGTATGCGGATATTCGGCCACTTGAATCAATTAAACTACTTTAGATGGCTGCAGTTCTTGCTCCCCGTAAAGCATACGACAAAGTTTAGCGATTGTCTTCACTACGATTATAATGTCATTGGATAGTGTAACGCATGGTGCTCGTCCCAGTCAGCTAGATAAAATCCTTCACTCTGTGTATGACAATCACCTTTATTTCATTAGAGAATAAAGAAGGTTTGACAGGGCTTTCAAGTAAAACTTGGTAATACATTGTAGGTTTTCTGATTTATACCAACTGCGTCATCCATTTTAAACGTTGTTCCCTAACAGAAGAAATTCTAATTCGAACTAATTGAAATTAGTTCTTCAAAGATTAAATAACTGAGGTAACATTGGACTGTATGTTATACTGTTCTCTGTGGAACCAGGAGAACAAAAAACTCCTTTTTCAATATTGGTCACAGACAGAATAACAACGGACAAGTTCAAATTTTATGCACAAATGTTTCGTGTCATAGGATAAAATCCGTAGTAGCATAGTATTTTGACGAGTAACCAATCATACCCAGTAATAAAGTGGCCGATATAAAACGTGTTATTTATAGCTAATACCATTACTTGTACATTTCTCGAACTCTGCGTACGGCATAGAATAGTTGACATTCTCATTACTGTAGGATAACGAATTTTACACATGGTTTTGCAGTAAAACGTGTGATTATTCTGTACACTTTTTGATAATACCAGATGAGACATGGAATTTAATAATTACGGGTAGTACAAGACTTGTGATTTACTAAATGAGGAAATGCTGCAAATGAAATACTTAGAGTAACACCGTATTTTAGGATTCCTGTAAGTGGTAGGCAACTTGTAAGTAGTAGCCTATGTGGGACTAGCTCATCGTACCCCAAGAGCAGAAACATCCAGCAGTTGTAGATATTACTGCAGTTGACAAGCACATATATTTTTTTCAGAACCTCCTCAGCACTACTAACATTTTCTAATCACTCCTATATAATTACAATACATTCAAGGTATACCTAGCATTTTCCATCAAGAGAAGTATGCTCAATATATTCAGTCACTACCGATCTTCTATTAGCGACACACACTACCGTGGTCAGTCATTCTCATTTTCTGAACAGGTGACAATCATTTACTTGGAAAAATACTGATATCAGTTATCTGTTTCCCTTTGTTTTATATGGTCGATCTCAATGTAGTGTACTTCCCTAATTAATGAAGTACTGAAAACAAGATTGTTTGTTACACGAACTTATAATGCCCTCCCAAGTTATACCGTATCTAGGAAGTAAAAATTGCCTAATGAACGTCATCTTTGTACACTGTGAAATAACAGGAATAATTTCTAATATATCCAACCTCATTGCATTCTGCTGAACAATGGACTCGAACTATGGTGATACCGGAGAAATAAAAACGAGAATTTTTCACATAGAGTCTGGTCGATTTTTGCAGTGGACAAATCTGCTTATTATATCATGAAAATTCCGAATAAAGATATAGTTTTTGAAGTAGAGAGAGAGAGAGTCGTCGGTGAACTATTTTGGGCCCTAGTTGAATTCAAAGCGTCTGAATTTTGTCTTTCATTGATTGATCTCATTTTCGATTTGGTGTGTCTGTCCTACGTTATCTGGGCTTCCCTAGACAAAGCTGTACAAAATTCACGTTGTAACAGACAAACAAGACTATACAGAATGATGTATTCGTTGATAAGACTAATCAATCGAGGGTGCACCTCGTCTTTACGACCCACCTATTAGCTTGTTCGTAATGGGCTAATATTGTTCACGGACTCAGCTACGCCACATTGACTCCCCTATGTCACACGAAGGACTAGTTGTTGCGATTTGCCAACTGGTTCCACCTCCAATTTCATGTCCCAAGAATCCAGGAATTCGGAGAAGTCTCATTAACTATGACGAATTGGTAATTCTCGAAGGATTAATACACTGTCCTGAACAGTTAAGCGTTATTATGAAATTAATCCACGGTGAACCGCTATTTTATTGATGAGCTGTGAAGTCTGCCGTTTTTACATCGCATGGATTAACTCCTTTAAGGATTACACTCTCCTTTCCTAACTGTGAACAAAATTCACTGGTTCACAAGCAGATCAGAAAAACTTGATGGAGGTAAGACCGCGGTTTTGTCAATAACTTTCGTCATTAAAATTCATCGGAATGGAATACATAATCCAATCCTGGTACCCGGATTTAACGTGATTCTCAAGAATGACCGTTTTCCTCGGCCTTTTCCACTCACTCACAGGCCACAAACATAGCTCGACCCCTTCCAGAGCTGTGAATGAGTTTCTTTTAACACCACCCACAGACACCAATAACCATCCACCACTATCCGATTAGCCGAGAGCTAACAGACGGATGAGCAGTTTAACCATACAAACGTTGACGGAGGCTGGTTCACTGTGCACTATTGTGCCCCATCACGAAGAATATTGTCGCTCGATGCAAACTCGTTTGCTTATCACCAAGTTCGTAGTGAACAAAAATCAAACTATTTCTAATAACTTTCATCCGTTAATTGATGCATACAAAGATATGCCTAACAATGAAAGACGAACGATGAAAAATCTCTAGCCAACGTCATGAAAAGGAATTAATCAGTGAACTTTGAAAGCTGTAGACATCGCTGTTTTGAGTTTTGCTAGAGAGTATTGTCAGATTTTACAAAACAAACAGTCGAAATAAGCAACTGAGATTGTCATTTATAATCTCGTCTTATGAATCAAACAGCTTTCATAAGAAGTCCCAATTTGTTATTAACAATACGCCAAATCCTCCGATGTTTGTGGTGAAATGGGGCCAAATTATGTTATCATGTCAAATTTCAGGAGTCCCACTTAATTGAGATACGTTTTCAGTCAAGGAAGAAATTAAAGTAATGCATTTTGTGTAGGTGCAACATCTGCAGATTAACGAAGTATAATATTGCATCCGAATGAAAAATTACTGGTAAACGTGTTGAAGGAAAAATAGGGCAAATTTATCATTGTATTTGATGAAACATACGAAATATGAATATGTGTGTATACATGTACATAGTCAGTTAGAAAAATTCAACCAAATATTATGGGCTACCGGGAACAGCTAATATGGAATATGGATTTTGGATGACAATCAAGGCGATAAAATCATATTACTAACCAGGGATAAGAAATAAAATAGGAGTTACCTAATTAATTATCTGTTTCACTGATTAATTAATTATGTATATAAATATATCTTCACTATGATCAGATCTCACTTGCACATTCGGTCGGATGCCGTGAATTCTGTAACCTTTCAATCAGGAAATATACAGTTAGTTCTGTAGACTTCCGCAAGCTTACGGGAACCCCTCGAACCACTGTGGTACGTGAGGTTGAGCCAGGCACATATTGTCACATTGGATTGCAGTCAGCTCTTGAAAAGCTGCTATACAAATCGCTATTGGGAGAGACAACCATGATTAGCGTTCAATTGCATATTACTGGTTAGCACTCTTTCCGATCAGCGAAAACACGTGTTTGGACCATACTCAGACGCGTGGTTCATCCAGCCGTATCTGCACCTTTCACTGTAGGTTCATACATCCGGATGGAGACAATGGACAGACGTCAGTGTATTTTTCGAGGACCCAATGCGGGACTTGACAGAGGTTCAGAGGTGAGCAACCAAAGTGAACGGAGTCCAAAACAGCAAAAACAAGTGCAACTGATGGCAGTTGTCTGCGGTCAACCTGCAGGAGCATTTGATAAATGCAAAGAATCGCACTCTGGCTACTTCACTTGTAACAAGTGTACACAGCAAAGAGTGTACTATGAACATAAGGTCAAATATCCCTCGATTGACAATACTTTGCTAACCAATACGATATTTCGTAGATATCACGTTTGCCAATCACCCTTTGAATCGTTGAATATAGGCCTGATTAAGGATTTTTCTATTGATTACATGCATTGTATCTATTTAGGTGTTATATGTTAACTTATTTTGCTATAGACGGATTCATCAGCCCCTAAGGGTTATCGCCTCTCAATGAATCAAATGACCACGGTTAGCGAAAAAATGAACCAAACTGCATTCCGGATATGTTATTAGTTTCATTTTAAGTGCCGTGAAGGGGATGAATATCAGTCTTGAAAAGCTACAGAATACCGTCAGATTTTATTTTAGTTAGGCATAGTTTGTTTGATGGATGTAAAACCAATTCATTCCCATAGTAATTTTCTCCCTGGTTATCTGTTGCGACTCGTAAGTTGTCAAATCCAAAACCATTCTGAAGGGCTTAAGTTTGCACGGGAGTTAATGAATTCGTTTGTGAGAATGCATAAAGTTTTGTTTGGATTATGGTAAATGTCCAATAATGTGCATTCATTAATCCATATTGCTGACGACGTTGAGCATCATGATCCTTTAGATTTTTTCAGTGCTTTTTCGTTTGAGCCATTTCTGTTCACAGTGAAACGGGGTGATCAAGGGATCAACAAAGATACCCTCTCGAATACATAGATGATGTGCTGAAGCCACAGTTACAATAGACGTTTGCCTATTTGTGCAGATAGAAGCCAAAAATCTTATCCCCCGAAGGTATGACGCCACCCAGAAGGCTTGGGAAAAATAGTCCACAACGTAGTAAGTGATCTTAGTGGAGAGGTTATTTCCTAGCTGTAAGTTCCCCTTCAACGAGCAGCAATGTTGGAGAAAAGACCACTGAACATTAGATCGTTCAAAAATCACCCTGGAGTAAGTCAATATTGTGATCATTTCCTGACAACATTCTTCCGCAAAACCAGTAAATCCATTTGGTAAGTGTCAGTATTCCTCGCTGATTACTCTATCATGCTTCATTACTTAGAAACTGAAGAACGCGTTTTCACAGATTCCTGGACACACAATGCACCAAAGTCCAATAACAGGCCTTCTGTATCTGCACACAGTACGTTATCTCTGTTATCCAATGAATGTTTTTATTTTTCAGAATCAGAACAACCCCGGCAATAGGCAACCGGTATCCGCGCAGAGTCCAACGTCCCGTTGAGACAAATTCAGTCTACTGCTTCACAAGGTAAGTAAAGTGAAATATGGTTTGCTCATATCCATAACTAACTGGGTTCGGATGAATTACCAACAATAGATTACATAACTAAGTTTCACTATGTGATCATGCAAACCCTGCACAGTATTCAACAAAAATCCGGAGGCCAGGGAATACAGGGTTTCATTTGGCGCTTTTGACTATGTCTTTCCCTCGTCCACTAAGGACGAGATCAAGTTTTCGATCGAAACTTGTACAAGAATTCCAGCCGTAACAAGCCAGTTAGGTTTCCTATTTTATTGACGCATATTCTCAAAGGACGCTTGGTTAGCACCGTCTACCGGTGATAAGGTCGGGAATTACATCAGGTCACTGATGCCAAGGTAGTTGGAAAAAAAGAGTCTCCCTGAAAGTCTACTACCACGGTGAGCACAGTAAGTTTGCTTTCTGGAGGACAGCTTTGCATGACTTCACTGTTGGCATGTCTCCCACGTTTCTTAATTTAGTTGACAAAAGACTGGGTGTTCCAACAACTAGCTTTCGGTGCAAAAGAAACGTCTGGTGTTTGTCGTACCACTAGAAACTGGTCTCGAGACACCGGACGCAATATGAAACGATGTAACACGAACTTAGGTCAGTAGTACACTATATGATTGATTACCATGTTTTCACAGGATCAGGACCAAATGGATTGGAACGTTGATATTTAATGCCTAATAACCTGCCTTCAGTCGTTTATGAATTTTGGAGACTAGACCAAGCCTATCTAAACTGCTTTCTGCACTGGGCTACTTTTATGCTTCTCAGTAGGCAAACTATTAAAAAATCCACTTTGACTATGATGGTCCGGCCTGACTGCCTAGACCGTATATTTTGCACACTGACTGGACTCTTCAGTAAATGACGCCGTGAAACCAAGATTATCGACGGGTAGATATCAGAATATAGTCCATTCCTTTGAAGTCTGCAAAGTTATAAAGCTAGAGGCCCAGAATGCCCCCCGACAGTCGCATTGCACGAGGTAACAATTTAATGTAATTAATACCCATTCCGTCTGAATATATCGGACAACTAAACCGTTTAATCGGTAGCGCCAGTGAAAAAAATGAAAAATATGGCCCATGTGATGCATACAAAATACCCTGAAAGCATGTGAAATCTTATTTCAAAAGATCCTTGGTCTGAACCATCATCAGTATTACCACTCACACAGCGAAGCAGATACTGTAGCCTATCCATTGAATAATAAACGAATGAATTTGGTGGTGTTAGCATAAAAGCTTGCTAAATACTCCAGCCACCAGGTAACCAAATGGTTTCCAGCAAGTCTTTTGATTCGAAATTCTTGTCACAAGTTCCGCCAACAAAACTTTCCAAAATGAACTATTAAGTTTCCCTGTATACATTTCACTTGTAGATTATCTTTCATCCTAATCAGTTCATCAGCTACGCTGATGCTTACACCTTGACATCTATTGTATCTCATTTGCACAACGGTCATTTGAATTTTCACCTGACAGGCTGATGATCATTTAATGTTAGTCTGATGATTGTAGTAATTTATTTCAAAGAGGTCTACCATACTATTAGATAAAGATGAAAGATAATCACTACGTTCTCTGTGACTAAGAGGCACGCCCAACTCGCTCCCAGTCAGACGAGCGTTGACTTACCCTTGACGGCCACAACTAGCCGGCTTTTCGACGGACCCCAAGTGTGCTGCTCATATAAATCTTGTGGCTCTACTTCAACAACGTAGACACCAGGAGTGTAGGAGGTAACTCACTTTTTAGCGATCTAAATTGGCTTGTCACAAGAACAGACACACCCGAGGTCGATATAATGTCAGGAGACAGTCAAATTTCGCGATCAATAATTTCTATTAGTGGTTCTGTAATGATAAAATAATTACACCAATGATACATGCCACAATAAACAAGAAAAAAACTGATAAGTGGAGAGAGCTATACATTCGAGGTGAATCACCAGCAGTCTCGAGCAGAAAACATCGTCTCTTGGTGGTCCAAGCACAAAAATGGCTAAATTCAAAATGGCCGAGCAGTCAGAGCAAAGATCAGGGGAATTGATCAATAAGATAAAACAAGACAAGTGTTTCAATTGTAGAGCTTGGCTACTGAGATAGTTATCGGTAGTAATACGCGGAAAATACAATAAAGCAAACAGTGTTACACTCTCCCCTGGGTCGTGGCTCTCGACAGTCAGTCTTTCTGTAATTTGAGCAACGCAAGTTCGCATTCCAATGGGCAAATCTGAATTATATCTCTTCCACTAAGGCCGTCCGCTTTCCTGATAGTGGCTTATTTTATCAAACCATCAAATCCTACATGTACTGTCCCATTAATAGCCTTTGCCCAGCTAACCCGAGGTTTGTCAAACTCCAGCGACGAAACTAACTGACCGATCTTAGAATTAGGTTAATACTTGAAATATTGCTGACACGCGGCAAAAGGTGGAAGGTAAAATAGCAACCATTCTTCCAGAAAGTGCTTGCCAGTAACTGAGCTTGTCGTCATCTCTTGTTAAACTGATTTGGGATTAATGTGTCTGGGACTGATTCGGAGGAGTTACCCTTTAACAAGAGCAGTTTACTTGGAGTTAGTACACAATCATCTTCCGGATCTTCGTTTTGCTTCATCAGAGACCTGTGTTTTATCATACTTTCTATCTTTCCTTACGTGATGTGTAATATTTCGTCCATCCCATGTGGTTCATCAGACGAAACCAGAAGAATCCGCTTCACCTTCCGAACCATCCTTTCTCATAATCCTCTTCCGTGACTTACCTTCAGGGGGCTGAAGACCCATTCGCATTCTCCAGCTAATTACGAATTTGAAATCTCATCCTGATTCCAGGGTGGCAGACAAACGTTTTACGTCCTTTTCAGTGCCATTGAATTTACTCCCGTTATCACCGTATAAACAATGTGGACATCCTCTTTAAGCAGCAAACCGATTGAAGGCACACAGAAATGAATCCGGGAACCAGTGAGTATGCTTTTTCCAAAAGTACTGCCCTCGAACTGAAGCTAGTAAATAAGCTTCAGTAGAGCCTCTCGGCAGCGCTCCCTACCTTCATGAATATGGGCCCAAAGTAACCCACTCCCGAGACAGTGAAGGGACCACAGAGCTGAAAGGTTCTGTCAAATAGAAGTGAAGTCATTGCTTGTATGTATGGTTGAGGAAACCACTTCTTACATTTGTAACAGTCTCGTAGTATCGACCTGTCTGTTCTGTTTAGTTTCAGCATCCGTGATAGCGAAGTATCAAAAGGCGCGTGAAGAAATGTTTCGACGGCTAAATAATGGGATGTTTCGTCTCGAATGAAAAACATGAATTCTGGAGTTCGCCCCCACGCGTAACATGCTACTATCCAAAATTGGGATAAGATCCCTTGGCCGACTGGCAACTTTACTGAGGGTTCTTTTCTTGCAGTTCTTTCGTTGAAGTTCGTCGGTGCTATCATTGTAATTGTCTATAAGTTTCTTTTCACGAGGGAAGGCCTCTGCCTGTACGAGTTTCATGATTTCAGTGGTTACGGTTTTCATCTCTACCAGCGTCAGACTTCCCTTGAGGACCGAATTCGGTTAATTAAAATATGGCTTGCAACGTAGGATACAAGCCACATCCCTTTGGAGTTTGGTCCATGAGGACAAGCGTGAATAGCGCGATATCAACACTGGTGTCATCTCAGGTGGTGGGCTATTGGCAGCACATAGTGAAGATAATTTCGATACTCAAGATTGACTCCTGTTTTATCGGACAGTATTCTCTCTGTTAAAAAGCACCTTTGTACCGTATTCTTTTTCGCACACACGAAATATTACACTACATTCCATTCAGTCATGGAGTTCTAGACTCTCAGCAGTTCTATGTGGAGTTCAGCTTATTCAATCCGTACAGAACCACAATAATGTAGCAGCTATATTGTTTATGCAACCGAAATAGGGTCGTAGTGTGGGAAAATTCTGTATCGAATAACTGTTTTTTCGGAGTTAGCGGGGAGTTCGAACCATATCTCCAGTGTTGCAACTTTGATATTTCGTTAGCAAATAGTCCTCGAGAAAACACCCAGGCTGGTTTTTTAGTTGATTCGATATTGTTCCAGTCTTCAGGATGAGATATTTCACGTATCAACTCGACGCTATTGGCAAAGAAGTTGAGAAAACGCTTTGATGTGTTCCGAATGCTTTGCAATACAATCAACGGATCTGTCCAAAAGAGCACTGCAGAAATCTTGACGAGCGTTTCCATTCGAATCATGTGGGCTACTCTTGCGGCTGTCACGGCTGCTATTAACTCTAGACTTGGGGTAGTCACATATTGAATCCGAGAGATGCTGGGTTTTGCAAACACTATAGTGCCAACTATAGTGGGCATTTTTGTCCTTCTTAGCCCGACTTCGTTACTGAATATGCTACTGCTCCATAGGCCATCTGAGGTGCGTCACAGAAGATTTGGAGATGAATTTCCCAGCTCGTTTTAACTTCAAAAGAGTGAATACATCGCCGAATGGAGAAGAGCTTCAGTTCTGGTAATTGCTCCAATCACTTATTCCACAACATCAAATCTTCCCCTATGATTTTTTCGTCCTAGTCTACCTCACAATTACACAAATTCTCTAGAACCACTCTAGCGAGTATTGTGACTGCACCGATGTAGCCCATGGGATCAAATACAGACGATACGTAAAAAAGTATGTTCCTTCTAGTAAATTTTTTCGCCATCAGGTGCACATGAAAACAAAATTGGTCGTTACCCAATTCCCGTTCCATACTTCGCGAAAGCTGAATAGATCCTTTATGGGACGTTGGTTGCATTTCAGACGCGGTCTGTTCCGATTCTAGCATTCATCGAATGAAATCAGTGCTTTTACTCTTCCACTTAGTCAAAATGAAGCCTCCCTTGCTCAATATCGATTTTAGCTGTCCTGCTGATCGGATAGCAGTACTATCATCTTTGACACTGATGAGACAGTCATCCACATAAAAACATTGTTTTGCCATTTCAAAGACGTCTGGGTTGTAACTGTTAGCTTTATCGTTCATGGCCCGATTGAGAGCAGAATTAGCGCAGCTTAGAAGGGATGTTGTGCTGAACAGATGCACTGTCATCCGATAATCTTTAAGGCGGCAAGTGAGATCTCCATCTTTACACCACAAAAGCCGTAGGACTTCGCGGTCTTTCTCGGGAAAGCTCACTTCATTGAATGTCCATTCGATATCGGCTATAAAGGCAATCTTCTTCTGTTAGAATCGCAATGGTTATCCTACTTAGGAGTTTTGTCAAATCCGGTCCTGACAAGAGTTGTTTGTTTAGAATATGCCCACCAGATTTCGCTAAGCAGTCAAACTCCACTCGTACTTTCTGTTGCTCGGCCGGATGAACGACGGGATGATGAGGTAAGTACCAACCGTGGTTCGTTTCTTCGGTCGGCTCTTCTTCGGCGTGGCCCCCTTCTAAATATTCGTTTTTCACTTTAGTCTATTTTCTCCAGAGGTCTTCTGAGCTGCGAAGGCTTTTACTGAGCTGAGATAAACGTCGCAGAGCATATGCTTCATAATTTGGCAACATCACTGAATATGTTCACTATAAAAACTCCAACTCGTAATGTCCATGTCAAAAGCATACTTTTCGGTAAATGGTCGTCAGGGCTTCGCGGTCTTCTACGGACATATCCTTTTCCTTTGTTGAGCCTTCGTCTAACGAATCTTGTTGATAGAACCTCTCTAATTCCACTTCAAGTTCAGCGATTCTAGAACAATGAGCACTCTTTACTGTCATTGAACTTGGCGATACGTATACCATCACCATCCATCCCAGGACTGTTTTGACACCATACGGTTCGTTCGTGTCACCCAAAAGTTGGCCATGTACCTAACGAAACCCTGGCATGTCGCACCCCAACAGTAATCCGATTTCCATGTCCTCGGGTGACGGAAATGGGATAGAATTCAGATACGGCCAGCTCCCTGCCAGTTGATAGCTTGATACGATACTATTCTCTTGTGGTAAAGACTTTACAGAATGTGCTTTCTTAACGTGGATCACGCGAATCGCATCGCTGGACTCACTGTCAGATTCCACCTAATTAGCGTTTTTTGTCAGTGTTTTCACAGCTAGATTTTCGCTCCCGCCTACCGTTCAAACAAGCTACTCCAAACTTCCGCAAATAAAGATAGAATCGGAACCGTTGTCTAAAAACGCCAATGTTCGTGGTGTATTGTTATCGTGCCGAACAGTGAGGGGAACAACTCCCAAGGCAACCTTCAGGTTTGTCGTCTCCTTGTTCTTCTCCACCTGATGATCTGAATCGTGTTACTTGATTGCTGGCATCGTTTTCTGAGTGCAACGATGTGTGTGTGTGTGTGTGTGTGTGTGTGTGTGTGTGTGTGTGTGTGTGTGTGTGTGTGTGTGTGTGTGTGTGTGTGTGTGTGTGTGTGTGGTCCACCACATCCTCCAATTTTATATCCACTAGGAGAAATCTGGAACTCCTGGCCATAAGGTTTGCTTTCAAGCAACGGTGTCAAAGTTTCCTTATTTTGACAGCTTCCCACCTTTTCTTGGGGTCATCGGTGAGGAAAGTTGGGCATCGGTCTGAGTTGTGATTGCCTCCACAAATCGAACATCGATGCTGATTACCCAAGTTGCAGGCCCAACGCATGCCACATCGGAAGCTCATTGGGCTAGTCCAATGTCGGGAAAAATAGCTGGAAAAGGGTACCTCTTCTTCACCTAATCCGTCTAAACTGCCCGCTTCTTAGTTTATTTGCCAATTACCCATCTCTTCGATGGAAACCACTAACTTAGCACTGTTAAACACTTTGTTTCTGAAAATCATATAGCTTGTTATGAAAATGGTATACTGAAAACTTGTAAAACAAAATATACCCTTTTCGCAACGCAGATATATTTTGATGAATACTGTGGTACTTTTATCATTATATTTCTTGTAAAATTTCATGAAGTTCTGTGCAGTCTTTGAGGGTACATGTAACGAGTCATTTTAGCCCAACTTTAGCCTAACTTTCGCCCAACAGCCTTGGGCTCTGTGCTGATTCGACTCAGTACTGCTTGGAGCATGCACTCTCCGACGAAGATTGAGCAGTTCCTATTGAGCGGTCCTCGTCTTTTGTGTGACACGGTCATCTTCCGGTTTGACGGCTAATTCGCCAAATCTAGTACTTGCAATGTCAGCTCTTTCTTCGACAAAACCAGCGAGGTCGATGAATCGTGGCTTTCTGTCCAAAAGTACAATTCAGGTTGTCACTTTAACACATTTGAATCTCGTCTTTGATGGTAACCTCATCACAACAGCTTCCAGGGTCCTACTAGATTCAAGGTTTGATGTGCAATTGAGTTGTCTCCGCGTTGAGATGAACACTGGTATCCTCTAATTCTACTGGACGAGAGCTTTCTTGTCAGTCCATCAATGAATCAATAAACATCCGTGCTATCATCTAGTTCGGGCCGAATCTCTTTTTAATATTTCTTTGGCAGTTTTTAGTCCTTCTTCGGTTTCTAATGCAGCGCAATGTTGTATGGCTTCTTTAGCCTTGCCTTCGCAGCATTGAATTAAATCCATAAGCTGGGTAGTGTTGTCCGTTGTTGTTTTCAATAACCGAGTGGAATTCTTTCACAAAAGCATAATACTGTTTGTGACTGCCATCTGATTTGGGGCTATTACGTTTCGGAAGATCTAAGCAACACGCGTTTTCTTTTGACGGGCAGTCATTGTAGTTGCTTGCATCGGTGTGGCTACATCGTATTTATAACCGCCTTCCCAGCCAGCACAAAATACCACTTTCCATGTGATAGATTCACCTCATAAATACCAATTCTGTTTTCTCGAAGATGAGTACCATTTTTGCTCAAAAAGGCCATATTTATCCTTTGCATAGCGTAGGAATTCATCACAGCTCAAAGGACTTTCGATAACAAGGGTATTATGAAGATTGATTGACTTCGATTTGTTTCATTGTGCTACAAATTTCTGGCGCGTACCTGCTAGTCCACCCTGTTGGGGGTTCAGATACGGTTTCGTGCTGATTGCTCGTTCGTTATTCAGTCCTGAGGTGACAATATTTTTCGCCACGTTTGGAATAAAATCTTAAAATCAGTTATTGACATACAATGCACTTTATTTCGGACCGTTTCTTGAGTTTTATACCTGGAGTAGTTAGCTTTTGTCCAAGGGCAACGACCCATCCACACAGTTTCATAATATTATTGGAAACCATGAAACCAAGTGGCAGTTCGTGGATGGTAGTAACTTTTCAGCTTTTATTCCTAAATTATACAGAACTCACTGTTTTAGTTATACCTGGAAGAACTTTTCCTCCTCCTGGTTCGTCGAAATCCGCTAAGAAACGAAGACTGCATCAAACGCTTCGAGCATCAGACAGGTCAACAGTAGAAGCATCTACATCCGATTTAGCCGAGACGACTGTCTGTCTGAGTCCGGCTGGTGAGACTTGGTTACCAACATAATGTTCATTTATATCTTAGACAATGCGGAACACGTGGATACTTCTACTTTTGGCAGTCATATTGCTGCTTCGGAATTCAAGAGTACGAGTGATGCGAACACGTGGATAAGCACTGGAAATACATTGGATGATATCCGTCTGTTGTACGGGGAATGCAATATGTCGCTAACGGAATTACGACGATGGTTACAAATATTAAATTCAAATTTCAGCTAAATACATCGGGATCCACGGACGATTCTTGATACATCTCGCACATGCGAATCATTGTCATTCCTGGTGGTTACTATTTGCTTTTGGGCTTACTTGCTGCAGTACTCCGTGAAGCTGTTCTTATGGATCCCATTCCTGCCTGGCTCTGCTTTCAGCTACATTTGGATGGCATGTGTTGCTTCAAGGATTCCACAAAGCATCTGTGGCCCATGCATCTCCGTATCGTGAAATCTGTTGTCACGTGCTCCTTTGTTGTTAGGGTTTTCTATGGTGACAGCAAACCGCTGGACGTGGTTGTATACCTAACGGACTTGATTTCAGAATTAGAGCCCGTTATAAGTAATGGAATTTCCATTCCTGGAAAGCCTTCTAAAATTGACGTAAATCTGCAAGCGAAATTGTGTGAAGCTCCTGTCCAAGCTTTTATAAAGCAGATTAAGGGACTTACTGTGTACCACGGATGTGACAGATGTGTTTGCAAAGGCGTTTATGTTGCGAGTCTTGTGACATTTCCAAATTTGTGCAGTTCTCTTCGCATGGAGGCTTCATTTCGCATGAGCTTGCATCATGGTCACCACCAATTACCAAGCTCATCGTTTGAGGAATTGCCTATTGATATGATATTTGCATTGCCCTGTGAACCTATGCTACTGGTACTATTCAGTGTTGTTCGCAAGATCATGTTGCTGATGAAGAATGATATAAACTGTAAGTTATGACGTTGTGATGCAGATCGCTTATCTGATCTAAGCATAAAATGCGGTAATTGGACTCCGTGTAACTTTGTGCGAAAATGTGGTTCATTATGTCACCTGGAAAGGTTGAAAGCTACCGAACTACGGCTATATGCACATTAATTTGGACCAGTTTGTTTGCAGCTTTTTTATGTCGATTACCATATCTGAACATTTTAACCTCGTCCATTATTTTGTACATATTTTCTAGTGATTATTTCTCTGTTTCGCCCTCATGCTATGAGAACATGTTTTGATAGGTAAATTTAGCAGTTAACGACCACGTCGATTCTTGACCACTGAGTCAAGCTCCAATGAATCAAACAGCTCACCTGAACTAGGGGACTTCCAAAGACATTCTGAAAAGAAGAAAGTTCCACCGATATTCCAATCCCATCAGACACCACCAAACACACCGGAACTAAGGTACTTGAGCAAATTTTATGTGCTTTGTGCTCAGAGAAGAAATCCCATCAACATCAATGACTCCAAGAAGATTACCTTTGGGGAGAATATCCAATGCGAAGGACTGCTCTCGTGTTAAACCGACTTGTTCCTACTTTTACAGTCTACCGAGGTCTTCAAAAGAAGCAATGGAGCAAAAGCTTCAGAAGATGCAAAACGATATTGAACGTGTGAAGGTTAAGCCTTCAGTCGTTACGTGGATGTTCTCTGCCGAAGACGTTGTTCAAGTACGGGAAATGTGTCGCACAATTTTGCCCGCAAATCAGCAGAAAGGGATCCACATTTCGAAGGTGGACACAGCTGGATTTACGGCCAAGGATTATTTTCATCTGCCACGGGAATGTGTTGATGACCCAATGAAGATTGAACAACAGCTGATCTAAAGATACATCCGAAAATGTTTGGTGAGTTCATGTATTTGAAATTACTCACTTTTTTCAGTTTACACTACTGTCCTTCGTAGGTGGGCGAGGATTTGGTAAGACCGTTCGGACCTTACTGCTGAAAGTGTTGCATGCCAACCTCGTGAAAGAATGCAGCTTCTCAGGAAAGAAAAACAGCAAAATTGCGCTTGATGAAAAACTGTTGTTTGGAAGGATGCAAGGTACTTCCTTTCAATTACCAATTAGTCTGTGATATTAATCACGTTAGCAAAGCTTTTCCCTGTTAGCTTATACTTATTTTCACTTCATTTTCCAGAGGCTGCTAAATCACACACTATTTTTGCGAATTATTCGGATTTAGAGTTGCGATTTCATGTTTGCATGTGGCTGCAAAACACGAGGTCTCGGAAATGCATCAGGTCAAATCGGGATTGCCAGGTAAACTCCGGAGATTTTCAGACTGCACCGTTCCTGAAATTAGAGGAGCCGGAAAGTGCTGATTGAGCTTGTAAAAGTTGAAGTACATTGTTCCTATTATTATTTGTTCCTTGATTATGCGACATTGTCGAATCGATTAGTAAGAACAAATTATGATGACTGTTATTGACATCCGTTTGTTTTATTGCATCCTCGAATGCTTGTACGTAAAAACTGAGCAGAGTAAAATTACCAGTCAGGTTCCACGTCAAAAGGTGATATCATTCCTTCAGTGCGCTTAGTTCGGTTCTGAGCGTTTACTACGTTCGTCGCGATAGTACTAGTTCGGGACTGCATGTACCGATCATAGCATTTGGCGTCGCGGTCAGTTCCAATCAGGGATGTCTGCAATTTGGAGGCTTTGAATGTTCACAGAAGTGACCGGGAGGTTAATGATTACAACGAGCTCTTCAAAGTACGGTGTTTGACTCACAAGTCCTTGGGTTCTGAGAAGAAAGCTGCGCATTTCTTAACAGTCCTTGGAAAGGATGCGTATTCCCTCGTGAATAATCTGACTTTTCCAAGTTTCCCAGAGTCTTTGTCTTACGAATCCTTGAAGGCGTTGCTTCTGCGGCATTTTCAACCTGCGAATTTCGAAGCCGCTGAAAGAGCAAAATTTCACTCATTGATGCGAGGCGCCAATCAGTCTATACGGGGTTTTGTGTTGCAGTTGCAAACACAAGCCACTAAATGCCATTTCGGTGATCAGCTCGAGGTGCAGTTACGAGACAGATTAATTGCTGGTATCAATTGTCCCGAATTGCAACAAAGACTTCTTTTCCTCCACGAATACTCTTTCCAGTCTGTCACACTTCTTTGTGAGCAACACGAAGATGTGTGTGGAGCTGTTAATAACGAGACCCCAATTTTGTCCAGCGCGAAAAATCCGAAGTCCTCTTCTAATCCGCCTTCGAGACAAGTGAAGTAATTTCCTATAGGCAATCAATTCGGCCAGAATTCTCACTCCCAGCCAGTCTAAGCATGGTTGATTGTCTTCCGGCAAGCAGTGGAATACTTGCGATTCTTGAGGTCAGAAACATTCTCGACTGACCTGTAGATTTCTTAATGAGAAATGTCACAACTGTGGCAAGGTAGGTCATATTCTGTCCGTATGTAGAGGCCAAAAAAACATGCTTTACTGCGCTTCCTTCCGAAAATAGTCATTTTCTTCAGATTTTCAATATCTTGCCCTATCTGTTGTTAGCTCCGACAACTCTCGTCACACTCCCCTTTCGTTTATTGTTAATCATTCTTTTCGACATTTGTTCATTATGGACGCCAGCAGTGTTGATTTATTCAATTCTCAGAAGTTTTTTCAGAAAATTAATCCTCCTACACAGCTTTACCCTACATCCATTTCAGTTAAAGGTAATACTGGTCACCGTTCACACGTGCTTGGTTCAAGTGAACTGCTTATGACCGATGAAAAATCCAATACCTATAAGTGTTCTTTCCTTGTAATTGATAAGGATGTTCCCACCAAAGGTCTGAATTGCATGAATCATACGTGTGTTTCATTGAATTTTCTGTCCCATTTTTCAACAGTCGTGTACTCGGCGCTTAATTCTTGATTGTTCTGAAGTTTCTGGTGGTTTTAGGATAGATCCTGTGCATCTCGAGGTTACCGGATATCCTATTTTTACGAAAGGCCGCATTATTCCCCTCGGACTTTGTGAGCCCATAAAAAGGTATGAAAAGTTTTGGTTCGTAAAGAAGTTTTGACACCGGTGAGTTTTTCGGCATAGGCCACCACAATTGTTGCTCCCCTAAAACGAGACGGCCAAACTCCCAGAATCTGTGGAGGTTTACGTACTACCTTGAATAAATTACTGAAACGGTCCAGTTGTGCCACTCTCGAATCTGAGGACGTTCTCCATCAGCTTCACGGTTCTAAGTATTTCTCTAAAATTGGCCCGAAAGATGCATTTTTACAGATTCCACTTGACGAGTAGTCCCGTGAACTAACCACCATTAATACGGCGTTTGATTTGTATCAATAAAATTTTCTGTTTTTCGATCTTAGCTTTTCCCTGCTACTTTTCAAGACACTATCAATTCTCTGGTTTCTGATCTAGATGGCGTTTGTGTATACCAAGAAGACATTATTATATACGTACCCACCAAAGATGTGCACGATGATCGTTTGCGTTTACTGTTGGACAGATTCCTGAAGCGTAATGTACCTTCGAACCTGACAAGTGTGTTTTCCCCACTTCTGAATTTACTTGTTTGGGTTATTTGGTTGATGCTCACAGTTTTTGTCCTGACCCCAACTGTTTAGCTCCGTTATACAATGCGCCCTCTCCAAAATCATTTGTTGAAAAACGTTCTCTACTAGGTTCTCTTCAGTATCACTCTAGATTTGTTCCCAATTTTGCCACTAAAACTGCACCCTTATTCGATCTTCTCTCCCGACAGGCTTCCCAGTAGTCTTCAGTACATGAGCAGTGCTTACGTGGTCCGTTAATGTTTTTGTTAAATTCGTACCTCTTCTCCTCATACACCGTTGACTGTTAGTACGTACGCGTCTCCTACCGGCATCGGCGCCGTGCTAGAACAAGAGGGACATCCAGTTTTGTACATTTCTCGCCGACTCAGTTCCACTGAATGCGGATATTGACAAACGCAACGTGAGGCATTGGCTGCTTATCGGGCCGTTACTCGTCTGCGCAAGTACTTGCTCAGCATCCACTTTACCATTGCCACTGATCACGAAGCGCTGAAATTTGCTTGTAATCTACACCGCTCATTGGCTAAATCCTCTGCAACCATGGATCAGCGCTGGAGTATTGCTTTATCGGCATACTCTTATGACACACAGCATTGCAAAGCACAATCTACTCCACATGCTGGCTTCTTATCTCGCTACCCCACTTCCGAAGAACCTTCTACTGCTGACAGTTTGCTTACGCAGCCACTACCTGTTAGTCAGTCAGATCTAGTTCACGACATGGATGGCGAACAAATGTTCGGTGTCGATTTCCTGAATTATTTAAAAGACGCGAAGAAATTTCTGTGACTTTTAATGGTATCTTGTGTTGCAACGACAGATTCATTGTACCTTCACCAATGCGGTCTGCGACTTTGCAAGATTTTCATTCAAGACACCTATGCATTGCAAAACTGAAATCTCTTGCCCGTCGCACTTGTTGGAGGCCAGAGTTCAACGACTATTTGTGCCGCATTGCTAAAAACTGTCGTGACTGCCTACATAAACCTCACACACAACCTTCGAAATGGAAGCCGTGGCCTATTTCCTCAGGGTTGTGGCAATGTGTTCACTCTGAATATTGTGGTGACCTCATACTGGCCTCCAAAATACTAAAAGGATTCACAGAAGCACGGGGTCACAGAGGGGTCTTATTTGAACTGCGAGGGAATGGCTGCCTAAGAGGGCATGTACTGACAATCAAGAATGGGCGAACTGCGACTCGCATCAGGGTCAGTCTTTTGAAGTTTGGGTCTCTAATGACTGGAACAGGGTGTCAGGGGATGTGATAAGCGCCAGCATAGTGTCTGAGTTCAAAAGGAGGCTAGATAAGGTGTGGGTGACTGTGTTTGGAGAAAAATGACCAACAGTCCACTACCGTTTTTGCAGACAACTGACTAGTTCCCTAAAATTCAACCCTCGTGGAACTTTTATCTAATACCTACCACCCCCTACTATACTATCTTTATTACCGGGGCGATTGATCGTGAGGTGTGTGTAACTAGCGGCTGTGATCCGAAAAGTTGTTGAAGAGAAACGGGGTTGGAGATCTAAACTGAACCCTCACTGATCATAGCCAAGTACTGAGGAAGAGTCGTCTCTTCCGATTGTCGAAGCACCGAGGGATCCAAGGAGCTCACCAGTGAAAGAATCTGGACATTCACGTATCCCACCGTGAAGTCTTGGAATTGAACTGAATCGAATTGAATCGTAATTCTTACAGAGAATATCCCGAAAACACCTCACATTTCTGTTATGATCGGTACCTGCAATCCAGATCTAGTACTATCTCAACGGACGTAGTAAACGCTCCGAATCGAACTGAGCGCAATGAAGGAATGATAACACTTGCAATTCAGGGCCCGAGTGGGTGATTCAGCTCTAAGTACGCAAACCGCTGCATGTTGCACCCGATTGCTTGACTTTTCGTATGGTGGAGGTACGCGGTCCCTGGTCCACAGCACAATGGATCGGCCTATGCTTTTTGTATTTTTAAAACCCTCTCTGGGCCCCAGGATGCCGCTTTAGAGTGAAGTGTGACGATGATGGCTGTGTAGGTAATCATTACCCGTCACTCCATGCCCCGCGGAAAGGTAGGCCCACTCAGTCGGATCGACCTAAGCAAACCTGCTCAATAGAACATGATGATTGCAAACCGGTGAGAGTGAGCATCAAACTTTCCGCCGTAGAAACAAGTAAGGAGTTAAGGAAGGCCATGGAACATTCGGACACAGCCGGATACTTTTCCGATTACTCGAGAACTTATAAAAAGCTATGAACTAGTCGGACAGCCTACTTCTCTCATGATCAATAAGATTTCAGGGGGTCATGTTACCATTTTGATGTGGCTGACCCCGCACCTACCATCATTAACTGATGGAGTGACCGTAGTCATTCCGGAAGCCTTTGTACTAGACAGCTTACTAATGAAACCAGTTGACTCTATCAGATCCATCGGTAAGAGACGGTCTCATATCAAAGATATGGTGTTCCAAGAAGTGTCTAGCCCAAAGTTGATATACTAATTCGGTGCAATGTACCAGAGGCCCGTTGGGTGATGAAACAGATCATGGGCGATCGAAAGGAACCACTGGCTACATGAACCATACTCGATTGGACACTTCTCGGACCCCTGACAAACGAAGTTCAAAAATCGGCATCAGTAAATTGCTTAGCGGTTGCCGAGAGAAGTGCCGTATAGTACAAAACCAGGTTCTCGATATTGAATCAAACTGTCCATCTCAGGAAAGTAAAGTTTGATCAAAAGAAGTTAGACCGGCACTCTCAACAATGAATTCAAAGACAAATTCGCGACGGGCATTTCGTATATGCTCCACTCTGGGGACCACCGTCGAATTGGGTTATGAAGAAACGGAGAAAAGTCCCGAAAGCTTCCGACGTATCCCAGGAAGAAACCTTTCAGGAACCCGGTTGAAGCTTGGGTATCAGCAGGCCAAGCGATGCCATTCAGAATTAGCGCAACGAGTGGAAGCACAAGGTACCCGGACGGAAAGGATTGGCAGGTGGGGCAACAAATTACTTTTGCCAAATCAACAACTACCGAGCTGAATTCGGCGTCCATAAATGGACTCAAAATGACTGCATTGTTATTGGGTCTTAAGTTAGCGACTGTTAAAAATGTACTTCCTCACAATTGGATCGAGCTTTGCATATCCGACAGATCCTGCCACTCTGTCACATCACGCAAAAGGAAAAAACTGTGAACGTATTCGAGGCACCGGGGTGTATTATCTACCCTTAGGAGGATATGAATCCATATTCTTGCCATTCAAACTTAAAACTTTTTATAGAGAGAAGGAATAGTTTGCTGACCACCTCCGGATGAGTGATTTGGCGCTTTATTTTGTTTCATTCTACACAAATGTCACTTTTCCCGCAAAATAGCAAAAATATACTGAGTTCAAATGCACTGTGCAACGTGCAGAATGACAGAAATAAAATTCACCAAGATTCTACTTGGAAAATCTAGGTGAAGCTCGCTGGATGAAGGTACTTTGCGAAGTTATTCGGGTCCCTCAAGAAGAACATCTTTTCGCTATTTACAGAGTATTGTTTGTTACACATTTGGTGCACAAAAAGATGAAATACTGCGATAGAAGTCAGTGATCTATCAGCTTTCCTGTTCGTGTGCGTCCTAAAATTCTCAATCCCACACACGTATTCGAAGTTGATTTACCACCGGAAATCAATTTGAATTTCCTTCAGGAAATTCGATGTTAAGTTTATATAATTCCCCCATCTTTTGACCTTCAAACTTTAAGCAATATCTCATTGTCACTTGAGAGTTACTCTTGTGTTCAACTCCATCCTTGTTGAGGTTTTAGACAAAATTAGTTCAACCAGTTGCGTCAACAAATTCCTGCTGAGAATAGGTAGCCCATGCGCATGCAGCAAAATGTTCCGTTTCAGAGGTCTGTATTCTAATCGTGGTTCTGCTTCTGTGCGTCATTCTTCTGATGAATTGGCCGGTCTCGATTTGTTCAGCTGAATTTGGAGTTGATTCGCTGCAAACTGTAGAAGTAATGACCACTGTAGAAACCCTCAGTACGTGCGGTCAAAACAGAAAGTTAGTAACCGCAGGAACTGTAAGTGGGCTGTGGGTGGGTGGAGTGAGAGACGAGGCCCAATCTTGAACCTTAGACAGCGATTTCCACCGAAGGATTTTGTCCCATGGCTTGAAGGACACCATCTTGGACCACGGGACTTCGGATCTTAGGGTTTTACTGGTAAGTTGGTTTGACCGCATACCTGGGGATCATTTGGCGCTCCCCAGCCTGTCGGCTCCGATCATTAACTTGTCTGGCCTCCCATCTCCTTTCAACTTAACAGGGTAGTCAGTAAAATTTCAAAGCCCATCCAAGACCGCCTTTTTTCCTCACTTAACCAACAGACGGAAACCCTATCCGCATACATTGCTTGCGCATCCAATCTGGTTATCCCGTTTGAAATACTTTTTCTTTCGTTACATTATTCGCTTTGTGTTCGTTGTTTGCAGATTATCGATAGTTTTCAGCCGTGGCGTTTCAGCCTGTTACTATATTTCTGTGTTATTGTGGTATCCCAACGGGGTAATTATGTCCTACCATGCTGTTCCTGAAACTCTTCCTATTGCTCTCCCAGCGAGGGCTCTGCTGATTGTTCCGTCTACACTTCCCATTGGCTCATCCATCAGGAAGCACATTTCTCTGCTTCCTAAACCACTCTAGCAGCAGAAGTATGCGCTTCTCGCCGATGAACTTCCTTTGAGTATCCTTGAAGTTGCGTGGGACATCGCCTCCAGTCCGCCAGTAGACAAGACTTATGATGTGCCCCTGAAGGCTGGTGTTTCCAACTGAAACTATCTTCGTCAGCCACCAAGTAGCACCTTCCCTGGCGAACAGGATCCCTCACAACTTCTCCTTCGTATGCGGCAGCTGACCAAAGGCATCCGATTCGTGGACATATTTTTACCAAACTTGTGGATACAGCAGCTACCCTCACAAGAAGGGCGCTTCCTGACTCTTCCCGCTTATGTAAGGTCATTAGAAAAGGTGGGTTTGACGGTGGACCGTGTCTTGGCAACCTCCTCCGCCCGGGTTAGCCAGTGAATTCGTTGGTCTACAGTTGTAAAGAATACTGAAAATCCTTCTAAATGTTCAACGTGCTTTGTGAATTTGACTATATTTACCATTATCTTGGAAAGCTCGCTCATACACCACACATTTGCACGTTTGTTTATCCATGTGAGACATTTGAATTTGGCCTTGAACCGTTTCTGACTGTCGTGCTTGACCCACGGGGCTTTGGACCTTTGGGTTTTACTGTGAAGCCTATTTGGCCGCATACTTGAGGTTCGTATATATTTGTATCCTTTGTGCATTTCAATTTAGTACCGTAGAAGCTACGAATCAATCTTGTTCTGGTTTTGGGATTCGTTTGAATTGGCTACGCGTTGGTCGGTTTGCGAGATTTGACTTACAGTACTCAAGTGGAACCTGGACAAGAAAACTCATTGGAAATGCCCAGACGAGGAAGCAAGGACCTTTTGAGACAACAGGAAATAACTCGGCAAGACTCTGGGGATGGTTCGGGTGTTATTGATTCTCTAGATAATGCTAAGTTTATTAGCTCTGTCAGTGCCAGGTCATATATATCTCTAACCGCGATGCGTTTGACGATATTAGTACTCATAGAATGAGAGTAATAGAATAAGAAAACGAGTTGCGGTTAGCCAGAAAGGAAGAAGAGCCCCTTACACAAGGAACTGGTCTCAGAGAGCCAGCAAAGAGTCCATGTAGTTCACAATGTCAACATCGAAAAGGCACTGTGATCGACGAATATAAACCCTTGAGACAGCCTGAAACTACCGAGGTTTTGGCTCTTGACCTGCCGACAGTGGAGCTGTCCCACTTCGACGGGCACCCCGAGCAATACTGTATATTCATGAAACAATTCGAAAATTTTGTTGAGTGCAAAGTTGCAGATCCTGGTCAAAGGTTTTTGTTGTATTGATGGTTGGCAGATTTTGATAATGTTTTGAGGTGATCCAAATGTGAAAAGTCTTTGGCCTCGGCGGGATTCGAACCCACGCATGGTCACCACCCTCGCTTTAGTACCGCGAGTGCTCTACCAGCTGAGCTACGAGGCCACGCCGGAGAACCTTGGACTTCCCGCAAATGGATCACAGTATACCCGCCCAAATTACAGTAGCACATGTCATCCACCACAGTGAACTAGCTTGTAATTTGACTGCCTATAGCAGGATTTCCCTTTGTACTAACCGGACTCCACCAGTTAGGTGCATTGGGCATGTTTACATTGTATTGATGGTTGGCAGATTTTGATAATGTTTTTGAGCGGGTATACTGTGATCCATTTGCGGAAAGTCCAAGGTTCTCCGGCGTGGCCTCGTAGCTCAGCTGGTAGAGCACTCGCGGTACTAAAGCGAGGGTGGTGACCATGCGTGGGTTCAAATCCCGCCGAGGCCAAAGACTTTTCACATTTGGATCACCTCAAAACGTTATCAAAATCTGCCAACCATCAATACAATGTAAACATGCCCAATGCACTTAACTGGTGGAGTCCGGTTAGTACAAAGGGAAATCCTGCTATAGGCAGTCAAATTACAAGCTAGTTCACTGTGGTGGATGCCATGTGCTACTGTAATTTGGGCGGGTATACTGTGATCCATTTGCGGAAAGTCCAAGGTTCTCCGGCGTGGCCTCGTAGCTCAGCTGGTAGAGCACTCGCGGTACTAAAGCGAGGGTGGTGACCATGCGTGGGTTCGAATCCCGCCGAGGCCAAAGACTTTTCACATTTGGATCACCTCAAAACATTATCAAAATCTGCCAACCATCAATACAATGTAAACATGCCCAATGCACCTAACTGGTGGAGTCCGGTTAGTACAAAGGGAAATCCTGCTATAGGCAGTCAAATTACAAGCTAGTTCACTGTGGTGGATGACATGTGCTACTGTAATTTGGGCGGGTATACTGTGATCCATTTGCGGAAAGTCCAAGGTTCTCCGGCGTGGCCTCGTAGCTCAGCTGGTAGAGCACTCGCGGTACTAAAGCGAGGGTGGTGACCATGCGTGGGTTCGAATCCCGCCGAGGCCAAAGACTTTTCACATTTGGATCACCTCAAAAAGGTTTTTGTATTTATTACATTACTGTCGTAAGAGAGCCAAAAGTGTTATCGAAGGCTGTGCGATGCTTAATCCACCGATGGGGTACATCAGGGCGCGCAGAACCCTGAAGGATTTGTTTGGACAACCATTCAAGGTGGCTAGAAGCCTAGTTGATAGTGTTTTATTGGAGGCGAAAAGGACTGAGGGCAAGTCTGAATCACTGTCGAGTTTGGTGATAAAAATGCAGAATTGCAGTATAGCACTGGAGCACTTAGGATACCAGTCTGATCTGAATGCATTGCACACACAGGAATGCATTGTTCGATGTCTATCCATTGATTTACAGAGCCGATGGGCAGAGGAAGCTGAAAAAATAAATATGCTTGAGCGGGAATCTACGTTCAACGATTTGACGGAGTTCATAGGTCGTCAATCCCGTATCGCCAACAGTCGATTTGGACAAATCGTACGCGAAAGTTGCAGACTGGCGCGAAGGGAACCAACATCTCAAATTGTGGAGAAGGACTGTAACCAAACCCAGTCTTTGGCTAACATGCACATGATAAGTCAAGAACCCGAGAGGTCAGCTGAATGCAAGCTATGCAACTCCCTGCATCGGTTACCAGATTGTCCGACCTTTCATGGGATGAGTGTACCCGATTGGTGGTGCGCAGTAAAAAGGATTGGCTCATGCGTTATGTGTTTGAACAACTCTCATCGAGCCTCTGAATGCAGCTTAAGAGTGAAATGCAACCAAGACGGATGCTTGGGTAATCATCACTCGTTACTGCATGGCCTTCTCAACAACAGACCTATTCAGCCGGATGAACCCAAAATTGTCTGTTCAACGGGACATGATGATTTCAACCGGCAAGATTAGGCATCGTACCTGTCGGTATCGTGACACCTAAAGGACTGAGGAGGGTCAATGCATTTTTGGACACGGGGTCGGATACCTCGCTGATTACTCGCGAGCTTGTGGAAAGCTGTGAACTAGTAGGTGAGCCTACCTCGCTCACTATCAGCACGATTGCAGGGGGTCATGTTAGCAATTCTAAGAGGCTGACCCTGCAGTTAACGTCTTTATCTGATGAGGGGACCGTAGAAACTCCAGAAGCTTTTGAAATAGACAGCTTGCCAATGAGACCAGTCGACTCGGTTAGATCGATCGCCAAGAGATGGTCTCATCTCAGGGACATAGAGTTCGAAGAAGTGTCTAGCCCCACGTCGACATACTAATTGGATGCAATGTACCAGAGGCTCACTGGGTGCTTGTACAGAGCATAAGCAATCGGAAAGAACCATTCGCTACGCGAACGATACTAGGCTGGACACTTCTCGAACCCCTGACGAGCGAACTTCAAAAATCGGCATAAATAAATTGCTCAAATGTTGCTGAGAGAAGTGCCTCTGTAGAACACAATCAGCCTTTCGATGTTGAATCCAACGGTCCATCTCAGGAAAGCGAAGTCCACTCAAAGGATCAGTCGGTGCTTTCGATGGCGAATTCAAAGACGGGACGTCACAGTGGGCAACATGAAGTTGCTATACCCAAGAAACCACCGTCAAGTCACCTATCAAGAAAAGAAGTTGCCCGGAGGCTTTTGAAATATCTCAAAAAAGGACACCAGCAGGTGACCCAAAGCAGCTTGAAGTTTGCCGACCCAGTGACAGTGTACGGTACCTGGGTGGAACTGCATGGCCGGCTGCGAAACAAAGTACCCTTTGCTAAAACAAAAATTGCTGAGCTCAAGTCAGTATCTTTAAACGGGCTCAAAACGACTGCACTGGTATTGGGTTTTAAGGTAGCACGAATGCTAAAAGAGAACTGCACCACCGCCGAACTGAGCCTTGACTATTGGACAGATCCTACAGTTGTGTTACATTACAGGAAACGGAAGAAACGAAGAACGTGTTCGAGACATCAGAGAGTTAATCCACTCGTAGCAGGAAACAGCGAGGTAAATGTTTACGATTCGAGTTCGAAACCACATGCAAAAGACAAAGTAGCTCGCAGATCGCTTCGCTCCGAGTTACTCAGCACTTTATTGCATTTCATGCTCTACAACTAATTAACTGGACCCATTTTTTCTGAAAGGTTGCAAATGTACTTAGTTCCAGTTTCTATCTAGCGTGCACATAGGCGAAGAGGAGAAATTCACCAGTATTTCACTTGAACAGTTCAGGTGAGGCATACTAGCTGTGAGCACATTGTGAAACTATTATTATCTTTAAAGAAGAACATTTATTTACATTTTATACAATATTAATTGTCACATATTTTTTGCACAGAAAAACTGTGAAATACTCTGAAAGATGCCAGTATTCGATCAATCTCCGTGTTCATGTGTATTTCGATACTGTCCGCCGTACACTTGTTTTCGAAATGTTTTCATAATCAGAAACCGGTTTTCATTTCTTTCGGAAGATTTGGTGCGTTAGTTTTATGTAATTCCACTGGTTCGTGACCTGTCAATTTCACGTGATATCTCATTAAGCGTTGGATAGTGTCTTGTGGTCCAACCTTAATGATGGCCAAATTGGCGTTATTCGGGAATACTGGAGAAAATGGTTCCAACTGATGAAGTCATTTTTGGGGAAAATAAGAATGGTGTTCCTACTTTTGCGGCGACTTTTGTTTAAGTTGGCCACTTCGTAGTATATAAGGGCAGCGCAAGGCTGTTACCGCTCAGACCTCTTGACTGTCATGGCCGTTGCACGTGCTTTCGTTGATGACTGAGAGTTTCTCCACACATGTAAAAGATGCCTATAAATTGTTCTCAAGGTTCGAGGAAGACTTTCGGTTATTTCAGCAGCAGACTTTGACCCCGTTTTACGTGTATGAGAGTGTTAGTGCTGAGAACTGGCTTCGTACGCATCCGGGTGCACTGCCGAAAAATTTCCCATACTATCGGGTTATATTTTCATTTTGCCTTGTACAGAATAAAAACAGATAATAATTGTTTCCATTTCTACTTTACAGACCGAACACGGCAAAACATTACAACGTTGAGGGTGTTGGAGGCTGTTCGGTCCACCGTTATGACCGTAGAACGGAAGTGTGCATGAAAGGATCATTTTGTACCATTGAACAACCATCTTTCAATACAACTCTTATTCTTCATTCTGTCCTCCATTTTGCATTCGTTACGGAATGGGTCTGTCCGTTAGGTGCAACGTATTACGATGTGGGTGGTTTATGTGTAGGTAGGTGCGCCCAATGGGCGTCGTGCTTCAGCTTGCGTAATTAGAGGTTGGCTTAGTTGCGGTCAGGGAAGCAAAATCGTTCAGGCAGGAGTTGATCGGCTAATTCCAGAAAAGTAATCCCTATACGTATCGGATCTTCATTGTGGTTACATACATATTTGTATAGGTATATGTATATATATGTGTATATACGGATCTATGCACACGTAAGTACATGTACAGATCCGTATTCACACATTTATATATTCCTATATAAATATATATACAAGTAAATAGATCAATACACAAATATGTTCCTACGTGTGCAGATATGCTGATAAACATATATATATATATATATATATATATATATATCTTTATATACAAAATGTGTTCACGTGTGCACATATATACATATATGCACACATATACATTTGTATATTTATTTATATGGGGAATACACCAGACCTATCTACATTATTTAGGTATACAAACACAATTGGAGCTTATTCCTTCTTATAAGATGATCCATTTAGCTGTATAGTTCCCCGTTTTGCTGTACAATTTCCACATTTGAGTATCGGTTACCGTGAACTGTATCTTAGCCCAAATTGCTGTACTTTGACCAAAAAACCAACTGAGTTATCGCGCACCCAATCAAATCGACGCCAAATTTTCGAATAACGCGCTGTTGGACCACAGAACGCTACCTTAAGCGTTGCACCTGCGTTCAACTTCTGCGCTCATGCTTGTAAACAAAATTAGTCTAACCAGTTGTGCGATGATGACTACGGCGAAAACCTGTTTCACGTTCAGATAACACAGGAAGTTAGTAACCACAGGCACTAACAATAAGTTAAAGGTAGATACGGTGAGAATTATTACCCCTTCCTGAACCTTAGACAACCATTTTCGCGGAAGGATTTTGGCCGGCGGTGTAAAGAACGAATACTGAAAATCCTTCTAAATGTTCAACGTGCTTTGTGAATTTGACTATATTTACCATTATCTTGGAAAGCTCGCTCATACACCACACATTTGCACGTTTGTTTATCCATGTGAGACATTTGAATTTGGCCTTGAACCGTTTCTGACTGTCGTGCTTGACCCACGGGGCTTTGGACCTTTGGGTTTTACTGTGAAGCCTATTTGGCCGCATACTTGAGGTTCGTATATATTTGTATCCTTTGTGCATTTCAATTTAGTACCGTAGAAGCTACGAATCAATCTTGTTCTGGTTTTGGGATTCGTTTGAATTGGCTACGCGTTGGTCGGTTTGCGAGATTTGACTTACAACAGTTACTCTAAAGTTCGGTTGTGGAAAATCTTTCTAAAGCACTGCTATATCGAAATTTCTTGAAATTATTCACATATATATACTTTGTTTGCGTGTTTTGTACAACTTGCCATTCCGTGGACTAAACTTTGTTTATTCGCATCTAACGTGCTAGTATGTTATATCCCACCTTGGACCTGCGAGTGGCACGTACTTGTCCCCAGCTCGCCGCAAACTTGGTTCTCCCTTTTTCGAGTCTATTTGATGGCACAATTTATGTTTTATTTACGGTTTATATCATTGCTCATTCAATAATTCAGTATCGTAGAAATTACGGATAAATCTTGTCTTGGTTTTCGGGATTTGTACGACTTTGGCCACGTATTGCTCAAAGCCCCTCATAGATAACATCTAACCACGCGATCAGGGCAAATGCACACCATTGCTATTTCGGTCACTACCGCCGGCATCGACATTTCCAAAAGTGATGAACCCCCAATAGACTGCCAATACTCTCGCGTTTCTGAAGCTTCAGTTTATCCTGGTGCGATGCCATTCGTTCCTTCCGCTGATCTAAGGGACCAGCATATGGCTCTCTCACAGACCTAGTGATGACGGTTGATGACATAATTTTGTGCTGCCTTACCTTTCTGAAAGCTTGTATATAACGACTGCGCAGGGTACAGTTTCGAGCTGAGTTCCAGTTCCAAGGCACCTCGTAAAGTTCTTACCTAAAGTATTTATATATAATCACGCCTCTCTTTTAGTGGACCGTCCGATTTGGAAAAAATGAATTGATCTAGTAGATTTATGTTGAAATCTCATGACAACCTAGGTAATAATAATATTGATTTGTTCCGGAGAGGCTTTAGGTGTGCCAGACGCAGGATCGAATGCTACAAGAGGTAAAGGGGACAGATATTTTTAGGAATATGTAAAATGTATGATGTAGTGCTTGCGCTACAATAGGTCGTTTTGCGTGCTGTTATCGATATAGTTTTCATTCATCTGTCTTAGGAAATACTAAAAATTATATTTTCTTAGAGTATTCCGTTAACCCATAGAAATTCAGGTATTTTTTTTCCTCAGTGGTAAATTCCAACCCAGCTCTAGTTTCCGTTACTCTTCCACCTCATTCACAGCATCTTTTTGATATTTCAAAATGCCACGTGTAGCAAAGAAGACTTCCAATACTATCCCGTCCACTCATACCCCGGTCACTAGGAAAAATAGGCTTCTTCAAACTCCCGTGGCCCTAAAACAATGTTCGGTTGACCTCTGTGACTTTGTAGGCTTGGCGACGGAAAGAACAGCTGTTCTAGACCGAAGTATTTCAGATATAAAGTCTCGGCTTCTGAATTTGGAAGATACGATATCTAAACTCGCCCCCTTACTGTGCATCACTGAACGCATCGAAAATTCACCTTACAAAACCTGACAGCCGCGGGCCGCTTTATCGACTCTGTTGCATCCGAAGTTCTCATAAGAGTGAGGAACTCTCGTAATGCAGTCGTATTTAATGTCCCAGAGAGAATACCTCTGGAGCATGTCAAGCACACACTGTTGAATGCATGTGGTATGGCCCACCTTCCTTGTCAAATAACAAGGCTGCGTAAGCGCGTTCAGCGCTTCAACTGTCCAATCCTTATGCGATTTGCAGATGATCTGTCTGCCAAAGAGTTCATAAAAATGCCTTCCACTATAGCTTTTAATTCTCCTTATAAAAACATAAAAATAGCCGAGATAAAACCCCACTTCAAAGGGAAATTACCAGATCTCCGACTTTCCCCACTAGAACGACGCCTGATAGTTCTGAGCCTTCAACACAGACGGCTGGTCGCTCCACAGCTCCTTCTCAAGTCCCCACTGCTTTACCTTTACACGCGTCTCCCGCCTCTTCACAACCGCCCACTGCCTCCTCATCTGCTCCCGTACTGTACTCTTTAAAATCTAATCCCATTTCTGTTGATCTTGACATTTCCGCTTCTCCCCTTTTACTGCCACCCAGTAAGAGACGCCAATTATTGCCTCGCTCTCCCACCTCATCGCCTGTTGGATACACCACGAACTCTAACTCGCCATCTGTTCCCTCCAGTGATAAACTACTCGCCGTCCAGAGAAATAGGTCTAACAGTCTTCCCATTCTTCTCACAAGCCCCTCCCTCATTCAACTGTCTCCTCTTAAATCAACTCGCTTTAACTCACGGAATAAGGTTTCGACCTTAAAAAATACCCTTTGCTTCAATGCATCGGTGATCCCTACAAATTCACCGTGCTCACTGCCTGTCAATACCAAAATACGGCCTCCACATGCCGTCCAATCTGCCACACGTCGTACTTCTCACCCAAAAACTATCTACACTGCTCCCGCTTCTAACTGCTCCATATTTGGTGTTCCACCCAACTTGAGTTACCCCTACCACAATATGCAGCTTAACCTACCACCCTACACCCCTATTCCTCACACATTTTCAACCCTGCCCTCTGCACCCCCCTCAGCCAATACTCGATTCCGACTGGCCGGTATTTCTCGACAGCTCCTGATCACCCCTGTCTGATACCGACCCGCCAAACCCCACAGGTTTTTCCCTTTGCTCCGATGTTTCCCCCTCCGTTGATGCCCAATCTCTCTACCCCTCAGCAGTCCCTCTCACTGCAACATTTAATCCAGCTTGGCTGGAAGCCACCCCATCTGAACCTCCACTAGCCCCAACATCAACATATTCCCCGTTGACCCTAACCTCCGCTCCTTCCAATCGCGATAGCCTGCCTCCTTCCAAATTACACCACCCCTCTGATGTGCCTATACCACCTCCCACAAATGGTATATCTCTAGCCTTATTCAACTCGCGTTCTATTCTTGACAAACTCCCGCACCTTAAAAAACTTGTCCTTACAAATAATTACGACATTATCTTAATAACGGAATCCTGGCTTTCTGAGAGCACTTCCAATGATCAAGTATCTTTGGTAGGGTACTGTCTTATGAGGACCGATAGACCGAACCGGCGTGGTGGTGGGTGCCTAGCCTACGTCAAGGAAGCCTACACCACGACCTTTCTTTCACATACGGCACTCGATTCTATTCCCGATTCTTTCTGGTTCACTATGAAACTCCAAACCACTGTTCTTCACATTGGCTGCGTGTATCGATCACCAAATTCCCCCAGTTCATTGTTTCCACTTCTCATTAGGTCTTTCGAATACCTCTCTTTGCTTCCTTCTGGAACCAAGCTTATTGCGGGTGACTTTAATCTCCCTCACATCTGTTGGCCCACCCTCTCGGCTCCTCCCAATCTTATGGACCTGATCACTAGCATTCATCTTGGCGGCTGGACACAACATGTTGTCGAACCTACCAGAAATGGGAACATACTAGATCTGGTATTTACTCATAACATGCCTCTCATCGACGTGACCGTAATACGGAATTTCCCCGGTAGTGACCATAAAATGGTTATCTGCCATCTGCCCCTTAGTGGCCTACCCAGTCCCGCACACACCCCCAACAATACATTCCTAAGCAGAAATTGGGCCTTGCTAGTCACGCTTCTTCGGCAGAAAGACTGGGGTGATTATTTCCTCACCCAGGACCCTCAGCATGCTGCGGATATTTTCTACTCCTTCTTTTCCGATTGTCTGGAAAAATTGTCCAATACTGCCCAGGCTGTACCTAAAAAGAGGTCGTCTGTCTCGCCACTCCATAAGAAGTACCATAAACTTCTCAAACAACTACATAATTCCAACGAATTTTCACTTTTTATTCGTCTAAACCGCCTCTCCACAGTTATTCAACGACAAGATAATACGCGACTTCTTGACCAAGAAGCTAAGGCTTCGAGTCATCCAAACAAGTAGCGACTTCTTTCTATGTTGCATAAGTCTAGAAACGCTGATGTTAAGGCCGACTTCCAACTTCTAATTCTGGATAATAACTCATCTATCACCTCCCCACCTTGTATAGCCGAAGCCTTCAATGCATTCTTTGCTTCAGCCATGGCTCCAGCTACTGTCATTGCCCCGCCCCCATCTTCACCACTTACCGACTCTGTCCTTTCTACGATACCCTTCGATGCCAGGAGTATTTCCAAGCTACTATCCAATAGCAAACCCTCTCCTCGATTAGGCCCCGATGGCTTACCACCAATTGCACTCGTCAATGGTGGACCGGATCTCCCCCTGTTGTTGCTTAACCTTTTCACTCTTTCACTTAATGGTAGCACCGTACCTGCTAATTGGAAGCGCTCGGTAATCGTTCCCATTCATAAAAAAGGACCTTTACATGAGGTATCCAATTATCGCCCTATAAACCATACCCCCATCTTATCCAGAATAATGGAAAAAATAGTTAAAGATAATATTATTAACTATTTATTAAGCCTCAGTCTTATTAATCACAACCAACATGGATTCCTCCGTTCACGGTCCTGCATGACTTGTCAGTATGATTTTCTGAATCGCGTCACCGACTCTGCTGAAAGTGGGAAATCTCTTGTTGTTCTTTATCTTGATTTATCCAAGGCATTTGATCGTGTCCCTCACCCCACCTTTTAACAAAGCTACGGTCATTTGGGATTGTCGATCCACTTCTTTCTTGGTTCTCGTCTTACTTATCTCATCGTTCACAGGTTGTCTTAATTAACGGGCACACCTCTAATCCTAAGCCTGTTACTAGCGGTGTTATTCAGGGCAGTGTTTTCCTCCTATATATAAATGATATGTTTCCGACAATACTTAATGGCACGCCGTTTTTGTTCGCGGACGACATTAAGATAGTCTAAACTTTCTCGCCTGGCAACCTCAGTACTACCATCCCTAAAATCTCTGCTGATTTAGCCGCTCTTGATGAATGGAGCTCAAACTGGGCGATGAAATTCTCCGCCGACAAGTGTATTTTCCTCACTTACAAATGCCAGGTTCCTCCTGGTTTTTTATGCATTGGCGGTTCACCCATCGACAGCCAGCCTTTAGTAAGAGACCTTGGCTTAAGTTATTCTTGCTCTTTCAACTTCTCCGAACATGCTGTCCTCCAAACGGCGAAGGCTAGAAAGTGTCTTGGTCTTCTATTCAGATCTTTTCAGCTTAGGCAGAGCATTCTATACATGTAGAAAAGTACATGCCAGGCCCCTTCTCGAATATTGTCCCCTAATCTTCACTAGCATGAGAAAATCCGACAGGATCATTATCGAATGTGTTCAAAGAAGATTCACAAAACAGCTTATCGGTTGGTCGTCCAATTTAAACTACAGGGAACGATGCTTATCTCTCAAAATCGAACCACTATGGCTTCGTCGCATCAAGCTAAATTTGATATTTCTGTATAAGCTATTGACTAAGCAGTCCTATTCCTCCAACCAGTTGTGCTTCTCCCCGGATACTGGATATTCACTCCGGAATAGACAGTATACTATTACCACACCCTCCGCGAGGACTGTTCTACGCTCTAAGTTCTTTCTCTTCGCGTACTCCAGAATCTAGAATAAACTTCCCTTGCACATCAGATCTTCTCGGTCAAAGTATGCATTCGTGCATGCTATTGATAAATTCCTTACTGTCCCAACTGTTTTGCGCTTATTCAACGTTCACGTAACCGAACGTCAACCTTACGAGATAGGCCTTGACTTTTAAGCCATTGCTCTGCTTTATCTCTTTACCTTACCTTCCAAAATAACCTCACCGCTTTAAAAATTCTGATTGCTTTGTTTGACCGCTTCTCCTAGCCTTCGCCATCGACATATGTAAGCATGTCTGCGTCCACTAACTGTTTTTCCATACCAACTTATAGGATCCTGCTAATTCAACTTTGAAATAAATCCTTTCAGATGCGCTCGCATTTATAGAGACCACCGTATTACTCCCCACAGGTTGTCAATATCTCTCACTCGCTCCACGATTTATTAACTTTATTTGGTTATATTGCGTATGCGGCCCTGAAACCAACCTCAACATTGCCATAAAAACTGCTTCAGTATTCAACCCCTGGTTGGATTAATATATATATATATATATATAGTATATAAAAATGTTATATATTTACACATATATATGTATATATATATATGAATAGGTATATATATATATATATATATATATATATATATATATGAACAGGTGTATATATATATATGTATATATATAAATGTGTATATAAAATATATATATTGCTGTATACGTGGGTGCGATCATCAGACGGGTCCTGCGAGAGCGGTCGGACGCAAAAGACTATGGCAAGGAAAGTGAGATAGAGTGACGCAGCCAAGGATCAACGGTTAACGGAAAGAAGAACAAAAGTTAAGCACGGGCTCATCGGTGCGGCGGATCCCAAAGGCACAAAGGCACATTGAGGCCATGAAACGTGAGGCTAAAGGGGAAACGCCTAAGTGTGGCTAGAACTTTCAGTGGGAAAGTTAGTATTTCGCTTAGAGTGGTCATTGAGCGAGAGTAAAGACCAAGTTCTGCATGAAATTACAGAAGAACCTTAGCTGGGGGATAGGGTGGGAGCAGAAATGGTAACGTCATAACTGGGTGTTGAGTTCAGTTAGTGAGTCACGCTAAGTGCGGTGAATCAGACTGGATTTTCCAGTTCGAAATCGCAGAGGTGGTGAGCGAAGTATGAGTGGTGGGACCTGGTGCGGAAGAGAGGCATTATAAGCTAAAAGATATCGAGGACCGTTGAGTTACTCACCATGATTTTGTTATTAATTATAGGACAGTAGTGAGTATATATATATATATATTGTATATAAAAATGTTATATATTTACACATATATATGTATATATATATATATATGAATAGGTATATATATATACATATGTATATATATATGAACAGATGTATATATATATGTATATATATAAATGTATATATAAAATATATATATTGCTGTATACGTGGGTGCGATCATCAGACGGGTCCTGCGAGAGCGGTCGGACGCAAAAGACTATGGCAAGGAAAGTGAGATAGAGTGACGCAGCCAAGGATCAACGGTTAACGGAAAGAAGAACAAAAGTTAAGCACGGGCTCATCGGTGCGGCGGATCCCAAAGGCACAAAGGCACATTGAGGCCATGAAACGTGAGACTAAAAGGGAAACGCCTAAGTGTGGCTAGAACTTTCAGTGGGAAAGTTAGTATTTTGCCTAGAGTGGTCATTGAGCGGGAGTAAAGACCAAGTTCTGCATTAAATTACAGAAGAACCTTAGCTGGGGGATAGGGTGGGAGCAGAAATGGTAACGTCATAACTGGGTGTTGAGTTCAGTTAGTGAGTCACGCTAAGTGCGGTGAATCAGACTGGATTTTCCAGTTCGAAATCGCAGAGGTGGTGAGCGAAGTATGAGTGGTGGGACCTGGTGCGGAAGAGAGGCATTATAAGCTAAGAGATATCGAGGACCGTTGAGTTACTCACCATGATTTTGTTATTAATTATAGGACAGTAGTGAGTATATATATGTATATATGTATATATATATACATGTACATATATATATATATATACCTTGGGTATGCTCCACTCACTTGTCCCCCTTCCTAACTAGATTGTGCCATTTTACTACACACAATTTGCGTATGTATAAATAAAACCGTTCCGTCCTTTAGCGATGAGTGCTCGCTCTCAGTTAATTCCTGGCTCAGGCTAGAACTCAGCCGTTCCATCCTGCTTTTTTTTGTGCCTTTCTCGTACTTGCCACAAGGATTACCATTCCTTAGTAACTAGGCTTCACTTCTCTACGCACATGCTCATGGTAAGTTAAGACCCGATTCCAACCGGAATCCGTATGCCCCTGCCGAATACCAGCACGTTTGCCCCCACATGAAAAATCCTCATTTTAACACTGTGTTTCCCCCCTTTTTACTGTTTGCCGTCTTTTAACACAGCTGGTGAACTGACCAGACTGTTTACTTCCTATTTTCTTATTCTTCGTCCAGACCATACCATCTACTATTGTTTTATTCCTGGTTCCCAAACGGACACCCTCTCCTCATCCACCGCCTACCTGATATCGCCCAAAATCTCTACTATCACCCAACTACCCTAGAAAGCTACCAGTCTCCATCTAGGGATCCCTAATAGACCTGTCCACTAGCCAAACGATAACTAACTGTTCGGATAACAAAATGTTCATTTTCTTGCTTCCATATAAACGATAATCATAACCCACAGCTGGAACACTCTCCAGACTGCCGCACTCCTGATCTCTTCCAGATTGCATTGGTTACTTGGGTATCCATCGGCCAAATCGACGTTTATTCCGGATTACCGTAAGGACTGGACGATTTGATCAATGGTTTAAACCTATACTCTCGCCTGCTGACGTTACATGGGGCACCGTACATGGATTAACAAAACCTCATGAAAGTCTCACCGGATCGCAGAGGTGATTCCTGACAGCAACCATCAACACATCCGCTCAACGTCTATTCCCAAATAATCCAACCCAACAGTTCAATTCTTCCCGCGTTGCAGTACGAAACCAATGGCCGGAACCCAGCCTTCGCAGCTGTCAACTTCGTCAAACCAGCCCTTTTTCACCTGCTTCCCACAACATTCTACCTGCAACCAAGGTCTTTACGGAACAGGATACCAGTCATCTGCAGCCAACCATAATTTGATTACCAATTTTCTATCAAATACAAAAAAACATTTTACACTCTTCCAACTCCTGCCTAGCCAAACCATTGACGTTTGTCTCCACTAATCCGTTTCATTGACGGCTTTTCTTTTCTTTAATAGTCCGTTATATGTCCATACACCATTCATGCTCTTCAAAAGTTCACTGAAGTCCATGCAAAGCTTTTCGCCTTCATTTGAATTCCCATATGACACTGTAATCACCTGCACAAAAGGTCCGTTTTATTATCATCTTTGAATCACTTGCCTTTATTTCACATGCTTCCCCCACAATCAGTTACCCAATGCTGGATCAGTGTCCAATATCCCGCTGGTATCTCTGACTGCACTTTGAAAGCCCCACGCTTGCTTTACTTCTAACAATGTTCTTTTGCATCTCTTACGCCCGGTTACTTGTTAGTGACCGTCCATTTGTCGCTTATATCAGCAATTCCACGACTGTCCAGCTATCCACACCGCCCCCAGCGATTTCGAAACCGATTCGAAATTCCCGCCTCAACCATTACCACTTTTGTTTACTCAAACACTACATGACTTCACTGGTGTATTTCGGTTGCTGTGATTTATAAATTTAGAATTTGTGAATACCTCACATTGACATGTATTGCTGTATACTCTGATCTTGCCTTGTGCATGTGTATTGACCACGGTCAAGAAATATACTATAACTATAACTATAGACGTAAAAGAGATACACGAGAGATAAAAGTATGATGATCGTATGCACAACAAAGAAAAACGGAAGGATTTTGAACAAACTCTGGGACTGACTCAAATAAACTGCAGGAGTATTTCAAGATCAAGGTCAAATGGTAGATCTGATGGAGGCAGAGTCCAATAAATCCAGGAGCGAAATAAAAACAGATCACCAATTTCGAAAGGGATCAGCAATATGCAGCTAAACTTAACGTCTCAACATTCCAGTTACAGCAGCCAAGCGATGCTTTGAACCATCCCTTCCAGATGGCGTGGGCTGTTCCATCCGATTCATCCAAGTGGGGATGTCTGGAAGCTGGGAGTTTTACAGGGAGGCTGCAAACTGATCGAGTTAACTGTGGGCGAGGAGAAAATAAAGAACAGTTGAGTGACATTTGAAAAAGGAAGATGACAGCAAAGCACTGCTACAGGCAATAAACTCCGAGTGACAGGGCACAAAACTCAGTGTAAAACAGGAAGTGAGCGATGCAAATCGTAGAAAATGGGTCAGATGGCAAAGGTGTTTTGGAAAGCTTTGGTATACGGTGGCTATGAGGCGTTGACAATAATAATAATAATAACGGTTTATTTCAAGGACACCCGAAGTATGCCTGATTTCATGGCCACATGGCACAAGTGAGGTCACAAAAAGGATCCTTGGATATTCATTTGGGTATACGCAACACAAAACAGTGTATGGGTTTTGGTGGTCGCATGAATGAACGCCCGGGAAATTTGATTTTGAATTTCGAGTGGACTCATCGCCCAGTAGTGAGTAAAATGGGTTCCGCGGTCGAGATAAGTAATCAGGTGAGGCTGAGATGGAGTATAAACGCGCAATATTTCGGATAGCATCGATGTTAAGTCCCAGGGGAGTGTATACTGACAAAAAACCTTCGAAAAAGCACCAACAAAAAATTGAGAAATTCTTGGTGATGAGGGACACGCACGTGAACCAATTGCTCAAATGACCCGGAAAATGGCAGAAATATAATACCGAATGAGTTGTGAGATGTCCTCCGGGAAGGGGGAATTGCGCAAATGAAGCAGAAACCGATTTATCACAGAATTACTAATTACTATTTATCAAGGGGTTGTGGAAGGCGCACTATGAAAGAGGTGTATGTAGATGCCTCAGCCTGGAACGTTGGTGGAGCAGAGGGACGAAATTTGACCGGTGAGTGAAACACGATTCGAATAAAGGGTTTGTTCTAGGTTTGGCGACAGGGTGGACGGATGAGTTGATATACGATGACTTTATGAGGTCATATAGGGGTGGTGGATAAGTGATGCTGTCAAAACATGTGGACGATAGCCTAACGGGATTTGCAGATAAGAGTCTGACGTGGGGCGTTTGGGAAGCCACCTTATGGTCAACAACTTGGTATACATATAGTTCATTTCCAGCAAAGGTTTAGAGAATATGCCTTAGGAGTGGCCTTCGGCATAGATGCCCAATCGTGGAAGGCTGATGGAAAAAGTGGCAATAGATAAAAGGTGGGTGAATGGTGTTCAACTATTGGTTTATCAGAGGTTACTCCAAGACTGACTAATGAGAAATACAAACTAACAAAGCAGTGGACATTACAGTGATATATATGTTTGATATCCGACGGAATCAAGTGGAAGTAGTACATCACTGGAACCTTCGAAAAGCGCAGATAATTGTGTCACTGGGTGCGTTGAAGAAATTCCAAATTGAGACATTTTTGGTGGGGGACAGACAGATTACCGGCAGCTTAAATCGTGGGCAGTTGATTTTCAGCTAAAGAAATAGAAACAGCACTCAATGGATTGTGGTGCAGGTGGCCGACCATGACAACTTGGTGGAACACCGGTAGTGGTTCATAGATGAGTGAGGTGTGATACAGTTGTGGAGTTCATCTGGGTTTGTTGGTAAATAACGTGACAGCATCCAAAATTGGTAAGAAGTGAAAGCGGAAGGTAGATATATAGCGGACTGGCACAGTCATATAAAAGTGGTTTATATGAACAGCCCTCAGGAAGTGCAGGTGATTGCACAGCTGAATACGTTGAGGTCTGACATGAAAAGCTGAGGAGGCAATCGAACTGCTTATATCTTAGATTGCGGATGCCTCATTACCAATACGACTGCCATGAAATGCAGGTGGATGGATGACAGGAGATTCAGGAGAGGGAAACAGTGGAGCAGAGAACTAGTGTTACGCTGATGAAGAGCTGGGAGGAGGACCATTTAGTGTTTTGTGGTGTTGTTGGCAGGTGAGAAACGAACTTTCAAGTGATGGTTTTGTTTTGATAGATGTAGTGGTGACATGAAAGTGAACAACGTACGCAACGACTTAACGGACTCAGTCGATGTTTGGTCGCTTAAAGTTACAAGGAAAATCTTCGAAACATTTTGATTGTTCTTTATCTGCAAATTCATTCCTTTTATCGTCTGATTTCAATCCAAAGCCGTTCCATACTCCTCGGAGCGCTATAGCTGGTTCATGTCTCACTTGGAAACTTCTTTTTCCTCAAGGTGAACAAAACTTTCGTCAATTCTATTTGATTCTCTCGTTGCATAGCCCCTTTTTTGTACTATTTCAGGAAGAGTCTACTACCTCCGACCAGCTCCACCCTGACTTGGCCGAGCTAGCCACCCGACCCTGAGTTCAAATTTGCCGGGCGCCACTTTAAAGAGTAACTTAAATACTTTCTTTTGTACAATATCGGGTGCATATACCTGAATCATCCTCTTGGAATTCGTACTCTACGTCCAATTGTACCTTTTGATCTTGCGTTACAGCACGCCTCGGGTTTTCCGAAATAAACCATTATTATTATTATTATTATTATACTAATTGCCCAGTGGATAAGTGGTCTCTTCGAGGGTATATCAAGAATAATGGCGCCCGTAATAAAGACATCTAAGCAGTGAAACCGCTTCATGTTTTGGGGAAGAGAATTCGGTACCTGGACGAGATAGAATAAGGGTAACCATGAAATCAATTCAGACAGATAGAGGGAAGGCCGATGGAGATAAAAGTCAGTAGCAGCAACTTGTATGGTATATTTCTGAGCCCAGTAAGTATGTGTGCACACATCGATTTGGGACTTGACCGGGTGTATGGTAGATCTTGTTCAGGAACATTAGAGGAGGGAACCGGTGGCGGCGATAAGATGCAGGGGACGTTTTTTCAATGCGCAACTGGTGCTGGTGAGTGAGACTGGCCGTGCGCCAGACACCTACACTGGAAATTATGTCTGGTGACAGGAGGTGCGACCCGCCAGCCTAGTTGCGCCCGCACATCTTTGGAGACGGTTTGCAAGCCTATGCGCGCCGGCCAGAGCGGTGGACCAGACCGAGCCCGGCACCGCTGGGATTGACATGGGTTTTTCTGGTGGGATCGAACGGCTGTAGGTATCATGTAGCCCGCGATCAGGCGACCAGGTATCAGGGGAGCCCGGAACATAACAAAGGGAGCATCGGTCTGGGGGCGTACGAATAGCCGACGTTCAAATGGGTGCATGGGCCGGGTCAGCGATTGCTGTGGTCTCCAGAGTAATAGAAATCATCGAGGAGAGATATGCACAAATGAAGGTCTGGAAATAGGAAAAAATAGAAGAATGCAGTCTGAGATGCTCTCGACAGAGGCTAAATGGAAATCCATACAGAGGGGCAACAATAATAATAGAAAATGACTCTCTGGGACTAGCTTCTCGATTGCAGAAGGCAGGTAAACTAAGACTTTCCACTGAATTTCATTTTTCATAGACAGCCGGTGGTTGCACTGTTCAAACTTCTAAACCTTTCTCATAGGCCTGGTTCTAGGGTATGTCTACATTGAGGAGCTGTAAGTTTTGGGTATCCATGAGGAGTTTATCCAAAGCAATTTTAAACCGATGGCTGGAACTAGAACTGCTTACTTCTGACGGTAATTTTTCCATAAGTTAGAGTACACTGTGATGAAGTGTGAACCTAATTTGGTGTCAGAAAGGGGGTTAAAAGGTTAAGAATTCCAGAACGTAGTCGACTGCTAGAAACAGGCGCAAGGTGCAATGGACTAGAAGTATATGTCCGGCTGTGAAGGATGTTACACAAAAAGATAAGGTTCAGTTTTATACGGCGGAGCCATAAAGGGCATAGTTTGAAAAATAAGCAGCGTTCTTTATAAGTGAGGCGTGCGCTTCATCCAGTCAGCCGCTTAGTAAAACTACGTCGAGCTGACTCGATACCAATTTTGTCTGATTTCCGCATACTAGAAAAGATCAGCCGGCAGTCTTCTAATAAAGGCCTGTCATAAGACTTAAAGAGGAGGAGAATGCATTCTCAAAATCGGAAGCAGCAAAATATCGGCCCTAAGCACCTTCTGGCCCTGATGACCTTGAGGGCCTAATATTTGGAGCAATTAAAAGTACAGGAATGGCTTAAGCCAAGCTTCCGAACAATTTGTTTGCTATCAATGGATGAACCGCAAACGGCCAAAGATCCTGGAGGTAGGCTGAGTTTATATGTAAGTACCTCAAACTTGTCAGCGGAAAAATTCTTCTGTCAGGTGGAGCACCATCTATCGAGTGCAGATATGTCTTCAGAGATGTTCAAGGTAGCCGAGGTGAAGCAATTAGGCTTGAATGAGTAGACAGTCTCAATGTCATCAGCAAAAAAAATTGGATGCCATGGCTCTCTGAAAGGAATATGTCGTTTATGTACATGAGGAATAGCAGGGGGCCAAGAATGCTACCCTGTATAACACCGCTTGTAACCGGCTTGGGCCTGGAACAGTGTGCATTTACTGAGACAACCTGAGAGCGATTAGACGGATAAGATTTGATTCAAGATAGTAGGGAGTCAGTGATGCCAAGGGTTTGGATTTTGGCCAATAGATGAGGGTGTGGTAAGCTGTCAAATTCCTTTGACATATCTATGTAGAGTACTATAAAAGTCATTTCATTGCCTGCCGTCTCAGTAGTGAGATTCGAAAAATCAAGATGGCAGGTTGCACATGACCTTGAGCGAAAGAAGCAGTGTTAATGAGGATTATCAGTGATATTGATAGACCGAAAGCATTTCAAGAGAGGTAGCCAGACGATAGTGAATGTATTGGCCGGTGAAGATCCGTTGAATGCAGTATATATATATATATATATATATATATATATATATATATATATACACGTACATATATATGCACATATTTATACGTATGGATATATATATTTATAAAAAAAATCGGAAGCGCAGTACTGTGGGATGCTAGAGCACGGGAGTGGCAGTGATCAGGAGGGAAAGGTATGTTAGATCAGATGGTTTAGGATTACTCAGGGAATTCATGACTATTGCAAGCGGAATATGGTGGACCGAGAGAGAGAGAGAAAAACCAACTTGAATGCCAAGAGACCATGGCAACCTTGAATAACAAAATGAACTAGGAAAGACTGAGAAAGTGCTCTGAGAAAAGAGGTAAGATTTGGTCTGTTGATTTGACCGACACAGACGTGTCATGAGATGGCGGTCAAAAATGTTAGGAGGAACAGTAATGAGTGAGCTTGCATTATATAGCAGGACGATAGTGACATTTAAACTGGCCAAAGAAGGCAGAGCGAATACAATTAAAAATGATCGGAATAGTGTGGAACAAGGGCGGAAATGTCTAACGGGAATGGAGGAGGACTATTGTGCAAGAAGGCGGCGGCTGTAACGAAAAGTGACTTAGGAGAAGACTGGGCATATGGAGGGTCAGAGAGATCAGATAAAGTCTAACTGTATGGTCAGAAAATGTATGGAAGGTTCTTAGCCTTATGTTGTCCTTACACGAGGTGACGAGTAGAGAAGCAGGGAAAGCTGAAAAGCACACAAAAGATGTTTTGATCGAGCAACATACAAAAGAAGAAAATGAGGGACCTGATCAAAAGGAAACAGGTAAAGTACGAATAATCAGGTAGTTGTACGGCACGCGAAATACAGTGAAGGCCAGGTGGTAAGGAGGCAAGAAAAACATAATCCTGCGACGGAACAGTTAGCACAATAAATGTATGCGTAGCGGGGCTGAGACGATGGATCTGGCGAGCTGTAAGCCTGCAGGCAGTTGCGCAAATGGGTTGAGCAAAGGGATGTGAGTGGACACACCGGCCATCAAAAGATTTGCGTTATCAAACAAAGAATAAATAGTGATGATGAATGGATAATAAATGTAGTAGTAAAAGATGCAAAGTTGGAGAAGGAGAGTTCTGGCTTAGAGATTGGGCAGGGTTACGAATGGTGCTCGATGAGTAACGACGCGAAGCGTTAGAAGGAGGGACTACGTAGGAGGCGACAAAACGGTAGCCAGCGGGGTGTAAAAATTCAGTCAGCGAGCTACATGAACCAAGGGTGGCACCAGCAGAACAACGATTCGGAACTAGTAAGGAAAGCGCGTAGAAAGGCACAAGCTGACGGGCATGAGCAGAGTAAAAGAATAAGGCGATAGTGACGTTACGCTGTTAGGGCTATCACGATAAGACACAACACGTACAAGAACAAAGTGGTTGGTTGTGCATACAATTGCAGAACGGCGGCAATGAAAAGTGGTTTGGGTGAGAACAAGAAAGATGAGCGGGCATACCATGGCGGAACAGGAGTAGTGGGGGTATGCGACCCGCGTCCCGCTGAAATAGTAATAACCATGTTATATCTCTCTACTGGGATCAAGATACACGCTCGAAGCATTATTAAGGAGTAAAACTTTTCACTGCAGTATGAAATACTCACAGATTTCAAGGGCCGGGCTTGTACTTCTCAGTAACAGCACAATAGGGCTGAACAATGTTCAAAATAACTGAAGCGGCTAAAGTTAACGCGGAAAGTGAAAAGTGGTTTCGGCTTCGGGGGCGGAGCATAGCGTGGAGTTTGCCAAAGGCAAAGCTGCTGGTTGAAAATGCACTAAAATGTGGGGAAGATGTAGCTTATACAGAAATGGTTAAACAATAGTTCATCAGAGGTAAAAGAAGAATCAGGACTTTTTGAAAGAAAAACACGGAAGCTCCTGCTGGTTGCCTGAAGGATCGATGTATTGGACGTTGCGGGGCGAGATTTGCGGCATGTGGTCCGCACCTAGTTCCAAAATGGGTGACTCATCGTACTCTGAACACACAACCTGAGAAACTCTGCATGAGTTGAACACAGAGGGTACGACCCAATACCTTAAATGCGCTCGCACATCGTTGCAGACGGCCTGCTAGCGCCGCATGCCTCAGCCAAAGCCTGAGATCTGCCTCTGCTGCGCTCCGATGGGATAGGAGCGAGTGACTAATGAAGTTTATAGGGGAAACAGTGTAACCACGCCAACGGTACGTGTTCTAGTGTCCGTGGTCCAGGTTGCGATAGATCTCGGAGAGCAGAGCCAAAATGGATCAAAGATTGGTAGATGGCCATACTTGAATATCACCCTTATGTATCTGCCAGGGAAATGATTCTTTAGGTACCCGAAGCGTTCGACGAGCATGGTGGATTACCGGAAGAGGAAATGAGATGGGGTGACGCGGTCTAGGTATACCCCAGCCGAGGAGCAACAGGTAATGGTGAGAAAAATTAAAAAAAGGCGAAGCAAGCGTTAGTCGATACAGAGGGTCTCTAGGACAAGTTTGGAGGTGGTAGCAGGAGTAAATGTCTAAAACCTGTTGTGTCAGAATGGTTATAGGCAGTGAAAAACTTGGGATGGGTGAACTGGAGAAAGCAAGATAATGAAACACGGATAGAATCAGGAAGGACACAAGGACAAATGTGGGAGAGAAAATAAGTTACAGCACGAAGGCGGGAGATAAATCCACTGCGGATCGGGGATGGAAGTGATCATAGTTCGAGGCAGTGATCGTAGTTCGAGGCACTGGGGAGGAGGAAAGATTTGGACATGAAAAAGGGGTATTAGCTTATACTTCAGGCTTATTAAGGTTAGAAATTGGGGCCCCTTTTGGAGGCCAGATCGTCGGAGACAACTCTCATTGTTTAGCACTGCGGCTTTGAGGACAGCTGAGCGGACAAATGCACGCCAAGAAGAGTATAGTTAAGATACGCCGCGTATACCGAGGAGGAGGATACTCCAGATTTGGCATGAGGCTGACAGGAAGAATCGGGACCTCAGATAGGGGTTGGACTGAGGGACGGGAAGGAAAAAAGCAAGGTGACAAGGGAGATGGGGGCAAGATGCGGCCAATGGATTATGATAGGGGAAGTAGGCTCGGTTGTGGATTAGCTTGAAAGAAGACCAGACTGAGCGTCATGCGACAAATCTACAGAGGCTCAAGTGGTGGGAGACCACAGCGTCCACGATATGCTGGGACTACGAATATGCTCAGGAGCTTTTTGTTGAAGGAATGGTGAATATTTTTGGAAGATAATGGAGGAACGTAGTCTGTTGGTGGGGGTAACTGTGCGGTATTCTAGAAGTTGTCTTACATGTGGGAGGAATATGGACAAAGGACTGGCATGTGCTGGGAAACAACGATGTATCGCTCCCAAAGTTTGCTTAGCTTTAGCGAATAGGAACGATGCCTGTTCCGAGAATTTGAAGGAACAACTGGTATACACTCACATGCGCAAATCTGACAGACTTGCGATCGAAAGAGTTCAGCGATCCTTCACCAAGCACTTACTCGGCTCATCATCCCTCTTGAATTATAAAGAGAGATGTGAGCTACTAAGGCTTGAACCCCTATGGCTACGACGTATGAAACTCAATCTTTATCTTCTATTCAACCTCCTACATTCTAGAGCGCATACGTCCATCACTGATCTATGTTTCGCTCAAAACGCGCCCTACCCTCTTCGTAACCGAAATCGTACTACAAAAGTCCCATACACCAGGACAAAACTAAGAGAAAGGTTCTTCATCACCGTTTATTCCCGCATTTGGAACAGACTGCCCGAAGACATTCGGGCCTGCCAGACACTAGACCGTTTAAAAAATTGTCCTTACAAAATACTTAGATGTCGCCAAGGTACTACAATTAACCCATATGTGCACCACGTTGGAACAAGCTTATGAGGGTAACCTAGATTTTTGAATAGAGAAAGAAAGCACGACCCGGTTAACATCCTTTGCAACGTCGACATCACCTACCCCATATGCCTTTTCCATCGCCAACACATTAGTACCCCTTAGAATGACTTACATCACTGACACTGCTCTTGTTAGATTCTCCCCAATTCACGCGCTCCAACGTCTCCTATCTATTATCTTTATCATATTTAATTCGCTTTACTCGGTCCGAACTGACCCCATTCCCCTCTTTTATTTTGCGTTAGCGCCCCAACACTTAATCCAGTTCCAGTAACCACCACTTACCTTCTAAATCATCATTCTTATTCCTAGTTTTGGTCATTATTGCTGTATTTCCATTCACTCCCAATGGCTCACAGTCTTCATTCTTCCCAAAGTAGTCTGTGTCTACATTACTAGATTTCTCTTTTCACCATTGACCGTTGATCCTCAGCTGGGAGCATCCCAGACTGCGTCTCTCTACTCTTATGCTTCCAGACACCCACCGGCGCGCATCTCCCATCTGATGTCTTGGAATGATCCGGAGGTTACACCAGCATAATATCTGGCCCAAACGTCAGGCTTCAATTCTGGATCCCCCACAATCTCCTAGACTACGCCATCTCTACGTCTGTATGATCTCGGCCAAAATCACCTGTGCAAATCCCGCCGGTGCGAGGCGCGGACAGGACGTGCACATCGGGCGTGCAGGACGTCTACAACGATGTTTTCAGGTTGGGTGTCCAGCGCACGGTCAGCTCCACCCACTAGCACCGGTTGCGGATTGAAAAAAACAAGAAAATAGAACAAAAGGAATACCGTTCATATAATGATAATGATAATGATAATGGTTTATTTCGGATAACCCGAGGCATGCTGTAACGCAAGATCAAACGGTACAATTGGACGTAGAGTCCGAATTCCAAGAGGTTGGTTAAGGTATGTGCACTCAATATTGTGCAGGAGAAAGTATTTAAGTCACTCTCTGTGGCGGCGCCCAGCAAATTTGAACTCAAGGTCGGGTGGCCAACCCGGTCAAGTCAGGGTCGAGCTGGTCGAAGGTAGCTGACTCTTCCTGAAACAGTACAAAAAGAAGTGCTATGCAACGAGAGAATCAAACAGAATTGACGAAAGTTTTGTTCGCTTCGAGGGAAAAGAAGTTTCCGAGGGAGACATGAACCAGCTACAGCGCTCCGCGGAGTATGGCACGGCTTTGGATTGGAAATCAGACGATGAGAGGAATGAATTTGCAGACAGAGAACAATCAAAATCTTTCAAAGATTTTCCTTGAAACGTTCAGCGACCAAATATCGGCTGAGTCCGTTAAATACCCAATGAAGGACTCATTTGTAGAGAGTGATTGCCTAGGTGATGGTAAAAGAAGTGACCGGACGCAAGCATGTAGTCGTTGCGCACATTGTTAACGTTCATGAGGGGGGAATGTGATGCACCAAAATAGAAATGGGTACTGGGCGAGTATTTAAATGGCAGGTAAGTATTTACGTTTGATAATCGTTTTCTAAGGGCCGAAAATAAAGACCCGAGAGATGCAAGAATCAAAATTGTCTGGGAGGATTTACCAAGATAGAATACCGAATATGAAAAAGCACCAACAAACGCTGAATACAGTTGGGAAGTTGGGCGGCTGGATGTGGATGGAGTCCGTGGTAAACCAAACGGACATCACATCTGTAGAGGTCGCTGGAGTGATGGTGGAAGAAATGGCAGGATGTAAACATGTAATCGTTGCGCACATTGCTTATTTTCATAAAGGTAAAATGTGATGCACCAAAATAGAAATGGGTACTGGGCGAGTATTTAAATGGCAGGTAAGTATTTACGTTTGATAATCGTTATCTAAGGGCCGAACATGATGACCGGAGAAATGCAAGAATGAAAATTGTCTGGGAGGATTTACCAAGATAGAATACCGGACATTGTGGTACGGAAGTGTATGGCAACAATAAATGTGAATTTTGCAAATATATTGATAACTCATAAAATAGAAGCGAGTTTTATCTCGGGGATTGGTTAAGTTTGCTAATAGGACAAGCGGGCAGTTTGGCAAGAATCATCGGGAAAAAAAGGATAATGAACGGTAAGCCGAGTACGGAAACGGTCTTTTAACCCCGCGATAATTATGTGCTAGGGAAAGTAGATTTTTCTGGGCGTAAGAAGCGGTAAGTTAAGGTTGCGAAAATGGAGACAAGTTCGATGAAAAATAAGCGGTAACTGGGGGAGATAGTTCCATATTTGTAGCATTTCGGGTGAATGATTTTTTGCTGCGACCGGTGCTGGTGGGTGGAGCTGACCGTGCGCGGGACACCCAACCTGAAAACCGTTTTTGTTGACAGGTGCCATCCGCAATCCTATCTGCGTCCGCACATCGTTGCAGACGTCCTGCACGCCCGATGTGCGTCGGCCAAAGTGGTGGATCTGACCGCGGCCCGCACCGGCGGGCTTCGCTTGAGTGATATTGGCGTTGTCACATAGAGATCGAATAATCCAGGAGGTTGCGAGGGGTCCTGGAGAGCATGGCCTGTGTGGTAGTGACGAAATGACGAGCAGGTATCGAGTTTTCAGCGGGAAATGTGGGCCAGGTATTATGCCAAGCCATCGAAGGGAAGCCATCATCAGCGGTTGTCTGGAAAAGTAAAAATAGAAAAACGCAGTCTGGGGTGCTCCCAGCTGAGGATCAGCGGTCAGTAGTAAAGAAAACCTCTAGTATCTAGAAATTGGAACTACTTGGGGGATGGTTCGACTTTGCTAAACACAAGGTTTTACGCGAAAGATAAATGAAACTTGAGTGGTATTTATGGCGACTTGTGTGGTACGTAGGTCTCGTGGCCCCCGACTCAGACCCGCGTGTCAGTAACCCAAACCAACTTCGTACGCTCGCTCCTCCGAAGTGTATGGATCATTGTTTGATACGAGTGTCAGGACATCAAGCCGTTTGTTTAATTCCTCTTTGAATCTCGGCAAGTGGCTTATTGCACGGACATTTGGTGGAATTTAATTCCACATTTGTGAATATTTAACAATGAAGAAATTGGACCGTAGGCTGGTTCTCGAGGACGGCACAGTGACCGAATGACTGCTGTGTCGTAACGAATACCTTAGGCTTAATGGGTCTCGTACCACAGGGGAGGCTTTGCAGGATCTATATTTTAATAGTGAGTGGAAAAAAGACAAGTTGTTCTTTATCCGTCGGAGCCAAAGGGGTTCGAGGTGTAGCAGGTCACAGCGTTGTTTATAGTTGAGACTAGACGGATATCCAACTATTTGTTTAGTAAAGGTGCGCTGGACATTTTCGATGGCGATCCTATCAATCTGGCGCATGTTGGAGCCAACTATTGAACTATACTCTAGCAATGGTCTAACGTGTGTTGTATAGACACTGAGCTTACTTTCACGCAAACGGAATGTTTTGTGGACAAGTCCTATTAACCTGCGGGACCTAGCAATTTGAGTGTCTATTTGCTCCGAGAAGTTGAACGAACAGGAGTAGTATATGCCCAGGTCGCGTACTGATGATTTGTTGGGGATCAGGTGACCACCTATACTAAACGTTTCGGGAGGGACATGACACTTGTATGTAAGAATGCAGCTTTTGTCCTCCGAGAACTTCATTAGACAATCGGTACACCACGAATTGAGCATCCGCAGGTCCTCAGATATTTTTGCTATAGTATTACCCAATGAATTATGGTCGAAGGTGTACAACAACTTTACATCATTAGCGAATGAAAAAGGAGTTCCATGACGAACCACGGTAAATATGTCATTTATGTACATGAGAAACAGCAACGGGCCCAGTACACTACCTTGGATCACACCGCTGGTTACAGGGCTGGGTGTGGAAGTTGTGCCATCAACGTTTACCACTTGACTGCGCGAGGACAAGTACGATTCTAGCCAGGCATAAAGTGGGTCAACAATGCCGAATGTTTTAGCCTTTGACAACAAACGAATGTGAGACACCCGGTCGAAGGCCTTAGACATGACTCAAAATGTTGCTGTCTCCTCCAGCCAACATTGACTCTACATCGTGCTCGCTTCAAATTTGCCTGCATAACCTAACGTTTTTTTCGTCCGGCAAAAGTTGCTTTTTTTGGTGCACAGTTATCGTATACTTAAAAACCCATCAACACTTCTGGCTCATTACTCCTAGTCCACTTCCCGCGGTTTCATGCCAAACTACTCACCAGTCTTATTTGCAAACTTAACCACTCTTTAAGATAAAGCCCACCCCTTCTTGCTACTTTTAACGATATACTCCAGAAATAACGCATTTATTGCTGTCACTAACTTCCGTACCACAATCTTCAGACAGTATATGACACTGCGAAATTTATCTCTTGAGATTCCCAATAATCGACGACTCTGTGTTTGCTTGCTTTCTCAGCCAGCTCCGCTGTTTGCCTACTTAAGGCTGTTGCTTCGCAATGTCCTCATCTTGCAAGGTATTGTGTCCCACTTTTGCACATCTGATAAGCTCTTGTGCCGCAGAGTTATGTTCTGTCACCACAAAGTTGTCCACCTTTTGTATCAAACATAAACTGATAGTCTTCTGCCCATCACTTCATCGTTTTTTCCAGCTGTGTCCATCCTATTGTTGTAGTTGAGCACCACGCAACGATTTTCTCGATAATTCCTAGTTCATGCTGATGCATTACATTCCTTTTTTCTGAAAGCAAAACAATCCACTCAAAGTCTCTATGTTTTATCCGGTCACTTCCTTCACCATCACTCTGGCAACCACGGTCCAGATGTGTAGTCCGTTTCGTTTTACAACTGGCTCAACCGATATACGGTCACTTTACCCCAAAATTGCTATCCTCGACCGATTTTCTTGGTTTTTATGTATTATGCCACAATTTTTTATCGTCTAATTTTTCACCGCAACTCCTCTCATACATTGTAAAGCTCCATTGCTTGAATACGTCTCCTTCAGGAATGTTTCTTCTTCACGATATCCGCGCATCCGTCAATCTAGTTTAGTTCTCCGACAGGACAGCCTTTCTTCTGTGGGACTTGTGTGATTTTGTACCATTCTCCATCCACCCCACATTTTGGCAGAATAACTACGCCTACCTCCAGCCGGATCGACCCCCTGACCTTGAGTTTAAATTCACCGGGCGGTATCGCAGCAATTGACTTGGATGCCTTCTCTTATATTCAATCGCGTTCGCATAATTGTACAGTCCCACTGTAACTTTCATTCAGCTTTCAACTGTACCGTTTGATCTTGCATTGCAGCATGCTTCGGGGTTATCCGAAATAAACTATTATTATTATTATTATTATTATAACTGCAGAGTATGCCAAGGTCAATAACCGTGGGGTGCATGGGGACGGCAAGGCCGTCCAGGCTAATTATTTCGGATGTTACAGAGAATTTGTAAGGTGAGAAGAAGCTTTTCTCTTCATAAAACCTCATGAATCACGAGATGCACGAAGTTTGCCGAGAAGATAAGCCACCCTTCATGCTGAGAACCGTCGTAGATGGGTTGTTAGGGTGGAAAAGTTTTACTATTTTTAGATCATCAATGATGAGGAACGGAGAGCCGTGGCAAATAGAAGAGGAAACAGCACTGATATAAGTGATGAATGGTAATGGACCTAAGACACTGCCTTGGATGAAGCCGCTCGTATTGATTTTGGAGGAAATTGAAGGGTCGTTAACCAACACGGCTTGTGATCTATGTGACGGATAGGAAGACAGCCGGAGGAGGAGGGTATCTGTTGAGCCATGAGGTCGGACTTTAGCTATCAGGGGCACACGGAAAACACAGTCATATCCTCCAGACATGCCAAGATGAACCACTGAGACAAAGTTGCTGGCGTCAACTTTGGAAGACAGGTCATTGTAAAAGTCCAGCAGGTAAGAGGAGTAACAGGGGAACTCAGAAGACCAGGATGACCGGGCTTCAGCTGGAAGTTAGATGGGGGTTAGTGAACATTATTTTCGACGATCCTTTCCCAGATTTTGGAGACTACTGGGGTTTGGGTAATGGGCCGACAATTATTTGGGTCTTGTTATGGGCCCTTTTCGAACGTCGGGGTGATAACAAAGTTTTCAAGTAAGGGGGAGTGAAGCCTCAAACCAGGGAGGCTTTGCCCACACAAGGCCCCAGCAAAGATTGGTCAGGGCCGCCAGAAGGGTGAGAAACTAAAGGAAGACAATCTGGACGCCCTCTCGGGGTAAGTTTAGTGGAGGAGGCTAATTTTCCGATCAAGAAGTGAGAGGCTGCGGTGTTTGAATGATAGAGACAGGGAGGGACACCAAGGCAGGCGATAAGTGAGGGAGGGTAGAGGAACATGAAGACCTCAGAGATAGATGCTATAACCTTAGCGTAAGATGAGCCGCAGGTAAGGAGTGTGGGCTAGGCCACAGAGGAGTGGACGGTTCTTTCACTAAACAGGTTGGAGAGATAGCCACTTCTGTTTAGGTGCAATAAAGCGACTGCTTCTTGTCCTCTTAGATGCGATTCGGTCTTACGACGCCGCTGTAGTTGCTGCTGGTTGACGCACAGGAGGATAGGGAAATTGCGTGATCTAGCAAAGGTAGTTTGCGGCTTAGCCAACTTACGCTTCGTGAGATAATGGAGGGAACTGATGGACCTGAGGAGTGGATCAACTTGTGAGTTTGCAGCACTTGGGTAGGATGAAAAACAGTGGAGAGAGTCGAATACAATCAGAGTAACAGGTGTAAAAAGGCCTCCCAATTAGGGAGCTGCCCATCGTTCGTGCAAAAGGCCAATTGAGCGAACGGTAGAAAGTCGGGGCAGCAGGAGGGGATCGTTTCGGATGAGGACAACTAAAGCCGCTGAAGTTACACGAAGCAATACGGCGGTCACTACATGGAAAGTGATCAGTGGACTGAGTATCTATATCGAGAACATCGACGGAGGATACCAGGTCCAAGACGTGGTTTTCTCTCGTAGGACGCAAAAATTGTCGGGTCCGCCCACCAGGACGGACACAGGAAAGGAAGGCGGAGAGGTTGGAAGGGCCATTGTGAGAAGACCAGCAAATAAGGGGAAAGCTAAGTTCACCAGCAATAATGTTTGCACTGGCAGGATGGTCAAGAGCAGCAAGAAGGACATCCACGGCAGAGTCTGTTTTCGAGACATCCAGACCCGGAGGGATGTGGACTCAGCCAAGGAGAGGACTCGAATAAGAGTTGTGAACAGATGACCACATTGAAGTTTCAGTGAGGACAAGGGAGGGTTGACCAACAACACTAGCTTAAATACCGCATTTGACAGTATGAGCAGCTACCACCACGAATTTATACGCATCTATGCGGGCAGAGTCTAGTAGAATAGTCAAGGAGATCTAGGGCTCAGTTACATTTACTGAATCAGGGTTTGGGGCAGTTGCTGTAACGACCGGTAGTGGAAAATCACCCCCCAAAAAGCTGCAGTTCCATGTTTCATTAAGATCACTCACTTATTTACACTATTGACGTGTTTATCCACTGTTTGTTTTTACTGACCAAGGCTTGATTTTTCGCGTCCAGCGCGCTGCTCTGCCATATCCTTGCTCCGGACCTGCTTGAAGCACGTGCTCCTTCCTCGCACGCCGCAATTCGGCTCTCGTTTTTTGAGTCCCTGTGGTCATCTAATTGAGGTTTGTATCTGTCTCGTGTCATTGTTCATTTGCTAATCTAGTATCTCAGAAGTTCACGGATAATCGTCTTTTGATTTCAAGATTTGTTGTGAATCTGGCTGCGCATTGCTCAAAGGTGTCTTACAATACTTAATCGATTAACTCGGGACGAGAAAATACGCAATCTGGACAGGAAGTAATACGGCAAGTCATTGTGGAGGTTTTGAGTACTTTTGATTCTTTTGTTGACGCTGGGTCACCTAGTCCTGTCAGTGCTAGCTCATGTTTTACTGAGGGTAATATGGATTGTAAGAACGTCGATCTATTTAGGCTAATGATATTAGACCTAGAACAACGACTGTTAGCAGCTAGAAAACAGGCCCAGGAAGCAGAAGAGAAGTATAGACAGAACGAGTATGAGTAGAAGGTCAACGGCTACGACCTATCCGACAGATCAGGACAGAATAAAATAGGAAGCTGTGCGGCGGCCGTCGAATATAGGATATCGACGCCACCAACGATCAACCTGCCAAGAGAAGAGATGATAGTTTTCGACGGCCGATCTGAACATTGCGGCAAGTTCATCAGGCCGTTCATACCTCTCGTCGAAAACAAGATAACCGACCCCGGGCAAAGGCGCCTCTACCTCCAGTTCAGTTCAGTTCAGTTTGCACAGGACAGATAATGGCCACGGCCAATCGAGCGTCCAGAACTCCTTCGATGGTATGCACACCAGTTATGCACCCACCACTGCCGAGTGTATTTCGTCGAATCCCCGAAAAAATGAGAAGGAAACGGAGAACCTCATTGCACATCAACTGCAAGAGACATTATGCAATGCGAGCGTACATTATGCAACTTGACAAATCAAACTAAAATGCTCTGCCTCCGATGCCGAGTATAAGACATCGACGCCACCAACGATAGATCTGCCGAGAGTACAACTGACAGGTCCGCCATTACTTTTGCGATACCCGGGAGACCGGCACCGCTAGGGTTGGCTGCTTTTCCCGTTTAATGAAACGGCCAAAGTCTTGTTGCTGTTTGCCCGTAGGTGACATTGTGGCCTCTAGATATAAAAAAGAGAGTGTGGAAAACAGCGCACGGAAAAACTCCAGCACTCTAGGAATGCATTGTCGACCGCTCGCTTCAGACAGGCCCGGAGTCCGACCACTCTCGGTTTATAAGTGAGCCAGCTGCTGTCAGCACAACCTGTGTTGATGTATCGAGACGACTCACGGAACGTTACTCGTTATGGTGACTAAGTATTGAGGGTTTTATAGCAGTCAGTCATAGGAGGACGTCGCCGTAACGATAATAAATGATGACAATTTTTAATAAGTTATTAAATCAGAGCATGAAATTTTACTTGGCTGTTCACCAAGACAAGTATAACCGTGTCCGGTTTAAAAATAGGACTGCAAGAAAGGGTTGGCTATGTAGTCTAGTGGGAACAAGATGGATGAGTTGGTAGGGGCACCATGAGTGCGTTATGTTTCAACGTCACTTTCAAATCTGTGGCTTATCGAAGTGCACTTGTCTGTCAGGCTGACAGCATTTGAATCATTGAAAAAGGCGGTCAATGATAGCCTGAACTAGAGGAGATTGGATAGAGTGCGTATTTTGACTCAAAGTTTATTCCATACTTCGCTATGACGGACTAGGAGGAAGTCAGACCTGACGATTAGGCGCGATGGCGGCGCGGGTAAAAGTGAAATGCCGTTCCACGGAGTATTCGCTATGGATGCTAAAATGTGGACAAATAGTGGAAAAAACCTGCATGCCTACAAGCTTAAGTAGCAGAACGACATTGAGCTTCAGGGGTAGTAGCCGGAAGGGATCAAATTCGGTTTGGTGGCACCATTCACGATAAGATATTGGCGAGTTTAGTTCAATCAAACTTTTGGTGAAAGAGCGGTGGAGGTTTTCAAATGCGGCGGAGGTGGGTTTTGTCAAGTTGGAGCCAATAAAAGAGCAGTATTCGAAAAGTGGCCTGACAAGGGGGCGGTATATAGTGAGGTGGCTCTCCTCCAGCTTAGGGCATCATAAGATCGAACCAGTGAACTATCTTGCTCTGGCTATTTTATAGGATGCCTGCCTGGAGAAGGTGAAGGAAAACGAACATTGTGGGACAAGGCCTTTTGCTAAGGGAGAAGTGGGGATCGGGCGGCCACTAAGCTGGATGGATTCGAGATTTATGATACACTTATGGTTAAGTAGTGAATTTTGGAAACCTGGAGCCGCATATTCCACATGTGGCTCCAGTGGTCAAGAGAAGTTGTCACCAGAAATGTTAGCTAATGTGGCGAGCAGTCTGCATGGATTGAACGTATATACTATCCTGCTATCGTCAGCAAATAGATACGGAGTGCCTTGGTGCACTGAGACAAAGACGTCGTTTACACACACAAGGAAAGGCAGGGGGTCTAGGACACAGCCCTGAATCACCTCACTCGGAATGGCCGCGGGAGATGTAACGACCGGCCGTGGAAAATCCCCTCAGAAAACACTTCAGTTCCATGCTTCCTTAACATCACTCACTTATTTACGCTATTGACTTGTTTTATGCACTGTATGTTTTTACGCGTCCAGCGCGCTGCTCTGCCATATCCTTGCTCCGGACCTGCTTGAAGCACGTGCTCCTTCCTCGCACGCCGCAATTCGGCTCTCGTTTTTTGAGTCCCTGTGGTCATCTAATTGAGGTTTGTATCTGTCTCGTGTCATTGTTCATTTGCTAATCTAGTATCTCAGAAGTTCACGGATAATCGTCTTTTGGTTTCGGGATTTGTTGTGAATCTGGCTACGTATTGCCCACTGGTGTCGTACAGTTGCTATGGCTCACAGATGCGATATCTTCCTACTTCGCGATCGAGCTTTTATAAGAACTAGTAGGAAAGAAATCCGTTTCTGGGCTCGCGAAGCGCTGATGTAAGGTGCGGGGATATTGGGATTGCTATGGCGCGGTAATAATTTTGTCTCAGTGGAGATGAAGATTCATCAGAATTGGAGCTTAGGGGGTGTTGGAAGGGGATCAGTAAACAGGCAAAGTTTTAGTAGGAGGTTACCCCGACTGGTATGGACGATCAATAAAATGGGTTTTCAGGAGACTATTGATGTGGGCCGAAGGGTGATTGGCGATAGGGCCAGGGGCGTGGCGGGCGTTGGTCAGGAAAAAATGATTGTTAGGCGGCAGGTAATGTATCTGTTGGGCAGGCCCAGTGTAGGGGGTATTGGAGGGCATAAGATTGAAGGGAAGTAGGCGAGATAAATTGGAATAGTGGGATCCGCTGGCTAGGACATCGGTGGCTATATGTGAAAAAGGCCGGAGTCTCATGAGGGGTATGGTGGATTTCGTGCAAGCAGGAGATATATGAGGAGCAAAGAAACGGGGTACAGGTCCGAAACTGAAATTATCAACAGGATTTTCACTTGGCTGCTCAGTGAAAGTCGGGAAATGACGAAGACCCTAGGGAGGCGGCTGGGTCATATTGTGACTGCATATTGCTCGGTTGCTGTCACGAGGGAAAAAGGGCTATATATTGATGAGGCTGGTAAGTGGTTCGAATCTTGCACTTTATCAGGAGGGTGGACAGAGTGTGAGGGAAATGGGAGGAAAGTGAAGGGGTGTGTGGCGCGAGAACAACTGAGGCGGCTACCGAGGTAATCAGGCTCGATGGCTTCAGATTGAGTTGGAGGATATTGCGAGTGTGTATATCCCTGAAGTGCAAGGGTGGGATTCCAAGGTGTTTCAACTGGGAGCGAAGGCGAATGGGTGAATTTAGTAGTTGGCTGGGTGTGGACCCAGGTGAGGTTCCAGGCCGGCTTGAACGGGATATCGAAGGGACTTGGCAAGTGGCACTGAGAAGTGGCAGATCAGAGTGTGTACCGACTGGGTTATATCATATATCATGCCGTGTTAATTTACCTTGGTGTGCTTTTGTGCTGTATTGCAACCCTTGAATCGATGCCCATGGTGGTTTTCGCATGATGAAGTATTTGTGCAAAACAAGTATAAATTTGAAAGGACAAACACACAGCGTGCAGGACTTTACCAGCGGTAATTGCAGATATATTACTTTCAAGTTTTAGTGTTGTTATAGTATAGTTGTGTGGAGATCCATTGAGCTGCGTACAGGAATGTTACCCCTGCATTTTTATCCGATGCACATAATAACTACCTCTGTTTGTGAGCACGACCGAACGGAATCGGAAATTCCCGTCAGCGGGGTCGAAAAGTGTTTCCTTTCTGCTGCAGATACAATGAAATTCAGTTGAAAAATCACCGGTTCTCTTAGAGAAGCATTATTCTCGGTCATAAACGGTTCAGATCCCTTTCAAGCACCAAAGATGCCGCTATCGTACGTATGTATGATGTATTATACTGGTTACAGTATTGCAGATGTCACTAATGCATCCGTTAACAAAAACATCTTCAAGTGAATTGAAGGGATAAGAATATATACGATTCTCGATTTGAGTGATGGCTCTGTATATCGTAGGCATTTGAACCATGTTGATTTAACATCCTTTTTTCTGATACCACTTTTGAATGTCCCGATTACGACTTTTCTGGGTCTGCTAGTATCTTTCCAAATTGGGTCTGCTCTAGTAACATGATAACAATCAAACCCAGAAGCTCTCAAGGCAGGAGAGTCCAAAAGTGCAAGAGCGGGATACAGTGTGCTGAGGGAACGCAAAGGCGTGCTGATAACGTACACAGGCAAGGTAAGTGAAGCCACTAAATTCGGTAAATTTTAGATAAACAAATTTGTCAGTCTTTGTGGCTGTCACACCGGTAGCATTGCTGGGGCCTCTCCATAGAGACCCGACAAAGAAGAGCTTTGATTCACGATGAGCTTATCGGCTTTGGTGGTTAGAGGAGATTCCCATGCCTCCCGCCGCAAAAGAACACGATGAAGAGACCTACACAAACCGTTCTCCAAGACTGGCACTGGTTTCTGTGCAATGACCACTGAACTGCATCCGTCCCCAAAAAGTCCGACCCGGGCGGACCCCGCTCGTGAGTTTGCATCGGAGATGGTACTGATGGATTCGTCTTTGTTGGCCTACCCGAAAGTTCCGGTTGCCTGTTGTTGTTATTACTTTGGTAAAAGAGCCCGCGTGCGGCAGCAGCTGAGTCCAGTCATACTCGTGGAGTTTGGTGTTGCAGCCGGTAACGGAGAGCCAGTGGGAGTAACAGATGCCGGCTCAGAAGGATCGACTAAAGGTTGTGAGCAGGCCGGAGTATTGAGTGGGTTCCCGAGTAGGAAAACCGGCCGGCCCTCCAAAGATTTTTGAACCGGGCTCGGAGCGAGCGGAGGGACTGGAAGCCTGCTACTGCTGGGCTTGGACCTGCATTGCAACGGGGGACCAGCTGGTTCTCTGCTGTGGTTCGACCGGACAAACTAATCCTTAAACCGGCCGTGAACCGGTCGGGCTCTGGCTGGGTTCGGATCACGCTCGGGCCAAGTTCCTTAAAAAACCTTCACGAGGGCTCCTCATATCCCTTAGGCTACAGCAAACAATTCCCCGTCAACCGATTTCATGCAACTTGTAGTTCCATAAAGCGCTTACTTCCCACTCCACAGTAAATGTTGAGGAGCTCAGAAAATCCTGTTCCATTCGTTGACATCCATATCACAAACAACATCTCTCAATTGTACGAACTACGTTTAGCGAAATTTCGATTTTTTGATTCGTTGCTTTAACTCATTGTCGCAAACCGGACCCTCACAGTTGTCTCGAGCGTGAACCTCTCAGCTTGAACTTTGTTGTAACTGTATCTGGTTATCTCATCTGTCTCTAGCCTTTTGCTGTGAATCGGACGCAGTTGTCACTTAGTTGTTCATTTTGAAGCTTAAGAAGCCAGAAGGAACATTAATGAGGTTTGGTTATTGTGAAATTACCTTATTTGTTGTATATAGTGCCGACTCTGTTCTGAATTGAGTCGAAGCTGGGTGCTACACGCCGCTCCCAAACTTTCCAGTGGCTGGACTTCACAACACAAAATGTAGAAAGTGGCCAAAAATAATAATTTCCATTTAAGTACGGAGAAAAGCAAAACTAATCAACAATTAGACGTTTAAAAATGTCTTATCGGCCCCTTATCCCACCCGGAAAATTCTCCACCTATTTCTGGAGCGGAGTAAATGAAAATCGTTTTATGTGAAAGGGAGATATTTTAACATAAGTGGCATAAGTTGTTGTTGTCAGTCAGCTTATACCAAGAAACAGTAGAGATAAAAAAGGTATAAAACTTTGAGTGTTAGTTGCAACATCAGTCCTAATGTTTCAAAGGTTTGCTAGATGTGAAACGGCAAATTACTTTCACATGTTCTCCTCGAGCCCACACACCAGTAGTGATGTCCAAAGTCAGAGATGATTTGTCAGCTACTTTGTTGACTCAATTATTCATCTGAAATGTTTGCTGACACTAACTCCTTTGAAGAACCCTACTGTCCTTTAGTGATAGGCGCTCACCTTTACTTAATTCTCCCGTCTCAGACTAGAACTCGGTGGTCTCATCGTGCTATTCTTACCGAGCAGGTTGATATTTGTTAATAACCAAGACACACTGATCTGCGCATATAATTTTGGTAACTTAAGACCCAATTCCGGCCAAAATCTACACAGTTCCGATTTCTCATGATCCCATGGAATACCAAAACTTTTTCATTCACATGAAGAGGCCTCACCTTAACTCCGAGTATTTTCTTTTCTTTCCGCTATGTTTTCCTTCCTTGCCCATACCTATTGAAACGACCAGACTGCCGTCTTCCTTTTTCCAGTTCCTCTTCCTGATCCCACCCTATTTTTGTTCTGTTTCTGGTTCTCGAATGGGCCCTTCTCCTCGTCTACCACTGAACAACTAAATTATTTTGCGCTCCAGCTAAGCCTGCACTTAACGCCTTAACCTACAAAACTAGCAGCCTCCGTCCGTTGACCCTCCATAGACCAGCCCACCGGTCGTCAGGCAACAAAACGATGATTGTTCGGTTCCTACCAAGGCGATAGCCATGACCCACAGTTGGAAAGCTCTCCAGACTGTCGCGCTCCTGATCTCTTTCAGATCACACTGGTTACTTGAGCAGCCATCAGCCAGCTTGGCTTTGCTCCCGGGCTACCGTAGGGACTAAACGAAGTGATCAATCGGATTGACAATGGTTTAATCCTGTACTCACGCTTGCTGAAGCTATGTGAGTCACCTTACGTGGGTGACCAGTGATTTTTATCCTCTAACCGGAGTAACAATCCCCCTTGAAAGCCCCACACGATTGTAGAAAGAATTCCCGACACCAATCATTGCACCACACCTGCTCAAAATCTACTACCCTTACTCCATATAATGAGTTCAATTCATTCGCCTTTGCAGCACAAAATCAATGACCGGAATGTAGCCCTTGTCGCCGAGTTCCCAACTTACTCTGCCCAGTTCATCAACCTGGCCCCTTTTTCCTCCTACCCCCACCATTCTACCTGCTATCACCTGCAGCCAAAGCGTTCATGAAAAAAATACCAGCCATCTGAAGCCAACCAGAATTCGGTTAACAGTTCTTATGTCGTGTATACAGAAAATCTTATCTTTACACTCTTCCAACTTCTGTCTGGCCGCAGCAGCAGCTTTTGCCTCCAACCGTTTGCTTCTTTAACGGCTCCTCTTCGAAAGTCCGTTTTGCTTCCATACACCATTCACGCTCCTCAAAAGTTCACTACATTACTCTTGAAGACCTATGCCTTCATACGAACTTCCATATGACACTGAAATCACCTATAAAAAGGTCTACCTCATTATCACATCCGACTCACTTGCACTTATTTCACGCCCCCCCCCCAACAATTAGTTGCCCATTGTTGGACCAATCTTTTATATTCAGCTGACATCTCTGACTGCACTCTGATAACCCCATGCGGACTTTACTTTTACCCGTGCCTTTTGGTAACTTTCCCAACCTGGTACTAGTTAGTGGCCGTCCAAATACCCAATTGCTACACCCTTTTATCCTCCTCTGGATGCCGTGACTCGTCGCAGACCGTTCTCGGCACCCGTAAGGCACATTGTGTAATATTTCTGCCTCAACTCGCTGTCAATGTTGTAATGTCCGAAGCCTTTTGCTTTACTGCTCCTCACGATTACTGCACTTTTCAACATTCCCCAGTATCGCTCATGTCAGCATTATTACGTTTGTCCCATTGTCTACACCGCTCCCTCCCCCGGAATTCGAAACCGGATTATCATCCCCAATTTAGTTCACTGAAACACTATTCAGCTTCACTGTGTTACTTCTGCTAGGGTGTGATTATTAAATTTCAAAATTGTGAATACCCAACATTGTTATGTGCCGCTGTATTCTCTGATATTGCCTTGTGAATGCGTCTTGAGCACGGCTAAGGAATATACCGTTACCATCGTCATCGTCAAAAGCTTTAGTTCATGTGCGCACCGACCTAGCCGCTATAACCCAAAAAAGAAAACCATGAAGTAGGCAAACTTGGTTATGTACTTCAAACAATCTGGCGACTATTGTGCGACCGGTGTGCAAAACTTGGCCTAAGTATTTCCTTGCTTCTCAGAAACCTTTTGCTATGGCTGAGACACAATATGGTAGTGTGTCCCATCCTGCTTGTCCTCGTCTTATAGACAAGCCAATGGACTCTGCAGTATCAGAAACTAATTTAATAGCCTTATTTGCTTCTTTTCGCAGAAAACCTGCAAATGGGACAAGAAAACTTTATCTGGACTTCCGAGTTCAATGCCGAGTCATCAACGATCGGTGCTACGGAATTCCAAAACAAGGATGCAAATATTCAAAACACATTCATACTATCCCTGTCAGCATGGTCGGTTTTGATACACGTCGGCCTACGTTCCCCACCACAGGATAAAGCCTCTACTCTATAGTCCATATTTGCTAGTATTCTTCTTTTAATCAGCATAGAAAAACGTAAAAAAATAATAAACTTTTAATTCAATTTACCACGTTTTGGACGTCGTTAATAGTGACTCAAATTGAAAATAATATAAAAGGTTCCTAAAAAGTGCCTATGTTTACTAAAAGAATAAATAAATAAAAACAATGGTGCCGTTTTGTGAAAAAGTTGGAGCCACGTAGCTTCGAACTTCTAAAACTACTAAGGAGAGTGATGGCTGTAGTTATTAATAATAATGATGATATTGGTATATTTCTCATCCACGGTCGGGACGCACGCGCTAACGAATGATCATGGTGTAACACGTTACTCAATAAGATGAAATATTCACAAAATCTATGTACGAAAGTCGAGAGTATCAGAGATGGAAAAACAAAGCCAGCAACAGTTTGAATGGCTCATTCTGACAATGATTTGCTAGGTAGTTTCGAACCAGTTTCGAATCCCGGCTGGGTGATGGTGCGCGGTGGAGATATAGAAAAATCGTTAACGCAGTGTCAAGGAAGCATTATGAACGAGAAAGACGCAAAAAAGAAAAACGGAGGCCAACTAAGATAAGTAAGAATCTGACATTTTCTGGGATCTCGCGAGAAAATTTGCGTGGCGCTGTCAGCTAAAGAAACCCGTGAACGACATCGGACTTTGCAAGTTGTACATTCGAAGCAATCGGATATAGTTGTCTAAGCAAATCGAGTGAACCGTTGGTGGTAATGATCGGGTTACGTGAATACAAATGCCTCACTTGTCATGATATGTAGTCGTATCTTCTTGCCTGCCTTTGATCACTGGTTGTGTGGATGTTGTGAAAGTCCGCCTCAAGAAAAATCATCAAGTATAATGGTCCGTCTAAATGTACTACATCCATCCTATGGGCTGTCCACCTAACGGCGCTTATTTCAGCAAAGTTCATGTAGCTTTTGATAAGTGAAAAATGTGACGAGACTACTATTTACATCCTAATAACAATCGTCAGATTTCTTTCACTAATTTCATTAGAGACGGTAAATAGGTATGGTAACCACGTAGGGTGATTCTAGAAGAATTCACCTCGGCTTGTGATGAAGCGTTTGCGACCTAAACACCGAGCTTAGTGACCAGAAGTCACTGAACTGTAACTGCTTCTGTCGTTGCACGGTCACTTGTGCTTGTTTCAGACTTGAACATATCTCTTGCTGTCCGGTAGTTGACGGAGTCTCTGTGAGTTGCGGTTGAGTATTAGTTCAAGTAACTTAAGGGGATTTGAATGTTGGCGAATTCTAATTTATTTAACTTTATTTTCCAAAACTGAAGCGAATTGCAATGAAATTGCGATAAAATCATACAGTTTTTTCGGACCGTGGTGTGGCCCAGGTTTTTGGTTCGCAGTGGCAATTCCTGTTCCTTCAATTTCCACCGTATTGGTACAATAGGTTTGCCAAACTATTTGCTGCTCACACTTATCGTCCTCTAGTTGTAACCACACTAGATCTTTAGCGGTGCTACATACAAATGAACCCGAATTCTGTTTTCCAACGCCTTTCGCAGTTAGCACTTCATTCCTTCAATCCATACCACGACTTCTCAAAAAGGATCGATCTCCTGACGCACTTTTCCTATATGCACTGTGCACCGTTCAGCCTCAGCGGCGCAGTCACTTCCGTCAATGTCAGTTCACTGCGCTTGCACACCTTCACATCCAAGCGCCGAAGCGGTCTTCCGGTCGTACTTAATCACGCTGTCCGGGGCCCCGGGATAATCCCTTAGATTATCTCACCACTCTGTGTGTTGTAGTGGGCGCACACAATCCAACACACAGGTTCGCGCCGACAAACACACAAACACACCCACTGTAAATGTGTTAGCATCGGTATTTTGTCACCTGCCGCACGAAACACCCCCAACCTTTCTGGCAATGGACACCGAGATTATATCGAAGTTCTGCCTATGCTGCAGATAGCGCACATTTTCTATGCACAATCATGTACCCAAGGACGCACTCTGCACAATAACCGGCATGCTGTGATAAAAATTACCTTTGGCACTTTGATAGTAATAGACAGCATTATTTTGATAATTTTATTAAGGTCGCCAAATGGGTGCTCAGTTAAATACTTTTCGTGCCGACCTAATTGTAATCCAGTGAATAATGAAGGCGAGTTAGGGGCAAATGGGTGATACTTTTGGGGTGAACCTTATCAGGATAAACAAAAGTGCAGCTTTGGATAAAATTTGGGAGACAACGAAACCGAGGGCTGTGTGTTCATTCAAATGTCAGACGGACGCCAACATCGGCCCACATCCTTTCAGTCATAAACGTTTGACGTCCTTTGGTGCTCTCACTTAACCCATTTGGCCGTCCAATAAAACAGCTTTAGCCAACACTTATCTAGGCAGCGGGATGTTTTTGAACACCTGGATGTTAGTTTTCTCGAATTCGGCTAGCATGTGTTTATCCCTGTGAGGGACTTGGATCAACTTCCCACAGTAGACACGTGCGTGGAAGTCGTGAGTAGATTGGAATACTGAATAAAACCATCTTAATTCAACCTGTGGCTATATTCCGACGCTGCAATGGCTTTGTCTGCTGCTAAGCTGTCTGAGCAGTCTGCGCTTAATATCGGCGGTTTTAGTTTGAGATAATCATGCAAAGAGTTTTACAAGCGACATTCAGATCGTCCTTAACCATCCCACCTTTTATGCCAAATCGCCGTTAAAAAGCTATCGACCGCCGGAATCTCACAAACAGCAGACGAAGGCCGGACCTCGGATGAAAGTCACCACAGATGACCGAGTGGTGGAACTGGAGAATTTGTTGGCTGTGAAACCCTCGGTTTCTGTACGGCTGGCCTCCCTAGAAGGGGCATTTCGGTGTATTCAGTAATAAGAATAATCAGACAACAAAAACTATTCCCCTATTCGTTCCACATGCTTTTCCTGCGTGACTGTCAAGGGTGACCGGAGTCCTTCCATTGGTTCAAACATCGGCCCCACGATGAGCCTACATTGTGTAAGCATGCCGTTTTCACGGATGAATCTACATTTTACTTACACGAAGTAATGGCACGCAAACAAGGTTGCTGTTGGCACAATATCCCTTCCACGGTCTACGAAGGCAATCGCCAGAATGCCACGAAGGTTAACTTTTTGCTGCCGTTCGGTAAGTCCCCTGATTCTGCCTGAAAAGATGAATTCCGTGACCTACCTAAATATGGCACAGGAGACGCCTAGTGATAACCCCGAGTGTCTGCCTCTATCAGTCTTCTTCATAGTCCTGTTCCAGCAGGATGAAGCAAAACCACACAGTACCGCAGCCACGAACATCTGGCTGGACGGAACTCTCCCTCGGCAGAGGATCAGAAGGGGAAGGCAAATTTCATGGCTAACACTCACCGCATTTAACTCCCTCGGACTTTCTTCTTTGGAGGAGATGACATTCTCCGACGGTGGGGTATCTCTCCTACTTACAAATGCCAGGTTCCTCCAGGTTCCTTATGCTTCGGCGGTTCGCCCGCTGGCAGTCAGCCTGAGTAAGCGAACTTAGCTTAATTTATTCTTGCTCCTTCAGCTTCTCCGGATATGCAGTCTTCCAAGCGGCAAAGGCTAAAAAGTGTTTTGATCTTCTGTTCAGATCTCTTCAGCTTAGGGAGAGCATTCTTTACATGTACAAAGGACATGCCAGGCCCTTTTGCGAAAATATTCCCTTAGTCTTCCCCAGCATGCAAAAATCCAACAGGATTATTATCGAATTTCTTCAAAGAAGATTCACGAAACAGCTTATTAGTGGGTAGTCAAACTAAAACTACAGAGAACAATGTTTATCTCCGGAAATCGAACCACTGTGGCTTCATCGCATCAGGCTGAACACAATATTTGTGTGCGAACTACTAACTAGGCAATCTTATTGCTCCAACAACTTATGCTTCTCCCCGAACGCTGGATATTCACTCCAGACTGTTCTACTCTCTGAGTTCTTTCTCCTCACGTACTCTTCAATCTGGAATAAACTCCCCTTTTGCATCAGACCTTCTCAGTCAAATTGAGCATTCGTGAATGCCATAGATAAATTCCTTCCTGTCCCAACTGTTTGCGCTTATTCAACGTTTACATAACCGAGATTCAGGCTTACGAGAAAGACCTCGGCTTTTAAGCCGTTACTCTGCTTTCTCGCATAAACTTACCTCGCAAAATAATTTCATCGCTTTTCAGTTACGAATTATCTGTCTGACGGCTGTTTCATAGACTTTATTATCTTCCTATTTTAAGCATGTCCGCCTCCACTGATTGTTCTTCCATACCGACTCATCGAATCCTGCCAATTTCACTTTGAAGTGAGTTCCTCCAAATGCGTTCACATTTTTAAAGAGGACACCGTAATACTCCTCACAGATGGTCAGTACGCCTCATTTGCTGCAAGATTTACTACGGTTATTTACTTAAATCACTTCTGCTGCCCCAAAACCAACCTCAACAACGCTATAGGAAATGCTTCAGTGACTACGCCCCGGTCCGCTATATAGATATAGTACTGTCTTGTAATCATTAGAGCAAGCATGGTAAGTAACCCTACACTCCTCGATATCTTTTGGCTTGCGCAGTCTCTTTTTTCCAACCCCAGGTTCAACCACATACTTTCATTACTACATCTGCGATTTTGAACTGCAAAATCCAGCCTTATTTATCTCACTTGAAATGGCTCACTAACTGAACTCAACATCTAGTTGTGGTCGCAAATTCTGCCCCCACTCTATCCCCTAGCTAGGTTTCTTCCGTAAATTCATGCAGAACTTAGTCTCTTCTTCTACTGGACGACTACCATAGGTCAAATACTAACCTCCTTATTGGATATTTGGCTCCTAGTCATGCTTTTCTCTTTTTAGCCTTACGTTCCATAGGCTCAATTTGTCTTAGAGATCCGCAGCTTCGATGAGCCCGCGCTTCTCTTTCGTTCTTCTTTCCGGTAATCGTTGATCCTCAGCTGGGCCACAACCAGAAGGCGTCTCCCTATTTCACCTCCCTTTCCGGTGGTCTTCAATGCCGGTCAACTACCTCGGGTGCTACACTGACCACCCCCCTGGCAGGTGCACCTAGGTGATAATGCTGTACGGCCGTCTGTCGATCGCTGTCCCCGTTGGCTCTGTTTTCCACGGTCTCAAAGCCAGACTAACTGATCATGGACCATGCACTCTTGTCGTGGTTACTCATCCCAATGTACGACCAAAAATGGTCACTCACGCCAAATCCAACGGTGCGGGGCGCAGGCAGATCCTCCGCTTTGGCCGGCGCACATCGGGCTTGCAGGCCGTTGGCAACGGTATGCGTGCGCAATTTAGCTAGTGTATCACACCTTCCGTGTTAAATTCACGAGTATTTTTCAGGTTGGGTGTCTAGCATACGGTCAGCCCCACTCACTAGCACCGGTTGCGGATCGCATGCTCCCACCATTCTTATTCCATCACTATTAGCTCATCTGTCGTTCTGGACAGCACTCTTATCACTTACTTTTCTTGTCGTCATACTTCTGTACACACACTTATCCATTTTGTTTTTGTTCCCATTGTTTTTCACCACGGCAGCCTTCACTGCATGATGTCACTCTCGCCATATCCATTTTGCTTTGCCCAAGCCAGAAATATTTATTGTTCTACCTAGTTCGCTCCTGTCGACTCCAGATCTCCATTCACTCAATACCTCCGTATACATGTGAAGCTCACCAATCGCATATTCCACTAGCTACTATTTTGCGATACTCTTTTTTGTCCATCTTACACCTCCCATCAATGCGCACCAGACACATCCGTAACCATGACCACTCAACGTATAAAAACTCGCCGTTCCAAACTTGGAATAGTTCCACGACCAAACTTATTATCTTCTCACCACGGCCATATTTTCCATGTTCGAATCCGCAGTCCCTCCGTGGATCTTCCTTCCGGGCGGTATCCTGATTGGCAAATTCTGGCCCGATCCATTTGTGTAACGGCCCGCAAGCACGCTGCTCTCCAGTTCCATTCTCCCAACTCCAAAGCACAACTAATTCTAATGCACTTTGTTCCAACACAGGTTATTCCATCCGGGTACTTTTCTTCTCCTCAATCCTAATCTTGTCATCAGCAGCAAAACGATCTGATTGGTCATACCTTACCGGTTTTCTTCGGTCAGCACTAGCATCAGCATGTTTAGCCCTTGAATAACGATTATCAAATGTAAATACTTATCTATCATTTAAATAATCATCTCTGCAAACCGTGTATCTGCGACTATCATGGCCACGCATCACAAATTGATTTTTCGCCCAGTTCCCATTTCCATTTTGGTGCATCACATTCCACCTTTCTGAAGGCAAACAATGTGCGCAAAGATTACATGCTAACGTCTAGCCACTTCTTTCACCATCATTTAGGCAATCACTCTCTACAAATGAGTCCTTCACTAGGTATTTAACTGACTCAGCCGATATTTGGTCGCTGAACGTTACAGGGGTAATTATCAAAAGATTTTTCTTGTTCTTTGTCTGCAAATTCATTCCTTTCATCGTCTGATTTCCAATCCAAAGCCGTGCCATACTCCGCGGAGCGCTACAGCTGGTTCATGCCTCCCTTGGAAAATTTGTTTTCCTCAAGGTGAACAAAACTTTTTTTCAATTCTGTTTGATTATCTCGTTGCGCAGTCCCTCTTTTTGTGATATTTGAGTAAGAGCCTACTTCCTCCGACCAGCTGGACCCTGACCTGACCGGATTGGCCACCCGACCTTTAGTTCACATTTGCCGGGCGCCGCCTTAAAGAGTAATTTAAATACTTCTTCCTGTGCAATATCGAGCGCACATACCTGAATCATCCTCTTGGAATTCAGACTCTACGTCCTATTTTACAGATTGATGTTGCGTTGCAGCATGCCTCGGGGTTACCCGAAATAAACCATTATCATTATCATCATCGTTATCTGCTCTGTATTTTTGCTCGCCGCAGGCATCTTCATTGCGCCTTTCAGGCTGTGCTGCTTTTTCGCGTTCCACCTGGTGTAAAGTCATCGTAACGTCATTGTTTTCATTTACACTTTCCAACGGTGTGATCTACCATTACTTGGTCTTTTTGATCCTCCACTTCCTTATTTTTCTCCTGTTATTTGCTGTAACGACGGCTGCATCCTTGCAACACAGTTCTTCTAACCTCAAAGTTGCCCTTCTCAAATGACCTTTTGCAATTCTTCAACTGCCCTTTCTTTCACTTGCTCTGTATTCTTCAGCCATTTTCACGGCCACCTTCTTGCTACGTAGTGTAAGTCCATTCATTACCGCTTCACTCGTTTTTGACGGTCACCAAATGTCATACCTGCATAATTCAAATCGTTGAATTCACTCTTACGCGTTTTCGTCGATCCTTTCCCTCGTACTCTCTAGTTTATCAACTTCTGCTAATAGCCGTTACTTCATTGCCTCGAAGGTTGTTTCTCTATCCCTGTTGATCCCCGAATTTCGCCCGTCATAAGCAAATTCGTCAGGGTTTGTCCAAGCTAATTCCGTACCATGTGAACCTACCTTACCTGTCTCTTCCAAGCAATACTACTTCCATCTTCCCTCCCTTCCCTGCCATTTGCTCCTGCTCTTATATATATTTATGTTTATATGTATATACATAAATGTACATATATTTATATATGTTCACGTATCTTCTCCGCCCCCTCCAGTTCTTTGCCTGCCAGTTCTCTTGCCACCATTCCGCCACCCTTCCTTGTATGCCTCAATTTATGTTCAACCAAATAGTAGTGGTGGTGAGCACCACTGTGATGAATGAACATGGCAGCAGACCGAGTCATAGTTGAGGGAAGAACAATATTGGAATGGAGAAGCATCGACTAAAATTAGCCGAAGCATCCGGGTTAGCATGATTATGTATGATCAGAAAACTGTTTCCGTAGAGCCTCGATACAATCTCGGTGTCCATTGCCAGAAAGGTTGGGGGTATTTCGTGCGGCAGGTGACAAAATACCGATGCTAACACATTTGCAGTGGGTGTGTTTGTGTGTTTGTCGGCGCAAACCTGTGTGTTGGATTGTGTGCGCCCACTACAACACACAGAGTGGTGAGATAATCTAAGGGATTATCCCGGGGCCCCGGACAGCGTGATTAAGTACGACCGGAAGACCGCTTCGGCGCTTGGATGTGAAGGTGTGCAAGCGCAGTGAACTGACATTGACGGAAGTGACTGCGCCGCTGGGGCTGAACGGTGCACAGTGCATATAGGAAAAGTGCGTCAGGAGATCGATCCTTTTTGAGAAGTCGTGGTATGGATTGAAGGAATGAAGTGCTAACTGCGAAAGGCGTTGGAAAACAGAATTCGGGTTCATTTGTATGTAGCACCGCTAAAGATCTAGTGTGGTTACAACTAGAGGACGATAAGTGTGAGCAGCAAATAGTTTGGCAAACCTATTGTACCAATACGGTGGAAATTGAAGGAACAGGAATTGCCACTGCGAACCAAAAACCTGGGCCACACCACGGTCCGAAAAAACTGTATGATTTTATCGCAATTTCATTGCAATTCGCTTCAGTTTTGGAAAATAAAGTTAAATAAATTAGAATTCGCCAACATTCAAATCCCCTTAAGTTACTTGAACTAATACTCAACCGCAACTCACAGAGACTCCGTCAACTACCGGACAGCAAGAGATATGTTCAAGTCTGAAACAAGCACAAGTGACCGTGCAACGACAGAAGCAGTTACAGTTCAGTGACTTCTGGTCACTAAGCTCGGTGTTTAGGTCGCAAACGCTTCATCACAAGCCGAGGTGAATTCTTCTAGAATCACCCTACGTGGTTACCATACCTATTTACCGTCTCTAATGAAATTAGTGAAAGAAATCTGACGATTGTTATTAGGATGTAAATAGTAGTCTCGTCACATTTTTCACTTATCAAAAGCTACATGAACTTTGCTGAAATAAGCGCCGTTAGGTGGACAGCCCATAGGATGGATGTAGTACATTTAGACGGACCATTATACTTGATGATTTTTCTTGAGGCAGACTTTCACAACATCCACACAACCAGTGATCAAAGGCAGGCAAGAAGATACGACTACATATCATGACAAGTGAGGCATTTGTATTCACGTAACCCGATCATTACCACCAACGGTTCACTCGATTTGCTTAGACAACTATATCCGATTGCTTCGAATGTACAACTTGCAAAGTCCGATGTCGTTCACGGGTTTCTTTAGCTGACAGCGCCACGCAAATTTTCTCGCGAGATCCCAGAAAATGTCAGAATCTAACTACATCCACCATTCTCATTAGTAGCGTTAGAAGTTCGAAGCTACATGGCTGTAACCGGTCCTGCCAAAAGTACTGCACATATGATACTGTGGTTATATATCTGTACGTCTTCTACGAATTATTAACTTCTCATACATCTCCAGTATCTTCCGCTATATCTCTGCCATAATCACAGAGTAATAATGGTACACAAAATGGTAGTGATACTGATACTGACTCCGGTAATATCAAGTGGTAAATTTGGGTACTTTTCGTTTCATAATACTGGTGAACAAACTAAGCGTACGGAACCCGTTGGGGAACTCATTCGAAGCCTTGCTGGGTCGCAAGCTAGTATTCGCGCTCAGAATCCTTCCGCTTAACCTTTGTCAACCCGGTTTCGGCCAGGCTTCAGCCCTCCCTTAACCCAGCCTGAGCCCGGTGGGTAACTAATGACAGGTTATCCTGAAACGAATAGCCTAGATCATCCACAATAACCTCACATATCCTTACGTATTTATCTAACGGATGTTATCACTCAGCGTAAACTATCGCTCGGATATTTTTTACAATTACAAGGACCTTTGCGCTTTAGGCGGCGCACATCACAGGTACACAGTGGAAGCCGAATCTCGATTTAGACAAAGCCCTGACACTGTGACGCCTTCCATGAAAGCCAAAATAGGAAATATTTATATTTTCAAGTTCTGCTGAAAAACTATGACGATCTAACTTTCCCTATAATTTTAAAGTTGCTGGTTACTGAATTCGTCCCAAATCTGGAAGGATCTCAAACCATCAGACGCGTTGAGAGCCAGACGGGTTGTCCAAAGTTGGTCCTACCCCGGAGGGGGCTGGTCTAAATTCCAGTCAATCGAAAGTATGGGGAACTCCCAGCGACCAGTTAAAACAAAGTCGATTACAAATAGCTACAAATTTATTGACAAAAATCAGGCAGTTTAAAAAGAACATGTGGGTCAAAAATCCCACTGTTTGGCATTCGGCTGGTTCTCCTGGAAGGAACTTTCCGCTCCACCCAAGACGAACAGATTTTTTCCTGCTCCGCCAGTTGAGGTCGGCCGCAAGCATCGGCTAGCCCTACAGTTCCACAATACCTAGGACTGATCGTTGTCAACAGCAGCCTCTAGCTGGACAAGCAGGTCAGCTCGCAGAGACCCCTTCCCGCTCCCCACTCAAGGAGGGTTAAATTTTGAACTTACGACGGGAGCGTCCGGTTCACTTTAAATAAGGCAAACCTAATGTTACGGATCACTGATTGTTCGTTATTTCCTGCTGTGTCCGTTTGCACCATGTCACCTTCGAAAAGTGAGGTGATTTCAATAACTGATTATTTGTCGGCCACAAAGAGAGGCCTCGCAAGCTAGTAGCACCATGTCATCTGATTTGGAGTTGCGTCGTACAGTTGTCCATTATTGTTGCTGCTGTACTTGTGGGAGATATGCCCTGGTCCACCTCTTCCAAAACACAGATGTAAGATAAGTTGCCTACCTCCACTGAAGAATCATTCTATTTTCAAACGAATTCGTCGGAATATCTCCCTAGTTTTCTCTCAGAATAAGTCATTGGGCATGAACACTGGCAGGTCAGGACAGCCCAAGGTGGCAGGCACTAGCCATCGTCCTTTTACTATCCGCAGACACATGGAAATAGGTATTAATAGTATTTCTTCAGGCATAGGATGTTGGTCGCAAAATGAAAGCAGCATCCACCTAACAATAGTCTCTCACATGCCACCACGATGACCAAAATGAGCAGAGTTGAGGGGCCACTGCGTACACTGCCGCAACCATCTATCAGCAAGTTCATCACCAGGCCTTTGTCCTTTTAGGTTCTTCAATTCCCCTTGGGCTAGGAAAATGCATGCGCCACTATTACTTAGAACCTCTGACAGTGTACCCCTTCTCGACACTGAAAGCAGTGATGCCTTGATGAATAGATCAGTGCTCCGACAACTAGAAACTTCAACACATACTGCAGGCATTTGTGGGCAGCCGAAGATGCATCCATATATATTCTTAGTGGTGCTCTTATGCCTTACCGGAAGCGGAACACGGTAAGCTATTCACATTCTGCTGCAGGGAAATCAACGTTGTTGGGCTCTGATGACAGGCAGCGGAGCCATCGTCTGTTCTTCCACAAATGTCGAATGTTTTCGACATTTCCAGCGCCCTCCGAGTACACGCCTAACGGCAGCTTCATCCTGCAAAATCGGAAGATTTGGCGAAGCTCTGCTAGTACCTGAGATGGTCCCGTGTGTCCTTCCGTTAAGTGATACCGTCGGGTCATTCAGTCAGCAATCAAGTGGGCCTTGAGTAGTTCCACCAGGGGCTTCAAGCCATGAAACCGGTTGGAGTAACTCAGCCCTTCCACAGCACAAATCCGTCCATATGGTAAGACCGGAGAGATTTTCAGTGAGGTCTTGTTCAGGGGAGACCCGCAAGAGCAAGATTAGCGTTCCCATCTTGTGACCATTTTAATTCTTCCCTATGAGCTCTGGCTCGTACAAGGAGAATAAAGCTTTCCTCAGCTTCGACGATACCGGACATTTCCAACGGTCCAGCTTTTAATCCCAGATCTACGGGACGGCCTGTTATGACTGCAAAGTAAGCTTTTAAACCGGCTAGTCACTCTACCGATCCCAGCAAACGAAACCAACTGGAGTACCTAACCACCAGTGAGTCCGCCACGTATCGAGCAACATTTTGAGGGTTGTCCTGGAAAGCTGTTTCAACTCCATGCTCGGTGGTGTTGCGTTAACCTTAGGACTGGTAAGCCTTGGAGTTTTACTGTCGTCCAGAAGTTAGGACCTTCAAAACAGCAAAGAAAACCGCTAAGTGATGTCGTGCTCCACGATGCCAAGTCTGCAAGATTTGCTTCCGGTAAGACATGACTCCACTGCTAAGGTTCAGATCGTTGATGGACTTCAGCCGAAAGATTCGCAACGGACAGAACAAATCTCGGTCGGGTATTGTTTACTTAGTGCAAGACTGTAGCAGAGTCCGTCTTGTAGTGAGCTTTATCAAATTAGACTCGAGTTTCCTCAGTATGAGTCTGAGAGACTCAGACGGCTAGTCTTGCTGTGGCTAACTCCAGTCGAGGAACAGTTAAGATTCTCAGCGCAGCAAAGCTTAATCTGAAGAGCAGTAGGGCACAAAAGAGGGCTATGTCATTCAAAACCACTCTAGAATACACCATCACCTCGTAGCCGGCTTCGGCGGCGTCGGAAACATGAAACTCTGCACCTCGGTTGAACGACTCATCTCTAGGAAACCAAGGCTGAACCATCACTGTGTAAATCTGTTCCATACTCCTCAGCCACTCACTTCAGCAGTATCGTGGGTTTTCTTCAGTTGGGTAGCACTGAAATGCCTCAAGAAACACAGTGGTTGCAACAACACCTGGCTTGGCAGAACGAAAAGTGAAAATGACCCTGGCGGACCGAACACCGACGACGCTACAGGTGACAATACTAGCCTAGTTTGAGGTTTTCCCAATATGGCAAAAGAAAAATGGAACGTGTCTTTATAGACTTTCCATTCCAACCCCGCCTTCCTCTCCGGCACTGAAGAATAACCATTGACTTCCGAGGTGGAATGGGCCAGCTGATGCTTTGCATGATATTCAACACCTCTTCAAGGTTACACACCCAATTATTGAGCCGGAATCCACCACGTGATAGTACTTAACCCATCTGGATGGCAAAAACTGATTTTCCAGCTTAGGCGAGGATACAAGACAGTTATCGCAAACGATCACGAAGATTTAATCATCATGCTGTCCTTCACAGTTTTCTGAAGCTTGCGTCCAGCGTTTGTCACACGGGGTATTGCCGCAGTCTCGTTGAGAATGGACACACCTGGTTTGAAGCCTCCGACTCTCCATATAGCAAAATTGGAGATGACCCCTCTTGGGAAGTCAGCACCTAAAGCCTTAGGAGTAATTCAGGTCCCAAAGGCGGCTTTAGATGCCGGTAAACAAAAAGCCAAAGTTCAGGTAGTTCAAAAAGCCAAATGAAAGGGACTCATAGGGCATCCAGACCCGTTGTTGTCGAGAAGGTGCCACCAGCCAGCCCGATCCTGGGGGAGACGCCCAAAAAATCCGCTCCGGCTCAGCCAGCGAAGCTGGAGGTACCAGAAGGAAAAGCCGAGAAAATCGGTTGGACCGCGGTGGTCGCAAGACCATCTCTGGCCATCGGAGTGGTGACTTAAACGGAAGAATCATCCACCGCGCACTTTGAGCTCAAAACCGGGTCGAAGGGTGGAAAAGAAAAGAAACCCAGAGCGTTGAGTAGTATTCAAGAAGCACCACGGCGGAAACCTAGAGGCAAAAAAGGATCATCACTTCGAAGATTGCGTCCTAGGGCACCCCAGCAGTAACATTACCAATAAAGTCAGTAGCGGCAACCAGGAAATCGTCAACATGTTACATGAACACCCGCAGTCTCCCGGGAAATGGGAGGGGGGAGTTGACGACTAGGATCACAGAGTCTAACATAGTTTCATTGACGGAAACTTGGATAAAGCCAGATACTGAAAACATGCTCTTCCAGGGATACGCTGCCTAAGGACAGAATAGAAGAGATGGAAGGAAGGGGACGGAGTAGCACTACTAACACGGAACGAAGTAAGCCATTGGGAGGCTCCGTTCAACCTGGTTTCTGGTTATGCACAGGCCAGATCCCGCTTTATCAGGATCGAGGTGCGAACAGTATGCATAATCTGTATCTACAGGGCTCCGTGAATGACAGATGGGGAAGACGTTAAGCTTTTGCAAATGCTGGACTCAGTGCTGACACAACCAAAGAAGTTCGTCTTATAAGGGACTTCAATCTACCGGGAAATAACCGGGAAAGCGAAACTGCACCAAGGGGGTTGACGGGCCACAAGTTTCTCCAGTGGGTATTCGGCTTACCGTTCATGATACTTTTTCCCGAGGATTCGTGCCAAACCACCCGCTTGTCACATTCGCAAACTTAACCAATCCCCAAGATAAAACTTGCCCTTTTATCACAGTTACCGATATATTTGAAAGAGGTCACATTTAATTGTGCCATACACTTCCATCCCACAATGTCCAAACAGTATATTTCCCTGAGGAATATTTGTCATCAAAGCATCCCAACAGTCGACGACATTGAGACATTTCGCTCCCTAGATCAGTCCTTCCGTTTGCCCACGAGGCTGTAGCATTGCAATATCCTCACCCTGCAAAGATTCATACCATCTCCATACATTCAAATCTGAGAGACATCTGTGTCACAGCTTTTTGATCTTTCACCATCACATGATCCACCTATTACAAAGAATGCCAATAGATAGTAATTTACCTGTCACTTACTTCAACGCCCAACTTTGCAAACGTATTTATCGGTTGTTTGGAGCTTTTCCATACTCGGTATTTTACCTTGGTAAATCCTCACAGACAGTTTTGATCCTTGCAACTCTCTGGTCATCATGTTTAGCCCTTGAATAACGATTATCAAATGTAAATACTTATCTATCATTTAAATAATCATCTCTGCAAACCGTGTATCTGCGACTATCATGGCCACGCATCACAAATTAATTTTTCGCCCAGTTCCCATTTCCATTTTGGTGCATCACATTCCACCTTTCTGAAGGCAAACAATGTGCGCAAAGATTACATGCTAACGTCTAGCCACTTCTTTCACCATCATTTAGGCAATCACTCTCTACAAATGAGTCCTTCACTAGGTATTTAACTGACTCAGCCGATATTTGGTCGCTGAACGTTACAGGGGTAATTATCAAAAGATTTTTCTTGTTCTTTGTCTGCAAATTCATTCCTTTCATCGTCTGATTTCCAATCCAAAGCCGTGCCATACTCCGCGGAGCGCTACAGCTGGTTCATGCCTCCCTTGGAAAATTTGTTTTCCTCAAGGTGAACAAAACTTTTTTTCAATTCTGTTTGATTATCTCGTTGCGCAGTCCCTCTTTTTGTGATATTTGAGTAAGAGCCTACTTCCTCCGACCAGCTGGACCCTGACCTGACCGGATTGGCCACCCGACCTTTAGTTCACATTTGCCGGGCGCCGCCTTAAAGAGTAATTTAAATACTTCCTCCTGTGCAATATCAAGCGCACATACCTGAATCATCCTCTTGGAATTCAGACTCTACGTCCTATTTTACAGATTGATGTTGCGTTGCAGCATGCCTCGGGGTTACCCGAAATAAACCATTATCATTATCATCATCGTTATCTGCTCTGTATTTTTGCTCGCCGCAGGCATCTTCATTGCGCCTTTCAGGCTGTGCTGCTTTTTCGCGTTCCACCTGGTGTAAAGTCATCGTAACGTCATTGTTTTCATTTACACTTTCCAACGGTGTGATCTACCATTACTTGGTCTTTTTGATCCTCCACTTCCTTATTTTTCTCCTGTTATTTGCTGTAACGACGGCTGCATCCTTGCAACACAGTTCTTCTAACCTCAAAGTTGCCCTTCTCAAATGACCTTTTGCAATTCTTCAACTGCCCTTTCTTTCACTTGCTCTGTATTCTTCAGCCATTTTCACGGCCACCTTCTTGCTACGTAGTGTAAGTCCATTCATTACCGCTTCACTCGTTTTTGACGGTCACCAAATGTCATACCTGCATAATTCAAATCGTTGAATTCACTCTTACGCGTTTTCGTCGATCCTTTCCCTCGTACTCTCTAGTTTATCAACTTCTGCTAATAGCCGTTACTTCATTGCCTCGAAGGTTGTTTCTCTATCCCTGTTGATCCCCGAATTTCGCCCGTCATAAGCAAATTCGTCAGGGTTTGTCCAAGCTAATTCCGTACCATGTGAACCTACCTTACCTGTCTCTTCCAAGCAATACTACTTCCATCTTCCCTCCCTTCCCTGCCATTTGCTCCTGCTCTTATATATATTTATGTTTATATGTATATACATAAATGTACATATATTTATATATGTTCACGTATCTTCTCCGCCCCCTCCAGTTCTTTGCCTGCCAGTTCTCTTGCCACCATTCCGCCACCCTTCCTTGTATGCCTCCATTTATTCTACCCTGTGTCTCAAATATTCACCGTGTCTCGATCCTTCCGAATCATTGCTGCCATCCAAACCACTCTTCACGTCTAACTATGGTCGCTGCCCGTTTTCAAATTGGCGCAGTCTATTTCTTGTAATGAAGCATTGCTCGTGGCTACCTTTTCCCTATCCATACAACTCAATTTTTGTTCTTCTTTTCTTCCCATTTTTTCTTTTTTCTTCATCGTTCCTCAAACCGATAGTTCCTCATTCCTACTTTTACTTATCCTCATGTAGAACTCTCAGGTTCCGATCTTCTCCAGTAGGCTCAGCCATCCCCTCCATTCGACTTTGACTTTCAAGTTTGCGAGGAACATAATTGAATCCATACTTGAGTTAACTTAAGCCCCCTCTATTACTCCTTGGTGTGCATACATTTATCTTCCTCTCATCTCTTCTCTAGTTCTTTCTACCCCTCTCTTGTCGTGAGCAGCTCTACAATTTTCATGGGCTTTTCTGTGAGAGAGAGAGTGGGGGCTTGTTTTTCTCAAATTGGGGCGTCTTTCAACATCATCAGTAGCTGGTCAGCGCGGTGGTGGATAGAAATAGATTATTCGGCGCCATTCAGGGTCACATTAATTTGACCGACTCTTTGAAACCTCGACTTGATTTCATCTCTGTTTTAGCTCTAAAGTATGTTCAACCAAATAGTAGTGGTGGTGAGCACCACTGTGATGAATGAACATGGCAGCAGACCGAGTCATAGTTGAGGGAAGAACAATATTGGAATGGAGAAGCATCGACTAAAATTAGCCGAAGCATCCGGGTTAGCATGATTATGTATGATCAGAAAACTGTTTCCGTAGAGCCTCGATACAATCTCGGTGTCCATTGCCAGAAAGGTTGGGGGTATTTCGTGCGGCAGGTGACAAAATACCGATGCTAACACATTTGCAGTGGGTGTGTTTGTGTGTTTGTCGGCGCAAACCTGTGTGTTGGATTGTGTGCGCCCACTACAACACACAGAGTGGTGAGATAATCTAAGGGATTATCCCGGGGCCCCGGACAGCGTGATTAAGTACGACCGGAAGACCGCTTCGGCGCTTGGATGTGAAGGTGTGCAAGCGCAGTGAACTGACATTGACGGAATTGACTGCGCCGCTGGGGCTGAACGGTGCACAGTGCATATAGGAAAAGTGCGTCAGGAGATCGATCCTTTTTGAGAAGTCGTTGTATGGATTGAAGGAATGAAGTGCTAACTGCGAAAGGCGTTGGAAAACAGAATTCGGGTTCATTTGTATGTAGCACCGCTAAAGATCTAGTGTGGTTACAACTAGAGGACGATAAGTGTGAGCAGCAAATAGTTTGGCAAACCTATTGTACCAATACGGTGGAAATTGAAGGAACAGGAATTGCCACTGCGAACCAAAAACCTGGGCCACACCACGGTCCGAAAAAACTGTATGATTTTATCGCAATTTCATTGCAATTCGCTTCAGTTTTGGAAAATAAAGTTAAATAAATTAGAATTCGCCAACATTCAAATCCCCTTAAGTTACTTGAACTAATACTCAACCGCAACTCACAGAGACTCCGTCAACTACCGGACAGCAAGAGATATGTTCAAGTCTGAAACAAGCACAAGTGACCGTGCAACGACAGAAGCAGTTACAGTTCAGTGACTTCTGGTCACTAAGCTCGGTGTTTAGGTCGCAAACGCTTCATCACAAGCCGAGGTGAATTCTTCTAGAACCACCCTACGTGGTTACCATACCTATTTACCGTCTCTAATGAAATTAGTGAAAGAAATCTGACGATTGTTATTAGGATGTAAATAGTAGTCTCGTCACATTTTTCACTTATCAAAAGCTATAGTGGGCGGCTTACAAGATGCACATAACCCGGGAGGCACGGCAAAGCTATTATAGGGCTAGGAACAGATCTCAAGCGATTCCAAGGGGTGGATCAATGGTCTTTGGAGCGTCGGTTGGCTGTGTCGGTCCGCACATCCCAAAGCTGTTCTACGCTTACGAGCAATCCCACGGAAGTATGAGAGAACGAGTAGCAACTTTGGAAAGATCATAGGGACGACTGGCTCTGAGCGACTAAGGCAAGGCCGAAGTGCCCTTAGCATACTTCAAAAGCATACATCGACCAGCAAATAACTTAGAAAAAAGAATGGAGGGATCACAGGTGCCTGCAATACCTCAGCCAGCTGTAGGATAAGAAGTGTACGCGGAGCTGCCAACCTTGAATAGAAATTAAGCCGCAGGACCAGGTGGGATTCATCCAGCAATCGTTCAACCTCAGGCCGAGGTCCTCAAATTGCGGGTTACGAAGCAGCATGAAACGTCAATAGAGAGGGAATGGTCCCGGGAGAATGGAGGAGGGCAACAATGGTAGGAATTTACAAGAGCGGACCGCGGAAAAGGACCGAAAATTACCGGCCGGTTCGCTTAACTTCAGTATTGTGCAAGTTCCCGGAGCGAATAGTCAGGAAACAGATCTCGAGGCATTCGGTTCAACACAACCTCATATCAAATGCTCAGCATGGGCATGTGACGGTAAGATCTTGTCCGACGAATCTCCTGCTGTTCCTCGATAAGATAACCGAGCGCCTGGAAGAAGGGCAGTCGGTGGCTGTCCGTTGCTTGGACTTCAGCTAGGCGTTTGATTCTGTGAACCACATATTTCTGGACGTCAAACTGCAGTCTATGGAAATTGTTGGAAAGGCAAAACAATGGATAAACAGTTTTTAGCAGGGCCAACTTCCATTGCTTAGTTGGGCAGTCATGTCTCAAAACAGGGGAAAGTATCAAGTGGGGAGCCACAGGGCTCGGTGCTTGGCCCTTGCTCTTCGTCATCTTCAGTGACCTAGCACGTGAGCTTACAAACCCCACCTTTATGTTTGCCGATGACGTCAAGATAGCTGGAGTAGATATAGAACTTGAAGTGTTAGCAGTACAAAACTGGTCACACAGATGGGACCTTCCACTTAACCTCACCAAGTATCAATGCTTGGCCGCAAATACAGGGGCTATCGATAAATCTTTGTAAACTGGGCTCGTCAGCGAACAATGCCATCCAACCATGGGTCATTTTTGTGTACTTTGCAGTACCTGGAACAAAGGAAATAGGATACTTCTTGGATCGGTGTAGTACGAAATGTCGTTATAATTTTCAACGTTGGAAATTGGCTTATGAGAGGTTTCAGCAATACATAATACATAAACGATGACCAAGCCAAAAGTGACCTCAACATTTTCGGTTTGGATGGCCACCTCCTGAAATGACGAATCGGTGCCAATAACCTCAGTCGGTCTGCACCTTTGAATCCAACGTTGGATCTTTTCTGTTAGAAAATGTGCTGCGGCTTCGGGAAAAATGTGCTTCGTTACTGCGCCTACAAGTACAGGATAGGATAACACAGAACGGCGTACTCACCGACAGTTATTCTACAGACTCGTATTGGCAAGTGACTGGCGCCCGTGGATACCGCCCCAGTTCATCTTGCACAAAAAAAGCAATCGGAGATCAGGGTACGCATAATTCGACGTACACAATCACCAACTGTTCGCGTTCCGGGTGCAACAAGGAAATGGAACTGATAATCAGAAAGTTATGAACAATAAAATTTACCATTTGTTCGTAGAAAGTTTCATCTTCCAATTTTTCGTTAAACCTCTTGAACTCACTTGCGTTTCGCACGGGAATAGCGCATTGCATGAGCTGCACCGATGCACCCGCAACATGTGCAAATTTGCACAGTTTAGACTGGACGTCCTCCATCGTTTTCTGCAGTTCCACAACCCAAGTGGTAAGATCATTCATGTAAGCTGCAATTAATGAACGTAACATCCGAAGTTGGACATACACACCAAAGTTTTTCCATAAGTAATGTGTTTCGAAACTTGACCCGTTACATTTTTTACCTTCGTTACTGTTTCCGTTTTCCTATATGTGGAAAAGATGAAAATCTATTTTAAAAATGCACGTACTGTACAAAGTGCATCCAAGGATCTCGAATAGGGGTTGCTGTTGGTGGTATAGTGAAATGAGTTTTGATGTGGGATCTGGACACGTCATCAAAATAGGTGAATACGTACGCGGTGACTACTGGACACCAAAGTTAGCTGAAATTAGCAGTTGCTTCCAGTTGACTCCGTTTCGGAGGCGTAGCGGCAGGCATGTCTTCCAGAACCGGCGGTGGCGACAAATCAATGTTAGCTGGTGGTGTTTTCCGTCGCTCGGTTTTCTCATCGAAACTCGCATCTGAAAAGTGCTTCGGTCTCCTGGAAGGGGTATTTTGTCAACAATAGTTCGTATACCTTTTCTTTTTCGCAATGCAATTCATCGCCGCTGTTGCGTCCGACAATTCCTTCGAAGGTTTTTGAAAGCAGAGAGCATCGTCGGATGCATCTACGAATGACGGACGCTGAGCAGGCACTTATCGAAGCTTTTATGCACCCTGTCATTGTAAGCAGCAGTGATAGGCGGTGGTGGCTAGCCCTCACGAACGAGCTTCTGGATATTGCTGTTACGGCAACCGGGCCGCCTAACCTTACTGTGGCCAATCATCAATTTGTCATTCACAAATGACCTCATTTAGACCGTAGCAGACCGTGCTATTGTACAAACTGTGACAAAGGAATAGGCCCAGCCACCCAGAGGGAATTGGGTAGTCGGAGAATTTATCACGGTGTTCAAAGAAATAAGCACGTTATAGCGCACCTTTTATTCTTCGGATGACGGCCGGCCTGCGGTCGATCAACGCACAGTTATTTGGGGGTTTATTGCTACAAATTGTTGAACCAATGCCTATCAATTGGCCGTCGGACCCCTCCGTCTCACAGACCCGGGGAAAGTGTTGTCCCAGAATCTCACATTTGTGTGCAGGTTGTCCTCAGCATATTGTTCCCGAGTGCGACGAAACACTTGCTCAGCAATCAGGTGTCGACTGGTCACACAACTGAGAATAATCTGTATGTAGGACCCGAACGGAAAGGCTGATAAGTTATCCAGTGGTCCGTGAATCCGCACATCGGCATTGATGTGTAGCCAACTGTGCACGTTGAATACCACCTCTTTTTCTCCGTTCAACCCCATGCATTTCTGGGCAACCCGGGGCAACTGGCGTTCAATATAGTCAAAGTAGTAGGGAGACCACGTGGTGCTACACAAAATGTAAGTAAACACAAAAAAATACATGAAATTTCTGTAGTGATCCGCCGGCAATTTATTCTTGAAAAACGCGGATCCGAGATACAACAAGCATTGCCTGTACGCCGTTGCTTTCCAGCATTTGGTGTCCTCCAGCTTTCAACACACGCGAGGAAATCCACACATCATATGTTTTTCAATAGCTTTCAAGTGTTCACTTACCTGTCGCGCACCACTAAAATCCAAAATTGGTCTCCGTCTAGAACGAAATTTACGCCAAAGACCGAATAATCGTCGCATTATTCAGAGACAGACACTGTACATGTAGTCGTTAGGAAACAGGACTATCATATCCACTTATATTACTTCCAGCGGAGAGCTGCTAGTATGATGACTACCATGGCGACGATTTCGAAAGTCATCGTTATTGCGTAACCTTCCTGTGGTTGATGGGAAAACGAGACGGCGCTGAACGCAATAGCCGCATTTTTTGCATCTGTAACAGCTGTATAACCCAGAATGATGCTTAACCTGCATAAGCATTTCCTTGGCTGGATTATCTGCCACAACACCCCGCAAACCAATTCTGCAGTGAAGACCACTCCCACGAATAATGATGCCATCGAATAATAATGATGCTAATTTCTGTATCAAGTCTTTCAAATGTTGATACACATCGGTAGGTTTGGACGTCTCACAACACAGACCAACAATAAATACTCTCGACGTGGGGTCCAAGAGGTGACACAATATTGGTCCCAACTGGTGCGATGAGCCACGAAACAGGCTCATACCGTCAATGCGCAACCGGATGTAGACTCAACAGCCGGCTGTGACAGGTCTACATTTCAGACCTCGTGGCAAGGTTTCATTTAGTCTCAAATGTACTTATTCACCGGAGCCAGCGTTTTTCTTTTGGATTCTCCTTGGTGTCCCCAGCAACGACCTCGGATCTAATGGCAAATCAATCTTTGCCCGTCTCAGAGCTCGTAACAAAATCGTCAAGTCGGCCATTGATGATTTCGTTTATATAGCGGCCTGCCTCATAACATTTTTGACCGAAGGAACAGCTGGAAAGTGTAGATTTATTAATTCAGTTACCTTCTGTGAGGGTAGTTGTCATTTTGATCGGTGTTGTAAATTCCACTTCTCCATCTATCAATGACGATTCTGTGGCATAGATTGCTGATCACCGTGAAGGTGGTTTCAGCCAAATAAGTTGACACCCACTTCTTTGGTATGCATCTGTTTTCCTTCCTCGTGTTCCCACAACTACCCACATTTAGGAATTCAGTGTTCATTACCTAACAGCGGCAGAGACTGAAGCAGCTGCGACTTGTTGCTCCTCAGCTGCTGCCCGTGAGACTATGGAAGACGTTCGAGAGCGGCTAGTGAATGTGTCGCCCATTGGGTCTAACGGCAAAACACCAACGTTATCCCCCCTATCGGTCGAATTAAAAGAAGCAAGTCAGTTTACGGATGGGAGGTGTATTCTACATATCGTGGTACCGAAGCGGTACCAATGTTAGAGATACACAGAATGGAAAACGAAAAGCAACAGCCGCGAAGAGAGCGAACCCCGAGCGCGTACAGTCGGCGAACAACCGAAAGTTAAGGTGATTCAAAGCGAGTCGACGGAAACCTCGGAAAAGCCAGTCCAGTAATACGTACTCAACAGGACAACACCATGAGGTCGATGTCAAACTTTGGAAAAGGTGTCAGAGAAAACAAATGCAAAATGTTGTCCAGAAAACAGTCATTTTCTCAGAACAATCTAGGTCACTGCGAGACCTTCGGTTTTTCAGGACCTTCGATGTCATCAATTAAATCATCGGACTCGTTGTTCGTTGAAACGGAACAATTGCCTGTGAGTTTGTAACGAACTTCATAGCTGCTACCATTTTACACCGTTATCCCATATGAGAGATGAGTTGGAATCGCCTTCATTAAACCCGTGGACTGCGATCTGCTTCCTGCGCCTTCATACTGTAGTTCTTCAACAGCCACGCAATTCCGGGTGGGTCTCTCCCATCTACAAATGTATGGATAAAAGAAAATAAATGGGATTTATCCTCCGAAGAACATTAGAAACCGACCAAACGCAGTTCAGTGTCTAACCGCGTTGCGTGGGAGGCGACAACGAACGAACACCGCCAAAACTGGATGCCATGACAGGAAAGCATTGAAAAAAAACAGAACATTTAAATTTATTATACACGGCAAAATGGACGGTAAGTGTCAAACGTTTTTCTCGTTTTGGCTTGCTAACATGGAATATTAACCTCGGAACCCTCATGCATTTGCTCTTGCAGAGATGTCTATATCCAAATCCAGTGTGGACCAAGCTATTAAATATTCAGAAACATGGCTCAACGGAGACTCTTCTTCAAAGGATTTTGCATTTATGATGGATTCTCTGGTACTTGTAGAGATTTCAATTGTTTTTAGGGTATTGCACCAATTTTTTGCTACCGTCCCCTAGGGGGCAGTCAGGTGACGGTCGAGTGTCCCTTTGTGTTGCCCGGGAAGCTCCCGGATGAGGTCATAAATACCACAACAGTGAAGGCCTTTGAGAAAGCAGTAAACCAATGTTAGGTGGCGGTATACCCTGAATTTTGTTAAGCATTTTTAAGGGTCAGACGCCATTTGCTCATTTTCACCTTTATCCGCCAGGGCTGACACTGATCAAAATTTCTGGCTCTCAGAAAAAGGAACTCAAGCAGTGTTAGGAGCTACGGAAACGCACAGACAACACAACTATCTGGACACACGATTGGCGTTAGCCACACGAAGTCCTGTGCAAACTGAACTGAACTGGACCGGACCTCAGTCATAAGTCACAAACCACCGCAGTCAGGTTGCAGTTAGTCGTTTGCGGTAGTAGCCACACCTTAGGGGACAGTCATCAGAACGAGTGGACCAGTTTCGAAAGCCTGCCGGGCGGTAGCTTCCTCAACTCCTTCGAAGCAGACCGACGAGGTCCAGTGGGCTGTGCAGAAGCCTAGAAGGGCAAGGCAGTCCAAAACGAAATGCACACCAGTGGGGACAACCGAAGCAAAAGTGTTGTGCCTGAGAAACAGACAGAAATGAATAATAAGAGACACCTAAGCGACGAAGCAAAAGCGGTAGTGGCATGTACCAAAGCGTGTAGTATAAGAAACAAATGGGCAGAACTCGCCAAGGCCGCTGACCAGCAGAAAGTGTCAATAGTTGCCGTCACGGAAGCGTAGCATTCCGAAGAAGACCATGTGCCTGGCCTAATAAATAACGGTTTTGCAGTCTATAGGCAGGATAGAGTAAATGATCCCCTTGTTGAAGGGGTAGTCATCCTCATTAGGTCAGGTACAAACCACCCTGAGTCTCGGACCTAGAAGTGCACTCAAAATATCCAGTTATGCGCCTTTACGATCATCCCTTCAGGCAGAAGGGTCAAAATTGCCTGTGTTTACAAGGCACCAAGCGCTAACCATGAGGAGGACGTTTGTTTATTGCGGACTTTGTCTGAACTAGTTAAGGATGCACGAAAGACCCTAATAGCGGGTGACTTCAATCTTCTGCACATCGACTGGGTAGCTGAGACCTGCATGCCGGGAGCGGAGGAGCATGTCAATGCGTTGCACAAGCATATTAGGGAAAATACCAGGTGTAGGACATGTGACACAAGTTTGAGCAATCCGTAGCCAAATTCACAACAGATCCCGAAATCAAAAGGCGATTATCCGTGATATTCTACGATACTAGATTAGTGAATAAACAATGACACCAAACAGGTACAAGCCTCAATTATGAGATCACAGGGACTCAACAAACGAGAAACCGAGTTGCGGCGTGCGAGCAAGGAGCACTCGTTTCACGCAGGTCCAGAACAAGGTGTGACAAAGTAGCGCTCTGGGCGCGAACAAACAACAACTGGTCCATAAAAACAGACAGTGCGTAAAGACGCGTCAATAGTGTGGGCAAGTGAATGGTGTTAGGAAAAACATGGAACTGCAACGGTTTTAGGGGGACTCTCGACTACCGGTCGTTACATCGCCCACCGAAATCCGCCCGAATCCTTAGCAGAGTCAAAGGTTTAGTATAAAGGTACTGATTCTTCGCACCTACCTAGGCCCTGCTGTCAGTGCGAGTGCCTAATGCTTCTCTTCAACTTTCTACTCACGGTCGCACCTAATCTGGTGGCCGCACTGGAGCGAGGCTATTCTACATCTTTTACGAGAACAACTGACCGAAGGCGGGCGTGAAGGGGAATCACAGATTCTGTCCTTGGAAGGGCCGTCATGCACTGCTGTATGTGCCTGCGTGAGTGGGTGTGTATGATGTAATCGTCACTACTTCCACATATGCAAAAGACATTCGGTAACGTCAACAAAAACAAGCGGCGGACTCTGTCACATGCTTGATAGGAGTGACGAGGTATAGCGCGCACCTGGTATGCACGTATGTGTCTGGATGTACAATGGAATCGCATGTACCACCACATATCGGAAAAAACCTTCTGTAACATGAGCGAAAGACGCTGAGCAGTGTAACGTGTTTGACGGAGACCATGTGGTATAAACGAGTATAATGTGTGTGTGCGGCTGGGTGGATGGTGGTTCGATACTTCAGTGTGTCGTGACTGTTCCCATATAAGGGGGTTTCCTTACCCATCTCGAAGACGAACGCGAAATAGCCTACTGGGCCTCAGCGTTATCAGCTTCTCCGTCTTCACACTCGAGTCAGCTAATACTGCGTATGTCACGAATTGGCGGTCCGTTAGATGTCTTCACCTCCTCCGTTCTTATCTTTTCTTCAGTGCTTTCGACGGTTTCCATAACCACTCCCAAGGACCAAGTGCTGAAATGTGCGCGTTCGTCTGCGATCATCACCACATCCCCAACCTTGAATGGTCTTGTTTTCACTAGCCACTTCTGTCGAGTCCGCAGAGCCGGTAGTTACTCCCGCAGCCATCGCCTCCAGAAAGCCTTGGCAAGATAGTTTGCCTGCTTCCACCCGTGGAGGTAGCTCCCACGAAGGTTTACCGGCCCTAGGAATCCCTCGTTTGACCTTAACGTCAATAAGTCGTTCGGGGTGAGCGCCAGGTGGGTGGGGTTGCCGCTCATTACTGGAACCAGGAGGCGGTTGTTCAGGATTCGCTCCACCTCAGTCATGACGGTGTTCAGCGTCTCGTCGTCGGGCGACTGCTGCTCAATGATTGACAGCAATATCCGTCTGGCGGACCGGATCGTACGTTCCCATACGCGGCCTCGGTGACTGGCCTGTGGGGGGTTGAAATGCCATCGTATGCCGTAGGCCACGGTTTGATCCTGCAGTTCGTCCCTGTTTATGTTCTAGTGCCAAAGTTGCGATTTCCAGTGGGCGCTCCCAAAGTTCTACCCATTGTCAGAGTATATATCGGCCGGTACACCCCCTTGGTTGATAAATCTCCGCAAGGCCAGTAGGAAAGATTCGGTCGTCATCGAATGTGCAACTTCTAGGTGTACCACGCGTGACTTCATGCATGTCGTGATACACCCATATCGTTTTTCCAACCTCTTCTAGCACTCGATCCACAGGGGCCGGAAATAGCCTAACTCGGTGTCCTTGAACGGCCACCAGCCTAGAGTCGCCCTGCATTCTGGTAGCGAGGTCATGTGTCGTTTGCCTGCTGTGGCATTGCGTCTCCTGCATCGCACACACCGTCGGATTACGCGTTTTACAGTCGCACTTTTTCTCAGCGACCAAAGAAGCTTTCGGATGATGCTCGTAACGTGACGTTCCTTGGGCCTATCCCTCCACGAAATGGACGTGTTGGATCATCAGCTCTACCACAGGATGTCCAGCCGGCAGCAGTATAGGGTACTTTGTGTCGAAGCTCAGGTGGACGTTTCTCAGCCTACCATCCACCTGTAGCAGTCAATCAACGAGTTTGAGGTTTAACTGCTTTAATTCGCCTCCTGGAGATGATATTTCTTTATTTATCAGTCCCACTTCTTCCGCCCTCTCGAGTTCTCGGGCGAAAGCCTCTCGTTATATCATTCTGAAAATATCATATTCTGCAGCTTGTAGCTCATCGGGACTTATCGGGCCGGCCCGCCTCAGGCCTGACGGGGTAGCCCTTTCTTGACCAATAAATTTCTCTCGAACCTGGCTAACCAAACTGACGCGCAAAGTATCTTCATCCAGGAAGAAAATCTGACCAATCGCGATAAAATTAACGTCGCTTCGACGATTATGGCAGCTATCACTAAGCCTTTGATCTCTAGTTCTACTTCCGTAGAATGTTTTAGTTCGTACACGAGCCAGTCCTGTTTAGGCATTTGCAGGAAGTTTGGCTCTCTCTTCCACGGGTCTAGTTGCCTGAAGTTGGTCGCACCTCGGGAGCACAGATCGGCAGGATAATCGCCAGACCTGACATGCTTTTACTGGTTCATGGCTGATTCATCGTGGATAATCGTGAGTCAGTTAGCAACGGAAGTACTAAAACGGCTCCGGACGTTGTTTTTGTAGTAAAATACTGTCGCTGAGTCCGTCCAAAAGTTACCTGACCAAATGTGGAAGTCGAAACATCTTATAGCTTGTAAAGCCGTGGCCGCTAACACAGCTGCGCTGAGTTCAAGGCGCGGGATCCACAACGGCTGGAGTGAGGCAACGCGGGCTTTGGCTAACAGGATCCTTGTGGCATACTGTCCATCTCCCGTGCACTATCGTCCGTACACCACGGCCCCGTAACCGACTTCGGATGCGCCAGAAAAGGCTCGCAGTTCTCCCGTCCGTGTTGCATGACCAGGAATCAAGCATTGTGGAATCCTTATATCCCTAATTTCTTCAGGGTATTCAGAAATTCCTCCCAGTCCAGCCGGTCCTCTCGGTCCAGTGACTGATCCCAATCAACTTTATTACGACAGAGCCACTGCAGCAAGATCTATCCGGGTAGCAGCCAGAGCAAGAAGAAACCAAGTGGGTCGAACAGACTAGATAAAGCGGAAAGTATGTTACGACGGGTTATTGGCAGCTCGTCAAAGTTCAGCTCGAAAACAAAGTCATCCGTCTCTGCATCCCATTGTATTCCTAAAGTGCTTTTGGTAGGGAGCGGAGAGCCATCCAAATCTCTAACCCTTTCGGCCCTCTCGTGGTGCGGAGTGACCTCGAGCACTACCGAAGAGTTCGACGTCAATTTTGTTAGATGGGAGCCGCCCTTTTCTAGTACTCTTGTCAGGCCTCTGAACTGTTCTAGAGCTTTTTCTATATCAACGAATGACCCAAGATAGTCATCGACTTAGAAGTTTCTGCTGGAGCTATCTACCACCGACGGACGGACCAAATCTCGATGTTTGTTGGCAGATTTCCGAAGAGCGTAGTTCGCACAGAGCGGTGACGGTATGGCTCCTAAGGGGTGGACGGCCATCCTATGATAATGAGAACAAGAAACTCCCAACCCCGCAAGAATATACCTTTCGTCACTGTTAACACCTCCCATCTAGATAGACCGGAAAAAATAGCTGAAGCTTCCAACACATTTTTCACTTCAACCCTAACGGCCAGTGTTTCCACTCCTGGAATACACTCTTAATGCTTACCCAGTGAGGCTCTGTCTACAGTTTCATTTCACCCCAACAATATTTCTCCACTTCCAGTCTCTATGAAACCATTTTACCGCCCAGGTCCTGACGGCATTCCGCCGGATGCTTTTACTCTGGGGGTCCAGATATTCCTATCTTTCTATCCAATTTATTTAACCCGTCTATGAAATTTGGCTCGTTCCCTAATCAATGGACAACCTTTACAATTTTTTCCTTGCACAAAAATGGCTCTGTTCATGTTCTCGAGAATTATCGTCCTATTAATCATACACCGATTATCTCCAGAATCAAAGAGAAGCTCATTAAGAAAAAGATAATGGCCCATCTCTTAACAAATAACTCGCCCAATGTGGGCCAACACGGTTTCCTGAAATACCGTTCGTGCTCTACTTGTCAAGTTAACTTCTTGAACTCAGTCACGAAGGCTGCTGACAAAGGCTTGTCCATGATTATTAGCCTGCTTGATATGAAGAAGGCTTTCGACCGAGTTTCACACACTCAGCTCCTATCACAGGCCAAATCTTATGGCATCACGGACCCGTTACTCGGTTGTTTGGATTCTTATTTCTCCGACCGTCATCAGCTGGTTCAGATTATTGGTTCTGTCTCCAAACCCAAACCTGTCACCAGTGGTGTCATACAAGGCAGCGTTTTGGGTCCACTACTCTCCCTCATTCACATAAATGATGTTTTCAGTGTCATTCGCCATAGCAGTCTACACCTCTTCGCGGAAGACAACAAACTCTTGTATAGTTTCGATTCTAGTCAACTTAGTACAGTTATCAGTGATATACGGCAAGATTTAACAGATCTTAGTTCTTGGTGCACCACTTCATTACTGAAATTTTCTGCGTAGAAAAGCAACATTCTTAAGTTCAAATGCAATGTCCCCCCCAGGTACGTTTCGTATTGACGGTCACCCAATTTCCCTCAGCCCATTAGTACGAGGCTTAGGTTTGCAATATTCAGCCACCTTCGCTTTCTCTAAACATACTTCCACTAAAATTGATAGGGCTGGAAGACTTATAGGCCTGCTTCATAAGACATTCCGCCTTCCAGAAAGCAAAGTCAGCACACATAAGACCCCCGTCAGGGCCCTTCTGGAATACTGTTCCATAATCTACTCTAACATGCGCCAGTAGGGCAGAGTGGCCATTGAAAAGGTTTACCGGCTAGTGATAAAAGAGTTAAATGGCTTTACCACTCAACTCAATTAAAGCCAACGCTGTGAACATTTGAAACTGGATCCGCTACGGCTTAGACGCATGGAGCTGAACCTCGAATTCTTTCATGGTGTTGTTGTAAATCGAATCATCGAATCAGCACCGTAGTTCAGAAGCCTAACGGACTCACAGTATTCTTCAAGACTGAGGGACTACACAGTTACTGTTCACATTTCTAGAACTGCTCTTAGATATAACTTTTTCCCGGTTAAATATGCAGATTTATGGAACAAATTACCCCATGAAATACGTTCTATAAGGTCACCCAAGAGGTTTAGGGTCCACATACACAAATACCTCACAGTACAAACTGTAATCCATTTTATAGATCCGTACATAAGTGAATAAAGGGCTTTTGGAGTTGGATTATGTTTCTAATAGTTTTCGAACTTCCTTTTTTGTGGACCCCATTGTCTTTTGGGCCATAGCCGCGCTTGACTCCTCCACTCGTGTTACTCACCTATTCGTTTTGCTTCTGTTCTACATCTGATCCTGCCATTTGCGTTTTTAATTCTCCCTTGACAAAGTCCGACAGGCACAGTCGTTGAACTTTCTCTGAAGAGCCGCACTAACTGGACTCAAGCCCCAGTTATGGCAGCATTTTCTTTTTCTTCCTCTCTCTCTCCACTCTGTACCTTTCACTTTTTCTTGTTCTACGATTTCCTATAGAATGGGTCTATCTTCTGTCCGGTAATTCTGTTCCACCTTCATCTGTTTTGCTAAACATGGCATCAAATAATTTTCCAGTTCCTCCCATCCTCTCATCTTTTTCCCAGAGCCACGGCATGGCTACTAATAACCGGCTTCTTGACATTCATCCACTCACTCTTCTTCTCCTCCTTATCAGACCTTGCCATATTACACTCTAATTTGCATACGGATACCTAGCCCGTAATTATAAATCCAGTTCAAAGCTTCATCAAGACAATACTTACCCGCTCGACGTCACCTGACTTTGACTCACTGTTACGCCTGGAGCTCAGAATTTTGAGATAGCTCTTCACCATCAATCTGCTCCTCATACAATGCCTTATTTTTCTAAGCAATGCCCACCCGCGACTCATCAAGAAGTTGTTTCATCCGGACCTACAACCAATTTTCTAGCGAAACCATTCTCTCCTCTATTTACCGGTTTTGGTATACTGAATCCTGTGATATTTACAGTTCATCAGTTCTTACCTTCTGCCTGCACCTTTCGACCGAAAATCGTTGGCTTATCTGTCCTAATCACCCGTTGCCACTGCATCAGCTAGCGGTCAACCTCTGCAAAGCCAGTGGTGATACCTTTCCACCAACCTTGTCGTGCCCGTGAACTTACCCTGCATATCAAAATCGGCGGTGCGTTCACCAGATGGTCCGCGTATATACTGGAACCCGTCCGACCTTGTTACTGGCAGGAGCAACTTGTTAAATGGTAGCCCCAAGAATGCTGCCATTATCTGAGTGATTGCTCCATCCTATCTTTTTTCTTCCATTGCTTGTGGCAGCAACACCCCTGAAGTTTATGACATTTGGTCTGTAGCGGTCTCACAATAAAGGGAAACAGCCATCTCTATCAGTCTCGGACCCAATGGGCCATGTGTAAAGAAGGGCGGGTCAAGAAGAAAAGGGAAGTTTGCCCTGCGGCGTAAATTCGCTCTCCCTCTTCTCAATAAAAAGGACGAAAAAATTCACTTCAGGCTGGGAAGGTCTTGGGCTAATGCCCCCTGTCCCCTTCATTACAGATAGATTTCTGATAACAGCCTAGACCCGAACCTGCATACGGAAAACCCCATGCCTTCGAGTTAACCTGCAGTTCTATTTGTGTAGACCAGTGCGGGGTGACAACACGCCGTTCGAGCTCTCCACATATACTTGCCAACCCCGCTTTACTCAGCTTCAACCCTTTTTGGTTGCCTGCCAAATCTTTGACCAGCTTGCTGATGTTTAATGCAGTAGTCGATACACGGTTTGAATAGTTACATCATGCGGCCTCTGCTCTGGCGACACCCCGGGATTGATACGCCCACGCCTAACAGCTATGGACAAAGCCTCGCCTGTATTGGTTGTCGGAACGAGGAGCGTGATCATTGCATATTTATGATTTATTATCCACAAGTTTACTTTTTCTATCCCCCTCAAGCCGAAGCACTAATAATGTTGTCCAAAGTCAGCGATGATTTGTCTGCTACCATGTAGACTCAGTTACAAAACCTAAATTCTTACTGACACTAATTCCATTAGTAAACTGTTGTTCCTTTAATGATAGGTGCTCAGCTTCACTTAGTTCTCGTGTCCCAGGCTATAACTCAGTGGTCTCATTGCCCTTTTTCCTACACTCCTCCGTTACTCGAGTCCTACCATGCTGATTACCAACCTCCAATAACCAATACTCACCGATCAGCGTACTTGCTCACGGTATTTTAGGACCCCATTCCACCTAGCAAGCGTATGTATCTGAATACGCATCACCCCACGGAAAGCCAGCACATTCGCATCCCCATGAAAAGGCTTCACCTTAGATCTGCGCGTTTCCTTTTCTTTTTATAATTTCTCCGCCCCCACCTACAGCCGGGTCATCAACCTGACTGCTGTCCTCCCTTTTCCCATTCCCATTACTGACCCCACCCTCTTCCACTGTTTTATTTTTGACCCTCAACTGAGCCCATTCACTATTCCACCATCTATCAGCCTAACCATTTTGCACTCTGGCTAAACATGCGCTTGATATCCCCATGGTCAAATAAATGCCCCAAAAAACTACCAGTCTCCGACCGTTAATCCCTAGTAGATCGGCCCACTGGCCATCAAGTAGCATTATCACTCTAATTTTCCTTAAGCCGTTAGTCATAACATCCAGCTGGAGCATTCTGCAGACTGCTGCATTTCTCCTCTATTCCAGAACACACTGGTTACCTGGGTAGCCCGTCAACCAAATCGACGTTATCTCTGGATTACCTAACGGACTAAACGATTTGATCGATCGGATTGACCGTGGTTAAACCTGTACTCATCCCTGATAACTCTTTATATGGAGCACCTTACATGGCTAACCAGTGGTCACAATCCCATGAACAGGAATACAATCATTCATTATAGTCTCGCCGGACCGCCGGACGCATTCCTGACATCACCCATCAGCATCCATTTCCAGTACTCCACACGAACAGTTCAATTCATTCTGCGAGCAGGACCGGAGTCTGGCCCTTGCAGTTGCGTTCCGTACCTACCCTCCCTAGTTCGTCGGCCTAGCCCTTTTAGGCTGCTGCACTCATCATGCACTACCTGCCATCAACAGCTACCAGTGTCTTTATGAAACAAAATACCAACCACCTGATTATTCTTTCCTTTATCACGCATGCAGAAAATCTCACTTTTACACTCAACTTCCTCTGTTCCCTCGGGTCTGGTCTCTCCCAGTCACCACAGTCTCCCTTCCTCTTTGCCACCTGTGCATACTTGCTTGGTTGCATCAGCAGCGTTTGTCTCCAGCAGTGTTTCCTCGACGGCTTGTTGAAATTCCCAGTTGTGTCCATCCACCATTCACGCTCCTTAAAAGCACACTGCACTCCTGGTGAGGGTTTCTGCCTCCATGTAATTTTCTATATACTATCGGAATTACCTATACAGAGAGGCCAATCTGATTATCCCATTCTACTCAATTGCATTTGTATCACAGGCATCCCCCACAATGAGTTATCCAATGGAGGGTCAATCTTCTCTATATCCTGTGGGCATCCCCGATTGTAACAAACGTTTGAGCAATGCGTAGCCAAATTCGCAACGGATCCCAAAATCAGAAGACGATTATCCGTGATATTCTACGATACTAGATTATTACAATAAACAATGACATAAACAATATGCAAACCTCAATATTACGATCACAAGGACTCAACAACGAGAAACCGAATAGCAGCGTGTGAGCAGACAGCACGTGCGTCACGCAGGTCCTGAACAAGGATGTGCCAAAGTAGCGCTATGGGCGCGAACAAACAACAATTGGTCCAGAAAAACAACCAGTTCGTAAAGACAAGTCAATAGTGCATGGAAATGTGTGATGTTGGGAAAAACATTGAATCGCGAGGAAAAAAGGGGGATTTTTCACGAACGGCTGTTACACCGATTGCACCTTAATAAAACCATGTTAACTCTATTTTTATTCTTCTTTTGGTAACACTCTCAACCAGTTTCTCAATACTGATTCCTCAAATATCCAGTTAGTGCTACACCGCGACTCCTTCTACACTTCCAGACTCTTCTTTGAATTTCTTTCGCTCCACCGCTCTCTCTCTATCTTCATCGACTGCACACCAAATTCCATAGATAGCAATGATCCATTCTGGACTACCGGATCCGTCATAGACAGTTATCGGCATCCACAAGGCAAGTTGTGTATTATTCTTGCCTCAACTCCCTGTTCATTTTGTGATGTCTGACACCAGTTGCTTTATGGGTTCTTGCAAACACTGCACTGCTTTATCTGCATTCCTGCGTCCATACCGCTGAGCACATCGTCCCCGATCCGAATTCGAAACCGATTCGCAATGGCCGCGCCGACCCTCCCCTCTTTAGTTCACTTAAGCACAGTCCAAGCTTATCGTTCTATTACTGCAATTGTGTGAACCATGAACTTCAAAACTGTGATTACCTTACATCAGTGTGAATTGCTGTGTTCTGTGATCGTGCCTTGTGCATTTGTCTTGACCACGACCAAGAAATATGCCATTATTATTATTATTATTATTATTATTATTATTATTATTATTATTATTATTTATCACTGCGCTGTCCTGGTCGTTCTCTTCCCACCACAGGAAACCCAAAGCATCTCGTTCTCCTACCGGTATCTTCCCCTGGTGAAATACTTCCCTGATATCGGCGGATAAGGCCACTCTACCCAATCTGAAAAGGCACAAAACCTCGATTATTGGTCTGGCCCAATCAGGTCCTTGTAGTAGGCGATCGTTTAACGACTTGCCCTGGAACTTGGCTGCACAGTCGAAAACCGCTCACAGTTTTCGGGTTTCTTGGGGTTGATAACCGGGTGGTGAGGTGGGTACCAGATACCCTTTTGGCCGTCGGTGTTGGCAGGCACCCTTTCAACGTAGCCGAGAGCTTCTTTTCGCTTCATTAACTTTGCGTATCGTTCCCACAGACCCTTGTCTCGAATGAAGCTTTCCTTCAGTCGTAGTAGTCGTTGGAGTACATAATTTCTGTTATCAGTCCACGAATCCGCAGATGTGCGCCATGGGAGGGGAACCTCGAACTGTTTTTTGAGGCCTCTAGTCCTTTGCCGCACTGTTTGCAGAGCGAAATGACCCTCTTGAGACAACGATGGTCCTTCGTCTCCGATGTCATGAAACTCCTTTTTATACGGCCGCTGCAGGTGATACTCAATGCTGTCCGTTCCGGCGGATAAATGATTCACGAAACCACGTTCCCCTACTGGACCATATAACATCCATCCTAGAGCCGCGCATACGCATAAGGTGCCTGGCGGTTACTCCCTCTCTGGTCAAGTACCCAATGTGCCTCTGGCACGTCGCAGCCGGTGAGAAGGTCCACTTCTTCGTCTTCCTAGTCTACGGCAGTTACATGCTGCAGGTGGGGCCACCTAGTCAAGATTGCGTTGACCGACCTTGGTGCTCGCTTGGGTAGATCAGCTAATGTGAATGCTTCCGTTGGTTCGATTTGCTCGTTAGTATCTAAGGAGATGAACTGCTACCTCAACCGGCCAGCAGTCATTACTTGTGTTCCTCCCACCGTGATCACTGATAACGACGTCGCACCTTTGGCAAGCCGGTATTTGTCGGCAAACCGCACTTTCACTAGGGTACTGTCAGATCCACTGTCGACGAAAGCCAACGCTTTGACCACTCCAGTTGGGGTCATCACTCCCACGGCAAATACTCCTAAACGTACCGGTTTACTGGCAGACCGCGACGTTGAACAAATAACACTGGGCTTCGTACTCGCCTCGGATAAGGCTACTCTCGCCTGGTGCAGCAATCGATGGTGTCTGCCCGTGCGGCCCTCGTGACCACACCCGTTTCTTGTTCTACAAGCCGCCGCCCGGTGCGTGGCTTTGGCACATATAAAGCACACTCCTGCCATCCTCGCCATTCCCCACCGTTCGTCTATTGTGGCGTTGACGAACTTGGGGCGTTCTAGTAGCTCACGGCTAGCACCACAGGATCTGCAATTTGGTCGTGCCGTGGCATCGCGTGAAATGGAGTGTGCAGTGCTCCAAGGCTGATACTTCGGCTGTTCCCGAGCAGTGGTTTGAACCTGACTAGTACTATACTTGTTTGCTCGGTTGCTGTCCCTGATAAGTCTGGCAGATCTACTGTCGGCTATTTTGGTTTGCCTGTCCAAGTATTCGTTCAGGCCTTCGAAGTTAGCCTCCCGGTCGCCTCGGCTTATACTTTCCGCCTCTTCCACCCACCGACCCTGTAGTTCGGGAGAAAGGTGACGGACTATGCCTTCCAGGGTGTGCATTGCATCCAGGGCAGCCCCGTAACCTGCATGGTCGAGGGCTATTTAACAGTTTTCTTTTTGTTTCACCCTTCGTTCTTTTTGCCTCTACCGTGACAACCTCTATTAGGTTACGGGTTACTTTGTAAGGTTGGCTAAACAGGTCCCTCGGAATGTTCCTTGCTCTGGTGTAACCTTGTTCCGGGTCGAGCATGGTACGCGCATCGATAGCTTCCCTTGCTCGGCCTCGACAGTAGTGAGTCAGACGGAGGAGCCTTTGCCCGGGGTCGGTTATCTTATTTTCGGCGAACGTTTCGAACTGCTTGACGAACTTGCAGTAGTTTTCAGATCGCCTGTCGAAAACCGTCAGTTCTACTCCTGGCAGATCGATCGTTGGTGGCTTTGATGTTTTGTAGTCGGCGACCGGCGTGGAGTTTCTTATTTTGTTGTGCCCTGATCTATGGGAAGTGTCGTAGTCCTTGGTCTTATGCCCCCGCTCTTTCTGTATACACTTCTGTTCCGCATCGTTGGCCTGTTGTGTAGCCGATAACAGTTGTTGTTCTAGGTCTGATATCCTCAGCCTATATAGATCGACATCCTTACAATCGATATTGCCCTCAGCAACATATGAGCCAGCACTGACAGGACTAGGTGATCTAGCATCAACTAAAGAACCAGATGTACCCAAAACCTCCCCAGTGAATTGCCGTATTACCTCCTGTCCAGATTTCAATGTGTTCGATCCTTTTCTTGGCATTTTGCACGTTTTCTCGTTCCAGACTGATCAATCGAGCAATGTAACACACGATTGAGCAATCTGTAGCCAAATTCACAACGGATCCCGAAATCAAAAGGCGATTATCCGTGATATTCTACGATACTAGATTAGTGAATAAACAATGACACCAAACAGGTACAAGCCTCAATTATGGGATCACAGGGACTCAACAAACGAGAAACCGAGTTGCGGCGTGCGAGCAAGGAGCACTCGTTTCACGCAGGTCCAGAACAAGGTGTGACAAAGTAGCGCTCTGGGCGCGAACAAACAACAACTGGTCCATAAAAACAGACAGTGCGTAAAGACGCGTCAATAGTGTGGGCAAGTGAATGGTGTTAGGAAAAACATGGAACTGCAACGGTTTTAGGGGGACTCTCGACTACCGGTCGTTACAGTTCTAGGTGCGTTCCATCTCTGCTGGATGAAGCACTAACGGACTTCCCCAGCGATGTGTCTGGACTGCATTATTGTGCACAGCTGGGCAAGAGTGACCCCGTGTGTGTCAAATTCGTCCCATGCATGCGCCAACCCAAGGTACCCTCAATGCTAGTCAGACATTTCGGTAGTATGGACATAGGCTTCGTAATAGGGCGATGGGTTTGACCTGGGACACGATAGAGAGGGCTACTGTCGAGAAGCGATGGCAGGCCATAAAGGGATCCCTGATTACCCTACGGGAAGAGTTTGCACCTTTAAAACGGAGGAGTGGAGAGGGCAAACTCATGTGGTGGAAGGCTGTAATAGCCAGGACAATCAGACATAGAAACCGCAGCTGGAAACAGTGCAAAGCTTCCGGCAGTCAACTAGCCTGGAACCGCTATACAAAGCTGAGAAACGAGACTGTGGGCCTTCTGAGAACTTCCAAGAGGGACTTCGAGCCCAAGTTGGCCCAGTGCGTAAAACAACAGCCGACAAAGTTCTACAACAGTGTGCAGTCGAAAGGCTCAACAAGGGTAGCCTTAGGTCCACTAACCACTGCAGACCACGGTGTTGTCTCTGATGACCAGGGCAAAGCAGACGCCCTGGGGGAATACTTTGGTAGTGTACATAGGATAGATAGTGGGGTACGAGTAGATCTGGCTCTGGCGCATCCTCCTCAGCTAAACGAGCTAGATATCTCAGAGGAGTGCGTGCGTAGGTACCTACAGGAGTTAAACAGCCACAAGTCAGCGGGCCCAGATGGCATTCATCCAGCTATCATCAAGCCGTTGGCGGATATCATAGCTCCATCGGTATGCAGACTGTACAGATCCACGTTGGACCAGGGTAAGCTGCCTCAGGACTGGAAAGTCGCGGCAGTCGTGGCAATACATAAGAGTGGGCCTAAGTCGGATGTGCAGAACTACAGGCCGGTAAGCCTAACCAGCATTCTCTGTAAAGTCCTCGAGAAAATCATCCGTGCCCATATCTGCCAGCACTTACTGCAGCACTCCATGCTAAGTCCGGCGCAGCATGGATTCCTGGAAAAGAGATCTTGTCTGACCAATCTCTTGTGCTTCTTAAATGGAGTAACTGGACGGCTGGATGAAGGTAAGCAAGTTGAGGTATGTTACCTCGACTTTAGCAAGGCGTTCGACTCCGTTAATCATCGTCTTTTGTTATGCAAGATGGAGATGTTCGGTATAGGTGAGCCAGTATTTAGGTGGCTGGAGGACGTCCTCTCCCGCAGGACGTTTTACGTCAAAGTGGGGGACAGGTGCCCCAGTTTGGTGAATGTCACCAGTGGTGTACCTCAGGGATCCGTCTTAGGCCCGGTCCTATTCTTGTTATTTAATAATGATCTGGCGTCCACCCTTCAATTGCCCAGCTTCATTTTTGCGGATGATGTGAAGATTGTTGGATCTAAGGGTAGGGTGGACCTGGGCAGGGAAATAGGTACCGTCCTGAACTGGGCTTACAAATGGGACTTACATGTGAACACTCAAAAATCCATCTGTTGTCAAAGGCAACAGGAAGCCTGTCATTCATGATCAAGGGCAGTTCACCATAGAAGCAGTAGGTAGGGTTGAAAACCCTGAGATCACCATCAGCAGTGACTTTAGATGGTTAGGGCAGTGCAATGCTGCCGCGCAATAGTCTCGTGTTGAGCTCTTTAGACCGCGATCAGTTTTATCGTGCCGGAAGCCGGAGGTGTTCGTACCTATTCACATGGCTATAGTACGACCTCACTTAGAAGTTAGCGCGCAGGCTTGGTCATCCTTCTACAAAAAGGACGCTGCCTGCCTCGAGAAATTGCAACGTCTCGCCACTCGAGTGATTGAGGGGAAGAGGGGTAAGACTTACGAGCAGAGACTCTATGAACTGAATATTTTCTCGTTGGAAAGGAGGAGTAGTCGAGGGGACCTCATAGAAACGTTCAAGGTAATGAAGGGCTTTTTTGGCCCTAGACCAGATATTCTATTCCAAGTGGCCCTAGATTCTAGAACAAGGGGATATGAAAAGAAGCTGATAAAAGCCCTGGCTAGGTTGATGGCTAGATCGCACTTCTTCAGCAACAGGGTTGTGAACAGTTGGAACGGTCCGCCTGGTGGAATGATAGGTCTGCAGACCGTCCAATCCTTCAAAGGTGCCCTGGATCGCAAGTGGTACGATATATTCCCTTGTAGTGAGCCTTGATTATGCCATCTATATGGATGACGGCTAGCACTGTGGTCCTTCTGGATTATGGTTTGATCGACTTTTCCCCTCATTGCATACAGTCTCAGTGAACACTCACTTTGCACACTTTCTCTTGCAGTTGACGTGCAATGAGGTTCTCCGTTTCCCTCTCATTTTTAGCGGGGATTCGACGAAATACACTTGGCAGTGATGGGTGCATAACTGGTGTGCATACCATCGAAGGGATGCTGGAGGCTGGATTGGCCGTGGCCATATCTGTCCTGTGCAAACTGAACTAAACTGACCTTGTGAGTTGCCGCGTGGTTTGAATTTTCGAATTGTGTAATACGCTCAGACAGATCGCCATTCCCATCTTTATCGGTGTAAGTGTTCATGCTTGTTGATGCACTTACTGAGCTCTGGCTCACCGAGTTTTCTTTCTGTCTTTGCAGATCGTACACGTGTAACCCCCAAGGAAGACACTGCATCCTGCATACTTCATTTTTGGCGACCCTGCCAGGATGCCGAAGAAGTCTTCATCATCTGAAGAAGAATCAGAACAAAGTTTCTCCGTTGTGGGTTCCCTCGGCCAAGCCATCACCAAAATTCTGACTCTGTTATCGTCTGTAGTAACCGGGGGTTCCGTCAAGACCCGCATGACACCGAGCATACCTCCACCAGAAACGTTTTGCCTGGGAGACAACTTTCGACGTTGGGCTGCTGACGCCGAGGACTATATTGAAGCTTTTCCTCCTAACAAGCGCCGTATGGCGCTCCTATCGTTGCTAGACGGTGAAGCAAAGGATATTGTACGGGACTCCAGGATTCTCGATGAAGAGATTACGACTGCTACATTCGCACGTCTGCGTCATTATCTAACAGAGGAACCAGACATAATGACAGTGCGTCTTCAGTTCCAGTCCCGTGTCCAGTTGCCAGGAGAACGTTTCAGCGAATTCGTACGACAACTCCGAAATTTGGCTCGAGATGCTTACCCAGACTTGGATTTGGCGGCCCAGGAGGATAAAGTGCGGGAGCAAATCACCGTCGGGGTGCGTAACCAAACCTTAGTGAAGAAGTTCCGTAAACGACCCCAGATCACAGTCCAAGAGGCTCTCGACACTTCACGAGAAGTAGAAAAGTTAGAAAGACTCCTCCGTGATCAACAAATTGGTCTACCACAGTCTATCAATATAGTACAGCCACCTCCCTAGCGTAGACCCAACTGGAACAGCCCACCGCCAAGAGATTGGGTACGGCCCTATCGCCCAAATCCCGACTTCCGACCATCGCCAAGGAGGACGGACCACGTTGACTGCACCTACTGCGGACGTTTTGGAACCAAAGCCCGAGCCTGTGGGCATAATCGAGTCGGTGAGTCTCATAGTTTTCCATCTGTTGTTTTCTTATGCCCATTCAGTTATAACTGCCCAAATTCTCGAGTAATACTGATACGCGCAACGATAGGCGGAAGAGAAGTGCAGGCATTAGTGGACACAGGGGCGGTGTGCTCAGTGTTACGAACGTTTGAGCAATGCGTAGCCAAATTCGCAACGGATCCCGAAATCAGAAGGCGATTATCCGTGATAATTCTACGATACTAGATTATTAAAATAAACAATGACATAAACAATATACAAACCTCAATAATACGATCACAAAGTCTCAACAACGAGAAACCGAATAGCAGCGTGTGAGCAGACAGCACGTGCGTCACGCAGGTCCTGAACAAGGGTGTCCCAAAATAGCGCTCTGGGCGCGAACACACAACAATTGGTCCAGAAAAACAACCAGTTCGTAAAGACAAGTCAATAGTGTATGGAAATGAGTGATGTTGGGAAAAAACACTGAATCGCGAGGAAAAAAAGGAGGATTCTCCACGACCGGCTGTTACACCGCCCACCAAAATCCTCCTGGATCCTTAGCAGAGTCAAAGGTTCGGTATAAAGGTACTGATTCTTCCTACCTGCCTAGGCCCTGCTGTCAGTGCGCGCGTCTAATGCTCGTCGTCGACGTTCTACTACTGGTCGTACCTAACCCATTGGCTACATAGAAGTGAGGCTAGTCTACATCTTCCACGAGACCAAATGACCGATGGCGGGCGTGAATGGTCACATAGACGTTGTCCTCGTAAGGGGCCGTCCGGTCCTAGATGTACGTGCTTGAGTGCGTGTGTGTGTGTGCGTGTGTGTGTGTGCCGGGGTTACAAGGAAATCACAGGTATGACTACACATCAAAGGAGGACTTTCTGCAATGTCAACAAAAGACCGCGTGGCAAGAAAACGAGTAAAATGTAGCATGTATGTGTGACCTGAGCTCCGCTACTTCCACATATGCAAGCGGCATTCGGTAGCGTCAACAAGAGGCAAACAAAGAACACTGTCACATGTATGATGGGTTTACGGGATGTAGAGTGCGTCGTGCATGCGTGTATGTATCGGGATGTATAATGGAATCGCACTCATCACCACATATCGGAAAGAACCTTCTGTAATGTCAACGAAGGGACCGTGAGCACCTTAACGTGTTTGACGGAGATTGTGTGGTAAATATGGTGTTTCTTTATCCACCGCGATTACTGGTGTGAAGAAGGTTTACTAGGCCACAGGGTTATCAGCTCCTCCGTCTTCGCTCTTGAGTAGGTTATTACTGCGTATGTCACGAATGAGCACTCCGTTAGCTGTCTTCACCTTCACCGTTCTTATCATTTCGTCAGTGCTTTTGATGGTTTCCGTAACTACTCCCAAAGCCCAAGCGCTGGAATGTGCGCGTTCGTCGGCGATCATAACCACGTCCCCAACTTTGAATGGTCTTGTTTTGGCCAGCCACTTCTGTCGAGTCTGCAAAGCCGGCAGGTACTCCCGTAGCCATCGCCTCCAGAAGACCTTGGCCAGATAGTTCGCTTGCTTCCACCCGTGGAGGTAGCTCCCACGAAGGTTTACCGGCCCTTGGAAACCCTCGTTCGACCTTAACGTCAATAAGTCGTTCGAAGTGAGCGCCAGGTGGGTGGGGTCGCCGTTCAATACTGGAACCAGGGGGCGGTTGTTCAGGATTCGCTCCACCTCAGTCATGACGGTGTTCAGCGTCTCGTCGTCGGGCGGCTGCTGCTCCATGATTGACAGCAATATCCGTCTGGCGGACCGGATCATACGTTCCCATACGCGGCCTCGGTGACTGGCCTGTGGGGGGTTGAAATGCCATCGTATGCCGTAGGCCACGGTTCGATTCTGCAGTTCGTCCCTGTTTATGTTCTTGTGCCAACGCTGCAATTCCCGTTGAGCGCCCACAAAGTTCGATCCCATATCTGAGTATATATCGGCCGGTAAGCCTCTTCGGTTGATAAATCTTTGCAAGGCCCGTAGAAGCGAATCGGTCGTCATCGAATGTGCGACTTCTAGGTGTACCGCACGTGATTTCATGCACGTCATGATACATCCGTATCGCTTTTCTAATCTTTTCCCGCACTTGATCCACAAGGGCCCGAAATAGTCCAACCCGGTGTCACTGAACGGCCATCAGCCCGTAGTCACCCTGCATTCTGGTAGTGGGGCCATGAGTTGTTTGCCTGCTGTGGCATTGCGTCTCCTGCATCGCACACACCGTCGGATTACGCGTTTTACAGTCTCTCGTCCTCGCAACAACCAAAGACGCTTTCGGATGACGCTCGTCACGTGACTTTCCCCGGCATGTCCCTCCATGGCGTGGACGTGTTGAATCATTAGCTCTACTACAGGTTGTCTCGCAGGCAGCAGTATAGGATACTTTGTGTCGAAGTTCAGGTGGGCGTTGGTCAGCCTACCATCCACTCGCAGCAGTCCGTTGATGAGTTTGGGGTTTAAACGCTTCAGCTCGCCTCTTGGAGATGGCATGTCTTCATTGGTCGGCCCCACTTCTTCCGCCCTCTTGAGTTCTTGGGCAAAAGCCTCGCGTTGTATCATTCTGAAAATATCGTACTCTGCCGCTTGTAGCTCATCGGGACCTATCGGACCGACCCGTATCCGGCCTGAGGAGCGTAGCCCTTTCATGACTAGTAAATTTCTCTTGAACCTGGTTAACCAAACTAGCAAACGAAGCGTCTTCATCCGGGAAGAAAACCTGACCAGTCGCGATAGAAAGGACGACGCTTCGACGACGTTGGTTGCTATCACTACGCCTTTGGTCTCCAGTTCCAATTCCGTAGGGGGTTTTAATTCGAACACGGGCCAGTCCTGTTTGGGCAATTGCAGGAAGTTTGGCCCTCTCGTCCACGTGTCCAGTTGCCTGAAGTTGTTCGCACCTCGGGAGCACAGGTCGGCCGGATTATCGCCAGACCTGACATGACTCCACTGGTGCGTGGCTGATTCATCGTGGATAATCGTGAGCCGGTTAGCAACGAAAGTGCTAAACCGGCTCCGTACGTTGTTATTGTAGTAAAGTACTATCGTTGAATCCGTCCAGAAGCTCACCGACCAAATGTAGAGATCGAAACATCTCTTCACAGCTTGCACCACCCTGACTGCCAACACGGCTGCGCTGAGTTCAAGGCGTGGGATTGAGACCGACTTCAGTGGGGCAACGCGGGCTTTGGCGAACAGGATCCTCGTGGTATATTGTTCATCTCCTGCGCACCATCGTCCGTACACCACAGCTCCATAACCGACTTCGGATGCATCGGAAAAAGCATGTAGTTCTCCAGTCCGTGTCGTATGGCCAGGAGTCAAACATCGTGGGATTCTTATGTCCCCTAATTTTTTCAAGGTGTTCAAAAATTCTTCCCAGTCCAGCCGGTCCCCTCGGTCCAGTGACTGGTCCCAATCAACTTTCTTACGGCACAGCCGCTGCAGCAAGATCTTCCCGGGTAGCAGCCATGGTGAAACGAAACCGAGCGGGTCGAACAAACTTGAGACGGCAGATAGTATGCCACGACGGGTTATTGGCAGCTCGGGAACGTTCAGTTCAAAAACAAAATCGTCCGTTTCCGCGTCCCATTGTATCCCTAAAGTGCGCTCGATAGGAAGTGGAGAGCCGTCCAAATCTCTTACCCTTTCGGCCTTTTCGTGATACGGGATGACCTTCAGCACTTCTGAAGCGTTCGACATCCATTTAGTTAGATGGAAGCCGCCCTCTTCCAGCAATCTCGTCAGACCCCTGAACTGCTCTAGAGCTGATTCCACATCATCGAATGACCCAAGGTAGTCGTCGACGTAGAAGTTCCTGCTGACGCTTTCTACCATCGTCCGATGTACTAGATCGCCATGTTTGTTCGCTGATTCTCGGAGGGCGTAGTTGGCACAAAATGGTGACGATATGGCTCCGAAGGGGTGGACGGTCATCCTATAATTCACCACTGCGTTGTCCCGGTCGCTCCCTTCCCACCACAGGAAACGCAAAGCATCTCGTTCTCCTACCGGAATCTTCACCTGATGGAACATTATCCTAATGTCAGCAGACAAAGCCACTTTACCCACTCTGAAACGGCACAAAACATCGATCAGTGGTGTGGTCCAGTCCGGCCCCTGTAGTAGGCGATCGTTTAACGACTTGCCCTGGAACTTGGCCGCACAGTCGAAAACCACCCGCAGTTTATTGGGTTTCTTGGGGTTGATAACCGGATGGTGAGGCAGATACCAGATACCGTTTTTGCTGTCGGTGTTGGCAGGCACCTTTTCAACGTAACCGAGGGCCTCGTTTCGCTTCATCAAATCCGCGTATCGTTCCCACAGATTCTGGTCTCGAATGAAGCGTTCTTTTAGTCGTTGTAATCGGTGGAGAACATAATTTCTGTTGTCAGTCCACGGGTCGACCGGTGTGCGCCATGGGAGGGGAACCTCGAACTGTTTTTTGAGGCCTCTAGTGCCTTGCCGCACCGTTTGTAGGGCGAAGTGATCCTCTTGAGACAACGTCGGTCTTTCGTCTCCAATGTCATGAAACTCCTTTTCATAAAGCCGTTGCAGATGATACTCTATGCGGTCCGTTTCGGCGGATAAGTAATTCACGGAACCGCGTACCCCTACTGGACCGTATAACATCCATCCCAGAGCCGTGCGTACGGCATAAGGTGCCTGGCGGTCGCCCACTCTTTGGTCAAGCACCCAATGCGCCTCTGGCACGTCGCATCCGATGAGGAGATCCACCTCATCATCTTCCCAGTCTACAACGGTTATATCCTGCAGGTGGGGCCACCGAGTCAAGATTGCGTTCACCGACCTTGGTGCTCGCATGGGGAGATCCGCTAACGTGAATGCCTCCGTTGGTTCAATTTCCTCGTTAGTGTCTAGAGAGATGAGTTGCAGCCTTAATCTACCGGCAGTCATTATCTGTGTTCCGCCCACCGTGTTCACTGCTAACGACGTCGCACCTTTAGCCAGTTGGTGTTTGTCGGCAAACCGCTCTTTCACTAAAGTGGTGTCGGATCCACTATCAACGAAAGCCAACGCCTTGACTATCCCAGTCGGAGTCACTACTCCCACGGCCACTACGCCTAAACGTACCGGTTTACTGGCAGATTGTGAAGTTGAACAAATCACGCTGGGCTTGGCACTCGCCTCGGATATGGTTACTCTCGCCTGATGCAGCAGCCGATGGTGTCTGCCCGTGCAGCCCTCGTGACCACATCGATTCCTTTCTCTACACGCTGCTGCCCGGTGCGTGGTGTTGAGACAGATGAAACATGCTCCTGCCATCCTCGCCATTCCCCACCGTTCGTCTATTGTGGCGTTGCCGAACTTGGGGCATTCTGGTAGGCCATGGCTAGTACCACAGGATCTGCAATTTGGTTTCGCCGTAGCATCTCGTGAAATGACGTGGGTGTTGGTCCAAGGCTGGTACTTTGGATATTCCCGTACAGGGGTTTGGGCTTGGCTAGTACCGGGCTTGTTTGCTCGGTTGCTGTCCCGGATGAGTCGGCCGAATCTGCTGTCAGCTATCTTCGTCTGCCTGTCTCAGTATTCAGTCAGGTCTTCGAAGTTGGCTTCTCTGTCGCCTCGGCTTATCCGTTCAGCTTCTTCCGCCCACCGACCCTGTAGTTCGGGAGAGAGGTGACGGACTATGCCTTCCAAAGTGTGCATGGCGTCTAGGTCAGCCCTGTAACCTAAATGGTCGAGGGCAATTGAGCAGTTCTGCATCTTGATCACCAGGTCGGCCATGGTGTAGACGTCGCCCTTGGTTCTCTTTGCCTCTGCCATCACGCCCTCTATTAGGTTACGGGCTACTTTGAAAGGTCGGCCAAACAAGTCTCTCAGAATCTTTCTTGCCCTTGTGTAGCCTTGTTCTGGATCGAGCATGGTGCACCCGTCGATAGCTTCTCGCGCTCGGCCTCGGCAGTAGTGAGTAAGGTAAAGAAGCCTTTGCCCAGGGTCGGTTACCTTGTTTTCAACGAACGTCTCGAACTGTTTAACAAACTTGCAGTATTGCTCAGCTCGCCCGTCGAAAACCGTTAACTCCACTCTAGGTAGATCGATCGATGGTGGTTTGTATTCGGCGACCGGCGTGGGGTTCCCTACCTTACTGCACTCTAACCTATCGGAAGTGTCGAAGTCACTGGTCTCATGCTCTCGCTGTTTCTGTGTACACTTCTCTGCTTCCTGCGCCTGTAGTCTAGCCGAAAGTAACTGTTGCTCTAGTTCTAGTATTCTTAGCTTATATAAATCGACATCCTTACGATCAATAGTGCTTTCAATAACACATGAGCTAGCACTGACAGGACTAGGCGATCTAGCATTAACTAAAGAATCACATGTACCCAAAACCTCCCCAGAGACTTGCCGCATTACTTCCTGTACAGGGTCGACTGCTTTTGATCCTTTTCTTGGCATTTTGCGTGAATTTTCCTCGTTCCAAATAAATCTATTGAGTATTGTTACGAACGTTTGAGCAATGCGTAGCCAAATTCGCAACGGATCCCGAAATCAGAAGGCGATTATCCGTGATAATTCTACGATACTAGATTATTAAAATAAACAATGACATAAACAATATACAAACCTCAATAATACGATCACAAAGTCTCAACAACGAGAAACCGAATAGCAGCGTGTGAGCAGACAGCACGTGCGTCACGCAGGTCCTGAACAAGGATGTCCCAAAATAGCGCTCTGGGCGCGAACACACAACAATTGGTCCAGAAAAACAACCAGTTCGTAAAGACAAGTCAATAGTGTATGGAAATGAGTGATGTTGGGAAAAAAACACTGAATCGCGAGGGAAAAAAGGGGGATTTTCCACGACCGGCTGTTACACTCAGTAATAAGGGAAAATATCGTGCCACTCCGCGTGACCATCGATCACACCATCAATACTAGATTAGTAGCTGCTAACGGAGAGCCAATCCAAACCACCGGGTCCGTAGTCGTAACTATCGTTCTCGGGAACCAGAAGTTGACTCAACAAGTAACTGTAGCACAGCGCCTGCCGTGGGATGTAATCTTGGGAGTAGACTTCCTCTCATCACATGGGGCCGTAATCGACTTGCCACATGCATGCATTTCTATAGACGGCAACCACATACCCTTCTCTAGCCACACACCGACTAAGCCGGAATTACTAAGCGTGGCACCTATGGATAAGTTAGAACGACTTTTACCTCATCCAGATTCAGTGGAAACCGAAGCAAGACAAAGGCTGAAGCTAACGCTTGTGGATTTTACGGATATCTTCGCGTGGGATGAAAAAGAAACCGGTCGAACCGGGGCGGTGCAAAAGTATATAGACACCGGTGATAGCCATCCCGTCCGCTCAGCACCTCGCCGAATCCCAATTCACTATCAGCAGCAGTTAGAAGACATGATCGGCGATATGCTAGAGAGAAAAATCACCCAACCATCGCAACCACCCTGGGCATCCCCTATCGTACTCGCAAAGAAGAAAGACGGTTCGCTTCGCCTCTGTGTCGACTACCGTCACTTGAATGCCATTACTAAGCGAGACTCGTTTCCGCTCCCTAGGATCGACCAGACCCTCGATGCATTGGGTGGCGCAAAATTCTTCAGTACCCTAGACCTAGCATCAGGCTACTGGCAAGTTGAAGTCCATCCCGAGGATCGCTGCAAAACGGCGTTCGTCATCCCATCCGGTTTATATGAATTCCAGACAATGCCCTTTGGACTAGCCAACGCCCCTGCAACTTTTCAACGGTTGATGAATATTGCCCTTCGTGGGTTGGTCCCCGGCAAATGCCTTGTTTATCTCGATGATATCATAGTCCACAGCCGCAGCTTAGATGAACACCAAGCCAACTTACAAGAAGTATTTAGTCGCTTCAGAAATTTGGGCCTGAAGTTGAAACCATCCAAATGCCATTTACTGCAGCGGGAAGTTAGCTTCCTAGGTCATATAATCTCCGAAGATGGTGTCCGATGCGATCCAAGCAAAACTGAACAAGTTCGTTCATGGCCGGTGCCCACCTCGGCTGACGAAGTCCGAAGCTTCCTAGGCTTAGCATCATATTACCGCCGATTCGTGGCCGACTTCGCCAAAACAGCTGAACCCCTAACTACGCTTCTACGAAAACAAACTCAATTCGTCTGGTCGGAAAAAGAAAATCGTGCTTTCGAAGACCTTCGGAGTAAGTTATGCACGGCGCCTATTTTGGTGTACCCAGACTGTTCCCCGAGGGCCGGATTATTCATCTTGGACACCGACGGAAGCGATAACTCAATCGGGGCGGTACTATCTCAGCAGCAACCCGACTCAACGGAACGTGTTATCGCCTATGCAAGCCGAACCCTGTCAGCTCGTGAGCGGAACTACTGCACAACCCGAAAAGAGATGTTGGCCCTGGTACATTTCCTAAAACAATTTCGCCCATACCTCTTGGGAAGGCGATTCCTTGTACGTACCGACCATAAGTCCCTGCTGTGGTTGCAGAATTTTCGCGATCCGGAAGGGTAGCTGGCACGCTGGCAGGAAATACTACAAGAATATGACTTTGAGTGTGAACACCGCACCGGCCGACGACATGGTAACGCAGATGCACTCTCCCGTCGCCCCATACGGAACCATGGCGATTGTCCGTCCTGCGTCACACCGATCTCCGCCGCTATTTCACTCCAGGCACCTGAACATCACGAATGGGCGACTCTGCAGTCCCGTGATCCCGATCTAAAGTTGGTGTACGACCGGTTAGCCCACAACGGCCTTCGACCATCCTCCTCTGAGATGGCTACCTCAAGCTACTTCGCTCGTTGTGTCTGGGCACTATGGCCACACTTGAAGATAGTAGATGGAGTGATGTTTTTTCAAAATGACCCCGACTATATGCGCCGGATCATTGTCCCCACGGGAGCCGTCGAAACCGTACTATCACGGCTGCACGAAGAGTTAGGCCACCCGGGACAAAACAAGCTCGAGGATGCAGCTCGTCGCAGGTTCTGGTGAACACATGATGCGAGATATAGCAACTTTTTGTAATGACTGTGCTGAATGTGGGCGTATCAAAAACCCCCGAAATACCACAAGGGCACCACTGCAGACAATGGCGGCCGGATTCCCGAATGAGATGGTTGGACTGGACCTAATCGAGCCGTTACCCCGGACACGTACTGGCAACCGGTATGTCCTTGTTATGGTAGACTACTTTACCAAATGGTGTGAAGCCATTCCACTGCCCAGTCCGGATGCCTGGACCGTTGCAAAAACAATTTTCACGGATTGGATCGCTCGGTGGGGCGTTCCATACCAACTGCATTCAGACCAAGGCTGCGCATTTGAAAGTGTTCTCTTCTGCGAAATGTGCCACATTCTCAACATTAAAAAAAGCGTACCTCGCCATACCATCCCCAAGGCAACGGCCTTGTTGAGCGTACGAACCGAACGCTGAAAGGACTGATCAAAGCATTCATACACCGTGAAACGATGGCTCAATGGGACACGACACTCCCTCGCTGTTTACTGGCCTACAGGGCAACAGTACAAAAATCGACCGGACAAACCCCTCATGGTATGGTCACTGGACGTGAGCTCCGACTGCCATCTGATCCGCGTTTACCAACTGCTGCCCCTGAGACACTATATGCGTCCTCATTTATTCGGCGAATGCATGCTAGCCTCTTCCGTGCCCACGAGCTCGCTCGCCCAGTGCGTAAAACAACAGCCGACAAAGTTCTACAACAGTGTGCAGTCGAAAGGCTCAACAAGGGTAGCCTTAGGTCCACTAACCACTGCAGACCACGGTGTTGTCTCTGATGACCAGGGCAAAGCAGACGCCCTGGGGGAATACTTTGGTAGTGTACATAGGATAGATAGTGGGGTACGAGTAGATCTGGCTCTGGCGCATCCTCCTCAGCTAAACGAGCTAGATATCTCAGAGGAGTGCGTGCGTAGGTACCTACAGGAGTTAAACAGCCACAAGTCAGCGGGCCCAGATGGCATTCATCCAGCTATCATCAAGCCGTTGGCGGATATCATAGCTCCATCGGTATGCAGACTGTACAGATCCACGTTGGACCAGGGTAAGCTGCCTCAGGACTGGAAAGTCGCGGCAGTCGTGGCAATACATAAGAGTGGGCCTAAGTCGGATGTGCAGAACTACAGGCCGGTAAGCCTAACCAGCATTCTCTGTAAAGTCCTCGAGAAAATCATCCGTGCCCATATCTGCCAGCACTTACTGCAGCACTCCATGCTAAGTCCGGCGCAGCATGGATTCCTGGAAAAGAGATCTTGTCTGACCAATCTCTTGTGCTTCTTAAATGGAGTAACTGGACGGCTGGATGAAGGTAAGCAAGTTGAGGTATGTTACCTCGACTTTAGCAAGGCGTTCGACTCCGTTAATCATCGTCTTTTGTTATGCAAGATGGAGATGTTCGGTATAGGTGAGCCAGTATTTAGGTGGCTGGAGGACGTCCTCTCCCGCAGGACGTTTTACGTCAAAGTGGGGGACAGGTGCCCCAGTTTGGTTAATGTCACCAGTGGTGTACCTCAGGGATCCGTCTTAGGCCCGGTCCTATTCTTGTTATTTAATAATGATCTGGCGTCCACCCTTCAATTGCCCAGCTTCATTTTTGCGGATGATGTGAAGATTGTTGGATCTAAGGGTAGGGTGGACCTGGGCAGGGAAATAGGTACCGTCCTGAACTGGGCTTACAAATAGGACTTACATGTGAACACTCAAAAATCCATCTGTTGTCAAAGGCAACAGGAAGCCTGTCATTCATGATCAAGGGCAGTTCACCATAGAAGCAGTAGGTAGGGTTGAAAACCCTGAGATCACCATCAGCAGTGACTTTAGATGGTTAGGGCAGTGCAATGCTGCCGCGCAATAGTCTCGTGTTGAGCTCTTTAGACCGCGATCAGTTTTATCGTGCCGGAAGCCGGAGGTGTTCGTACCTATTCACATGGCTATAGTACGACCTCACTTAGAAGTTAGCGCGCAGGCTTGGTCATCCTTCTACAAAAAGGACGCTGCCTGCCTCGAGAAATTGCAACGTCTCGCCACTCGAGTGATTGAGGGGAAGAGGGGTAAGACTTACGAGCAGAGACTCTATGAACTGAATATTTTCTCGTTGGAAAGGAGGAGTAGTCGAGGGGACCTCATAGAAACGTTCAAGGTAATGAAGGGCTTTTTTGGCCCTAGACCAGATATTCTATTCCAAGTGGCCCTAGATTCTAGAACAAGGGGATATGAAAAGAAGCTGATAAAAGCCCTGGCTAGGTTGATGGCTAGATCGCACTTCTTCAGCAACAGGGTTGTGAACAGTTGGAACGGTCCGCCTGGTGGAATGATAGGTCTGCAGACCGTCCAATCCTTCAAAGGTGCCCTGGATCGCAAGTGGTACGATATATTCCCTTGTAGTGAGCCTTGATTATGCCATCTATATGGATGACGGCTAGCACTGTGGTCCTTCTGGATTATGGTTTGATCGACTTTTCCCCTCATTGCATACAGTCTCAGTGAACACTCACTTTGCACACTTTCTCTTGCAGTTGACGTGCAATGAGGTTCTCCGTTTCCCTCTCATTTTTAGCGGGGATTCGACGAAATACACTTGGCAGTGATGGGTGCATAACTGGTGTGCATACCATCGAAGGGATGCTGGAGGCTGGATTGGCCGTGGCCATATCTGTCCTGTGCAAACTGAACTAAACTGACCTTGTGAGTTGCCGCGTGGTTTGAATTTTCGAATTGTGTAATACGCTCAGACAGATCGCCATTCCCATCTTTATCGGTGTAAGTGTTCATGCTTGTTGATGCACTTACTGAGCTCTGGCTCACCGAGTTTTCTTTCTGTCTTTGCAGATCGTACACGTGTAACCCCCAAGGAAGACACTGCATCCTGCATACTACAATTGCTCTCAGCGTTAAGCATTTTTGCATTGTTTGGTGGAATGACACACGTTATTTCGCCAAACTAATGTATCGTAATTAGTATTTCGGTACGCGTACTTTTTGAAGGGTTCACTCTCTTCAGAAGAGTTTATTCTTTTCAAAAACTGATTACACCTTTCGGTGTCCTTTTTGGTGTTTTTTGTTGGTGTCAGTGCAACTGATACCGGCTAACATCTTTTTGTGGCGCTTTTTCTAGTGTACCGTTTTTGTGGAACTTTTTAGTGTGCGGGTTTACTGCACTTGCCTTAGTGTACCGTTTGTGTCTGTTCAAAAGTTGTGTTATTGTCCCACGGGTGTTCGAGACGAAATGAATGGGACAGAGGTTGATCCCATTGGTCAGGCAGTAAGCTGTGGGAACAAGGAATGCACGGACCTGGTGCAAGATGAGGGAATTCAATGCGACCATTGTTGCATTTGGTTTCATCAAAAGTGCTCCAAGCTGGAAGAGAAAGACTTCGAGCTGCACATCAAGTACCCATCGCTCAAGTGGATATGCGCCCATTGCTTTGCGTTTGCAAGGGAGTGCTCGCGTATAATTTGAGGCGAGCTAGGGAAAGGGGACACGAACGTGGAGCTGGAACCAAGACTAGAGAGAGCCGTTTCGATCCATAGCCTAGAGGGAAAGGAAAACCGGGTGCCAGAGCACAAAAATAAAAAAGGCAACCCAAGCCAAAGGGCAAAGAAGGAAAAGAGGTAGCAGGATTCACCAACGTGAGGAAAAGCCTCCTGACGGAAGTGGAAGCCCTCAAGGAGCAGGTCAAACGCCTAGGTGCTGAGGTGCAGCGCATGAAGCGTGACACTGAGGTCATGGCAGACAGAAGTAGAAGGCTGCTACTTCATAACCTTAGGGAGAACATTGTAAAAGACGGTAGAATCAGGAAGGAGGAAAACCGCCGGCATGTGACTGAGGTTCTTAGGATGGCTGGCCTACCTCCCACGACACCAATAGTCAAGTGCCACCGAATAGGACTATGGCCTGGAGCACAACCAGCGCCGCCACGACCCCTGGTTGTTGTATTCCACAGTGTCTACTGGAGGGATATGCTGCTGTCCAGGGCGGAAGCAGTTGAGGGCAACACGCAGGCAATGGTTAGGGTTACACCTGACAGCCCAGCATTTGTGAAACCGGCTAATGCCATAGTCTCGCTGAGAACGGGCACACCTGATCTTAAGAGGCCGAAGCTACATATAGCGAAACTGGAGATGACTCCTCTTGGGAAGTCAACACCTAAGGCCCAAGGAGTAATCCAGGTACCAAAGGTGGCTTCAGGCTCCGGTATACAAAAAGCCAAAGATCAGAAAGTTCGAAAGACCAAAAAGAAGGGGACTCACAGGGCATTCAGTCCGGTTGGTGTTGAGAACGTGCAGCCAGCCCGATTCTAGAGGATACCCCCAAGAAGTCCTCTCTGGTGCACCCAGCGAAGTTGGAGGTATCAGAGGGAAAAGCCGAGGAAACCAGTTGGGCTAAGGTGGTCGCAAGACCATCCCGGCCCATCGGTACGGCGACTCAAAAGGGGGTAACGTCCTTTGTGCATGTCGAGCCTGACACTGGGGCGACGGGTGGAAAAGAAAAAGCCACGACACTCAGAGTCTCACTCGATATGCAAGATGCTGCACCGCCGACACCTTTAGAGGCAAAAAACGGGGCATCACCTTGGAGATTGCGCCCGGGGATACCCTAGCCCTAGAATTAGCAATGAAGTCAGTAACGAGGACCAGGGAACCGTCAATATGGTACACCAACACCTGCAGTCTCCCGGGAAAAAGAGGGGAGTTGACGGCTAGGATCGCAGAGTCTGAGGTCGTAGCGTTGACGGAAACTTGGATAAAGCCATATACTGACATGCGCTTCCAGGGATACGCTGCCTACAGACAGGATAGAACAGATGGAAGGCAGGGGGGCGGAGTGGCACTTCTAATACGGACCGACATAGGCCATTGGGAGGCTCCGTTCAACTTAGTCTCTGGTAATGTACAGGTCAGATCCTGCTTTATTAGGATCGAGGGGCGTACAGTATGCATTATCTGTATATACAGGGCACCGCTAGCCACAGATGAGGAAGATGTTGAGCTCTTCCAAATGCTGGATGCGGTGCTGGCACAGACAAAGGAGTTCATCTTATTAGGGGATCTCAATCTACCCGAAATTAACTGGGAAAGCGGGATCGCACCAAGGGGATCAACGGGCGACAAGTTTCTGCAGTGGGTCCAGTTACATGCACTCACGGAGCATGTGACACAGGACACTAGACACAGAGGTGAACAGCACCCGTCTTTCCTTGACTTAATCATAACACGGCACCATCAGGACATTAAGGAAATTAAGTGGGAAGAGCCACTTGGAAAAAGGGATCATGTAGTCCTAAGGGTCACACTAAAACTAAGCAAGGCGCCGAAGGAAATCGTGTTACGTCGGCGCTATGGGAGAATCAAAATAGGTGAACTGAAGAAGGCGGCGGAGGAAATTCAGTGGACACCGAGACACACAAATGCCTCCGTAGAGGAACTTTGGGAGACCATCAAGATGGGGCTACTCGAACTTACAGATGAGTTCGCACCCCTGATGGTGGCAAGCAGTAGAAGTCTACCCCCATGGTGGAAGTCAAAGGTCCGCAAGGCCATAGTTATTCGTAGGCAACGATGGGCGGCGTACAAGCTGTACAGAACTCAGGGGGCATGAAATAGCTATAAGATGGCTAGGAACAGGGCTCAAGAGATCCAAAGAGTGGAGAAATATGCTTTCGAGCGTCGGTTAGCGGCGTCGGTCCGCACAAACCCAAAGCGATTCTACGCCTACGTGCAATCTCACAAACGTATGAGAGAGAGCGTAGCAACTTTGGAAGGAGCACAGGGACGACTAGCTCTAAACAACGAAGACAAGGCTGACACGCTCTTGGAATTCTTCAAGAGCATATATCGACCAGAAAATAGTTTGGAGGAAAGAATGGAGGGCCCACAGGCGCCTCCAATACCCGAACTTACTGTAGGAGAAGAAGTGTACGCGGAGCTGCAAACGTTGAATAGAAATAAAGCAGCAGGTCCAGACGGGATTCATCCAGCAATCGTACAGCCTCTGGCCGAGGTCCTGAAGGCTCCGGTGACGAAGCTGTATGAAACGTCACTTAGAGAGGGAATTGTGCCGGGAGACTGGAGGAGAGCAACAGTGGTAGGCATTTACAAGAGTGGACCCCGGCAAAAGGCGGAAAATTACCGGCCGGTTAGCTTGACTTCGGTACTGTGTAAGTGCCTGGAGCGAATAGTCAGGAAGCAGATCTCTGGGCATTTGGTTCAACACAACCTCATATCAAATGCTCAGCATGGGTTTGTGGCAGGGCGATCCTGTCTGACGAATCTCCTGCTGTTCCTCGATGAGGCAACCAAGCGTCTGGACGAAGGGCAATCGATTGCGGTCTGTTACTTGGACTTCAGCAAGGCATTTGATTCCGTGAACCACAGATTTCTGGACGTCAAACTGCAGTCCATGGGAATTGTTGGAAAGGCAAGACAATGGATAAGTAGTTTCTTAGCAGGGCGAACCTTTAGTGTTAAGGTGAGGAGCCATGCTTCAAAACCGGAAGGTGTAACAAGTGGGGTGCCACAGGGCTCGGTGCTCGGCCCTCTGCTCTTCCTCATCTTCATCAACGACCTAGCACGTGGGCTTACAAACCCCACCTTTATGTTTGCCGATGACGTCAAGATAGCGGGAGTAGATATAGAACTTGACGTGTTAGCAGTACAAAACTGGGCACGCAAATGGGACCTTCCACTAAACCTCACCAAGTGTCAATGCTTGACCACAAATACAGGGGCTAGTGAGATTAGTGTGGGTTCGTTGCAAGTGGTCTCGCAGGTCAAAGACTTGGGCGTTATAATGGACAAAAGCTTTAAGCCGTCAAAGCAGTGCACCTCAGCAGCCAATACGGCCAGGAGAGAACTCTTTCGAGTTAGATCCATTATGTCGTGTAGAGATCCGGAGATATTCGTTCCGATATATCAGGCCATAGTTAGGCCGCATATGGAGTACTGCGTGCAGGCCTGGGCACCGTACTACCAGAAAGATATCGACTGTCTGGAGAAAGTGCAAGGGCTAGCCACTAGAATGGTGGCTGGGCAAAGGGGGTTTAACTACACAGAGCGTCTCCGTGCCCTAGACCTATTCTCGATGGAAAGACGGCGCATTCGCGGGGATTTGATAGAAACCTTCAAGGCAATGAAAGGACTGTCAGGAATAAGTCGAGAAGACCTATTTTCTCTGATCCCCGAGAGAGGCACAAGGGGGCATAGCCTTAGATTACAAAGGAAACATTCGAGGCTCCAAATTATGGCGAAGTACTTCTCAAATAGAGTGGTACCCTATTGGAATAAGCTCCCGGAAGAGGTCATAAATACCACAACAGTGAAGGCCTTTAAGAAAGCAGTAGACCTATGTTAGGTGGCAGTATACCCCGAGTTATGTTGAGCAGCTTTTAGGGTCAGTAGCAATTTACTTATTGTTTCCACCTTACTCTGCCAGGGCTGATACTGCACAAAATTTCTGCCTTCCAGAAAAAGAAAATCACGCAGTGTTGGGAGCTACGGAAACGCGCCGACAACACAACTATCTGGACACACGATTGGCTCTAGCCACACCAAGTCATGTGCAAACTGAACTGAACTGAACTGAACTGAACTGAACTGAACCTCTAATGGCGCCGTTTTGGTGTCTTGCGTTACGGTAACCAATATTTCCTTAGCACTCGTTTCGGGTCCATCGGCGGTTACGCGGAATGTCCTAATGTAGTTATAACTGACAGTTCAAGCACAAAAATATCCGTTGCCCGGTTACAGTCGTTGGAACGCAGTAAAAAGTTGTATACCGTTGTCTGCGACATAACCATCGTTTTCATTTGTGTACGAACTTCAGTTCAGTTCAGTTCAGTTTGCACAGGACTTGGTGTGGCTAGAGCCAATCGTGTATCCAGATAGTTGTGTTGTCGGCGCGTTTCCGTAGCTCCCAACACTGCGTGATTTTCTTTTTCTGGAAGGCAGAAATTTTGTGCAGTATCAGCCCTGGCAGAGTAAGGTGGAAACAATAAGTAAATTGCTACTGACCCTAAAAGCTGCTTAACATAACTCGGGGTATACTGCCACCCAACATAGGTCTACTGCTTTCTTAAAGGCCTTCACTGTTGTGGTATTTATCACCTCTTCCGGGAACTTGTTCCTTAGCTGCAGGACGTGCGTACATACTAACCCAGCTGGGGGAACCCGTATACTTCTCCATCCCTTGACTAGCCTTGGAATACCCCACCATCAGTTTGCTCGGTTTTCCGTGCCTACTTTCATCCAAATTCTCTGTGCTTCAAAATGCGCACAAACACTCACTACTGATGACCTGTTCGATAATCCCACTTTTAAACACTGATTTTCGACCTGGATACCCAAATTGGATACCCACCTAACAAAGTAACCACCCCACATGTTCTCAAATGGCAACCAGACACGATCGAGATTGTGCTTCGCAGCAATACATTGGCCGGCGATAGCCATTTTGAAGCGGTCAAATTCCTCCTTCGTCGAGGAATACACAAAGCATCCCATCCAACGATAAAGCCGTCGTTTTTCATTCAGTGACAACCCACTGCAGTTTAAGCAATGCCGCCTCATGTATTTAATAACAAACGGCGAAACACTACGCTGCTGTTTGGACAATGCTGCTTCAAAGCGTTATACTGTGCTAAACTCTGATCTACGATAGTCGTCTTCGCGTTGAGAGAACCGGGTAACCGGTCTCTCATTTCCCTGATAGCGCGGTCACGACTAACACCACTCTCGTTTGGGAGAATGGCATAAACAATGGACCAGCCCAACCCTCTTTCGTCCACATTCATGGCGTGCCACCAAGTGTAGCCATCCTAATCCAACTGATAAGTCGCATCGGCCAACAGGACGTCATCTAACCTATCCACCAACGGAATGGCCGTTCGTGGAATGAAGAATGCACACCTCTGTTATTCAACCTTTGTCTTCTGTCCCTAACCATCCCTCTTTACCCCATCTATCCACCCATAATGCTCCCACTGATAACACGGTCGAAACTCGCAACGATTCACTGTCAAATAGTATCGGGAATAATCCTCTGTCTGGTAACTCACATTTTCTCAAGCCCCGTCAGCCTCTGAATCTCGGCTCCTTCAACGTGCGTACACTCATGCAGGCCGGTCAACAGGCGTGCCTAGCCCTCACAATGAACTCTCTGAAGATTGATGTTTGCTGCTTAAGTGAAACGCGTATACAGGATTCGAGCAATGTAATTCAGCTAACTGCTCCTGGTATCTCATCGAGGTATATTCTGCGCACCTCAGGAGACGAAGCAGTTAGAGCTGCGGGTCAAAGTGGTGTAGGAATAGTCTTGACTGAGAAGGCTGAGGATGCCGTTTTAGACTGGATCCCTGTGAACAATCGTTTGTGCTGTGAGACTCCAATTGTCAGTTGGCGTTCGAAAAAATAGTTGTGTTAAGTGCAGTTTGTTTGTGATCTCGGTGTACGCCCCAACGGACTGCAGCTCAGACTTGCAGAAAGATGAGTTCTATGATGCCCTCTCCACTCTCGTTCACAGCAGTAAAGGTTCTGACATTGTAGTGCTAGCTGGTGACTTCAATGCACAAGTTGGCAAACTTAGTGTGTCAGAAGCCTGTTTGGGTGGGCGTTGTGCTTTATCTGCTGAGCGTACAGATAACGGGGATAGGCTTCTCCAGTTTTGTGTAGACAATCGATTGTTCTTGTCTAGCACCAATTTCCGACACAGCTCGCGTCGCACAGCGACATGGCACTCTAACTCTACAGGTACTTCGAGTCAAATTGACCATATCGCCGTAAGCTACTGATGGGCCAGTTCTGTTCAGAACTGTAGATCCTACTGGTCCACGTACGTAGAGTCGGGTCATGCCTTAGTTTTAATTCGATTATCTCTCCATCTCCATGGTCATCGTCGCAAACCGCAAACCCGATTAGCGGTGCAACGTTTGTGTGATCCAGAAGTTTGCACCCGATACGAGCAGAAGTTAGCACATGAGCTAGGATCCACGGAGAACAGTAATGTAGATGAGCATTGGGCTCATATCAAACAGGCGATGCACTTTGCAGCAGGTTTTGCCTGTGGTCCTCGATCCGTTGTCCATCAAAGACACTGGATCTCGCAAGAGTCGTTGAGTATAATGGAGCAAAAGCGTCAGCTTTCGAACCGTAAGGAGATGAATAAGATGCTGAGAAAGCTGCACAGACAAGTTACGAAAAGCCTTAAGAAGGATCGCGAAAATTGTTGGGTCAAGGTAGCCGAAGAAATGGAAATAGCAGTTGCTTCAGGTAACATTCAAAGACCGTTCAAACTTAATCGTGACACCGATGAACGGCGCATCCAGGTCAGTGAAACGATTTGCAATAGAAATGGAGAACCCATCCATAACAAACAGCAAAGGCTTGACCGATGGGCCGAATACTTCAAGAAACAGTTTAGCTGGCCGCACGCTAGTGTAGTTACTCCCGTGTCGACAACTGCTAGTCCTTGGGTGGTATCACTTGAGCCCCCATCAGAAGTGGAAGTAGAGTCATGTATTCGATTACTAAAGCGAGGGAAAGCGGCAGGTCCCGACGAACTTCCTCCAGTTCTTTTCAAACTGGGTGGTGAGGCGTTGATAAAATCACCCACCGCCTTGCTCCGTGACATTTGGAACGAGGAGCGTATTCCGTTAATATGGAGTGAGTTATTGATTGTTCCCATCTTCAAGAAGGGAATACGCAATGACTGCAGTAATCATCGTGGGATTAGCTTAATCCAGATAGTCACCAAAGTATTAGCTTCGATTTTGCTGCATCGTCTTACACCGGCTCGTGAGAGGAATGTCCGCGAACAGCAGGCAGGATTCCGCCCAGGTCGAGGATGCATCGACTAGATTTTTACTCTTCGCCGACTACTTGAAACGCGTCACACGCACCGCCGACCGACAATAATGATTTTCTTAGACCTGAAAGGCGCCTTCGATTCAGTTGATCGAACATCGCTTTTCAGTGTTCTTCATCGAAAAGGTATGCCCCAGAAGTTCGTGAACCTAATGAGATCATTGTATTCTCATACTTCTGGCCGCGTTAAGGTTTACGGTGAACTATCCGGTCGGTTCGAAACGACCAGTGGTGTTCGGCAGGGATGCCCTTTGTCTCCATTCCTTTTCAACTTCGTCATGGACGAAATAATGGAGTGTGCGCTGCAAAATCTTCAGGATGTAGGCGTCGAACTAGGAAATAGTGAAAAGCTATGTGACCTAGATTACGCAGACGACGTTGTCTGCTTGTTCGAATCCACGAAACATGCTCAGCGTGCACTAGATAATCTCGCAAGAGCTGTAGCTCCATTCGGCATGCGCTTTGCACCTTTAAAGTGCAAGGTGATGTTACAAGACTGGAGGTCAACGATTCCGAGTTTGATGCTCGATGGGGAGATGCTGTCAGTTGTCGACCACTTCACCTACCTCGGTAGCTGCGTGACGACGGATGGGAACACAGTAGTAGAGGTGAGTACGCGGATATCCAAGGCTCGAGCGGCGTACGCTGGACTGAAGCACTTGTGGCGTCCATCTGATATTTCACTGAAGTTGAAAGGTCGTGTATACTGTGCCTCAGTGCGTTCAGGTTTGTTGTATGGTTGCGAAACTTGGAGTCTGCGTGCTGAAGATATTCGTCGTCTTGAGGTTTCCGACCATCGATGTTTACGTATTATCGCTAGGATTGGGTGGAATAGCCGAGTAAGCAACGATGAGGTGAGAAATCGAGTATTGGGTACTAATTCAGAGAACGTTCTGCCACAGCGTATCCGACTTAGTAGACTTCGTTGGTTGGGACACGTGTTATGTATGGCAAACACACGTCTACCGTACCGTGTCCTATTCTCCGCCCCTCCTAGGGAGTGGAAGAGACCACGTGGAGGTCAACAGATGACGTGGCAGTGAGGAAGGAGAAAATGTACAGCAAACTTAGGAAAAGTAGATGCTTCACGTCTTTGTGGTTGGGGTCCAAAAGATCCGTCAACCAGTTGGCTGGAGACACTGAAGGATATGGCGGCGAACCGCGAACAGTGGCGATCGTGTTGTCACTTTCTATCGAATCAGAACGACTGATCGATGTGTGTTTGTACAGTTAGACTGTATTCCGTGAGTTGGCTACTAGGGCATTCTTTCCTTTTCCCACCCATGTAGGTCCAGTCCCTGTTCATCTTGTATATTCATACTTTCTAATTCAACGTGCAAGATGGTGAGAAAGGCAGTGGTCAGTGGGGCTCGCCCTACTGTTTAACGCTGTACGATGATGATGATGATGATGATGATGATGATGATGATGATGATGATGATGATGATGATGATGATGATGATGATGATGATGATGATGATGATGATGATGATGATGATGATGATGATGATGATGATGATGATGATGATGATGACCGTCTTTGAACATAGACGAAGGCAACGCATCCAGTCCGGCAGCCTCATGTCGTTTAAGATAGTTTATATCGCGAAGAACCTCCGTTCCTGACGGAGGACTGGTATCTACAACAAGAGATGTACCCATTGCGCTAGTGATCCATCCTGAATAGGATAAAGGCCAAATAAACTGCTTCTCGAAATGCTCTACCAAGCGAATTAGACGACGCTCCTGAGTTTGAATCAGTGAGCTGTTCACTTCCTTGATCAATTCGCTAACGCCTGGTTTACGTGAACCGGTTTGTCTAATCAGACGGAAAAGGTTGCGGCTGTTGCCAATCGCCGCGGCATTTTCCATCTCCCTACACTTCACAATCCACCACTACCCACTGTCATTTCTCAGGCTCCGAATCAGTTGGTGTTTAAGACATCTCCGTGCCTCATCGTATCTGGAATCCGGAAGAGTCATTCTGCGCACACCTTACAGTGCAATAAAGGATGCAGATATCCATCGTTTCTGTGTGTGTCTAGTTGTTGAACCTTGAGTATTATCAGCAGCAGCACGTAGAGCCTGTTTGATCTTTGTCCATTGCTCTTCTGGATCCTGGGCATTTGACTGCATCGATAACCTGGTGGATAATTCTGTTCGGAAAGCAGGTCGTTGGTTATCGGCCAGTAGCAGCTGCGGAGGACGGTTAGCTTTGGTGTTGCTCCGGCCACGAACGAGGCGCAAGTTGAAGCGCGCGCAGACAAGGGCGTAATCAGTGTCTACAGACGTGGACCAAAATGATCGGCAGTCTTGAATTGATCTGCACCAGCGGTAACCGACAACAATATGGCCGATTTGAGTCCCATGCTGTGAAGGCGCAGGAGGACACCAGGTTAGCAGGTGTTGCTTTTTGTGCGAGAAATTTGTACTCGCTAGGAATAGTCGACGATCAGAACATAGTTGAGTGAGTAGTTCGATCGGCTGGAACACAATATTGGCCTCCCATATTCCTCTCCGTCTCGTCTAGGCGTTCGACTTGAGCATTGGAATCACCAGCAACAACCATGATGTCCGTAGAGCGCACGCTACGGAGCAGTTGAGACAAATCCTGGTAGAACTTGTCTTTAGCCCCAGGAGAGCTACAGTCAGTTGAGGCATGCACAGAAACGACAAACAGGCATCGGCGCTTCAGTCTAGTGCTGTTGACGTTCACAGAAACATTCAACCCAACTGCACACAGACGGCCGCTGACTGGGATCCATTCGAGCAGTGCACGCTCAGAGCGATACCAAAGCCAGCCTGACCATGAGTACTGGATACCGAATCACCCGACATGTGAAGAGTGAAACGAGAATCTGAGCTTGTATCAGGGGAGCGAATAGTAACACTGAAGTTGGGTCTTGTGTGCGTGTTTCGGAGACACAACACACGTCTTTGTTAAAGGTTTCATGAGTCCTAGCTAGGATAACCTATTGCCCTGGGCAGCCTGTTCATTAAATAAATGAAAACGATGATTACGTCGCAGACAACGGTTTACAACTTTTTACTGCGTTCCAACGGCTGGAACCATAACGTACGTTGGGAAACGGATACTCTTGTACCTGAATGGTCAATTACTACTGCATAAAGTAGTTACGGTGTAGCAGTACGTTGAAGACGTTTGTTGTGCACACAACAAAGTTCCACTCGATAATACGTGAAGGATATCAGTAGTGCACCTGGATGAGTGCGAATCCAGTTTTCTGTCGTAACGCTTGCATAAACGCATAAAGACGGTAAACTCTGTTGAAAAACACGAAAATCTTCTTCAAAACTCTTTTAATACGAGTACCTGTCACGAACAGCACAGCTTGCCGCTCTAGAACCAGCCGGAATAGCCATGACAGCGAACCGAGATGAACGACTGCAACATTCGACAACACTGTTTGTACACTGCTTTGTGTTCAACTAAAAAAAAATCCAAAACACATCCCACCAATCATCCTCATTGTTTCCAATCGGGAAACCATCAAGGAAAAACCGTTTCCTGAAGTACGGAGCTATATGGTCAGTATGAACATATTTAAAGGTGGGCCATACAACACTATCGTTTTCCTCATTGATTTCCGCAGACTTTACCGGGAGGTACCCGTCCTTCCCCCGAGTGTCTCCTAATGGAAACTCGCTTTCGATTTTATCATAGTTGCAAGGTCCCCGGTAGCGTTCTGACAACGTGCCGGTAATCGATGGACAAGGATATAACTATCGTAAACGATAAGGCATTCAAAAGGAAACTTGACCAATCTTTGTTGGAGCTATTTCGTTCTGCTCAATCTTGAGTTAAAGTCAACGGGTAAATTAAGGCGAGGCTCATTCGGGAAGGTTCCCGCTGTCTCTAACATGGAAAATGAAGGGTGAAGGAATAACTTATAAAAGCCAAATCCACCCTTTCCATTGCATTCATGCGTAAACGTTATACAAATGCAAAAAAGTGATTGATACGTTTGCAATATGTCAAGATCTTCGTACGTGAAAATTTACACTGGTTGGTGATTATACAGCATGTTCTACACAAAGTGCAAAACTGTGGGCGCATGCTTGACCCAATACAAGGTTCAGTTCATATGTAAACATGCAGTTATCCATAACATACAGACTGAAATACTACAGAAGTATAAGGAAAAATATAGAGAAGAACCATGTGGATTGAAATATACCTAGAAGCAGTGCCCAAATGTTGGGCACCGAAGTCTTGGAGTTGTAGCAGCTCTTTTCTGACTCCAAGCTCATTTCAAATACAATTACGAGCTTAAAGCTTAGGTGCGCCTTGTTTAAGAATAGGCGTCTGTAGTTAGTTCTACTATGGGAACGATAGCCGCTCCCCAGGAGCTCATCCAATCCGGGTACCTTGTCTTCTACCAGCTATAAGTAGTCTTACATCTCGAATCGTTTTTCGTAGTCACATGAAGTGGCTTACAGTCAGATGCCATTGTACTTCAAAGTACTTACCCACATCCCGGACACATAGGCCAACTTCAGAAGTCCTGTAGGGCATTTGAGTGTCTCTCATCAGTCATCCATTGAGGTACGTAACTGGTCGATCAAAAGTTGACCAGTCTCTTTGAAAGGTTAGAAATTCAGGTTAACTTCAGTTCCTCAAGTCGACTGGTTGTTTGAAGTCTGCTTGTTTTAGTCAACCTTGTGCCGTCCTAAAATGGCTCATCGCCATTTCTTTCCACACGGTTCCGGAAACAAGGCGCCCTCTGGCTCGTCAGCCCCGATCGTTAACTCGCCTAGCCTCCTTTCTCCTATCAGCTCAACAGGACAAACAATATAACTTCTAAATCCATCTACGCCTATCATTTTGCTTATTTCGATCGTTAGACGGGAATCATATTCGCATACATCGCTCGTGCATCCAAAAAGTAATACACGGGTATATAGCTAAAACCCAAATATTCCCGAATCTTGTGTTTATCTTTTTATCTGAATTTTTCCAATGAGATGGGAGATAGTTCACTGGGAATTGAGACAATGGGTGGGAATTCAGGATAAAAACTTGATAGTATCTCGTTTCTGGTATTGCCAGTGAGCTGGAAGATAGATCGCCGGACAACAGGAGACGGTTCAGTTATGCGGGTATATGGGATGTTTAGGAAAAGTAGCACCTCTGAGTTGGTAGACTGTCGTGCCCCTCGGGGTACCTTCCATCTCTTTGCTCTCTATCACCTGCCCATCTCTCACCTGTAGCTCCACGAAACTGAGGCATGCACCAATGGCCACACCCCGGGCAAGCCGCTCGACAGGCGGGCCAAGCCAGGTTGAGGGTAACCGATGCCCAAAAAAATCAGTGAGACGGCGCCTATCATGCGAAGAGGGATACTCCCGCATAGGCGGATGGGACCTGCCGGGATCCAATGGCTACCAAGGGAATCCATCCAATCAACAGGGTTGCGTAGACCCCTGGATCTAGGTGACTTCTACTGAATGACGAACGTGCTCCCAGAGAGCTACCTTGCAACCGTGCACCAAGATCATCAGGACGCGTTGGGCGTCCAAGAGGCGTACGGACCGCTCGTTCGATCACCGGATCCCAACACAAAAACTCCCTGTTATCCGACAGGTAGCACTTGGCTGTGCACAGGCTGGAGTTGTTACCTCGAGCAAAAAGTCGAGTGATGTTCGGAATGCTACCTCGTACCAAATTCCCAATACCCTTCATGACAAGTTCCCTTCCACTCGGGACATGCATGAAGCCGGCTCATCCTCTCACAGGAGCTAGCCGCATAACAGTAAGTAAAGTAAGTTCCGTCTTGCGGCATTTCATTTGGATTGCTTAGGGAAAACGACTTCCTTTTGAACAATCCACCGGGAATCCCCATGATGAATTTCGAAGGCAATCTGGACGCTTGATCTGTCTCACGACGGTCGCAGTTCAAAAATCTCGTCTTGTGATTTCCGCTAAACGAAATGCCAAACTGGAGCCTCTCCTGTTGTCCGGTGATCTACGAGCTCATCGACAATACAAGACGCAAGATGCAGTCAAGACTAGTATCCTGAACTCCGCGTTGTCCAGTGAGTTGTCTTCCAGATCACCGGCAAAGTTCAGATACAAAAAATGCAGGATCCGGGAGTGTTTAGGCTTCAGCCTCGTACCTAAACTGCCGCAGTTGTCCCTGGTACTGGCCCTCAGTTTTGCAGCTCTCTTCATTTCAGCGGAGCGACTAATACAGAAAAACAGATACCTTGTGAACCGGGGACAATGGGACACTAGCCTTTAAGACTTCAAGACTTCATGATAGAAAATCCGTTTATAGGAAGAACGGCAATGCCAGTTAATCGTACCTCAGTTTTCTCCGGAGGCACCACAGTCACTGGCATTTGTATGAGGCATAACTAATTTAGCAAACTGTGGAATGGTATTCTCTTTTGGCTAAACAGGACATGGTTACGGTTTATTATCTGCGCATTAATGCGCTGTGTTCGACGCGTGAAAGATTTCCTTTTATCTGAGGACCCGCATCGTCGGAGTCGTCTGTAAATAACACGGGATACCTGGAAGACTGATGCTACCAATACTACCGACTACATATAAAAAATGTCAAACGTGGTCGACCATTGTGAAAACTTTATGCAGTGAAAAATATCACTGCTTTGTTCTTATGTCACTGCGCTACTGAAATGTCCGACGCCGTATCACTGGACAACTATATTGATTAGAAAACTGAAATTAAGTGATGGGAATGGAAACCCATAATGCAGCTACCCTTCAGCGTTGAATAGTATGTGGCTAACGATGATCCACTAGAACAAACTTTTTACGTAAATGTAACGCAATTTATGGTCACATTTCTTAAAAAAAAATACATTCCCACGAATTTTTTGGTAATTCCTTTCTGTATATATGTATTGAAGGAAATTAGCAATATATATATATATATATATATATATATATATATATATATATATATATATATATATACCAAGCAAACCAGGCGGATATCAATATTACGAACGGGATGTGTGCGACTTGGGTAGGTGTTATCAACTTAGGAATGCCACTTAGTATTAAGAAAACAAATGCAGATGAGTACGTAGATTTTCGCCTGCCCACCGTTTATTGCACCGGTACCGGCACGGGACAGTTGCTACAAATGAACTCAAAACTCTGCTCCGACCCGATACAGCCCATTAGGTTGCGTTTAACACGGAGTACTGTTGCGCACACTTTCATTAGCAGAACAGTCGTGTTTTTTTGCGCGAAACTGGTGGTACCTGAGAGGAAATGTGTCTGACCCAGGACACGGGTGCACAACACTACCTAATAAGTACTGTGTTGTATGGATTGGTGATCGCTGAGCTTGGCATTTAGGTTGCAACAAGAACTGTGATCAATCTTCTCCTCACCGTGTATGTTTAGGCGAATCAAAAAGCTTGCCTGCGGTCCAAGCTAGATTTAGGCCAGTGCGCCAGATACCTTGACATAAAAAATATATCTGTGTGGACATGCTGATATGCTCTACTTGTGTTTACCAACTAGTGAAAATGATACAACTTGAAAGTGTGCCACAGAGTAACTCTGACTGAATGTCGATTGAAATTTTCGGCCTATAGTAACTTATTATACTTCGATTTGTTCCGCTTTGAACAACTTGGAATTGCTTGGGCGCAGCCGGGTTCGTAGCGCTGTAATGTGGGGTTACCGGCCGACCAAAGCGATTCAGCTAATGCTTGCTTCTTAGTCATGTTTTAATCTCCACTAATCTATTTCAACGACATGTAGCTCCCGCAACCCCGCCCCTCAAAACAGCCAATTTGGGCGTTGAATTCCCTAACGGTGACCACCACATCTGGAAAACGCACGCTTCGGAGCAGTTGAGACAAATCGTGATAGAATTCCGTTTTTGGTTTTAAAGGAACTACAGTCAGTGGACACATGCACGGACACGACGAACAAAATGGATGCTTCAGTTTCTTGTTGCACACTAAGTGAATTACAGTAAAAAGGGTAAACCCCATAGTTCGATAACACACTGTAAGAGGAGTCTATAGGAAACATTCACGTCAAAACCAACTTGTTGATTCCGCTTTTGAAAAGTGAATGGTTGTAAATGAGTAGAAAAACAGAGAGGAGGTGTTCCATAGCTTAATCGTCCAGGGTAAAAAAGAAGACTGAAAGCTCGAGGTCAGAGATCGAGCGACAAAAACCTGATAAGGGTGACTAGCTGCCTGTGTTTGGAATTGGCGCTGAAAAATAATTGGATTAGGAACAGCCAAGGCAAGCTCGGAGTATCAAAGTCCGTAATAATAACGGTAGAATAGGGACAGTGAAGCAACTGCCCGGCTATTGGGAAGTGACTGTGAACTGGGTGTTAAAGCGGTCATTTGCCAAACGAATGGCTTTACGTTGAACCCGGTCGATAAGAGATAAAGAAGGCGAAGCTCCACTCCGTAGGTGATAGCAGTATTCGAGTGTGGGACGAATTTGAGCTTTGCACACTAAGAGGAGGTAGAAGGGTTTGAAGAAATGTCTGGTGCGGAGCAGAAAATCAGCCTTGCTTGCAGTACGAGAAGCAAGCGAACATACGTATGAAAACCAAGATAGAGAGAAGACGATCGAAAGACCCAGGAAATGCATCGGGCTGGAGAAACGAACGGGAGCGGCATCAAAATTTAAGTGGGGAGTAAAGCGATGGTGTTTGAGAGAAATTAGGAGGTGTTTTAGAAACACCGAAGAGAATACGATTTTGAGAGTCCTAAGAGGTTTGTCTGCGGCTTGAATTGAGCGGTGTTACAAGGGCATATCGGCGGCAGTCGGTGGTGGTGGTGGCATGGTGGGCGATGGCGTACGGAAGAGTGTGATGAAAGGTGACGCCATCGGCAAAAGCGTGGATGGGGTTGTGAGTGGTGAATAAGAGATCACTAATGAAAAGCAGGATGAGTAAAAGTACAGAACCTTGGGGAACAATAGCATTCATAGGAAAAGGATGTGCTTATGCCGCATCGACACGAACGGAGATGGTCCGGTTACTGAGACAACTCGACGTCCACGAGACAGTCGCTGGAAGAAACCCAAAAGTGAGCTGTTTAGACAGTTAACCCTTATGCCAGAAACGGTCAAAAGCCTTTGATATGTCTAGTGAGACCAGGTGTGTTTCTCCATGGTTATCAAGTGGCGCTGGTCAGGAGTGCAAGGCCGTAGCTAGTAGTAGGTTGGGACCCACATTGACTGTCTCTTGGAAGTCCTTCACGTTCGAGAAACGGTCGCAACTGGTCGGAAATTATGACCCTTATGACTTTCAAATTGACAAAAGTTAGAGAAATAGGACGGTAGTTGTTTGGGTCGAAGGAGTCGCCGTGTTTGGGAATAGGAAAAAGTACGGTTTCCGTGGGATAAGAAACGTACCAAATTAGACAGAAGAGCAAAAAAGATGACGTAAAGTTGGTGCTATCTCTGTGGCGCACATTTTCAAAACGAACTGTGGAATACTATTCGGACCAGGTGGTTTATCTTGGTCGAGTGATTGTTAGGTCTGGCAGACCTTTCTGGTTATGATAAGAAGAATAAAAGAGTGGCTAGTAAGAGTGGTTGGAAGTGAAAGAATAGGAGAGCTGGGTAAAGTGGAAATGGAGACAAGCCAGGAAGCAAAAAACCTCGGCTTTCTTGTGGGGCTCACAGACTAAAGAACCAGAGCCGTTAGGGGTGGTAAAGAAATTGGAGGGGCAAACATTATAGGAAGCGGCTTTGAAGAGAGACCAAAATGATCGGCTACCAGTAGCTGAAGAAACTAGATGGTAGGCTTTGTGGCGGATGAAACGATCCTTGACTTTCTGAATGAAAAGCGAGCATTTATTCCTGGCCTGCACGAAGAGACTACGACATTGGGGAGTATCGGAGCGGTACCACCGTCGGAATGCTAAGTTATTTAAACACAAAGCTTAACTGGAGGCGTGGGTAAACCGCTCAGGAGAATGTAGTATGCCGGGTTTGGGTAAGTGTGAAATAAAAAGAAGCATGCATCGGAGAACAGTCTCAGTAAGGTTTGGAACAGAGGAAGAAACATCAGAAGTGAAGCAACAGTCATCTCAGGGATAAGAGGCCAGAAAATCACGAAAACCGTCCCAGTTGGCTGAATCGTAACGCCAAAAGATGCATCTCTAGATGATAGAGAAGGAGGTATGACAGTGGTCCGATGAACCAAGTGGAGAAGGAGAGGTAATGCCAGGGAATAAGGAGGAAAAGGAAGTGAGAAGATCGATCGCCAGCCCGATCGCAAATGCGTGTGGGGAAGTCAAGAAGTTGATTTAGATTGTTGACCAAAGCGGAAGCTTCGGCTTCGCGTCCCATAGCGGTAGTGTCAGAAGAGTGCAAAAACCAGTTCTTATTGTGGACATAAAAGTCATCAAGAATGGTAACTTGGCCATTGGGGTCTGATACGACCAAGTTCTCAATGCCAGAAGACGGTAAGTCAAAAGTTGAGTGATCGCTACTGTTGGGAGAGCGGTAAACGGTACGGAAGTAATGGCTAAAAGAAAGGAACCAGAGTTTCAGCCACATGGGCTGGAAATCGCGGTTGGCAAAGTCCAAGTGTGGGATAAGAAAGGTAGCGACTGACTGGTGGATACAGCCACGGACGCCAGCCTCAGATGGAAACGAAGAATGGAAAAAGTAGTTCGGAAACTGGAAATGAGCAGTATCCGACGAGGGAGATATTTGCGTCTCGCTCAAGATTAAGCAAGGGGACAAAAAGATTGAAGAAAATGATGCGCAGAATCAGTATTGTGGTTCGAGCCGCGAATGTTGGTAAGAGCCACAGGTTTTTCTTGTTGTGAATGCGGTGTAGAAATAAGCGATGATTTTCTGTGAGTTGTGAATTTCATGAGTTTTTTGTGAAACCGACAATCTAACCCTGGAACTTGGAGTGGCGAACCACATAAGGCTCCATTAGATGGTACTACTATTCCAGACGACGGCAGGACCGTCTACTGTTGACACATAAAACTGTCTAACGGAACTGCACACAAACGACTGCTGATTAGAATCCAAGCTAGCAATGAATGCTCAGCTCTCATACTCAAGCAGTACCGACACCGGCCTGACCACGAGCACCAGACACCGGATCACCCGACACGCGAAGAGTAAAGCGAGAGACTCACATTATATCTGGGTGTGTTGAGGAATCACAGAAGTGGGGTCTTGTATACGAATTTGACAAACGGTACAAACGTCCACGTTGAAAGAACCAAGTTCTAGATAGGGCAGTCTGTTACCCTATATGGCATAGTGTGCGAATGTTGAATGCAGCCAGTTGAAGTGGACACATAGGCCTAAGAAGTACGTCCGGTTTATTCTCGACTTCTGAACTGTGGCATTTTGCAGATTTGCAATTAACTGTGGCGTTTCGCACCGATCTTAAATTAAAGGTGGGAAAATTGATAAGGCCCTTTACAGGAAGAATGCTGGGGGTTTCTGGGAAAATTGTACTTCGCGGCTACCCACACCGCAGTTTCTCTTTGAGAACCCTAACCGGGGCCTTTGACTCAAAACTCTGACTCACAAGACAATGGGGCGTTAACCCAGCTCGGGAACGTGACCGAAGAACCCATAAAGCAGCTTCTTCCGGTCTGTCACAAGAGGCCTGATGAACATCATCATCATCATCATCATCATCATCATCATCATCATCATCATCATCATCATCATCATCATCATCATCATCATCATCATCATCATCATCATCATCATCATCATCATCATCATCATCATCATCATCATCATCATCATCATCATCATCATCATCATCATCATCATCATCATCATCATCATCATCATCATCATCATCATCATCATCATCATCATCATCATCATCATCATCATCATCATCATCATCATCATCATCATCATCATCATCATCATCATCATCATCATCATCATCATCATCATCATCATCATCATCATCATCGTACAGCGTTAAACAGTAGGGCGAGCCCCACTGACCACTGCCTTTCTCACCATCTTGCACGTTGAATTAGAAAGTATGAATATACAAGATGAACAGGGACTGGATCTACATGGGTGGGAAAAGGAAAGAATGCCCTAGTAGCCAACTCACGGAATACAGTCTAACTGTACAAACACACATCGATCAGTCGTTCTGATTCGATAGAAAGTGACAACACGATCGCCACTGTTCGCGGTTCGCCGCCATATCCTTCAGTGTCTCCAGCCAACTGGTTGACGGATCTTTTGGACCCCAACCACAAAGACGTGAAGCATCTACTTTTCCTAAGTTTGCTGTACATTTTCTCCTTCCTCACTGCCACGTCATCTGTTGACCTCCACGTGGTCTCTTCCACTCCCTAGGAGGGGCGGAGAATAGGACACGGTACGGTAGACGTGTGTTTGCCATACATAACACGTGTCCCAACCAACGAAGTCTACTAAGTCGGATACGCTGTGGCAGAACGTTCTCTGAATTAGTACCCAATACTCGATTTCTCACCTCATCGTTGCTTACTCGGCTATTCCACCCAATCCTAGCGATAATACGTAAACATCGATGGTCGGAAACCTCAAGACGACGAATATCTTCAGCACGCAGACTCCAAGTTTCGCAACCATACAACAAACCTGAACGCACTGAGGCACAGTATACACGACCTTTCAACTTCAGTGAAATATCAGATGGACGCCACAGGTGCTTCAGTCCAGCGTACGCCGCTCGAGCCTTGGATATCCGCGTACTCACCTCTACTACTGTGTTCCCATCCGTCGTCACGCAGCTACCGAGGTAGGTGAAGTGGTCGACAACTGACAGCATCTCCCCATCGAGCATCAAACTCGGAATCGTTGACTTCCAGTCTTGTAACATCACCTTGCACTTTAAAGGTGCAAAGCGCATGCCGAATGGAGCTACAGCTCTTGCGAGATTATCTAGTGCACGCTGAGCATGTTCCGTGGATTCGAACAAGCAGACAACGTCGTCTGCGTAATCTAGGTCACATAGCTTTTCACTATTTCCTAGTTCGACGCCTACATCCTGAAGATTTTGCAGCGCACACTCCATTATTTCGTCCATGACGAAGTTGAAAAGGAATGGAGACAAAGGGCATCCCTGCCGAACACCACTGGTCGTTTCGAACCGACCGGATAGTTCACCGTAAACCTTAACGCGGCCAGAAGTATGAGAATACAATGATCTCATTAGGTTCACGAACTTCTGGGGCATACCTTTTCGATGAAGAACACTGAAAAGCGATGTTCGATCAACTGAATCGAAGGCGCCTTTCAGGTCTAAGAAAATCATTATTGTCGGTCGGCGGTGCGTGTGACGCGTTTCAAGTAGTCGGCGAAGAGTAAAAATCTAGTCGATGCATCCTCGACCTGGGCGGAATCCTGCCTGCTGTTCGCGGACATTCCTCTCACGAGCCGGTGTAAGACGATGCAGCAAAATCGAAGCTAATACTTTGGTGACTATCTGGATTAAGCTAATCCCACGATGATTACTGCAGTCATTGCGTATTCCCTTCTTGAAGATGGGAACAATCAATGACTCGCCCCATATAACGGAATACGTTCCTCGTTCCAAATGTCACGGAACAAGGTGGTAAGTGAACTTATAAAAGATCTTCCATCCAGTTTGAATAGAACTGGAAAAAGTCCGTCGGGGCCGGTCGGTTTCCCACGTTTTACTAATGGAATACGACTCTACTTCCACTGCGGATTGGGGCTGAAGTGAAACCACCCAAGGAATCGCAGTTGTTGACACAGGAGTAACCAAATTAGCGCGCGGCCAGCTAAACTGTTTCTTGAAGTATTCTGTCCAGTTCAAATCAGTTCAGTTTATTCAACCATTAACCTCGCACTTCTGTGCTCTGGTTTCGGTTGCTACCTCCCGGCATCGTCCAGTAAAGGGCAAAAAGAATAGAAGGATAGTGATAAAGATCCAAAAAGTCGAAGTACCAAGGGGAAACCAAGACGACAAGCAAAGAGTCCGAATGCAACTACGCCACTGGCCACGATACCTAGTCATATCACTTATTGTCTCCAACCATTTAGTAGGCAGGTCACGTGGACCTGGAAGTCTAACACGTTCTACTCGGCCAGTTACACTGGCCAAGGTTTTCATACCTTCTTGCCATGTCATGGACTGACCACCTCGACCTACATTCCAATCACCACTTGCCTCAGAGAACAGCGTACGCTGATGAAGTCTATCGGTAGGCATGCGTAACACATGTTCCAACCACCTTAACCTGTTTAGATTCAGTACTTGATTCAGGGACTGTCCTCTGGTTCCCAACACCGTGCGCCTAACGTCAGCATTGCTTATACGCGTTCCCACCATACTCGAGCAATGCTACGGAGACATCGATGCTCGAACACCGACAGTCTTGCCCTATCTTCTACCACCAACGGTCATGTTTCTGAACCGTATAAAAGAACGGACCTAACCACCGCAGCGTACACTCTACCTTTAACAGACAATCGGTTGTCACGTCGGCGCCACAGATGACGGAGGTTAGCGAAAGCCAAATGCACCTATATACATGATGACGCTTCATCCGATATATGTCCACCTGGTGAAATGTAACTGCCTAGGTAACAAAATTTATTCACTTCAACTAGAGCTTCTCCAACCAACACAAGATTTGGTGTTGAGCCAACCCAGTCCTGAAACAGGATTTTACACTTTGAAAGGATATAATGCATCCCAAACATTCCCACACTGTTTTTAAGGCTATCTAAAAGTGTTTGCAACTTACCTGGATCTTCACTCAGAAGAACAGTATCGTCCGCATATTTCGAGTCAGTCAATTTACTGTCTGAGCAAAGGTCGGCGCCACTATTCTTACACGGAGATAGGGCTATCTCAAGAACCAATTCAACTACTAAATTGAAGAAGAAGGGCGAAAGAGCGCAACCCTGACGAACACCACTTTCTTCTGTGAACTGGGTCGTAAGATGACCGTAAACACGAACTCGGCTTCGGCTGTTTGCATGCAAGCATTGGCGTACCCTTCAGTGAGAGGCAACGCCAGAGAACTGTGCGGTCGACTGAGTCGAACACCGGTTTCAGATCAAGAAAGACACAGATTGTGGGCCTACGAAAGATGTGTCTGTGCTCTAAGTTTTTCCGAAGAGTGAAGATGTGGTCAATACAACCCCTACCGAGTGTAAAACCGGCTTGATTCTCACGCGTAAACACTTCGCGGACACTGGATAATCGGTGGAAAATAAGACCGGTGGGCAGTTTAGACGCGATACTTACCAAGCTAATTTTTCTATGGTTTTCACACGAGGATCCCTCACCTTGTAAATCGGCACAATCACCGATTGACACCATTCCCTGGGAATCTGCTCACTATCCCAAATAATGCGGAAGAGTTTTGTTAACTCCGAAACCAAAGCTTTGCCTCCATCCTTGAAAAAAAATAGAGACAACCTATCCGTTCCAGCCGCTTTATACCTTTTCAAGTAACCGCATAATCTCCATCTCTGATGGGGGACTGACATCCACCTGCATTGTTTCTTTGGCAGGTATATTTGCAAGGGCCAGTGTTGAAGTAAGCCAACTGAATTGCTCCTTAAAGTGCTCCGCCCAGCGCTCCAGACGACGTACCTGAGAGTGAATCAGTGAGCCGTCGGATTCCTTAATTAACTCACACTTCCGTGGACCGGTACCTCTAGTCAGACGGAAAGGGTTGCGAGCATTGCCAGTGGACGCAGCCCATTCCATTTCCCTACATTTCACAATCTACTGCTGCTCACGGTCATTCCTCGGGCTCCTAATCAGTTTGCTTCTCAAAGACTTGCGCACTTCACTGAGTGTGGTATCCGGAGAGACGGATCTGCGAGCGTCCAGTAGAGCAACTGATGTCGAAGATATCCATCGTTTGTAAGACCGACTTGAACCAGATTCCTGGGTGGCATTCGAAGCAGCACTTCAGGCTTTTTTGATCTGTTGCCAGCGTTCATCTGGGTCCTGAACATCTGGCTGCATCAATAACCGCGTAGACAACTCCGTCTGGAATTCGTTTCACTGGTTATCGTCCAAAAGGAACTGTGCGGGACGGGCGGCATTTCCGTTGGAGCATGCACGGACGAGACGTAAACAGAAGCGAGCACGTGCTACGGCTTGATCTGAGTCCACAGGCGTGGACCAAAATGAACTACAATCCTCAATTGATCCACGCCAGTGGTGACTAATCACAATGTGATCAATCTGAGTCCAACGTTGTGAAGACGAAGGAGAAGGCCATGTGAGTCAATGCCGCTACGTGTGGCAGAAGTTCTTACTTACAGGAACGATCTGTGGTCAGAACACAAGTGAATGAGACGATCGCCGTTATCGGTACGATCGGCTGGGATAACAAACGAGCCTGTGATACACCTTTCGGAATCTCCCAAACGGTCAACTTGGGCGTTGAAATCCCCAGCAATGACCACCACGTCCGTTGGACGTGCGCTTTGAAGCAGCTGAAACAAATCCTGATAGAATTCATCATTGGCCTCAGAGGAACTGCAGTCAGTCGGCGCATACACAGACACGACGAACAAACATCGGCGCTTTAGTTTGTTGTTGTTGACATGCACAGAACCGTCCAACCGGACTGCATACAGACGACTGCTGACTAAAATCCAGTCCAGTAGTGCACGCTCAGTTTTCATGCTCAAAGAAATCCCAGTACCAGCTTGACCACGAGCTCTAGACACCGAATCACCCCACACGCGAAGAGTGAAGTGACAGTCTGAGGTTGTATCTGGGATGCGAAGAGTTATCACAGAAGTGGGGTTTTGTATAAGTGCTTCGGAGACAGCATACGTCTATTTTAAAGGTGTCAAGAGTTGTAGCGAGGACAGCCTGTTTCCCTATCTGACATAGTGTGCGGACGTTAAAGGCAGCCATGCAGTAAAACCAATGCATGGTCCGACTCTACGTATGTGGACCAGTAGGATCATCAGTTCTGGACAGAACTGAGCCACCGGTAGCTTACTGCGATATGGTCAATCTGACTTAGAGTGCCTCTAGATTTAGAGTGCCATGTTCCTGTGCGAAGTGAGCTGTGTAGCAAATTTGTGCTAGACAAGAACAACCGATTGTCTGCACAAAACTGGAGAAGTCTATCCCCGTTATCTGTGCGTTTAGCTGGTAAAGCACAACGCCCACCTAAACAAGCTTCTGACACACTAAGTTTGTCAACTTGCGCATTAAAATCACCAGTTAACACTACGATGCCAGAGCCTTTGCTCTTGCGAACGAGACTGGTGAGTTCAAAATAGAACTCATTCTTCCGCGTGTTAGAGTTGTAGTCTGTTGGAACGTATAGTGAGACCACAAACTTACTGCACTTAACATAGCTATACTTTCGAAAGCCAACTGATCCCTCTAGTTTTACGGTGTATTCACGACTATCAACCGGTATGCAGTCTAAAAGGACAGCCTCAACCTTCTCAGTCAAGACTATTCCTACACCACGTTGACCCACAGCTCTAGCTGCTTCGTTTTCTGAAGTGCACAGGAAACACCTCGATGAGATACCGGAAGCAGTTAGTTGAATCACAATGCTCGAATCCCGTATACACGTTTCACTTAAGCAGCAGACATCAATCTTCAGAGAATCTATTGTGAGCGCTAGGCACGCCTGCTGACCGGCCTGCATGAGTGTGCGCACGTTGAAGGAGCCGAGATTTAGAGGCTGACGAGGCTTGAGAAAATGTGAGATTCAAGATACAGGATTATTCATACTACTTGACAATGAACCTTTGCGAGTGCAAGGTGTGTTATCAGTGGGAGAATTATGGGTGGATAGAGAGGAGGGGGGGGGGGGCTAAGAGAGGTGGTTGGGGACAGAAGACAAAGATTGCATGAAAGAGAGGGAACTCTGAGTAGTAGCACACTTATCACTACACACCCCACTCGATGTAATGGGCAACGCGGTCTTTATTATCCTACTCGAAGACCGATGCAGCAAGGAATTCTCTGTGTTCGTGCAGTTCATGGGGGATGTTGGCCGGGTACTGCTGGGGTGTCCAGCCATAAAGCAGGACGACGATTGGGGTTCTCAACCAAAGCCTTCAAATTTAACAAGAACCTATCCGTAAGGCAGCGGGATTGCTTAGTGGAGGCCCATTTGCTTAGATCACTTATTGTTATACTGATTTTACCGACTGAGTTGCCAGCTCAGATCGACCCCCAAACCTGGAGGACCAGGAGACTGGACTTTGTCTGGCCTCTACCCATTGGCCTTTCAGGCATGATTTTATCTCCGGCCTAAAGAAGCCATCCTGTATAGATCGTTGGGTCACAGAGGCGCGCAAGCCATCACACCACGTCAAGGTGCAATCTCGTCGTGATGGAAGCGATTCTCAGTACGAACAGATCATCAGTGCCCAACGAGTGAGTGGGGCCAGGCAATTCCTCACTGTCTTTTGGCGTGTAGAGCTACTGTACATATCTCCACAGGAAATTCGCTCTTTGCACTGACGACGGACCGGGAGATGCAACTAATTACAGACCTCACAATCCCTGTCTCCATCCGAGACCCTTTCATTTCCACTGACTTCGCTTGAAAACTGAAATAAAATGTCACTCGGGCACGTCCGCTAGCACGCGAACATCTGAAGAGTGCCTTTGGACACCAAAAGAGGAATACTACGACCGTTGGGTGGTCGGAAAACCAGTACAGCCTGGCCAGAAAATGTGTTCACACAATCTAGTACCATCGCCGGCCGGGCCCGCCGAGCTTTATGAAATTCGAATTCGTCCGTATATGGTGCTCAAAGTACTCACGAATGCGGCGTGTCAAATGCTCCCAACTAACGGCAAAGACGCCTGTTCGATGGCCGTACAGTTTAACCGTCAAGCCGGCTACAAGAGAGGAGGAACCACTAGAACAACAGTTAACCGGTGTTTACGGTAGGGTTTTCGTGGCATTTATATAAGTTGAGGTACCAGTTACAGGAATGACTGGTATTGAGGGGGAAGAGTGATGTATTTGTAACAGTTTTGCCTTGATCGCATGTGAAAGATTATTTACCGTTTTCTATATTTACTGCTATAATTTCTCGCTTTATTATCTTACAGATGTAATTGAATTGCCCTGAGATGCTCCTAAACGAAGAATCCCTAACGCAGACGACAATCCGATTAATTTTCTTCCTCCCGGAACTGTTGATGTTATTGTATGACGGCCGTAAACGGCTGATCAAATAAAATTTGTCGTGCAGCCTTCGTCTTTTCTCTGGCGTGTGCTGAGTCAGTGAGCTGGGGGTTAACGGTCTAGCATTTGCGAGTTAAGTTTTCATTGAACTTGTCTCGTACCTATTTCAGGTGTACCGTTACCTCGCCTACCCGTCCAGTTCCGCCTTGTCCGCTTCTTTATCTTCCCTGAAACATGGCAAACTGGTATCATCGAAACCCTCTAAAGGCAACCTCTAAAGTCACTTTCGATTTGGGATTGGTTGCTACGACTGTTCCTGCACGCAGCATCTGTCAGTAAGTTTGTTGTTGCTTTGTAAACCACTGATTTTGAAATAATCATTTCAGAATCAATTCAAATTGACTACAGAATGACCAGTCGTCCACCTTTCTCCCATTTTATTCAGCGGTTTGCAATTTGTGTCATATATATATATATATATATATATATATATATATATATATATGGTGCCAACGCAACAGTAAAAACAAGGGCACAATGGAGTGGGGGCAGTACAATAGAGCATAACAGTGACTGATTGCAATGAATACCTGTTTCATGGCTGTATGCGTTGTGGGCTGTTGTACTACTCGGTCGCCTGCTTCCAGAGTAGGCTTTTTTGTTCAAGAATGCACATATGGCCTATTCGCAGCAAGCAGCGTCCTGTAAGGTAGCTTAAGTGACAAAATTTTGGTACTAATGCATGATTTCGCTATATAATTTGTAAGTATATACACGTAAGAACCATGTAGCCAAACGAAATAGAACCGACAAAGTTTTGTCACTTAAGCTTAAGCGAATCATAATTAGCAAGTTCATGACCTCAATGATATTCAGAGGATCGAAAGAAATAAGTGAACGTAGTTATTCGAAATACACAACGACAAATCATTCACTGACCGACGAACCAGTTGTAGTTTTTCTTTGAGAAGCTTCTCAAAGAAGACCACTGTTCGAACCTAGTTCAACTAGGGGTCTCGTGGACATGCAGGAATCTGAGTTTGATATAATACACTCAGCGGTCAGAATATGATGTCAGTCCTCCATTCTTTATAAACAGTAGCAGTGGGACATTTTATGTGCGTGCCCCGTTACCTAAAGCTCCGGATAGTGGGCCTTAGACGAGAAACTTCAGCCACCTGTCGTTCACGTAAGCATCCAGTTTCATCTTGAAATACTTTTGGTTTTGCTTTTCTACCATATCACACACACACAGACGACAGACCAGCGGTAGTCCTCTCCACTCCTGCTTCCTGATTGGTAATGTATGCCCCCTCGTGTATTCGTGGCTTTCAGAGAATCCTGTTATTCTGCGTAGCTGGAAAGTAATCCGAACAGAGCGCAAAAATCATAACGAATGAGTTGGTCAGTAAAGGGCCTTTAATCGGTGGTGGGTCGCTCGCAATAACCGGTACAATGTGTCAAAATGTGCTAAGTTTTTATATCGTGAAACAAGTACATACGATGTCTACCATGGCATTCAATGGTATTCAGTAATCGACTGTCACCCGGCTTGGTGTCACACCTGGGCTGTTGGGATCTTATGTGGCTTTCCACTTCTTACCTCAGCGTTGGGTTACCCGCCAGCCTTCGAGGCTATCGGCTATACCCCTTTCACTGCACCCACGAGCAAGTGTATAATTGAAAAAATGTAAAACCTTGGACGTAAAAAACGAGATTTGCACGAGAATACAAATTTTACTGATTTTGGTCTTTATTACATCACTATGGTATGTATTGATGCAGTTACCATTTTTTATGCACAAAAAGTGAATTGGAGCAGTGGGGTAAACCCCGTAACTGAAAGAGTTACTGCAGGAGGGAGTTCTGGGTTACATTCAGGTTAGATCCGGCTTCGTGACACCGTTTCTGAAGAGGATGAGAAGACAGAAAGAGGTAGAGTATTCCACAGTTTGACAGCCCGGGGGAAAAAGAAGATTGGAACAGGGGTACGGAATCTGGGGGCAAAAACCTGATAAGGATGACTGTCCGCCTGTGTACGAGAATGGTGAGTAAGGGTTGTGGAAAAGAGACCACCAAGGCAAGGTCAGAAGAAGTGCAAAAATAGTAACGGAAGAAAAAGATAATGAAGCTACTACCTGGTGGTGGACCAGTAACTGCAGATTGCAGGTTAGAGAAGGATCGTCGACCACCCGGATGGCCTTGCGTTGAACCCGATCAAGGCGAGAAAGGGCAGAAGACAAATCTTCACCCTATACGTGACTGCTGTAGTCGAATGCGGGACGGACTTGAGCTTTGTACAACAGGAGATGATGGGCTAAAACAAAGAAACGATTGACGCGGAATGAAAAGCCAGCTTTGCGCGCAACCCGAAAAGCAAGCTGATATGTGAAAGAAGACCAATACAACGAAAGAGTTCCTAAGAAACCAAAAAGAAATGAAGTCTGTAGAATGCAGTCGCACGGAGTCCAAACATAATTGCAAGGAGGATGAATGACGTTCAAGACAAATCGAGTGGAAAGAAGTTTTGGAAACATTTTATTCAACGTCATTTTGGGAACCCCATGAGGAGATGTGTTGGAGGTCGAGATCCATTGATACACTGGTAACGTTGCGGTCACGATCGATACTGGTGGTGGCATGGCGAGAAGTGGAGTGAGAAAGGGAACAGTAGAGTAGCATCATCGGCACAGCGTGGATTGTGTTGACAGTATTTGACAAAAGACCATTCATGAGTAGGAGAGGGTGGGCGCAAGTATGAAACGCTGGGGAACATCAGCGTTCACGGGGAACGGCTTTACTAGAACTCCGTAGACTCGGAAATGGTCCGTTTGCTAAGGAAATTTGATGTCCACGCTGCGAGACCTGGAGGGAACCCGAATGTTGGCACTTTCACCAGTAAATCTTCGTGTCAAGCGAGGCCAAATGTGATTCTCCATGGTTATTGAATGCAGCCGACCAGGAATGAGATGAGAACTAAGAGGTCACCCGTGGATCAACAGGGCCAGAAGTCGTATTGGCCGATGCTCAGTAGTCTTTCTGGTTTGAGGAACATGCGTAGTTGGTTGGATATAATGGTTTCGAAAAACTTTCAAAACAACGAGTATGAGGTGTATTCGTGACAGTGTTTGGCTTTACAGAGATGGCCCCATTTGGGAATAGGAAAAATCACAGCGTGTTTCCAAGTGGCTGGAAAACTAGTAAAATGGAACGAAAGGGAGAAAAAAATGGTGAAAAAGAGGAGCAAACTCGGCTGGACGTTTTAATGACTACTGGTGGAATAATTGTGCGGGCCGCGTGGTTTGTGTACGTTCAGCGTTCAGACGTTTCGTTTGGAGAGGGTAAACCTTCTTCCATCATCAGAGAAGGATTGGATTCGGAACTGAGTGTAAGTTTCTTCGTTTGTAGCAGTAGTTGTGTGAACATCCGTTTACACTCTCAAAGGCCACTTATGTGCCTTCATTTGCATGGATGTTGTTGGATTTGTGTAGTGTTATACGAGCCGAAGTGATACGAGAAACACTACGAAATTTTCGAGTGATGAGCAGACTCATTTCTGGAGAACAATGGCGCCTGAGTGCATGCCGTAAAAGCTGAGATGATCAGGCTCACGCGAGAAAATTTTTCCCATGCCTGTTGCTTGGAAGGCTGGAGACTAAAGTACGAAGATCGATCAATGATCAGTTCTGCATTTTATCATCTATTGACATCACCAAGGCACAACTACTTCCACCGTTTGGCGAAATATGGGTTGCATAATACTTCTACTATTATTTTTTTGATTACATGCTTATGCATGAGTGCAGTAGAAGGTCTATATACCCCATAGCCACAGAGGCCTACTGAACTATTGGGGATAACCGGCAACCGGACCCTGAGACTGAGTTGTCATATTTTTGGAGCATCGGTTCGGACACAAGTTTTATGGTCCCACTGAGTCACCACCAAAGTAGTGGGATCGCGGCCTAATTTTTCCTCTGATATATTCAGGTAAACCGTAGAAAGTCCTGTCAGTGAGTTTCAGTGTTTAAATGTTTTCCACTCCACCATGTAGTGACGCCACCTATGATACTTCTTTGGTTCAAATAAATAGAATGAAAGTAAGAGACATCTAAATATCTGTGCCATTTAACTGTTTAAGTAGAAACCTGGAGTCCTCCATTTTGTGTACTGCAGTCGTTAGATCAGAACAGTTTCTTTGTCGATCGATGATTATTTTGTCGTCTTTCATCTGATCAACTATTTTGGAAAAGTGTTTTGGTACTTTGGAGTTCACAATTTAGTTTTAATCTATTGGTACCGTGGGCTGTTTGTACTAAGGCAAATTTATAGCCTCTAATGGAAATCTTCGTTTCGCCGACTACTCGGATTTGGTCCCACGTAGCAGTATTTCCAACTAGAAACGACTTATTCGTAGTTCACCTACTGAGCTTCGCAATTAACCAGTCTGTTAAGCAGCATGCACAGTAGCTAATCAAGTGGAGGGCTTAGACGGTCTCCCAGTTTACTTGATATTACCAAGTTCCACGATAGAATCGGTAATTTTTGGGTCACTGCTCCACTGAGTTAGTAACCGCAGTCATCCAAGGTTCTCAGTATGATCCAAGTTGAAGTCCAACCCCACACCCCTCTCAAAGAAGAGGAAGAAACTTCAGTATTGAAAACCACGCTCTGGTCAGTGCGATCTTAGAATTGGAATGGAACCATACATCTGGTATGCTGTAGGAGAGCATGACGTTACTTAGGAACAACATTATAACAGCTGTCGTAGCCTTTGCGCCCTTGCGCTCGTTTCCAACACTGGGAGAACCACCCTGGAGGAGGCGTCAAACAAAACGTACGCAGAAACGCAAGAAAAGCGCATGGAGTTTCTTAAGCAGACGGGGTTACCATAGTCTCCTGCATTTCAAGGTCTGGACTGTGGCCACCAGAATACACACCACTTGTCAAATACGATATGAAAAGACATTTGAGGTAAAGGCGAAATCCTGTATTTAAGCGTTTTGCGACTGTGTATAATCAAAGTCTGCCCCGATAATGACAGGTTGCATGGTGGAGGACGGTGGACAAAGTGCTACAACAAACAAATCTAAGACTGAAGTTCTGAAACTCTGCTTTGAGTATATTCAAACAAGAGACTCAGTTGACTGCGTCAGCCCTATCTACGGGGATGTAACGCAGAAGGAAGACACTTTGCGTGGTCTGTTAGAATGCTGACTCAGACAGACTGCATCCTGCCATCATCAAACCATTAGAGGCAACAGTTGCAAATTTCCTTTCTCAGGTGTCCATTTTGTTCATAGAAACGGAATGAAAGATTATCGAGGTCATTCCCATTCATGAGGGCGAGAACTACAAGCCAGTAGGCTTTCTACTGGCAATATTTAAGGTCTTCGAAACTTTGTAATAGTCCATCTAATGGACGGTGGCCTAATATCGAGCAGGCAACATAGGTTTAGGAAGAACCGATCATGATTGTCAAACATTATCCTTATTGAACAAGGTTGCCTCATGATTGGATAAGGGTAGGCACGTCGAATTCTGCTACGTATAATTTCAGAGTGCGTTTGACCTCGTCAGTCGTCGTCTATTGTTAGGGAAACTAGATGAAATGATTGCAGCCGTCAGGGTGAAAGCGGGGTTAGAGACTGATCTGAGGAAAGATCGTTCTGGGTTCGGGTTAAGGCAGGCAGATCAAACCTGGCTGTTGCCTGTAGTGGGGTTCCACACCGGCCTGATTACAGGTTTTGTGCACATCACAGTAGGCGATATCAACCATCCTTCAACCGAACCCCTCACTGCGTTTGATCTAACCGATCTTTGTGTTTCTCTAACCAAAGGCAACTGTTTTTTATGGGATTATCACCAGTCATCCTGATTTATTCTCCTTCAAGCTGTGTGCTCCTGTCTTTATATATATATATATATATATATATATATATATATATATATATATATATATATATATATGCAGCATGCGTTTGGAGCGCCCAAAGAAGCACACGGACGGCTTATTGTAAACTAATGCGTGGTCGGAGTCAAGGGGGGTACTCCAGCATGAGCGATAGTCTTGTGTGCAACCCTGCCATTTGTGGCTTATAGTGATGTGGTCGGTTTGGGTTCGCTGTTGATTCGAAGAGGGTGGACGCCACGTGGTGTACTGGCGATTAGAACGTCTGAAGTTCGTACTGGTGAGGAACAGGCGATGGTCCAAACACAGGGCCAAAAGCCTTTCCCCGTTTTTCCGAGAGACAGGAATCTAGCTCAAAGGGCCTCCTAAATGCGTCTCGTTTGATGACAGCCGACCAACTCCAGGATTCAGATGTCCTACTAGAATTACGGTATCGGCGCGGCTTGCGTTGTGTAGGAGGTTGTGGAGCTCTTGGTATAAGTTATCTTTGTTTACATCTGAGCTGCAATCGGTGGGTTTTCCTGCGAATAACCATCAAGTAGCAATGTCACACTTTTCGTAAAGACGGTCGGCTGAATCTTCGACAAGTGCTGCCCTCTTGAAACTGTCTTCCTGTGAAGCGGCCGTCTTGCTTCCCCTATGTTGATATTATTAAGAAGATAGAACGAACATTTATACAAACATGGACGCGAAATCAGACATAAAAATTCAGCTCGCCTTATGAAGAAATGTCTTTAAACTGGAATAGTTCAGATTCCATGCTGTCTATCGCAATTCTTCATCTTGTATTTACCAAACAGTTCACTTTTTCTCTGCGATTAGGACTCTAGTTTCCGCACAGACCACCATCCCCTTATCTCCATTCACGCGTGATGATTGTTTGTTCAATCCCATCGTGTCACTCAGCCATCAGCCTTGTTTCTATGTCGTGTTGATTGACCCTAACCGGTACCTGTCTAGGGTCCATTTGTCGGCCCCATTTGTTAGTATCGAACTTAGATTCTTGACAGATTTTATCTTTTATGTTACCTTTCTCGCTCTTCTGTATCCATGCCCACTGACCCACTGATATCCACGACCCGTTCTGTTATGACGTCATGATTGCCTGGGTTACTTGACGTAATTGACTTGCTCTGTTTATCTTGTCTGTGTGGATGACTGAACTTTGATCATCCCGTCATGATCATGTTACTTCTTCTTCCATATGCAGAAAGTCGAAGGTCCCTTGGCGTGGCCTCGTAGCTCCGCTGGTGGAGCACTCGCGGTACTAAAGCGAGGGCGGTGACCATGCGTGGGTTCGAGTCCCGCCGGGGCCAAAGACTTTTCACATTTGGGTCACTCCTAAACATTGTCAAAATCTGCCAAACATCAATACATAGCTATTCCGTTTGTTCTTCGCCACGCTGGTGTGTGTATGTATGTGTGTATGTGTGTTCCTTCGGGCAATTACCCCTCCTTCGATCGTTGATTGGTCAAAAATGCTTCTCGTAGACACCAACTTTCTTCCTGAACCACTTGACTCGCTCCTGCATCGCCGTCTCGAGCGTTTCCTGTCCATTGTTGCCTAGGCGCTTTGAAGGCTTTTTTCGACTGTCCTGATTCTTTGGTCGGTTTTCCCACAAGTTGAGTTACGTTTTTGTTATTGTTCGGAGATTTGTCCTACAGCACACCTAGTAAAGTGAGCTTGTGCTCTGTGCTTTGGGATTTAGATTCGTTTATCTGCGAGTCACTCAATTACGAGACGACTGTCCTATACAATACTCGCGTATCTAGCTGGTAGATACTGGCTGATTCATAGGAAATCCTGCTGTAGGCAATCAAATTACAGGCTAGTTCGCTGTGGTGAATGCCATGTGCTACTGTAATTTGGGCTGGTAGTCGGTATGGCACACATGCTAAAAGTCCGAATTTCCTTAGCGTGACCTCGTAACTTAGCTGGTAGAGCACTCACAGTACGGAAGCGGGGGTGGCAACCATGCGTGAATTCGAATCCCGCCGTGGTCAATGACATTTAATATTTGAATCATTTATAAAGTTTGTCAGATCTACCTATCCACATTTTTACAACGTCTGGGGTAATTCGAAAGCAAGATACCTTTCTGTTTTAACAAATAAGAAAATGGAACGCACTGATACGTTATATGTTAGTCAACTCCAATGCAGCTACAAAAGTAACCGCCTATGAAAAGCATCCGACTTCTGTTTTGACATAAAACAAAACAGCTGTACTGTGCTGCGGACGTTGACAGCATTAACAGCCCATTCGTCCACTCCCAGCAAAAGACTCTCCAATTTCATTCATTCCAGAAGATGGCGTGCACATAGTTCTGTTCTCTACAAAATAAGAGCTGAAGTTCCTTCGTACGTCTAAACTTTGTGATCCCATTGTTTTAGCTAAACTCTTTCGCTCCATTGCTCCAACTTCATCCGGTTTTAAACGAATGAATTCCTCTATAAACTCCCCCGACTATCCCTTGCAGTTTGCCTATAAACCGACTAAGTCCACTATGAATACTATCGTTTCCGTAGTCCATCGTATAACCAAATCCTTGGACGGATCAGCGAAGTCGGTACGATATGCTTCTCTAGAGTAAGGGTTTTCATATCTCGTTTCATTAGCGAATCAACTGTAACCCATTCAGCTCGTCTATTCAAGAATACCGATGACGTTGTTTTGGCTTGGCCTGTCTCCCAGCAGTCTGATTTAGATGAGTTTCATAAAAATCTTGCACGTGTACAAAACTTTTCTAACTAGTCTGGTCTATTAAACAGTACCAGATGTTAAGAATGCATTTCCCCAACTTGCAATCGCGGTTTATGGAAGACAGCACCACTGTAGACCACTGCTCTTGCACACAAAAACCTTGTAAAATATCTCAATGTAACCTTACGAGAGAGTTTTCCATTGGTCTCTACATATCGAAATTACTTGGAAAAATGCGCCAATTGTCCTTCCAAATTCGTGAACTTCGTCAGTTCAGTACTCCACTGTCTGTTGTTTCTTCAATCGTACAGCAGTGTTTTATTCCCTCGCAATTCTCCTTGTCTGATGGAAAAAGCTTTGTGCGTCATCAGTCTTGTTTTTGGCATAGCCTTGAGAAACGTTGTATCGAACTTATGTGGTAAGCACAGAATGGCATCCATTACATCTACCGAAAAGATCAGTACTGACTGCTCACACCTACTGTATGGTGACTTTTGTTAACCAGTCCCGCGCGTCGATCCGTTTCAAATTTCGACCACCTCCTTCAGAATTATCGCTGTACAGAACTTCCGTAGTTCGGTTTCTTTCTCGTCTTTTGACGAATAAAGATGACGTCTTATCAGAATCGTTAGCCCGTTTTGGCGCGTAGAGCTTATCTTCTTTTTTCTCCGTAGTTGGAAAGCACAATGAAACGTGCTCAAGCCAATGTGATAGTGTTATTAACATTGGTGTTCAAATGCCAACAATCTCTGTGTGTCTTCCATTCACAATGGTAGCAAAAGTTACATATGGCGGTTAGGGATTGTTAAAAAAAAATAAAACAATATTTTTTAAAATTTTCTGTGCCAACTATATGACAATTATTGGTGGTTCCATTTTTTGTTTTTGTTTTTAAGGATCGTTCGAGTTTGCTAAGCGCGTTGCAAATCAGCAGCGTCACCATTTGTTATTCCAGACCACATACCGAAATGTTCCTCTGATCCCAACCGGGGTTTAGGGGCTTATCAACCAAAATCAGAGCACAGAAGTGTGAGGTTGGCGGTTGGATGTGCTGAACCGAAATGATCAACCAAAGTCAGTGTCATGCTAGCTTCTCAACATTGATGCCCTAAGTAATAAAATAGCCTGTGTGTCGCTTCTTCCGGTCTTGCCCATTGGACAGTAAGACACGATGTTTAGGCATAAGTACAAAGAGTCCAAGCCCCCGAAGGCGGTACTAGTCTACCCTAGTTAGAGTGCGATCATTTACAATCAACACGAAGTTAAACCTTATTTCTACTCAAACAGTGTGGCCGCCAAACTCTGGCGATGATTGGGGGACGTCGGTTGTCCACCCTGGCCATCGACGCAAGATAACGTGATGAAATCCCAAACCCCGTGCAACTCTAACACGACAGTTATCAGCTTACACTATCTCATGTGGTACTAATAGCGTCAGAACTAAAAATTTTCTTTTTTCGAACAAGTAAACTGCATTCTTGACTTGACTTGAACTATCTGGACACGGATTTGTTATTTTTTGTTACCATAGTTTCCAAATTTCTGGTTTATTCTAGTATCTCAGTTTCAGTACCCGTAACTTGTGCTGTATTTAGCCATTTGTGCAGCACTGAAAACAGGTCGAAAATATGCAAAAACAAAAATATAGGTAAAAGAACGAAGCAGTTGTGATTTTTCGACTTCGTTGACAGGAACATTAGGGTTCCACTACTTATTATATGCTAGTAGCGACAAAACGCTCTAACTTCGGAATGTAGCAGTTCTTTAAAAAGCGGCGCTTTCCCTCTTGCCCGAGGCGTGCCACAGTTCACAGAATTGAGTGTTTTTATCTTTCCGCGATCGGAGTATCCTTGTCATCCATCTGCCATTTATTTAGAACCACTAGCCAGAGTAGGTTCTGTCATATATTTAGGAATCATGATTGATGCAAGCTTGAGGTGGACATCTCACAGCTCAAACTGTGAAGAAACTACTCAGGCTGTCTTACTAAATACGAAAGCGTAGGCATTTTAACGTTTAACATAGCACGGCCTCCTTTTCGCTTATCAATGTTCTTCCTGTTCTCTTCTGCTGTTCCGCAATTATTTATATTGGTTTACTGAGGAAAGTCTGTCGATTATCATTCGAGCGTCTTTCATGACACTGAGTGGTTTGTTTGCTGAGTTATGCGAAAAGTCCGCTCACATTACCTTTTCAGACCACACTCACGCTTTATACAGTGATTGATTCAAGTATAACTGAGGTGACGGAATTGCCCGAAATAAAATCAGAAGGCACTGGGACTAACACTGGAATGTATTCGTCGATTAGCGTACAAAATACGGCTTTTTATAGGCACGAAATATGCACGGGAATCGTGAGCACACAGTCATTGATCCATGAACAATGTGGTTGGTAGACACAAAAGCGTCAGATGCTGTCACGTGATGCAGAGGCGGATCATGCGCGCGAGACGTGCGCACTGCGATGATCACCATCCAAGGTTTCACTAAGATGAGTCATACACGCACGATGTGTTTAGTCATGTATTGAGATGCATGGGTGATGACTGGAGTGCACATTGAACAAATGAACAATGATGAATCAGATGCGACTTCTCGTATTTCATGCTAGTAGAGCGTGAAATCATCACAGTAGCTCTCTCGCCTCTGCACATCCCTCTTTTCAATCCGTAGTGTCTCGCATTAACGTATCCAGAATTTCCGCTGTACCCTATCTGGTTCGAATCATCACAAACCGGGCGCGGGTATCAGCTAGACTTCCTAGTAATTTTCGACACTCGTTTTTTTCATCTCCTTCCATTCAGCGAGGCGTTAGGTGAAAACCTTTTTCGTCTGAAAAGCGGACGTCTGTCTACGCAAAAGTTTGACCAAATTCAAATACAAGGACGATGCAAATAGGGACGGACAGAATCATGGGCCTGGAAGTATGTATTTAGAAATCACCCAAACCGAGTCCATAATGCATCGCTGCAGCGGTAAGATCCTCTTGAGTCTTGTACCAACTGTCCAAGACTGTTCGGTACACGGAACCGGAAGTGATCATGCTTCTACAAAACCTTCGTAAGGCCATACTTAGGGTACTGTGTCCAGGTATAAGTATGGTCACTCGTGCGCGATACGAAGGTACTAGAGCAGGCCCGCAGAAGACTTGGTAGACTTGTTAGGAAGCTCAATGAAGTGTCATATCCAGTCAGACTTGGGCGACTCAGATTCTTCTCATTAGACCGGAGATGTGTGGGAAGGGAACTCATAGAGCATTTTAAGCAACTGAAGGGTCTGTTAATTCCAAACTCCGCTGTACTATTTCCCAGCCATAACATGACTCTTGGAAGTCAGGAGATTGAGGTTGCCTATCTACGGGCATGTTCTAGTGGTAAAGTACAGTCCTTTGCATGTCACCTGGCGAATACCTGAAAACGGCTCCCAGTGAACACCGCCCAAACCACAGCGAAATTCAAAACCTGCTGAGACTGTCGCTGACCAGAACTTTTTTACTACCTGTGACAACGCCCTGTAGTCCTTTATTTATCATTATTTCTCGTTTACATTTTTACGAATATCTTAATCGTCTTATCCTTGATTAATTTAACCCTAAGGTTATTGGATCTAATTCATTTTTGACCGTCCACCTCTCTACCCGTTTCATTTATCATCCCAAGTTTGTTGACCCTAAGCTACTCTCACACTGTTGGGATAAAAATGGAGACAATCGGTGGGTCAGAATCGAGTGGAACGGAGGCCCGTTTACAATGCTTTATTCATTTCACAAAAGAGGTAGTAGCTACAGTTGAAATGAAGGAGGCATTTAGTGGATATTTTAGTTGTGTACAACTGAACAATTAAGTTAATCACGGTATTTCATTGCATTCTTCCCTGTTGGTTTGAGAACAAGAGTGTGATGGAAATTGGTTCACAGAATAATAAACAATATGACAGTTGAGTTATGGGAAGTGTTTGCGATAGAAACTATATAAAAGAGTAGAATAAGATAATAAACGTCTCTGTTTCTCAGATTATAGGTGTGAGTTCTGTGTTGTGGATTCGGTTTGTTTTTGGTGTAACTATGTCGTGCTTGGGCTGTAGATTTCGGGAGGGTATGAGATAATTGCGGTTATGTCAGCATATACCTTAGAATCTGTAGTATGCGGACTTGAGTTGACGATCTTATTGTTTGGTTCGAGGTGTTCTGAAAATGTATCGCGCTGTATTGTGTCGTTCACCGACTATGAAGCTGAATTTCCCGTTTGTTCACCCAGTGGAACAGTTGGCGTATGGGTAAAGTGTCTTCTCTCCCGTCGAGGAATCAAACATAAGCGTAATTGGGGTTAAATTTGACTATTCCGCTTATTACTGTGAATTTTTGGATCTTTCTCACTTTATGCTTCTATCCTTTTTGGCTTTTGCTGGACGATGCTGAAAGGTAGCAACCGAAACCAGAGCACAGAAGTGCGAGATTAGTGGTTGTATACACGGAAACTAAATTCGGCTACGTCAGCTTCCTCGACAGATGAATCATACTTGGTCAGTTACACTTTCTTTCATAACCCTACTTTACTGCGAGGCAATAGCCAACCGGGTAACGATGTGCAAAAGGTTGCTTTGCATTTGTGGCGGAAGTATCTCTCATATGGAATTTAGCAATACAACGAAACAGTCGGGTGGGGAGAAGGTCATCAAACGAAACGTCCTCCCAGTAACTGGTCGGCAACCCTTGAGAGTTGAGTTTCAGAGATCACTTTTCATGGTATTCCGTATCATTCTTTTTTATTCCTCTTTATCTGTTATACATCGATGTAAATCAACTCAGGAACGGGGCTGCGGTCAGTGTACGGTTGCCGAGTGGGGAAGTGACCGGCGGTGGTGCTAATCGAAACCCGGTCGTTATTATATATGTATACATAGCGAATAACTACAATTAGTAAGCCTTATGATAACGTAGCCGTGTGTCACCAGATTGCGTTCTAGCACAACGAATTCGACATTCTTGTCTCGAGTTTTTCATAGTATGTTTGACATGAATGGTCCTTTGTATGTTAAAATACATCTCGTTTTCTTCGCGGTTGTTACATTTCAGTGAACTGGGAGCTTTGAGACAACGACTGCTGAAGTTACTCGTAGACCCGGCACTGGACCCAGAAACCATCCGTCCCGATTTGCAACAATATCTCTCCCTACTCATGGGATTCGTTACAGCTCCGGATAACTCTCAACACACAATGAGTCAGCTACGAGGTCTGATCTTGTTCAAGTGGACAGATAGCGTCCAGCCGAAGTCCACTCCTGCGATGTAGGTAGTCATTCAATAAAATATATTGCTTGCAGGATGGAGCCTGATGCAATGTTCGAATTGTGTTCCATGTTGTTCCTTTGGGGTTTGTGGCTCACAAAACATGCGGCTAAAGTGTGTTCCAAAGAAGAGTGAGTAACAGTTTTATTCCGATTTGTTTTATCCACATAAATATTATAATTAATATAACTGCAGAGTCTTACACTTCATCTAGAGAGTGAGAACAAAGGACCGTAGTCCACGTCCAGTGGAGTATCAGATAGCGGAAAAGAAAATCCTTATGCGATTCACACCTAATTACAGTGTGTTATGGTATTTTCTCGCATCTTTGTTGTAACTCAAAAATGTGTAAAATACACCCGCTTTATTTTGTATCCACGAAGCTGACTCGTCCTCTCGCAGGAGCTAGCTGTATGATAGTGAAATTAAAAAACCGGTCAAGCAGTCGTTTTAAACTATTTTATTACACCTTGGGTAGAGTTTTACAAGGAACTCGATGGGAATCCATTTGCGTATTTTGTGTCAGCAAATTTACCCAACCGACCGCTAGGCTGACAGTGCTAACTTCTGGATGCATAACTTCCAACCAGTTTTCAAATGATAATACTCCACATTCCTGGCTGACCATTACATCACTGGTAATCGTTGCATTTTTGATCTTTTGCGATCACGCTCTCTGTTTCTTCAGGCAAGAATAATGGCTGAAGCTGAGGAAAATTGATGCTCATGAATGTACATTGGACATAATCTGAACCTGACGATTTCCTTCATAGCTATCCACCATGAGCCACAGCGTTACATACACGAAGCACGTGGGAAAGTTAGTTCTTTTTAATACATGCTTGCGCATAAGTGCAGTGGAAGGGGTATACCCCCATGGTCTCTAACACCCACTGCATCATTTGGGATAACCTTCTACCAAATCCTGAGACTCGGAATAGAGAACCACATAAGGTCCCAGTATGTCAGGTGTGGTAACGATCCGAACAACAATGAATAACAGTCAACCACCAGCAGCCCATGGTGGAGCGGTTCCAACTTTTGACGTCCGAGGTGGAAAGTAAGGGTTCTCAACTACCCGACCACCATCAGCCAATACCAATGCCTGTTTCCCTGGTTGTATTTAAGATGCCACGCTTTTGGTTGCTGTCTTTCAGCGTGACACAAACGGAAAGCATTGCATTGATCTATAACAGCACCGAAATGAGTTCCGATGAAAAACGAAGTTGCAGTGTACGTGCGGAAAACATCATTGAACTCGGCATCGGACAATTTTGTTTGACGCTTCTAATTACCAGTTAGGTCTGTCACGTGAGTTTTATTTCGAAATTCTGGGGCTCCCTGTACGTTGGTTATTTCGAACCTTACTACACTGTCGAGCCGATCATCTCTAGAGCACTCACATAGCAGCGAAGGACTTTCACCGGGACTTTCACCTCACATGGCTCATCCAGCGCAACCAGGTGGCTTTTAACGTCCACGTGATCATTTGCGCCTGACACCGTCGTGGCAAATCTAATCGTTCCAGCGGACTCGAGAGACGTGAATGCTGAAGCACCTACAACGTTCACGTGTCTTCAACGGTTTTTATCGCACACTGAGCTCTTGCAAATAAAATGGATTTAAGATCGAACCCATGGTTGAACGTAAATTCAAACGTGCGTGTACCGTGCTATGTTTTGGTATAGAACAAATCCGGTGTTATAGAAAAAATTCTACGTTTGAAACCTTTTCTGAACCTTGCTGCATTGCCACTCGGACTGTCGAGAGAAGTATTTCACTCATCAGATAATATAGGAGCATCGCGTCTTTTACTGTGTTCTAGTCCCCCTCTCCCATTTTTGTAATTGTTTTTTCTGCGTCGGCAACATGCTTGTCATTATATATATATATATATATATATATATATATATATATATATATATATATATATATATATATATATATATATATATATATATATATATATACATGCGGGTTTGTCTCACTAATGAACATGGCTCGAAACCGAGGTCAGCAGCAGGAATGCATTCGTTTCTTTTGTAATCATCAAACATGTGCACGCAACAGAACAAAGTCAAGAACTTAGCTTTTTCACCTTTGTTCCATATACCCATTCCTCCCTGATTGAACCATGTTTTGTTTGGCATACAGTCTGAAATCAGGCCGGTGAAAATATATACAAACATACGGAGTAAAACTCTACAAACTGCAGCAACATACACCCATCCCTCAAGAGAAAGCCGGATGTCACGGCGACGGCACAGGTGTCGCAAGTTTGCGAAAGTTGCTCTAGCTCTCTCTATTCGTGAACTGATCTCCTTCTAACACCCCCTTCAGCTGTTATCAAGCTCCTAAGGTACTTAAAGTAGTCGACTAACTCAAGCTGATCGCCACAAAAAGTGAGCATAAACACAGGCTCGTGCCCATCGTGCAAATGCACTTTGCAGTCGGAAGGCGCTAAGTGCTTATCCTAATGGATACCTCAATCGCCAAACGGTCCAGAGCATGTTGCGCTGGCTGTGCATTATCACTCAGGAATGCGATATCATGGGCATATTTCGAGTCGAAAACTGTCCCCTGGGATGAGTTTAACTCCACCGTTTGGAAGACCAGACAGGGCATTCTGTAGATTATTGTGTATGGCAAAGTTAAACGTTGTCGAACTACACTGGAGACGAGAAAATGAGGCGAAAGTTAGTTGTAGACTCTCACCCGATCTGAGGTGTGACGATACAACTGTTTGAGGATTTGTATGTACTTCTGAGGTGCATCATTTCTCAACAAATAATTCCATAAAGCAGTCCTATTGACTGAGTCGAAGGTCGCACAAATTTCTAGGTCTTTGGAAAGTGTGACGGTACTCTATCAGTTGTGGGAGGGTGACGATTTGATGCGTACATGCACGATGGGGACAACGCTTAGTGTGCTGCTTGCGAGTCAGCTCTTGACGCGTTTGATACGACATGCGAGGTATGACAGACGATAGTAGCTTCGACGCTCCTGATATATATATATATATATATATATATATATATATATATATATATATGTATATATATATAAAATGTACATACGACATAACTTGCATCGAAGATCAATAAATGGAACTGGTCGGCATCTGATCAGTTTAATCGGTCCGTCAAAGTAGACACCCTACTGGGCGCCCAGGTTCGAGAATATTCTATGGTAAATTTGACTATCGTACTGTTTATTCAGGTAGATACACGGCCGTTGGCGCATTGTGCATTTGTCTGCTGATTTTTTCATTAGTGAGCTGGAGGGATTGGAGCAGTAAGTAGAGATCAAGTGTGCGGGCCGTTCATAAAAATCGCGGAGTAGAATGTGGGTTTTTCCCGCAGAAACTTGATCGCAGTACCGCTGGAATACTGGTGTCAATCGTGTGTGTAATCTCATAGTTAATTTTCTCTTCCAGTTTATGGAGTTGTATCCGAGGTTTTCGGATTCACCAATACTGATCATCCTTATCCTCCATGTCTACAATTATGATTGAAAATCCCAGAAAATGCCCTTAAACTCTGTTGTTCTCTTCTGAAAGTATTTTGTTGATGCTTTTTAAACTTAAAGGCGCAGAACAATAAATAGAAGAGTAAAACCGCGCGATTTATTTGAATCGCGACAGCGAAATGTCCATATTCCTGTTACTAGTGACTCTAATGCAAGGGTTCTTAACGAGGAATGTTCGTAAACGTTGTAAACGTGTTCTTCCCCACACTTTTGTTTTTCCCTTGTAAAGAGTCAAACAGGATGAAGCTAAAGATGTGCATTTGTCCCTGCGTCAAGCGGCCGGTATTTTTAAACTTATCCGAGATAAATATGCGCCGAATCTGCAGTCGCAACCTAAACCGGATCATGATCTACACATGGATATACTAGAGACTTATGTCAACCAGTGCTTGGCTGAAGCTCAAGAAGGTTCGTTCTGCCTCAGTATTGTTATTTCAAGCATTATATAATCTTTATCCAGTCAGTCAGTACAGAAAGGTATTTAATACAAGGTGTTAGCACCTAATTCGCTTTTCCTAATCGGGAGTGTTAAAACATTCGAATGTTTCTACGAGATATTGTTAGAGTCCACAGGGACGCAGTACAAACTGTTGATTTTTTACGTTAGAATTGAAAAGCGGACTGATTGCGTCAATAGTTGGTGCTGACAGTAAACTTGGTTACATAGTCCTATTGGCCTTACTTCAAGGAATGCTGGCAGCTTCGGATTACAGTTCGCGAACCTCGGCTTGAATGATCGAATTCAGACAACTCCGTATGTGATTGCCATCAAATATTCCGTTTAAATATTCTAAAGATTTGCATATGTGGTTAAGAAGAATAGAAAAGAAGTAGTAATATATCACCGTTTACCTTTTCCATACTGACCAATTTCTTCATTCTGCACAGGAACCGCTGGGCACAGGTTCTACACCAATCGTCAACACCTTCGATCTCAAATTTGTTGTCTCAACCTGTGCACATTTGACCTAGTCTACCCAGCTTATTGCAGCAGCCCCAGTCGGTGCGCACCCAGTGTATTTTCCCTTATAAATCATTTTACCCGTAAATTACCCAGTGACATCGGTGTATGAATTAATTAGGTTTCATCTTTTGGTTCTGTATCGTACCGTTCTTAATTCGATAGATTATTTCCAATGTCTTTTTATCTTGCTGAATCTTTCAGCTAATTACCACCTGTAAGATACTTTGAAGTATTTCGTTGAAGCCGTGGATGTCGTAGCAGTCTACTTCTGCGTGATCTGAAAACCAACGACTGTGGATGTCTCTTGGTACTTTTATATCGTGATTCTTTTCATGTGCTATCGATGTTTCGCCGACTATCAGAAAGATCACTCGGCTGGTAAGAAATCAACGGATGTCTATCATGAGGCTCGATCGCTATTATTGGTGACGAATTTCTAACCTCCAAAGCCAGTAAGGTTTGGTTGCTAATGTTCGCATGAAGTAAACTGTTTAGAGCTATCCCGGAAAGCGTGGTGTATAACTTGTGAGAGAACCGACGCCGCACTCTCGTTCTGAGCCCCGTTTATCTGTTTGGTCCACCCCACCGCGCGGCGCCAGATAAAACAGCTGAGCGCTGCACGCCTGATCATTCCATGAATGAATAAAATTTGCTTGCCAAAGTGATCAGTAGTCATGACAAGTCGCTGGGGATTCTCGAATACATTATTTTAGGTCGAATGTTTCACATGCCCACCGACCAAGCCTCAGCTGAAACGATGGGGCAGAGATCTCAGACATATGAACGGCACTAACACCACTGATAATAGGTGAGCCCCCCAAAGGCCGCAACACCTCTGTGGTTCTCAAGTGATCTTGCCACTGCCGATGCAGTTCGGATGCCATACCCCACACCCACAGCACACGCTTCACACACGCACTTACACATGCATGCGTACGGTTTGACACTCAGCGGATTTAGTTTATTATCCCTGTGGAGAAGATCTGACTTGGTGGGAGGCATTTGCTTGGAGTTAACGGGGTAGGTACCGTGTCTCCATTCGAAGCTGTCGGGCATCTCTGGCTGTCCTAGAGGTCGACATCTAAACAAGCTTACCTTGGTGATTCGGATCAGCCCGGACAGGAGCGGGGTGGCGCAGTGGTAACACACCTTCGAGGTGAAAGGGCCCGGATTCAAACCCTGGGTATGGCAGAGAGTATTCACCACTGATGAGCTCTAACAAGAGCGAAACTCGAGTCTGGTGCTTCCGGTGACCTGAGGTTTGTGCGTGAAAGGTGGAGTCCAAAGGACAGTCAGCTAAACAAATATTATCCCAAGATCATTTGGTTGTAAACTAAAAGGTTATCCGTGGCAAATGTCGACTGAATGTTATGATTTCCGACAACAGTTACCGAACCTTGATTATTGACAATTAGTCTCATTCTCCTGTTTGCATTTCACTGTGTAATGATGGTGGTCTTCTGCAGAGAGTCTCCTCCCAGACGACAAAATTCTGCGTACAAAGCAGCAGGGAGGAGTCGAAACATAAACAATGACTACTCCTTTTTTACTCTGCCTTCATATCAGTATACTAGAACAGACGGGCATGCTTGCCACAGAACGATTGCTGTATTACTAGGTAGAATCCTTAGTCATGAATCTAAGACATGAATGGGTGAATCGCATCGGTACTTTAGATCAACAATATTGGCGACCTAAGCAGTAGAAAAACTGCCGAACACCAAATTTGGTCAATATTCTTGAGCGTAGAACGTTTGCTTACCACCTTGGAGGTCCGAGGTTTGAATCCCCGCCATTACCGGTTACTTTGGTGGTAGACAGTGGTCCACTGTCGTCCGGATCGTTACCACACCTGACCTATTGAGACCTCATTTGGTTCTTCGCCACTCCAGGTCTCGGGATCTGCTTGCCGGTTATCTTCAATAGTACAGCGGCCCTTCGTGGCTATGGGGTAAAATTCCTATTCCACTGCACTTATGCGCAAGCATGTAATTTAAGAAGGGAGGGGTTTTCGGCTAAACAGAGGCTACCATAAGGGGTGATTAGCCGCGGCTGCAGGATTCGAACTCGGAATCACAAGGTCGAATGTTTGCCCTAATGAGACAGTACACTCAGTTTCAGTTTGAACAACAGTTAACCGTGTGGTGGTTCTAGCTGCTCCCTTTTTCCAGACATGCCATTCGGAAATCACGACAAAGAAAGGTATGTAAAAGTAAAGGAAGAACTACCAACAGAAATGTATAAGGGACCTTTTCGGTATTCCAACCGATAGAACCGATAACGGCGATGGACTCATGCAACTGTGTTCTGACCAGACTGTTCCCAAGAAGTAGAAATTTATCGCTCGATAGCGACACCGATTAACCTGGCGTCCTCATATGCTTTCATAGTGTTAGACTCAGATAAGTCACGTTGCTGTCGGTTACCGTTGGCGCGGATCAATCCAGAATTATCCCTCATTTTGGTCCACGTCTGTTGACACTGATCACGCTCTTGTCCGCGCGCGTTTCAGCCCACGTCTCGTCGGTGACCGAACCAGCGTCAATACCAGTCGACACATGCAACTGGTACTGGACGATAACCATGGATCTGTTTTCCCAACAGAATTATCCGCGACTGTATCAATGCAGTCATGTGCCCAGGATCCAGATAAACAATGGAAAGAGCCTAATGAGACCCTATTTGAAGCTGCTAATGGCACCCAAGGCCAAATAATCAGACACGGTAGATATTTATACCATCAGAAAAACTGATAGATGTAGGCAGATCGATTCCTCTGGACTCCCGGTATGATGAGGCACGGAGATGCCTTAAGCACCAACTGATCCGGCGCCTGAGAAACGACCGTTAGCAGTGATGGGTTCCGAAATGTAACGAGGTGGAAGAAGCTGCGGTGCTCGGTAACTCGCGATTTTTTGGGTCAGTTTAGAAATACTGGTTCGCGAAAACCGAGCGTTAGTGAACTGATCAAAAAGGCGAACGTCTCACGGATTCAGACTCGGAAGCGTCGTCTAGATCGTTGGGCGGAGCATTTCGAGGAACATTTTAACTGGTCTTCATCTCCACTAAGTGTACTGAGTAGCACAGTGGTTTGAGTTATGGATATTGATACCGATTCTCCCTCGGAAGCGGTTCTCCGTGAGATAAGTGATCTAAAACGACAAAAGGCTGCTCTACCGGATAGGTTGTCTTCGTCTGTCTTCAAAGCTGTTGACTCAGCATTGTCACCGGAGTTGACAAAACTCCTCACCTTGGGATTAGGAACAAGTTCCGAAGGGTTGGTGGGAATCAGTGTTCGTACCAATGTACACGAAGGGCGAAAAGTCCTATTGTGAAAACCACAGGGGAATATGTCTGGTTAGCATCGCATCCAAACTGCTCGCTGGTATTATTCTTCACCGTTTACGTGATGCTCACGTGAGAATCAAGTCGGGTTTAGACCTGGCCGAGGTTGTGTCGATCACACCACTCTTCAAAAATTTTCGGTAAGTGGATACTCCTTCCACAGACACACCATCTCTATTTTTTTATCTAAAGCGGTATTCGACTCAAATGAACGCATAGTTCTGGCGCTGCTTGTTTTTGAAGGGTGTAATTTCCATCAAAAATTCGCTATATATGTATAACCGAAGCTTAGGGACTTATGCTGATCTTCTACCCAGTTTTATCACAGGGAGTGGTGTACATCACAGTTGCCCTTTTCCGTTTGAATTTCTGCTTGATATTGTCCTAGAGACTTCCCTTTAGTCATATAAGAATAGCGGTACTGAGTCTTTCCCCGGCGGAAAGCTTCAGACCTCGAATATGCGGACAACGTAATTTTAATTGAGATTCCATATAATTTGCAAGCTTTTTCGAACAGCTTGAACAACTGCGTAGCTATGTTTGGTATGCGTTTCGCATCTTATAAGTGCAAGATGCTGTTGCAAAGCTAGGTTGGTCCAGCGCCGAACCTTTCGGTACATAGGGAGAGTATAGACCATATACTCGGGTGACCCGACACGGAACTGTCCAGACAAACACTACCGTGCGCTCTGTATGGGGTGGCGCTATCGCCTTTGAGATTAACGGAAAACGTGGTTGAGCGACGTTGAGGAAGACATGGAGCCCCTGGGATTGAGGTCCGTGATACTGGGAGAAAAATTGGGCCACCGTTTGTGCTAAGCTCGCATCTAACTGATATGCATGGTCGGCGATGATCAGCGATATCCATGGTGCCGACTCATCCTCTAGCAGGAGACAGAATTGTGGAAGTAAAAAAAAGTGGGCGGAAGACTAGACCAAGCAAACAAGTTTTGTTATCTAAGCAGTATATATAGTTACACCGGCTTTAGGTGAGACAGATACATTTCACCCGGAAGGCGGATATCCTATGAGGTGTTTTTGCGTATTCAGGAGGCTCAGTCATCTATCAGCGGTGTCGACGTGACATCCGTTTATCTAGGGTCGAATGTTCGCTTCAGCAGTCAGGCCTGTGCTTCTGTATGGTCCGGAGACAGCCACTACGGATAGAGGATATACGAAAATTGTCGGTATTTGAACGCCGATATCTTCGTAGCATTGCTCGAATCTGGTGGGAACACCGTATTAGCAATGCTAAGTTTGCACGGAGAGTCTTAAGTGCACGAAAACGTAAGCTCGCTAGGCAAAGGTGGCTGGTAAATGAGTTGCGCATGTCCCCTGACAGGATTCCCTTGGAAGTTGAGTAAGGATGGCCAGTGCATGACGTGAAAAAACGTACGAAAAGCCATACTAGTGGACTTGGTCGTGCAGGGCACGCCTGGCTTGTTGAGTGGGATCGAAGAGACCCTCTTACTTAGTGGTTAGATTCGTTGGAGGAAGTGGCTCGGTGTCACAATCAGTGGCTTTCTTGGTGGATTTTATGGCACCACTTGTAGTTCTTTTCTCACTCTGTTCACACTTGTTATTTTATTGTTTCCAATTGAGGTTGCCGCTGAGAGATGACAACCAAAGCTAACCGCACTCAGTTCATGGTTAATGGTTGCTCGAACTGTACCGAATGGTGTCAAGCAGACGAATAAGACTTGTGAATACAGTGGCACCATTGATCTCTGCACCTAGGTGTATCCCATAGTGTCTTTATCCCCTGGGTAGGTGGATCTCGGGCACTAGCATACCAGGTCACGATGCTCCATCCTTCTCACTGAGGTTTATTAGTCGGCCAGTGTTGATAGTAGTCAAAAAATCATCACAACATACTACAGAAGTCGAGTCTCGGATTCAAATGGGCTCGCAGTCGATAAGCTTATCTCTTTGATAATCTTTTATTGGCCGATTTTCCCTCCCGTAAGTATTCCACTAATGTCGCAAAATTTGTTGTATTTTATCGTAGAAAAAACCTTGTCTTTTTACATCACCGCACGGTTTTACATTTATATTGCTGGATAACTGAGGGCAGATATAGAGCCATAGGTAACCGGGTGAGTAGTTGCACAAAAAACCTGGTATCTCAAAAACATGCAGAAAACCAAACTATGATACGAACATGAAGCGTATGATTACAGAGAAGACAGAAAGTCGTTTAAAAACGGCGTGGTTGGGGACTAAGTACACGAACATTATAGAGGGATTTCTTGTGAAGGCCACGGCAACAAATATGATTGCATGACATCTCGGAACTTACACCTTTTGACTCATACGTGAGTCGCTATGGCTTCAGCCGTCTATGTGATCCTCCGGCGTGAACTCGGGAATGTGCCGGTACTGGTTTGAAAGCTGTCACCGGATTGATCTGGTGTCCACGGTGATTCGGGTGCCGTGGAAATATGTTGTAATTAGTTTGTACGTTTCCCTTGCGAGCGAAGATTAAGACATGTTTTGCTATCTTTTTGTTCACGCGTCCGGTGTACTTTGTACTACAAGATCACGTAAATTGATGTAGAATAGATGATCCTTTTGTTACTGAACAATGATCGGTTTGGTGTTCGATGCGACTCAGACGCGCTCAGTCGGAGAAACTCTTCCAAGACATGATATGTTTTTTTCCTGTTTTCCCAAGGGTTTACCGCTCTTCAATAAAACGTTCACGAAAACCCCTCACTTCTTTGTCTCCCGTGTTCTCGTTTTATCTTTGTCTGCCATATATCGGCGAAAGAATGGTTCTGGATAGCCGTTTAATCACCGTACTTTGGATGCATGTTCTGTCTTCTGGCCAATTGTCCCTTGACTGCAGATATTTCTGTGAAATTTGTCTTGTGCACACCACACCGAGCTCGTGTCTTATGTTGCTACCCCTCAATCGGAAATCAGTACCAATTTGGACTGATACTGAATTGTAGATTTTGAACGTCTCATGCGGACGAATAATATGGTTCAAATGTACAAAAGAATACGATACGACCTGGGTTGGGGATGGGACACGTAATTCTATTTTGAATGTACGCACTGCTTCATAGTCCTCGCAGAACCTCCCAGTCAGTTCGCCTTTTCAAGTTAATCCAAGTTTGACAAACAGTGACAGACCACAATTTCTTGGCTCGAGACCAAGTAGTTTGCTGGGTTTCGTTTAAACCGAAAATAGAGACAAAACCGGGCAAACGTGTTTATCGCCCCGGCCAATTGCATATTATTTTTGGTTATCCATTGCTACTGATTTATATCGATCCACAGTGAATGTATTCTACCGAATTTCCGACTCTTTTAATGATTATTTAGTCTGCAAACAACACGACGTGTCATTATGCCGATGGTTGCTGTCATTTTTAATTTCTACTTTATTCTAATTTTAAATCTGTATAGTGACCGTGGCTCGGGCAATCGAGTTGAAACATGAACCAAGTCTGATTGCTGCTCTGGCAAAAGAGACTGCAAGAGCGTACGAACGCGCAGGTAATTCAGTTGTCTCTCCTGCCCTCACCCCCCCCCTCCGCTCCCTGTTCAAGAAGAGTTGAGTCCGATCAGACTAGGGTGTCTGACTCATGCTAATTAGATTTCTCCATTGGCTTTTAGCATGTAAGCTATTTCGGTTTTCACTACATTCGGTAAATCACTTTACTTTCCCCTCGTTCATCCAGTTCGTTGGGCAGATTTCATTCTGAAACTCGAACGATAAACGAGGTGAGGCAATCTTGTTTGTCTCGTATGCGTTGTGTTGGTTAAAAAACAAATCTCCGGTTACTAAGACTGGTGCAAAAATATGTGCGAAAAATGACCGAGTGTTAACACAACAATTCATATTGAACACCCAGTGGTCACAACATGGAATACTCGAGTTCGTAGTCACAGCACCTAAACTCTGGTCACCGGAGTCAGCGTAGGTCACGGGACGTGCCACCTTCGAGAACTTATGATCGTTTCGGTCGGGATAGAAGGACAGTGTAGCATAGTGCGATGACCAGTGCATTAACTGACAGACAACAGAGAAATTTGTTATGGGCTTTCATCCATTCTACTTAGTTACCGATTTTGGTTGTTCCCGTTGCGAAACGGAGAAACTGGTGTACAAAAAAGCTAACGGGCCAACGAGCAAACCAGGACAGCAGGTGGTGCTAAGGTGAACATTCCCGGATTTTGCTGAGAAGAAACATGAGTTCTAATGGCGAAAATGATTCGTTTTTGAGTAGATGTAACCACTTTTCTAAAAGTTGTGTTCATGGAACCTTATCAAACCTCGCTGTGATCCTTTCTATGGTTACATTCAATGATCGAAGTTCAAATAATGATATGCTATTCTATGTTTCAGATTTTTTCGAGCTGGTTAGCCTGTAGAATGTTACAAATTTTGAAAACTCGTCCATTCGAGTGTACAAAGCTACTACTAACTTGGATTGAGTTAGTTGTGAGGTCTATCCTTGTGACTTATCAGCGATTTTGCAAGAATGAATGATTCAATGAACTGTATTGTGATAGACTAGAGATGATAAATCGAGCGATATTACAAATAAAATGATCAAATCGATCGTATACAGATCTGATCATACTTTGTTGTCTGTGAACTGTGTCACTTACAGATGCACATGCATATTTGGAAACCAGTTCATCAGTGAAATGGATTTCTTGATCCAAACATCATGTGATCGCATGTGATTCGGTTAGAGCCGTCGAAGACAGTACTGCTAATCTCGTGTTTCGGTTGATTATCCTCACACATCAGTTTCTGCTGCACAGAACGTTTATGAAACTGCCTCTTTTGATACCCAAACCAAATGAAATGTTAGTGCACGTTGTGATGCCGTATGTTACTCCATTTGTCGGATTCCTTACCCGTCTAGAGTTCGAAGCCAATAGTTATTTTGCATACTAACGTTACCATAAATGTTTCAAATCAAGTGTGCTTCCTAATTCTTTCAAAATGGTTTCACACATGATAACCATAAGTCGGCTAAGCTAGTTTCATAAAGCTTTTGCTCATGAAAACAATCTGTTTCGGTTATTTATATCAAATTGATCACGTGCATGTTCATTTGTCAACAAATTACCGGAATTTGTTACAGTTCTGTTTAACCCATGATAATCTGCCAATGTCCGTTTTTCGTTATTTTAGTCACTTTACAATTTACTTGCTCGCAGATCTGGCACTTCGACCGTGCGATCCCAAACTCATGGCTAAATGGTCCAAGTACATGGAATTCAAGCAGTGGTGTTTTGAAACTTGTGTAAGTTTCCGATTATTTTTTACCTCTCTTGGTTTCTTTCGGTCGATGAATCCACCGTTATTATTTTTGTCGATGAGAGACCACGAGCTCTTTCCTATGTGATGCTTATGAGTGAGTGCGGGAGAAGGACAGAATAACCATGACCATTTCACACTCAGGGAACATTAGCCATCGTGAACCCTAACATAGAGGGGGCGAGGAGCCATCTTTAGCTTCATCGAATCAGAAATCGTCATTTTCCGTTTCATGACAAAGTGCTATATCCCTTCTGCTTCGTAGACAGTTTCAGTTTATTCAACTACTAATCTCGCACTTCTGTGCTTGGGTCATGCTACGGAGACATCAATGCTCAAACATCGACAGTCTACACCGATCTTCTACCCTCAACGGCCATGTTTCTGAACCGTATAAAAGAACAGACCTAACCACCACAGTGTACACACTACCCTTAACAGACAATCGGATGTCACGTCGGCGCCACAAATGGCAAACGCCAAACGCGCCTTCTATATGCATGATGACACTTCATCCGATATCTGTCCACCTGGTGAAATGTAACTTCCCAGGTAAAAAAAAGTTATCCACTTCAGCTGGGGCTTCTCCTGCCAAGAATTGGTTTGATGTTGAGACAACCCAGTCCTGTAACACCATCTTATACTTTGCAGGTGCATAACGCATCCCTAACAAGGCTACGCTGTTATTCAGGGTATTCGGGAGAGCTTGCAACTTACGTGGATCTTGAGTCAAAAGAACAATGTCGTCCGCGTATTCCGAGTCAGACAGTTTCCTGCCTGATCAAAGATCGATGCCTCTATTCTCACACGACGATAAGGCTAACTGAAGAATCGATTCAACTGCAAAATTGGAGAACGTTGATTTTGTGCTACAACAGTCAAGACAGTTGTCCTAGATGGTTCAGAGGCACGGCCTCTGCGGTTGGAGCATAATAAAAATAATAATGTTTCCTTCCTTTTTATCGAATTTAAGTGGTTCAACATTTTAGTAGAAGGTCGCGGTCGATGAAAGAACACCGATTAGAATTGACCGACTGCGTCGGCAGGATTTTTCCCTGCGAACTCCCTTCTTGAGGCTCCCCAGGATGTCTGCCTCGTCATCGGCGGCAAGATTATGGATATTCGAATACCGATATTTTTGTAGTATTAACCGAATCTGGAGAGAACACCTTATTAACAATGATGAGATTAGACCCAGAATAACAAGCGCACGAAACAAATCAATAAATGAAATCCGAATTCTCTCCAGGCTGATGTGGCCATTGTTGTTACGCACATTTCCGGTAGATGTGTTCGCAAATGTGGGCAGGATGAGCAAGAATTGTCAATTCCTTACTTGGAATACAGGCGTGGAAGGTCTTTTTATTGGGCTCGGTCGAGTAAGGCGTGTTGGGCGTCCTGAATGAGGCTCTGACGGCTGGCGCACTCAGTGTCGCGGCCTGTATTACTGTTTTATTTGCATGAGGTTCAAAGCAAAAGCTGGCACTTAGAACCACTACTCTTGCTTGTTAGTGGTTTGTCAAACCTAACTGGAATGATTTCTGCCATCATTGTTGGCCAGCTGTTGCGGGGTTCGAACCGTTTACGTTGAACCCGACCAACACCTCTGCTCAGCAATGTACAGTAGTGTGTTTCCAGCAAGCCGTCATTATGAGGCACTTTAACTCACTAAGTCAATTCCTAAAATCAGAAGCTTGTGCTTTACCGTGAAGCACCCGTTAAGGAGCCTAAAGTTTTGCTTCGCTAACATCATGCTCACTGAGCTCGAGTCGACAAACTTTGCACTTTGAATATTTTCCGTTGTTTCGAAATGAAAACTACGCCCTTTCCCATCAAGCCGAAACCTACAATTCCTTGGCCTTGACGCACAGCCTTTAGCCATTGTCCACTGCCGGGTTGGTTAGAGTTACTCCGTACTCCAGGGACAGTCGGATAGTTTCATCCGATTATCCTTGAGATTATCTCACTGCTGTCCGTGTGTTTCCGTGGTCGCCCAGGCACCCACAGTCTCACAACACTGTCCACAATAATGAGTAGGTAGTTGCCACGCGTTTTGAACGTGGTTAGCTCGTCACTTGTAGCACGGAATATCTCTAACTTTCCCGGCAATGGCTAAAGCTTGATGGGTAAAGGTGTAGAAAGTTTTTATTGTGAAAGTCATAATGTTTATAACACAGCGTTGTTGGTAGGTGTGATTCGCCAACGTTTCGGTTACCGTGGCTAACTTTTCTGAGGTCACTTTTACAATTTGCAGAAAGTCTTATCGGCAAATTTCATCTCACTATCCCCCTGTTTGCAATATCGTCCCCACCCCTCCCCCGCGATCTCCTTTTTAGGCCCACATCTATTATGCTGAGCAGTTGCTGAAAGAAGAGAAAGTGGGAGCTGGGTTGGCCGTGCTCACCGGTGCCGATGAAAGTAAGCGCACAGTCACAATTTTTAACAGGATTTGCCTCAAGTTACTCAGCCTCAGCTGCGATTTTCTTCCAGCTTCATGTCTATGCATAATTGTCGGGGCGTAGGTAGGTGTATGCACCACACCCATATGGAGAGGGAAGCAGGGTTCCACCGCACTCCTTGTCAAGGAGGAAAGACAAATTGACTCAGATTTCAATAGAGTGCAGCTTAAGGCTCCACTATATCGAGTATCATTTGAAGCTGGTTGGCAGCGAACATTTTGTCACCAAGTTTCATGCTGCCTCCCGATTTACATGTTCCGATAACGACTATTGGTCGTACTTTGGGTACTACATAGCATTCTTTTTCCCAGCAGATACGTTATCAGCCATTTTAAACCTGAACAAGAAACTGCCAATAAGACAGTCTGTTGTAAGCTTATGGGAAGGGATATCAGTTGTTCCATCAGTCAACTCATCGGACAATTGACCAGTCCATTGGTCAATCGACAAATGAGAGGTTGCGTGACATTCGGTGTCAATCGCCCGGATTGGAATCACGGTCACTGTTGACGTGATTGATCTTTGGTTTATGGATTTCAAGTGCTTAACCACTTTTTTAGATGTACCGTTGAAACCGTCGCTATTGCCAAAGCCATCGTCATGCGACTGGTTAAACCTTGATCATGTCCACAAACGGATTTTTTTTCCCAGTGCTTGAACCTTTGTGTCAGAAAATCGGTGACGTCACGTTTGACCATAATATCATTCCAGGGTACTGTGTGACATCTTAAAACGAACCAATCTGATTGTGGTCTTTTTGAACGAGAATCGACAATTCCTAGACACGACATGAAGACTGGAAATGGTCACATCTTTTTGGTCGCGCATGGATACGAAAATCGGGATAAAAACTAGGAAAATCGGAACAGCCATCGAATAGAATAATTTTCAGCATCATGAAACCGCTAAGGAAGTCATTTGATTTGATAGCGTTGAGCGTGTGGGGTGTCTGAGAGGAGTAGCACCTCCAAGGCGGTAGACTGTTGTGTCATTTGGGCCATGTTCCATCTCCTTGGCTTCCATAATTTACCCAGCTCTCACCTATTGTAGTGTACTGGATGCAGTATTTTCCGTATGGGTTGCACGTGCACGATTTGCGAAGGCAAAGGAAACTCGGTGAGCCGGGGCTCAGTAAGTGCGTAAGCAAGCATCAACACTTACACCGATGAAGATGGGCGTGATAATCTGTCTGAGCGCATTACACGGTGGCTATACAAAGCTGAGGGTTGCATCAGCGGCCACACCCTGGCAAACCGCTCGACAAGCTGACTAAACCAGGTTGAGGGTTACCAAGGTCTAAAAACCTCGACGAGACGGTGTTCGGCATGCGAAGACATACTTCCGAATGGATGGCCGGGATCTATTGACCCAACGGCTACAAAGGATAACTGTCGAACCTACCCGGCCCGGTGTTCCGGAGAAGGCGGATGAATCGCACAACAAGCCACCGGCTCATTTAGAACAATCCCGCTACCTTGCAGGCTGCAATTAGTTGTGCAAAAGGTAATGGTGCATCCTCAAACAAAAAGCTGGATGAGGTATCGTCAGCTTACTTCCTACTCCGAACTGGGCGACCGAGTAGTACAACACTCCCGAGCGGTGCTTGGGACACCGTCCCGTGCTATAATCCCGAGAACCCCCATGAGTAATGTTCACGGACTTATCCTCTATCAGGAGATAGTCGCGTAAAAGAAGTTACGTGTGTAACTCGTGTCCAAAACGGAAAATGCATCAGCACCAGTTTTATTTTATGCGGAGAAAAAGAAGACACATTGAAAGTCTTGTAGGCAGTGCTGTGCAGTTCATTCACTCGTCAACCTCGCATATCTGTACTCGGATTTTAATTGCTGCTCCGAAACTTTGCTGAATTCTGGTCAGAGTTTATAGAAGCATACATTGGAAGAGAGCCGAAGAACAAAGTAACAAGCTGAAATCACTAAAAAAGGAGTCCGAATGCAGCTACACTACTAACCGTGACACGTAGCCGTATCCATTAACGCTATCAACTATCTGGTAGCCGGGTTTCGTGGACCCGAACCCGGAAGTCTCACGCGTCCTACTCGCTCAAGTCCATTGGTCAATGTTTTCACACCTTATGCCGTTCCATGGGCTGACCATCTCGACCTACATTCCAACCGCCATCTGCCTCGGAGAGCTACGTACGCCGATGACGTGTGTCTGTGGGCGTGCGTAACGCATGTCCCAGCGACCGTAAACTGTTTAGGTTCAGTACTTGTTCCGATGACTGACATCTGGTTACCAATATCGTACACCTCACCTCAACATGGCTGATACGGTGTTCCCTCTGGATTCAAACAATACTACGGAGATATCGATGCCCTTCTGCGATGTAAACAGCCGCAAAGTATGGTTCGTCCAGAAACAAGCATTGTTCCTGTGAAGGATCTTGCTAATTTCCTCCCCTCTAATTTAAGGTTGACGCAAATTGCCACGGGTTACTGCAGCTGTTAAGAAAGCAATAGTTCAGGGTTTAGTCATAAACAAGGAACAAGCTTTCCCCGTTACAAATTCGAAAACCGAAGTCACTTCGTTGCATCTTTACTAGGTGCGTACTGCAGTCAAAGTGATTATTTTTATAGCTAAATGTATGAGCGGAATGTCAAATAACCGACGAGTACCGCATTCATCTCATTGCCGAATATCGAATGGGTATGTCTGTTGTCATTATGCACGTCAAATGTGAAGTTCCATTTTCTTAATGAAAGATATCAACAAACTAATGAAGTTGCCATGCCCCGTCCCTTGGGCCCTATTGTCGCGGATATTTTTTGTTGGCATCTTAGAAAACAAGAATAAAAATAAAATATTAGGCGCGATGCTCTATCGCCATTGTGTGGATGGTAAGTTTGCTTTCACCAAGAAAAAAGGTGAAGAACTGCATTTTCTGTTCAATAATCTACGTTCAAGTATAAAGCTGACAATCCACAGTGAGGATAATGACACCGTGAACTTCTTAAACATTGCGGCTGTTCGCCGATGAGGTGATTCATTTAGAAGATCCGTTTACCGGAAATACATTTGGTCGGTCCATGATCTCCACTTCAGCAGCTTCATTCCGGTTCAAGATAAGTGCAGTGCAAACACTGTTTCTCAGATCACAAAATTTGCATATCGGACGCATTAGAAAGGGAAATAAATCAAATAACTGAAACTGCGATGGAAAATGGATATCCAACATCATTCCTGGCAACGTATCGCCTCCTGAAGCCAAGAAGGGATATTCCAACTAAAATATCTTAGGTGAAAACGCACCTTACACTCCTTTGCAAAGGTTATAATGTAAGTGCGTTGGTCAGAAATCGTTTGCAGTCACTTTTCAGCCGCACCTAGTATTTTTCCGATCCGGTAATTGTATTTACGAATAACCGGTTAACTGAACGTCATCATCGTACAGCGTTAAATTGCACGGTGAACCCCACAGACCACTGCCTTTCTCATCATTTTGCGCGTAACAATGGAAAGAACGAATATACGAGGTAGACAGAGAGTGGACCCACAGGAGTGGGTAGGGGGAAGAACGCCCTAGTAGCCAACTCTAAGTTTGCGTACTTGTACAATAAAACCACCAGATAGCACTCCAGTCTCAGTGCGTTTGCTCTTGCAGACGAGAATGGTTCATATTCCGCTGTTCCCTTTGTTAAAGTTACCTACACATTTTGCGGCATTTTGCTTGAATTTTTTCAGGTTACAAGAAAGCGTTAGAAATGGCCAAATTATACGGTCGTTCAGAAGGGATCGGTGTTTCCGCGAAGCCAGCTGAGCATTGCTTCTTCCGCCGTTTGGGCACGCAGATCACGCAGACTCGTCGTAAACTTGAACGCGAGAACGGATTGATGTAAGTCGTTAGCCGCGCTCATTGCCAGTCCTCTCCCAACGAATTCCGTAGCACGATGTCCGCCTTCTGTCTCCCCGATTTCGTGATCGCTGAGATTCCCATTTGAATTGTACACGTTTCATCCTCAGACCTCTACTCAGAAGTAAATACAGCATTCCACGGTTTCGGACGCATAACAGCGAACGAATTAGGCCTTAAGCATCCTGGATGCTTTAAAGTATCCTAGCTTTTTTCTGTCCACTGCTTAGGAAGCGATATAATAAGTTACGTATTACGCAAATCCTAATGTCGGACTACAGTATATACGGATGACTGTGGAATCTCTCTTGGTTGGCAGTTTGTATATATACTAAGAGGTCAGGATCATGCCAAACAAATAACTGCCAGATTTTGAACCGCACGTGCATATTTATATTTATAACTAACAGGTTTGATTTGTACATAGCATCAACGTTCAGCTGATCATTGAAAACCATGAAGGCACTTTACAACTGTTTCATCCTTGTTCAGGATAATGAGGGATGCACTTTCAGTGTGTCCATCGCTTTCGGACTCGAAGCTGGGGTAAACGGTTGTGAATCAAACACCTTACCGACAGAGTATCCATATTGGCGCTCAACGGTTTGTCTAACATTAGCAGTACATGATATAAACTCAATAAACCAAGCTCCGTAACTTGATTGTCACTACCGGCGGCGACACCATCATTCGAACCCCGGTTTCTTAGAGTCAGAAGCCCACTGTGATAACCGTTTGACCACCACCGGTCAATCCATTCTTCTCTTGAGTCGGATCTGCAATCCAGTTGAACAGTGAACACGAGTCGTACGCGCCTGGCGCTTCTCTGACCCATCAACCGATTGAGATGTAGTAAATAAGTCTTTGACCATCAAATTTGAGGTAAAACGGCTTCAAACCAAGTCACTGCTAGCTAGCTGTTGCGGTACACCACACTCAGTTGTTTCCCGGATTGTTAGTACACCATGTGCGTTGGGCCATGGCAATTCTCGTCCTTCTGTTGCAGTCGTGTGCTAAAATAAAATTAAACTACTGTACATTTCTGCGCGAACTCGTTCTTTTGAATCATTCCCGAACTAGTTTGCTGTCAGGGTTTTATTTCTCTTTAGTTCCCCACTGGCGCATGAGTGTAAAGAAAGAGGCATACGTCAGGGCTTCAAAGACCTGATGCACCATGATAATGAGCCGAATGACAGTTGGGTACAATTTATCGCCATCGCCAAGAATCGGGTGCATAGCTTAGTCGCGTCTTGTTATCACGTGGATTCGCCCACGGTGAATGGTGTGGTCGAATTTTGTCACCTCACGGTTAGACTGAATATTATGCCTGTGCCTGTTATTTGGACCGTTACTCGTTAGCTCTATCTGCCTTGATGATTCTTTCGCAGCTATCATCAACGTGTCCCTGGCAGTGCGCCTGCGTTCACCCTGAAGGCACAGTACGGAATATCGGAACCAATGGAACCGGAGTTCGATTTCACTCCAGATGAGCGTTGGAAAACAGCATACGGGGCTTTCGATCTGAATAAAATGCCAGAAGAAGTAATAGATCGAAAAGTAATGGTGTTTTATCTCGTATCTGTTATTCGAAGATATCCAGGAATATCATCGATCCCGTCATGTTTTGCAAATGCTCCTCGATCTTCGATTTCAGTGGTTTTTCCCCTGTTTTCTCAGTAACATCAAAGTGGTCACAACTGTTCGTTTTTGCTTTGTTGCGTCATTCGTTTCAGTTCAATCATGGAAACGGATGATTTTTAACCTTAGTGGTATTGTACCACAGAGAAAAAATAGATCAAGGAATTGCACACTGCAAGATGTAAATGTACGCAGTTATGTCAGTCACGTGTAATCAAATTGTGAAAATTAAAAGCATCACTATATCTGTATTGAATCCACGTACTTTCATAAAGATTTCAAGTTCGATTACCAGGCTTAAACCAAGCTGACGTCGATATTCTTTTATTGGGTTGTCACCCTTCGATCTTTTTCACCTCCGCACTCCCTAAAGGTCGATAAATCTGTTTGGTGCGGAGTATGCGAAATGATCCACCGCAATCGGCCGTGTGGTTTATTGTTAATAGTTGTTGTGCTATCGATATATATCCGGAATCCCTTATTTGCTTTTCATTTGACGCCTGTTGTAGAATGAAGAGTGCAAATAGTTCTATTTCTGTACGGGATACATAGTGGCGATTGCGTTGTCACTTTCTGTCAAATCAGAATCATTGATCGATACGCGTTTGTGCGATTAGACTGTGTATTCCGTGTGTTGTCTGTTAGGTCGTTGTTTCCTTCTCCCACCCGTGTAGGTCCACTCCCTGTCCATCTTATATATTCATCCTTTCTAATTCATTGTGCAACGTGGTGAGAAAGGCAGTGGTCAGTGGGGCTTGCCCTACTGTTTAACGCTGTACGGTGATGACGGAATACACAGGAAAATAGACGCAGATCAAGTTCAATCACCAAGGATGAGCCAATGCCGATTAAGATCTTTTTTGTGGTGATGTGGAACAGTAGGGATTCCAACTGACTCAGATCCTTTCTGGTTAATCTGTTGACTTCCATCACGGTTGAGGTGAGTCTTCGTTGATGAGCGCAATAGTCTACCAACCGTTTGCTGAATACACTGCAGTAACTTTGACGCCTACCGACGGGCTCCTCAGATGTTCCACGCGGACCGTCTTCACCCTGCAGGCTCTCTTAAGTTTGAGCCAGAATACTGTTGATGTGTGCAACAGCGATTGCAAATCATGGCGGATGGAGAGATGTTGTGGGGAAGGTTCATGGGAGCATGGTTAGATGACGGGTGGATGACATGTTACCAGATGAGTCTATTTTTGGGAGCCCCGTAGCGCAGACAACGGCGCTCTATTTCCATAACTTGGATGACTGACATCTTCGCAAGAACTGGCACAGAACGAAGTTGGAATGTGCACCTCCACGTGTGAGTGTAGTCGCTGCATCGTTGGAAAAATGTAAATCGAGGGTGGGGCTTTCTCAAGAACCCTTTCAATCACAGATTTAAAAAGGAATGTCAGTAGAAGATATCCCTATGGAACACCAGTTGTGGTGAACTCGGGTGGAAGATCGCCGTAAGCATAAATTAGGCTTCGACTTCTAGCACACTCAGACTGCGGAAGAGAAATGAATTTCTTTGACACTTCCTTCATTAAGAGACAGCTTCAGCGGGCTACGCAGTCTACTGAATCGATTGTCGCTTTCGGATCAAGGAAGACAGATTGTGGGCCTACAGGATGTGTACCTGTGTCTTAAGATTTGTCGTGTTCACTTCATTTCATTCAACCATCAATCTCGCACTGCTCTGTTCTGGTTTTGGTTGCTACCAGGCGACGTCGTCGTAGGGAGAGTGTGAGGGTATTCGCAAACGCCTCGCCCATGGACATCCTGGTTCGGTGGACAAAGTACGCCATCGCTCACCCGGAATCAAGGTCCAGGACGAAGTCATCGAAGACAAGAGTAAAGCCAATCAATTAAATCAAACCAATCAGCAACCAGTAGTTGTTTGGACCTACCGAACCCGAATCAGTCGATTCGAGTGTAATCAGACAAACCGGTAAGAAGAGCCGTGCAGGAATATCAATAGACCGATGATTCTTTTTCACGCAAGTATTTGGTTGTGATCGCCTCATCTTGTGCTAACGATCTGTTTTGTGCCAATAAACTGAGGTGGAAAAAGAGTATTCTTACTAGAACTAGCGCGGGACCATAGAACAGACAGCATAATGAAAATAAGAGCTTGAACTGAGAAAGAGTTGAAAACAAAGTAATTAGTGGAAATGACGAGGACGAACAACGGCTCAAATGCAACTACGCTACTGACCGCGACGCCTACCCATATCACTTGATATCTTCACCCACCTAGTGTGCAGAAGCCCGACACGCCCAACTTGGGGTAGGTTCTCATGCCTGTTGCCATATCGTAGACTGAACACCTTGAGCTACCTTCCAACCATTGCTTGCCTCTCAGAGCAACATCCCGAGGAAGTTTTTCGGAAGGTATGCGTGACACATGTCCGAGCCACCGTAACCTGTTTGAATTCATTACTTGTTCCAGTGACTGACTGCTGGTTGCCAACAACCTACGCCCAACTTCCGCGTTGCTGACGCGGTGTTCCCACCATATTTGAACAAAGCAATGGAAACATCAGCGCTCAAACTCCGACGGTCTTTGTCTATCCTCTGCCAGCGTTGCCCATATTTTCGAGCCTCTTAGAAGAACGGATTCAGCTACCACTGTGTATACTCGACCCTTAATCGACAAATTGGATGTCACACCGGAGACACAGGTAACTGTGGTTGACAAAAGCCAAACGTCTTCCGTGTACGCGATGACACTTCGTCCATTATCTCACTACCAGGTGAGATATGACTGCCCAGGCAACGAAACCTGTCTACTTCAGCCGAGGTTTCTTCCGCCAAGAAAATGCGTAGCGTAGCGCGAACCCAGTTCCGCAGCAGCCCTTTACACTTCGAAGACACAACATGCAACCCAAACATTGCTCCACTGTTGTTAGAGCATCTTAAAGACTCGCAGCCTGCCTGGATATTTACTTAGAAAAACAATATAATCTGCGTACCCTCATTCATTTTATTGCCTCGCCACAGACCGATGCCGCTCTTCTCACACGAAGATAGGTCTATCTCAAGAACTACATCAATTTCGAAATTGAAGTGGAAGGACGATAAATAGCGACCCTGGCGAACACCGCTTTCCGTGGTGAACTGGGGTAATCTGGGATAGCGAGCAGATTCCCAGGAAATGGTTTGAATCGGTGGTTGTGCAGATTTACATGAAAAAGCGTCAGATCCTCTTGTAAAAACTATAGAGGAATGAGCTTGGTAATTATCGCATTCAAACTACCCACCGGTCTTATTCTCCACCGATTATCCAACCCCGGTGGAGGTTGTATTGACCACACCTAATAACACACATCTGTGTCTTTCTTGATCTGAAACCGATGTTCGATCCAGTGGACTGCACAGTTCTGTTGCATTGCCTGTCATTAAGGAATGTGCCAAAGAAAATTATTTCTCCTTCCCAATGCTTGTAAGCGAATAGCCGAAGCCGAGTTCGCACTTATTACAATCTTACACCTGAATTCACTACGGAAAATGGTGTTCATCAGGGTTGCCTACTTTCGCCCTTCCTCTTCAATTTTGTAGTTGAACTGATTTTGAATGGCTTTCAGGGCGAGTAGCCATCTCGGATTCTAAGACACCCACCCCAACCATAATTGTACATTTATAGGCACTTGCGACTAATAATAACCATGGAAGCAATGCACAGTTGTTTCATTCTTGTTAGGAATAGTCCAAGTGCACGTCGAACTCTGGGAGCGTGGTTGTAATTTACACACGGTACCACTGGGCTACCTGGCATGATTGGCAACGGTTGGCTTTGCGTCCACACGACACATAACAACCTTTTGTCATTGACTTTCAACGGTAGCGATTTCGTCCGCTTATAATGCTTCAGCATGTTGCGTCCAAACATGGTAGAGAGTTAACCTATTTACTTGCCTACCTATTGAGCTCCGAGAGATTGCATATTTGCTACAAATGGGATCTGGCTACATTTGCCGTTCCTTCCCCATTGTACTATGTTTTGTTTAGCATATAGCCTGCAATCAGACGGATTTGAAGAAAATTATATAAAAAAGCAAATGGAAACTTGCTAAGAGCCTAAACGTGAAATACGACTTTATATGGTGCGCACGTTCAAGTGCATACGGCTGGGCAATGTGGATCTTCTGTCTTTCTGGTCCTCCAGATTGGGGGTCGACTTAAGCTAGCAACACAATCGGTAAAATCAGTAACAGTAATTGATCCAAGCGAATGGACTTCCACTCAGTCACCCCGCTGCCTTACGGATAGGTTCTGGTTAGAACTAAAGGCTTTGGATGAGGACCCTAATCGTTCTCCTGCTTTGTGGCTGGACACTAGCAGTACCCGTCCAACATCTCTCATGAGCTGCACGAACACAAAGAATTCCTTGCTGCATCGGTCGTCGTGCAGGATAATAAGGACCGCGTTGCCCATTACATCGAGTGGGGTGGGTAGTGATAAGTGTGCTACTACTCAGAGTTCCCTCTCTTTCATGCAACCTTTGTCTTCTGTCCCCATCCACCTCTCTTCTCCCCCTCTATCCATCCATAATCCCCCCACCGATAACACGGTCGATACTCGTTCAGCAGCCGTGCCTAGCCCTCACATTAGATTCTCTGAAGATTGATGTCTGCTGCTTAAGTGAAACGTGTATACGGGATTCGAGCAGTGGGATTCAACTAACTGCTCTTGGCATCTCATCGAGGTATTTCCTGTGCACTTCAGAAGACGAAGCAGCTAGAGCTGTGGGTCAACGTGGTGTAGGAATAGTCTTGACTGAGAAGGCTGAGGCTGTCCTTTTAGACTGGATACCGGTTAATAGTCGTGAATACACCGTAAAACTAGAGGGATCAGTTGGCTTTCGAAAGTATAGCTGTGTTAAGTGCAGTAAGTTTGTGGTCTCACTATACGTTCCAACAGACTACAACTCTAACACGCGGAAGAATGAGTTCTATTTTGAACTCACCAGTCTCGTTCGCAAGAGCAAAGGCTCTGGCATCGTAGTGTTAACTGGTGATTTTAATGCGCAAGTTGACAAACTTAATGTGTCAGAAGCTTGTTTAGGTGGGCGTTGTGCTTTACCAGCTAAATGCACAGAACGGGGATAGGCTTCTCCAGTTTTGTGCAGACAATCGGTTGTTCTTGTCTAGCACAAATTTGCTACACAGCTCACTTCGCACAGCGACATGGCGCTCTAACTTTACGGTTGCTGTGAGCCAGATCGATCATACCACAGTAAGCTACCGGTGGCGCAGTTCTGTTCAGAACTGTAGATCTTACTGGTCCACGTACGTAGGGTCGGACCATGTATTAGTTTTAATGCAGTAATCTCTCCATCTCCATAATCATCGGCGCAAACCCGGTTAGCCGTTCAACATTTAAGTGATCCAGAAGTTCGCACCAGTTATGAACCAGAATGAGTTTATGAGCTACGAACTACGACAAACAGTAATTTAGATGAGCATTTGACCCATAACAAACAGGCGATGCACTTCGCAGCAGGTTTCGCCTATGGTCCTAGATACGATGTCCATCAACGACACTGGATTTCGGAAGAGTCGCTGAGTATAATGGAGCAAAAGCGTCAGCTCTAGAACTGTAATGGAATGAATAGGATACGAAGACATCTACAAAAGCAAGTTACCAAAAGCCCTAATAAGGATCGCGAAAACTGGTGGGTCAAGGCAGCCGAAAGAATGCAAATAGCCGCTGCTTCAGGTAACAGTCAAATACTGTTCAAACTCATTTGTGACATCGGTGGACGGCGAACCCCGGTCAGCGAAACGATGTCCTATAGAAATGAAGAGCCCATTCATGGCAAAGAGCAAAGGCTCAATCTTTGGGCCGAATATTTCAAGTTGTTTAGCTGGCCGCGCGGTCGTGTAGTTACTCCCGTGTCAACAATTGCGATCCCTTGGGTGATATAACTTGAGCCCCGATCGGCAGTCGAAGTGGAGTCATGTATTCGATTACTAAAGCGAGGGAAAGCGGCAGGTCCCGACGAACTTCCTCCAGTTCTTTTCAAACTGGGTGGGAATGTTTTGATAAAATCACTTGCCGTTTTGCTCCGTGACATTTGGAATGCGGAGCGTATTCCGTTATTATGGAGTGAGTCGTTGATTGTTCCCATCTTCAAGAAGGGAATACGCAATGACTGTAGTAACCATTGTGGGATTAGCTTAATTCCGATTGTCACCAAAGTATTAGCTTCAATTCTACTGCACCGTCTTACACCGGCTCGTGAGAGAAATGTCCGCGAACAGCAGGCTGGATTCCGCCCAGGTCAAGGATGGATCGACCAGATTTTTACTCTTCGCCGAAACGCGTCACACGCACCGCCGACCTACAATAATGATTTTCTTAGACTTGAAAGTCGCCTTCGATTCAGTTGATCGAGCAGCGCTTTTCAGTACTCTTCATCGAAAAGTTATGTCTCGGAAGTTCATGAACTTACTAAGATCATTGTATTCTCATACTTCTTGCCGCGTTAGAGTTTACGGTGAACCACCCAGTCCATTCGAAACGACCAGTGGTGTTCGACAGGGATGTCCTTTGTCTCCATTCCTGTTCAACTTCGTCATGGAAGAAATAATGGAGAGTGCCTTGCAAAATCTTGAGGATGTGGGCGTCGATTTAGGAAATAGTGGAAAACTGTGACCTGGATTACGCGGACGACGTTGTCTGCTTGTTTGAATCCACGGAACATGCTCAAAGTGCACTAGAGAGACTTGGGAGAGCTGTAGCTCCATTCGGCATGCGCTTTGCACCTTCAAAGTGCAAGATGATGTTACAAGACTGGAAGTCAACGATTCCGAGCTTGATGCTCGACGAGGATGCTGGCAGTTGTCGACCGCCTCATTTACCTCGGCAACAGGGTGACGACGGATGGGAGCACTGGTAGAGGTGAGCACGTGCATAGCTGAAGCGCGAACGGCGTACGCTGGACTGGAGCACTTGTGGCGTCGACTTGGTATTTCGTTGAGGCTGAAAGGTAGTGTATACCGTGCCTCAGTGCGTTCAGTTTTGTTGTATGGCGGCGAGACTTAAGGTTTTTGTGCTGAAGATATTCGTCGTCTTGAGGTTTCTGACCACCGATGTTTGCGTAGTATCGCTAAGATTGGGTGGAAAGACCGACCGAGTGAGCAGTGCTGAGTTCAGAGATCGAGTATTGGGTACTACTTCGGAGAACGTTTTGTCACAGCGTATACAGCTTATTAAACTTTGTTGGTTGGGGCACATGTTACGTATGGCGAACACATGTCTATCATACCGTGTCCTATTCTCCGTTCCTCCTAGGGAGTGGAAGAAACCACGTGGAGGTCAACAGATGACTTGGCAACGAGGAATGAGAAGAAGTACATCGAACTTAGGAAAAGTAGGTGCTTCACCTCTTCGTGGTTGGGGTCCAAAAGATCCGTCAACCAGTTGATTGGAGACACTGAAGGATACGGCAACGAACCGTGAACAGTGCTGGTCGTGTTGCCACTTTCTTTTTGTCGAATCAGAATGATTGATCACCGTGCGTTTGTACAGTTAGACTGTGTTTTCTGTTAGGGCGTTGCTTCCTTTTCACTCCCGTGTAGGTCCACTCCTTGTCCATCTTATGTATTCATACTTTCTAATTCATTGTGCAACATGGCGAGAAAGGCAGTGGTCATTGTGGCTTGCCCTACTGCTTAACTCTGTAAGATGATGATGTCTTCCAGCTCTGAGCGTTTATACTAGTACTCATGCCGTCTATATTGTGCGGGAATGCTGTACCGGACGTGGTCATCACACGAATTTTATTCACTGTCCTGTTAAATGAGTAAAATGAACATTCGGTGAAAAATGCCCATCGTCATGCGAAGAACACCGTGTACGGTTCAAATAGCATCTTGAATCTGTAGATTTAGAAGTGCGTGACTACATATTACGGCATCTTTAGTTATTCGTCAGTTTACCACACCTAACTCTGCCATATGTTTCGGCCATCCCAGGAATTGCATAAAACCAGGGTTAGTTTCAACGATGTCTTGCTTGTTTTCTGTGACCGGTGTCCTGAAGTGCATTTTGAGCGTTTTTTTGGTTTGTCAGCAAAGTTGAATGAGTTTCATGTTCTCATTGTTTAGTTGATCAGAGTCTACCGTACCCTGTGCCTTTAAGCGCTAAATTACCTACTGAACAGAGTAACAGTTGTAAGTTTCAAATTTCGAATTACTCACGTTGTCTACCGGTTTTCTAAAGATACTGTGCACTGCTGATTTCCCTCAAATCTACCGGTGGACGAGTGGAACGCTGGAAATGTATGCTGGGTACTTTATCTCCATTCAAATGTGTTAATAAAAGCGATTTGAATATAGATTTCTTTTCCGCGATACCTTTTCTGTGACGACTAGTATTTGATTAGATTAGTAATCGGACAATTAACTGAGCATCTGCAATTCGTATTAGCCAGCGTCTTAGGCAAATTATTGTATATACGGAATTTACCACCACATACAATTAGATCACAACCGATTATGGTCGATTGGTTCAAGTCATTGACTATCAGGTCTCTGTGGGTACGAGATTCGTACGCTGCCCTGCCGCCGGTCGACTCTGGGGGTAGACAGCACTTGGTTTTATTCCGGCTCGTTACCACACATGGCGTTTTGGGATCCAATGTAATTGTCTATTGTCTATCTCATTTATGGTTGTCGGTTTTCCCTATCGGTGCATGAGGCTGTTGTGGTTATGGGGTTCGCACTTACCGCTACTCATGCGATATCCACGTTTTAAAAAGAGGACACTGGCAACTAGTGGTGTTTATTTTATCGGGTGTTTGAACCTTTTTTTGAGAAACGGCAGATGCCATGTGGAAATCACATCATAACTAACTCGGAAGTTTTGGTACTGATAGCCAAATACTGTGCTATGTACCTTAGCTTCATTCAGCAGCTGTTTACGTTCTCGATAGACTCTCTGCACTGATTTAGAATGCTGGGATGAAATGCACGTGTTCTATCCTCAAATACGAAGTTCGGAAAATCCAGTAGCCCATACGGCAACAAAATATTCCCAGTCCTGGCTTGTTCAAACATCGGTGGTTATCTCACAATCTCATAATTCAGTCGTGAATTTCGAAGGTATAACAAAAATACGAAAAGAATCAAGGTAAAGCTAACCAGTCCCCCACATCAGTTCGTTTCAGACAACCGCACTGGATGCGGTGGCTTTGGTTGCTGTCTCCTGGCGACAGCCTCAATTGGAAACAATGGCAAAGGGCAGAAGTACGAAATGAGCAATAAAAGAACTTCAAATAAATAAATAATATCAAGTCAATAAAGAAAGTTTGTGGATGCAAGAGCGCCATTGATCGCGGCACCTATCCATTTCCCCTCTCTCAGGCGCCACCCAGGAAGTCTAACAAGCGCTATATAGACAAGTCCACGGGTTAGGTTTTTCATACCTTTCTTGCATGTCATGGACTGCCATCACGACGAGACTGCACCTAAGCGTGATGTGATGGCTTGCGTTCCGTTATGATCCAAAGAGCTATGCAGTATGGTTTTCTTAAGCCGAAGATGCAATCATGCCTGACAGGTCAATGAGTAGAGGCCAGACGAAGTCCAGTCTGAGAACCAATTGATGGGCAACATCTGATTCTAACCACCATGTCCCTGGAGAGAACACTGTAGCGAATGAACATGGAGAGAAACATTTTACCGGTCTAAAAATTTCCACTAGATTGACGAAAGAGTGGAGTACCTGGATTTTCTCTCGAAGTGATCGCACTTCATTGGGCAGCTATCGTCCGCCTAAGCTGGGCAGCCCTCAGTCCAAAGGATGCTGCCCATTCACGTCCCGCTTGCTCCATTGAGTGTATGGGGCTGAGGACTAAATCCGAAAATCGGGTCGATAACAAAGTAACAGCGACGACAAGACAGAATGCTTGTAACAATCAGGTCTCACGTAACAGACCAGAAGAAGTTCCTTCACGGGTTCTTCGGTCACCTTCTTGTGCTGGGTTAACGCCCCGCTGACTTGTGGGTGAGACTTTTGAGTCTAAGGCTCTGGTTCAGGTTCTCTAAGAAAAACCACTTCTGTGATGTAGGCAGCTGTGAATTATAATTTGTCCAGGAACCTCCAGTATCTTTCTTGTATAAGGTCTTACCAGTTCCCCCCCCCCCCTTCAATTTAAGATCGATGTAAAAGCGGCATTCGATCCAGTCTACCGCACAGTTCTCTGGCGCTGCTTGTCATTGAAAGATGTGCCGGAGATATTTGTTTCTCTTTTACAATGTCAGTATGCGAACAGCCGAAGCCGAGTTTGTGCTTGCGGCGGTCTTCCGCCAGAGTTCACCACGGCAAGTGATGTTCGTCAAGGTTGTCATCTTTCGCCCTTTTTCTTCAGTTTTATTGGTGAATCGATTCTTTAGATAAACCTATCCTCGTGTGAGAAAAGCGGCATCGATCTTTGCTCAGGCACTGAACTGTCTGACTTGAAATATGCCGGAGATATTATTCTTTTGATCGAAGATCCAGGCGGGTTTTAAGCTTCCCTATATACCCTGAATAACAGCGTAGCCTTGTTAGGGATGCGTTATGCACCTACAATGTGTAAGATGGTGTTGCGGGACTTGGTTGCCTCAAAACCAAATCTCTTTTTGGCAGGAGAAGCCCCAGCTGAAGTGGACAACTTTTTTTACCTGGGAAGTTACATTTCACCAGGTGGACAGATATCGGATGAAGTGTCATCATGCATATAGAAGGTGCGTTTGGCGTTTGCTAACCTCAGCCATTTGTGGCGCCGACGTGACATCCGATTGTCTGCAAAGGGTAGAGTGAACACTACAGCTTTTAGGTCCGTTCTTTCATAGCGTTCAGAAACATGGCTATTACGAGTAGAAGATAGGCGAAGACTGTCGCTTTTCGAGCACTGATGCGTCTGTAGCATTGCTCGAGTATGGTGGGAACGCGTATAAGCAATGCTGACGTTAACGTAAGCATTTGGGATCCAGAGGTCAATCTGTGGATCAAGTATTGAATCTGAACAGATTAAGGTGGTTGGAATATTTGCTACGCATGCCCATCGATAGACTTCCTCAGCGTACGCTGTTCTCTGAGGCCGGTATTTGTTGGAAGGTAGGTCGAGGTGGTCGGTCCATGACATGGCAAAAGGTATGAAAACCTTGACCAGTGTAATTGGCCGAGTAAGACGTGTTAGACTTCCAGGTTGGGATCCACGTGATCCGCCTATCAATTGGTTGGAGATAATAAATGATATGACTATGTGTCGCGTCCAGTAGTGTAGTTGCATTTGGACTATTTCTTTGCCCTCTTGACTTCCATTTATCACTTTGATTCTCTTTGGATCTTTCTTACTTTATGCTCCTGTCCTTTTTGCCGTTTACTCGACAATGCTGGAATGCAGCAACCGAAACCAGAGCGCAGAAGTGCGATAGAAATAGATGATTGAAATGAGCTGAACTGATGCCATAAACTGGCAATCCTTACCAATCCTACAACTGGTAACCGCCTCAGCGAACGTGGCACTCCGAGGAATCCTGTCAGGGATTATGCGCAACACATGTTCTAATCACCTTAGCCTGGTGACCTTACAGCTGCAGTGGCCATATTTCTGAACTGTGCGTGAGATCTTGCCTGACTGCTGCAGCGTACACTTGATCCTTGATAGATAAATGGATGTCATGTCGACGCCACAGATGACGCAGATTGACAGATGTTAAACGAGCCTCCTGTATTCACCAAGACGATTCCGTGAACAGGTTGTGTAATCCACTCTGAAAGTCTAACACGTCCACTCATCTCATTCTGTACATTTTTTACGTCACTCTGAATGGTCTTCTTGATTCACTCATACAGTTTGGACTTGGGTGTCTACTAGTCTCGTTATCCAGTTAGATTCTTCTTTGAGAGGTTCAATGGCGAAATGGTTGTGGATTCATTTGCGTCAATAATATGGGTGTTTTGTGTGCCCTATGGTGTCACTGGATACCGAATTGGTTGTCGCAGTATATCTTTTCATCGATCTCTAGTTGAAACTGCTCACTTCGGAAGTCTGCTATCGAAAAATGCCAAAAATCTTTCACCCACATTAGGAACAGTCTTGATTCACAAGATGACTTTAAATTTATTCCAAAGCAGTGAACAGCTAGTGGAACAATCTTGTTCGTGAATGTTTTCATTTATTCGGGCTGGGAATGGTAGCTTTTGGTAGCTAATATCAACGGTAACAGAGCATACCATCATGAGCCTTCCCTCCAAACCTCCTTTTTAACCTTCATCTGTTTAGTATTGTTATCTTACTCAGCGTTATGCTTTCCCATTTATATACAGGTTCGTGCAAAACATAGCAAAGAAAAGCCGGACAATGAAGCTGCCGTGGAACCCGTCCATGAAAAACCCATATTCCCCACGGACAAGGATCCGAAGAACGAGAGTGGTTGCGTAATTTCGTGATTTCGCGTACAAAATACTAGCCTCAATTATCTCGGACGGCTTTTGTCATTAAATACGCGAGTAAAAGATCAAGGAATGGACAGGTAATGAGAGGGTTCACACCACGCTTGTTCATCTGATGGATTGAATCTTAGCCACTTACACTGCCCGGCTGGCTTATTCAGACCTTAAAGATGAGCGAAACTGTGTTCTGTATCATTCAAGCTTTTACATACGAATAATTCATACTATATGGTGAGCTTTATTTGTGTGCATGAATGTCCACTCTCATCACCTTCATCATCCCCCTCAGGACAAATGAATCTTTTCTTCATACATGCAAACTAAAACGACTAAGCTGAAGTTGTTGTTTCTTTTTCTCTTCTTTTCATCCAGTTTTTTGTAATCGAGTCAATAAGCCTCCAGTCGTACATAAAATCCGCTTTTAATCTCAACGATTCCTGCTTACCGATGCAATAAACGCAAGTTTACTCACAACATTTTGTTCAAAATAGTTTTTCCATGCTCCATTTAGTGTATTCCAGCGGTTGTTCTTTTCGTCCATCGGTAATTCCAGCCGGTTTTTTGCAGTTCGCATTCCTAAGGTTCAAACTCAGGACTCCTAATAAATGGATTTATTTCCCACAGGTCTTCGTCAAATGGTTAGCTATTCTGTTTAACTTCCTTAATGACGTGGACCTGGAGACCATGTGACCATGTGAGAATAATGGTATCGAACTTTTACCGTGTGAAAGATTGGCGCATCTCGAGTATGCAGATGATATATTTCTCCCAAGTGAAGGTCCAGGTAAATTGTAGATCCCCCTGAACCACATCAGTAATTGTGTGGCAGTGTTGACGATGGGTTTTGTGTCCGATGTGGCTTCAGGACATGGTTCATCCAGCATCAAACCTCATGATTTCAGGGGAGACAGTTAATTAGGTGCGTATGCTGTCTTATTTAGACAGCTGCATTTAACCCGGCTGTAAAGAGTACAGTTGGCTTTTAGCAATCGAACGTATGTGGTGTCGTTGTGAGGTCCGTTTGTTCAACAGGTTGCGTTGTATGTTGCACTGGTTAGGGCAGTTGTTCACGACTAACTAACGCGGAAGTGAGGCGAGGAGTAACGGTTCTTCAACACCGACGTATTTATTGCATTGCTTGAATCTGTTTGGGACACCTGAGATTGGTGGTAGAAGCTTATCCTTGTGTGAGAATAGCGGCATGGATCTGCGCTCAAGCACTAAACTGTTTGAATTAGAATGCACAGTTAATGTTTTGCTTCTGAGTGAGTTTATAGCCTATCCAAATATGTCTTTAGAAAATAGTGCAGCAAATGTTTAGGGAGACATTTTAGACCTAAGAACGAAAGGCGTTTACTGCAGACCAAAGCTTGCCTTACTAGGGAATCCCTAGCTGTTTTAGGCTTATTCTGTTGTCTAGGTGTTTGGATCTCACCAGATTGTTGAGTATCGGATGACGTTCGTCGAGCATACAGAAGGCGCGTTTAGTTTTTGCCGCTTTAAACCACCTATGGCTGCGGCGGTTCGTCAAGCGTCGAGTGCGTACCGCGGCAGTTAGGTACGTACTTTCGTACGGCTCAGAAAAATGACCGTCGTCGGTAAGAGATTCACGAAGACTATGATTGTTTGACAATTGATTTCTTCGAGTATGATGGCAACACTGGGTCAGCAACGCTGAAGTTAGGTGTCTGATTTTGGGAACAAGAGATCCATATCTGGAGTAGGTTTTCACTCTGAACAGGTTTAGATAGTTTGGACATGTGTTGCAGATGCCCACTGGTAGACTTCTCGGCGTACACTGTTCTCCGAGGCGGAAGGGCCAAGGTGATCAGTACATGACATGGCAGAAAGGTTTGGAAATCCTGACTAGTGAACTTGACTAAGCAGGTATCGTTAAGTTGCCGTGTTGGAGTTCACGAGATCTGCCCACTGGATGCCTGACATAACTAGGTGACATTGCTGCATTCGACCTCCTTCTTCGTCTGCGTAATTCTCATTAATACATTCTCCTGTTTGGCTGTTCTTTTCAATTCAATTCCTGAATAAGTAATGCTGAGATAGCAGCCAAAACCAAACCACAAGTGAGAGGTTGAACAAATAGAACTGGATGATATCTTGTCGTATCTTGCGGCCTAGTTGTTATCTCCTATAGCAGTTTACCCTGTCAGGCAGTTAAAGAACGCAGCCGTAAGCCCACTCGGGAGTCACTATCTTAAATTCATTTATGATACGGTCGGATAGGCTGTAAGTGTTATTGGTCGACAATGGAACAGTTATTGAGGCACACCAATACTGGAAACCATTGCCGGGTTGTGCCAGCTCGACAAAGAGTTTTGGCGCGTTGGGTAGACAGCTTTGATTGCACGTTCGCTATTAATGGCTGATCGGGAGATAATTTTTTTTCAGATCATGTGTTCTAGTGTGGTCTTGGGAAAAACTTCGTAGTCCAAAGAAGTCAGTCGGTCAAATAACGTTTTCTGCAAGCTACTTTGTGACAATAAAAGTCGACTTGAGGGGTATGGTCTTGAAGTCAGTTCAGTGAAGTGCTACGCGGAATACTCATTCTCATCGCAAGCTCTGAATTGGGAAATAATGTCCGTTTCAATAAAAGAAACGGAGGAATTTGGCCGTTCGTTGCTCTGTGTGTGACAAGACTAGCCGGGTCCTTCGATTACCAAGAGAAATAGATGACCAAACTCAGTATGGCCTATGGTTTATTCTTGCCATGTCTGAGTGGATAAGGAACACTGCACATTCCAGAATCTTTCCCATGGAGTTCACTTCGTTGTTCTTGTGCGATCTTAGGTACTCAGCGGGCACGTTGCTACCCCCTCTGTTTATCCCAAATAAAATGTTCAAACCGAATTAGTCTGCTGCACATTCTCTCCGATTATCCCATTGCGAGTCACACAGTTTTGCCCAGATATCTTAAAATATGCAGTGGATCTGCTTTAATTGCGTATACGGTGTACGTGATTGATGACCCTCGCGACTAGTTCGGTTTTTGGTTAAATAGCCTGTAGACCCAAGGTATTTAAGTTTTGATCTACCCAGGCCATCCCGTAATTAACCTTTTGTGCAAACTGATTCCCGGGTTGCTTTCTGATAACTTTTTTGAGTTCAGTATGGTCAGGCTAATGGTCACTTGGCAATAAAATGAGTAGTGCTGCTGGTCTCGAAGCTGCACCTCAGGGTTAATGTTAATAGATTCCAGGCTCTGAGGATTTTTATCCTGACATACACATACGCATAACGACATGTTCACGAATGAGCCACTTTTATTAAATATCTGAAATACTTGATAAAGACAATGAATCACCGTCATCATTATCTGGGGAAGGAGGAGTGAAGAAATGCATCAAATTCCTGCAGCTTGCTTGTTCACTGTTTATTTCCGTTTTCTGAATTGTCATTTGTGAGGTTATCGGTTTCCATACTGTTTCTGTTTCGATAGTTGTCGACCTAATGGATTCAAACAGAACGAGGAACAGAAATCATGTTCATTTGCAAATAATGCACGAGGGCAGCAAGATAACAGAGATAGTTTAACTGTTTTTGCTGAGACTTGCGATGAGAATTGAAATTTCCCCATGATATAGTGTTTTGTATCAAAAATTGAATAACCAGTGTATGCTTGTTGTGGTTGTTACTTCTCATACTTAAGTTTCTTACCGTGTGATTCATCACAGAATCAAAGTTTTACTCACCACCAAAAACCACGAAAGCAGTGTGCGCCTGTTTCATTCTTGTTGGGATATAGTAGCGCTGCGCACCCCCCGAGCCTCGAACCCGGGTTGTGAGAAAAGGGTTGTTACCGTTCAGGAGTGATGTCCACTCTGACTATGCTAGCGTGAAGGGCCCATGGATACGGTGGATTTTGTCGAACGGGGTTTTGTTGCACGTTTCTTATGAAAACATGCAATTACGTTTCAGTCAGTCCTGCTGTGAAGGCTAGTTTTGAAACGGACATCTCGAAATGTACAACTATGGTAGCATAGTATTGGTCAGCGAAGGTACCGTGTATCTTGAGCGTGTGTTCTAAATTTGGTTAACTGTGTCTGACGGTTTGCTCTAATTGGAATGAAGTTGTGAACATTATATAGGTGCAAATATCCGGACCAAGTGATGTGGGATGTGTAGCGAAAATTCAGTGTGCCACGTGTTGGTAGGTGTAATTTGTCAACATTTAGATTACCACGGATGATTTTTCTCAAGGCAGTTTTACAATCAAATGACTCTGAGCCGCGTTCACATATCAACGGGTGTGTACTTTGTGTTCGTGCGCGAGCGGGTGTGTGCGTTCGTTTATTTATGTTCATTTTCTTTCGCACCTAACCCATAGTTGCGTGCGGTGTGAAGGACAGCGAATCACCAACCCACTACACAAATGAACGTACAAAAAATCAAACATCCGTTGACATGTGAACGTTCCCTGAGAGTTATTCGACTATAAAACTGTCCTGAGAAAGGTTACCCACGATAACCGAAACGTTAGCTGATGACATCTACCAATAACACCGTTACCATCATTATAACTTTTACAATACATTAGTGTCGTTAACTAACGGCTTTCAAATGAGTTGCGTTGCCTAAAAGTTGAGTCGAATAACATAACAGATTACGAAATACTGAATTGGTACCATGTTGGTATGTCTGCTGTTATAATGTACGTTAAACATTAACTTCCACACCCCAATGAAGGGTTTCGAAAAAATCAGTGAAGTTGATATTGACAGCCCATTCTTGTGAATTTTCTTGTTTCCCATCTAGAAAACAAGATTAGGAAGAAAATGCCCGATATAGTAGTGTATAACCATTATGTGGATGATGTTTTTCTTATTACAAACAAGGTGAGGAACTACTGCTTTGTTTGACAGTCTGCAATAAAATATAAGACTGACAGTTCGCAACGACGATAATGAGACAGTAAGTCTAATAGACATCCAAATTTTTTGCGGAGGTGGTTCAGTTAGAAGATCCTCTTACTCAAAAGACACCTGGTTGGGACAACACATCCACTTCGGCAGCTTCTTCCTAGAATTACAGCGGTGCCAACACTGCTTCTCAGAGCACATGTGCACGGTGGATGTATTGAGCAAAAATGGGGTAACTAAAACTCGGTACATGGATATCCAGCATCGCACTCAGGTGGCCGTTAGCGGCTGCATTTGATTGGTGTAAAGAAACGCATACGGATAGTACCCACTGAAAAGCCATCAAACTACATTAGTCGCGTAGTCTATTGTTAGCTAAAGTCTGGATGGATTAATACAAATTGGTCTCCGTTTAGCGATCATCAGTCACACAGCTATTACACCAGTTAATGTTTTATTACATATTCCATTTAGGACAGCCTAGAGTCAAGCAGAAAAATAAACGCTAATGAAAACAGCTTTCAAACGCGAGTTGGTATGGGGGCATTACACGATCATATACAGTTTTACATACCGCCGAATAATGTCGTTTCTTTCACAATAGGATACGTGGTTGTAAAGTGCTACCAAAAATCTAACTGTCTTTAATGAATGGTACAAGTGTGCTCGTGCAAATATGTATGTGTCGTGCGGTCATCTTATCCCATGTCGTGTGCTACGATGAACAGGTAACCGATGAATGAAAGCTCGATTTTTCTCACTATTCACTCTTTCTCCTATCCAATGGTTTTCTGCATAAATTATAAACCCAATGAGTATGTAGATGCTGGTTATAAGTTTCTTAAGATGGGAGTACCAAGCTTAATATTTCATTATGTAATGGGAAACTGTAATAACAGTAAAAGTAACCTGATAAACTGGGACTGGAGAGCATTTCTAAAATAATAATTACCTTGGTGTGCAACAAAAGTCGGAACTGCGTTAGTATTCCATTCACCAGATCATGCGAAATAGTCAGTGATTTGCTGCCACAGTATTGTTTCCCTGGTCTTAATCCCCCATGTCAGCCCATAATGACTATCAAATACTAGGGAGTGGTTTTGATCTAAGCTGCCAGAAAGCTTACGATTGCGGGTAATGGTAACTTGACTAACAAAATACTATAAGGAATATGTTCACTGAAGTTCGTCCAGTTTGCTTTAGTTCATACTGAATAATTGCGCCAAATATACTACGGCAATTTATATTGTTTTAGTAGTTAAATAACTGAATAAATCTCGCAACGGAGCTTGGAATTGTTTCAGAACAGCAGTGTATATCACAGAAGAACGATAAAATAGGGTAGGGAGAATACACTGATAGTCGTAAGTAGACAGGATTGATTGTGGGGTATGGGGTTATTTAATGGACAGTTCAGTTGGTTCGTGTCTCTTTTCTCTTGAACACTGTCACTGTAGGTTTTTAATGATTGGTGGAGTGTCAAAAGTGTTTTAATGGACATTGCCGATACTCATGACTATACCTATATCAAAAGTTGCCTACCATGCATTGTGTCCATCGGTTCCATTCGGTATCTATCATCGATAGTCTCAATGCAGAACAATCAAGAAAATAGAAAGCACCTTTGTCATACTGCAATAGTTTTGACTTCTCTCCAGATGCAAATCACTTGGGAATCCACTAGTTGCGATGTTAAAAATATGAACGCATGACAACTAGGACTGTACGGACGACAAAAAAAAACGTTATGCTGTTGAGTTTCTGCCAAAAGATCTCGCTCCCACTGATCTGTAATCTTTTTTGCCCAACGGCCTCACCAACTAAATTGAGACTATTTAATGGTAATTTACTAAACCACGGTTTGTCAACCTCCTAAGCGAGAAGTAGAAATCTACAAACTATCCCCTTTATGCTTGATAAGTAGTACAGTTGGCCTTGAGAAAAGTGTAGCAGAGTAATGGGATTAAGGAACTGACAATTAGAACAAGATAGAGTCGTCACAGTGTAATAATATGGCGAATCAGGGATCGGTGGTGTTATCCTGTAGGTACTTTTCATCCTGGTATTGTGGTCTGTTGGGATCTGGAGCGGAACAAGTCATATCTCTTAGCAGACTACAGAATTCACTATTTCAATCAGCAGCCTCACTCTGATGGTAGACAGTAATCCACTGTCGTCCGGATCGTTACCGCACCTAACCTATTGGGGCCTTATATGGTTCTCCACTCCAAGTCTCAGGGTCTGGTTGCCGGTTATACCTGATAGTGCAGTGCACCTTCGTGGCTATGAGGTATATATCCCTTCCACTGTACTCATGCACAAGTATGTAATAAAAAAAAATGCAAAAACTTCTGTGCTGCTCTTTGGGTTGCTATTTTTCAGCACCTTTCAGTTGGTAGAGAAATTAGTAAAATTATAGGAGGCAAGTAAGGAACAAGAAAATTGCCACTGATTATGGGACCCAATAATGTTGATAGCTGTTGTCAGGCAGCCTTATAGTTCAGTTGGTTATATTTGATCCAGTTCTGGAGGGTTTTAACCCCAAGTATTCATTGGTGGACCACAGGTGCCAGTAATACTTTTCAGATGGCTATTGAAAAACTAGAGCTCACTAATACAAAAATGGCCTGTTTATCCACCGCGCGTAATATTGCGAATTGGATTTCACACTCAAAAGTGGAAATCATGACTAGATTGTAGATTACTCAACTAGAAGCTCAGATTCTAAGAAAGAGATATGTTTCTACCCAGCGATATCCCACGTAAAATTTCCAGTTGATAACTGAGTCCCCGGCTTAGATAAGACGAAATCTTCATGTGAATTGAAGAATGCATGAACAACAAGAACCAAGATAATGCAGTAAATCTGTACATTGCGAAACACGAGCAAAACAATATCAGCTGCTTTCTGACTCCATTCAGTCAGTCGTATGGATGACCGGTTATGAACCTGGAAAATATTTTAGCGAGAGAACTTTACAGGGTTCTGTCAGACCAAACTGTATGTGAACTTATATTCCAGGAATGCGCCACATAAACAACGAGCGATTTACTCTACCTTGCAGCGTGATTTTAAAGCTAATTGCATCAGACCCTACCCGACGGATGTCACTGTGTGCACTGTCTATCAGGGAAAATCGCGAAGATTTCCATCAATCACATCGATCTAATTTCGCAGGCGCTTTGTTGGAATTTAATGTGGGATATTTAATTTCCAAGTAATTGGATCTGGTTGTTCAATAACTATCAAACAGGACTCACCTTGTAAAACTTATGACATTAAATGTACCCACCTCATAATTCGACGGCATGCTAAAGAGCTTCGCAGATTTCGCTTGCGTTTTTCGCTTAGCGGAGTACTTTTAAACGTTAAGCGAATTATGCCGCTCTAGAGGATTTTTCCTTGTTGAGTTTCGTGGGGAATTTACCTTTTGGTTAGGAGAAGACTTGGGGTTTTGAAGATGTGTCTTCCGGAAGCTGACATTTCCGCTTGGTAACGTATTCACCAAGGCCTTTCTGGTTCTCAGCTGAGTAATTCTTTTTCCAAATAAGACATTTTGAGTTGAATAGCATACCTCCAAGGACTTTCCAGCACTGATTTGTGTAAGCGATTTTTGCACAAAACTTCATTCTGATTAATTAAACGAGCTGTCTTCGTACATACTTGAAACCTTTGACTAAACAAATAAATGATAAGATGAATTAACCTCTCGAGGGTTTCAAAAAGATTTTTTATCAATGCTTCCAACTCGATTTGGGATTCTTCGATTTTCTTCATCACCTTATTTGAATAAATAAAAAATTGATTTTGCGACCAACGTTTTCGTTTCCCTTCATTGTTTCGAGTTGTTCATTTACCCAATTCCTCATCATCATGATTGAGTCATTTATATCACAAATGTCCCGCTGTTTCAGTTCTTCGGGTGGCATATCTAAGTTAGGTAAATCTCGAATTACCAACGGTCTCGTCTGTTGCGCGTTCTTTTTCGGCACTCTGTAACTTCGTGTTTTTGAGCTAGTAAGATATTATTTCATCATAAATAAACAAACCTTTACTAAGATGTTGATTTCCTCAATGAGCAAAATGATCTCGTCCAACATCTGACTATATCTTCTGTTGTTCAGATTTTTTTATAGCATTACCTTTGTGATTCTATATCAGCTGATTGTGGTGAATGTCCACACTCGTTAACAGGACTATCGTTCTCCGGCTTCCATAATTTTCTCAGAGATTTCCAGAAGCATTGGCTCTATTTGATGGAAATGCGACTCAGTGAATGAATTACGTCGTCTGGTTGACTCTGACTCTGTGAATCTTCGAATTCCCCTCGTGAAAACAAACTTGAATTGGTTAGCTGAGAACTACTGGTCTTTTCTTCGAAACCACCTCTAGTACCCACAAAACTGGGTTCTTCGAAACATCTATCACTTTTTAAATTCATATAATTGTATTATCAAAGTCCTTACTCAGGTAGCTTTCGAGTGAATGACAAACGCGGAATCTTAAACGCCATTTACAAAGCCGCGCTACATATCCAGTTCAGTTCAGTTTCCACAGGACGAAAAGGGCCTTCAGTCGGTCTTCAGGTAAGGGGCAGTTGGAAGTCATCCCGTATGAGCCCCGTCACATCGTACTCTCTTGACTCGGCTAGATGTCTGTGCTCCCCAAATAATGCTTCAGGGTCTGATCCAGTTTCCTCTTAAATAGTGTCTCGGTTTCCTCTTCAACCACTTCGGTCAGTAGAGCGTTCCAGTTCGGTTTGCACAGGACAGGTAGTGGCCACGGCCAATCGAGCTTCCAGAATTCCTTCTATGGTGTGCACCCACCGCTGCCGAGTGTATTTCGTCGAATCCCCGCTAAAAATGTGAGGGAAACGGAAAACCTCATCGCCCATCAACTGCGAGATTGGTCACTCTCCTTGAAAATCGATAGATGGGCGGTAAGTCGGTGGAATGCACCTTACGAAGCGTCAGGGTGTGTCCTCTGGTACGACCATTATTCCTGAGCGGGAATTCCGACTGTAGTTTTCGGCCCAACTCATCCCGAACTATTCGCCTGGCGTAGACGAGGTCGCCTCGAAGACGTCGATAGGCAATGGGAAACAACTCGGTGACTTTTAGGCGTTCCTCATAGCTGAACCCACGCGGTCCGGCCACGAGGTGTGTGGCAGCACGTTTCACTCGTTCCAGTTTGGCTACTTCCGCGGTCGTGCAGTGGTAGACAGCCGGACCTCCATATTCCAAGCGAGAGGGTACAGCGAGACATACAGCAGTCGGAAGGTGTCCAGGGGTAGAGGCACGAATGAACGGCCAGTCGGCTCAAGTTTCCTCCAAGCTGAGGAGCACGCTCCCTCTGTGTGCTCTTATTCTCAGAATGTTGGTGACAACAACTCCGAAGCCCTTCTTCTCCTGCGTGTGACGGAGTACGATACCCCCAAGGCAGTAGCCGGAAGTATCGTTGGGGCCACCAATCCTAATGCTCGGGCATTTGTCCACGTTTATCGGTAGACCCCAGGTGGTCGACCAATTGACGAGAGCCTGCAGATCCTCCTGTAGTATCTCGCGATCCTCTGCCGATTGAATGGTGCTCCAGATCTTCAGACCACCGGCGTAGATAGGGCATTGGGATCGAATGGCCTGTGGTGGGTCGAAACCAGTTCAGGACTTTTTACGTCAAGGGACGAACAGGTGCTCCAGTTTGGTGAGTGTCACCAGTGGTGTACCTCAGATATTCTCTCTAGGCCTGGTCCTATTTTTGTTGTTTATTAACGACCTGGCATCCGCTTTTCAACCTTCCAGCTTTATTTTTGCGGATGATATGAAGATTGTTGGATCTGAGGGTAGGGTGGACCTGGGCAGGGATACAGGTGCCGTCCTGGACCGGGCATACCTCTGAACACTGAAAAAAGTCATCTGTTTTCAAGGGCAACTGAAAGCCTAAATGTCGCTCATGATCAAGGGCAATTCACCATAGAAGCAGTAAGTAGGGTTGAAGACCTTGAGGTCACTATCAGCAGTGACTTTAAATGGTTGGAGCAGTGCAACGCTGCTGCCCAAGAGGCTGTTGTTGAGCTCTTTAGACTGCGATCAGCTTTATCTTGCCCGAAGCCGGAGGTATTCGTACCTGTTTACATGGCTATAGAACGACCTCACTTAGAAGGTAGTTTGTGAACTTGGTCTCCCTTCTACAAAAAGGACGTTGCCCGCCTAGAGGGAGTTAATTAGCTCGCCATGCGAACGGTCGAAGGGCAGAGGGGTAAGAGGTATGAGCGGAGACTCTGTGATTTGAATCTCCTCTCGTTGGAAAGGAGAAGTCGAGGGGATCTCATAGAAACGTTCAAGTTGATGAAGGGCTTTTCTGGCCTTAGATCAGATAGTCTGTTCCAGGTGGCCGTAGATTCCAGAACAGGGGGGCGTGAAAAGAAGCTGATAAAGCCCGAGCTAGGTTGATGGCCAGATGGCACTTCTTCAGCAACGGGGTGGTGATCAATTGGAACGGTCTGCCTGGTGTAAAGACAGATCTGCAGACCGTCCAATCCTTCAAAAGGTGCCCTGGACCGCAATTGGTACGAGATATTTCCTCGTAGTGGGCCCTGGGTATGTTAACTAGATGGATGACGAGGAGCACTGTGGTCCTCCTGGAGTATGTTTTAATCGACTTTTTCGCTCATTGCACACTGTCTCAGCGAACACTCACGTTGCATACCGCCTCTCGAAGTTGATGTGTGGCAGGGTTTTCCGTTTCCCCCTCATTCTAGCGGGGATGCGATGAAACACACTCTGCAGTGGTGGGTGAATGACTCGGGCGCTTACCATTGTAGAAACTCGGGAAGCTCGATTGGCCGGGGCTACTACCTATCCCGTACAAACTGAACTGAACTTAACTGAACGGAACCTCTGATTCACACAGTTGGCTGTAGGAATGCCGTGATCTAGCATGAATCTATTGTTTTCTTGAAAGCTGGTACATTGCTGCTTCCAACAGCATTCTATGACAGTCTTCTCCACATAGGTACCGCCCCATCTGTCCAGCCCTGAGTATGTCTTCTGTAGCTTTAGACTGTCTCCTGGTGCCGCATTCAGAGGCAAAAACGAACAAATCACCGATATCTACACTCGTTTCTGTTAGGTCACCTCGCCCCCTATGCCGTCCAAAAGAGAAGAGGTCAAGATCCTCTAGACTCTGGGGTGAGGTTTCCCAATCTGACCGGTTATCATTTTAGTTGCAAGTCGCTGCAGCCCCTCCAAGCAATCCCTATCCTTGCGATAATAAGGAGTCCATGCTTGCACACAACACTCCAGAAGAGGTCGCACCAAAACCTTGTAAAATGTGGACAATGACTTCTGGAACTTTGCAAGTGATGTCGTTGAATGTTCCAGGTAACACCCCTCTGGCCATTTTGTAGATCTTTGGCGCTGTCTTGAAGGATTGAAGGCTTGAAGTTCGGCGTGGCTATCACACCCAGGTCTTTTACTCCTGACATTCTTTCAAACGTAATACTGCTGTTTTCATCTCCTTTAGTGATCAGATTTTGAAATTCGGCAGCATTCAGTGGTGCTTTCCATCTTCCTTCCCATGTAAGGACCGCTTTTATATCCTGTGCTTAATCGCTGCCCGCAATCTTCCCGTCATCCGCAAAGGTGAAACACGATTTGCTCAATCCCTCTGCTCGGCCACTTATGTACAGGTAGAACAGCAACAGCCCCAGTGGTGAACCCTGCGGCACACCGCTGGTAACTCTCTGCAGTCTCAACGGATAATCGCCCACCATGACACAGGAAGAAAGTGGTCCAAAACAAGTACGCCTCCGGATCGTTGTGTTGGCTGCGAGCTTCCTTGAATTGAGTCCAGTTCAGTTCATTTTGCACAGGTCAGACGATAGCCACGAACAATCTAGAGTCCAGAATTCCCCCGATGGCATGCACACTGAGTGAGCACCAACCACTGCGCAGTTCATTTCTTCGACTCATGCTTCACTCTCCATGTTAGAGACAGCGGAACTCATCGATATACTCCTCGTCGCGATCCAATCGTTGGCGTAAACTCAGGTCTGAGTAAAAAGCCATAACCCTAACAAAGCCTGGACAACTTTCCTTTCAAATGTTTTGTCGTTTACCTCTTCCACCACATCAGCAGATAACGAATTCCAAATGTTCGTGGCCATCCGAGACAAGTGGTGGACTAACGGCAAACCAGTGGTGAGCACTTTCATCAGCATTTATAAGTGCCAGCGTCCACTACACCGTGCACAGAGCGGGAAATCGGCTTTCAAATCTGATTGCAGATAGCCCCGAATGATGCGATGGATGCAGATGAAATCACGGCTCATCCGCCGACAGGCCACTGGAAATAAACCACTTGCTTCAAGACTTCCCTGTAGCTGACCCCGCATAACCCAGAGAAGAGACGGGTAGCAGAGCTTTGCACTCCCCCTAAGTAGGCTGGCTCTGCGGTTGTGCATGGGTAAGCAGCCGCACCTCCATATGCGAGTCTAGGACATAGACGTGAAGCGTACAGCATGCGGAAAGCATCGTACGGTAGGCCCCGAAAGACCGACAAATGGGGCCAAGGATACTTCTGGCGGAAGCACACACGCTGTCCGTGCGACCTTTGGATTTAAACGAGGAGGATACTAAGATTCCGAGATGGAGCTTGCAATCTGTTGTTCGCAGCAGGCTCTCAGACAGGTGGTGACCCACTGGCAGCTGAGAACGACCCAAACGCATATGAACACACTTGAAAAAATTTGGGGACGACATTCACTCAGAGGACAAGCGCAAAAATGCTTTTAGGCTTCCCAGTAGAATATAGCCACCTCCACCTGAACGAGGTGGATGCCAAATTTCGGATAATCTGCATACAGCGGACAGGAGGGCGAGAAAACTGAGGGAAGGTCGTTTATGTGAATGGGAAACAGCAACGGTCCAAGACCAGGCCTGTGGAACACAGCTGCTCGCTGAGTGCCACCTGGGGATGTTTGTTGGGACCCTGGCAGCAAACCTGACCTGGCGGTGGTCAGGTCACCCGCAGCCTCCTCTTCGTTACCTGGAAATCCCGTATGTGCTGGTTGTCCTCTGCTTTGATGCGGCATTCCCGGAGTTCAATGCAAGCTAGCTTAAATGTCTGCCAATTTTCTAGTTCCGTGCCTCGCTACAGTTGAGCAATTTCGCCTTTTAGAAGCTGAGATCACCATAAAACTTGTCGTCCCCTTTTGCAAGAAGCAAGAAAAAACTTTGGAGGTCGGAGATCATAGGTTTCGCTCATCTTCCACAAACGAAATGACATTTTCAACTGTATAGACCCCGCCAGTGTTTCTTAACTCGCAAAAGACAGTTTTTAAAATATACTCAGTAACTGAAGAAGCTCGTGATCTCGAAGCTGCTGAGAGACTGACTCAGGCGCTTTCGTAATTCCAAATATCAGCACCCCTGTCGGAGATTCTTTGTGACCGGGAAGTGTCGTTAACCCAGATTGGTGGAGGGACGGCTGCCGATGTGATAGCAGTGATGGTCGTTGTTCCTTCTTCGGGCGGCGATTTCACCTTCTTTTCGTTGGCTTTCCTACGACTGACCTTTTCCGTCCCCAAAACTGTAACCTTTTTAACAACAGGTGCAGCGAAAACGGAAGAATGGACTTGTGCAGTGGAAACCATCTTGCTATAGGAATCCACAACCTCCGCGAAAGTTTTCCTCTCTGACCACGATGAGGGTGACAATGATGATATTGGCAAAGTTGCCGGCGATGATGGTGCCGTCGCTACTGCCTCTGCCACTAATGGTGGTGACGAGAAAGTGGATGGTGATAACAAAGACGATGTGATGATGAAGATGATGAATCAGTTTTATCTGCGATGGGAGGCACCATCATCAGTGAGTTCTTTGCCGGCCAAGCAACGATCGAAAGCTCAGTGCGTTTGATGCACAGCACTTTGAACAACTCCACATGACATTCATATGGGGTATGGAAAGGTCATTGTCAACTTTGGAGCGCTCAAAGTGGATCCACTCACCCCTCCCACCAGACCGAAAGGATTTGTCGCGGGTCGAACAACTTTCGTAGAAACCAGACATGTGGACGCGACATTCTTGATTATTTTTGGGACGCATAATGCCCCATGGGTTGGCAAAGCCACGGGAGATATAATTCGAAATATCTCGCCGAGGGACTCGCTGGCGTAGTGCTCATATGGGCCCCTTTGCACTGCACACTAATGATAATAATAATAATAATAATAATGGTTTATTTCTAATAACCCGGGGCATGCTGTACCGCAAGATCAAAAGGTACAATTGGACGTAGAGTCCGAATTCCAAGAGGATGATTCAGGTATATGCATCCGATAATGTACAAAAGAAAGTATTTAAGTTACCCTTTAAAGCGGCGCCCGGCAAATTTGAACTCAGGGTCGGGTGACCAGCTCGGCCAAGTCAGGGTGGAGCTGGTCGGAGGCAGTAGACTCTTCCTGAAATAGTACAAAAAAGGGGCTATGCAACGAGAGAATCAAACAGAATTGACGAAAGTTTTGTTTACCTTGAGGAAAAAGAAGTTTCCAAGTGAGACATGAACCAGCTATAGCTCTCCGAGGAGTATGGAACGGCTTTGGATTGAAATCAGACGGTTAAAGGAATGAATTTGCAGATGAAGAACAATCAAAATGTTTCGAAGATTTTCCTTGTAACTTTCAGCTACCAAATATCGGATGAGTCCGTTAAACCGTTGCGCACATTGTTCGCTTTCATAAAGGCGGAATGTGACGCCCAAAAACGGAAATGGGAACTGGGCGACCAATCAATTTGTGATGCGTAGCCATGATAGTCGCAGATACACGGTTTGCACAGATGAGTATTTAAATGACAGGTAAGTATTTACTTTCGATTATCGTTGTCTAAGGGCTGAACATGAAGACCAGAGAGATGCAAGAATCAAAATTGTCTGAGAGGATTTACTAAGGTAGAATACCGGATATGAAAAAGCTTTAAACAACCGATGAATACAGTTGCGAAGTTGGACGGTGAAGTAGTTAACAGGAGAAATGCTATCTGCTGGTATTCTACGTAAGAAATGGATCCTGTGATGGCGAAAGATCAAAAGGCTGCGATACAGGTGTCAGTATATGGGAAAGGCATGAATCTTTGCAAGGTGAGGATATTGCAATGCTACAGCCATATGGGCGAACAAAAGGACTGATAGAGAGAGCGAACTATCACAATATAGCCGACTGATGGGATGCTCTGTGAAATATACTGTTTGGACTCTGTGGGACGGACGTGTATGGGAACATTAAATGTGACTTTTGCAAATATATCGATAACTGTGATAAAATAAGAGCGAGTTTTATCTCGGGGATTGGTTAAGTTTGCGAATGGGACAGGCGGGTGGTTTGGCACGAATTCTCAGGAAAAAGAATCATGAACGGTAAGCCGAGTACGGAAACGGTCTTTTATCTCCGCGATAATTATGTTCTAGGGAAGGTAGGGTTTTTCGTGCTTAAGAAGCGGTATGTTAAGGCGGCGAAGATGGAGACAAGTACGATGGAAAATAGGCGAGAACTGAGGGAGATAGTTCCATATTTGCAGCATTTCGGATGAATAAATGTATTTTTGCCGCAACCGGTGCTGGTGGGTGGGGCTGAACGTGCGCTGGACACCCAACCAGAAACCTGTTTTGGTGACAGGAGGTGCGATCCGCCATCCCAGCTGCACCCGCACATCATTGCAGACGTCCGGCACGCCCGATGTGCGCCGGCAAAAGCGGTGGATCTGACCGTGCCCAGCCCGACGGGCTCCGCTGGAATGATATTGGCGTTTTCACATAGAGATCGAATAGTCCAGAAGCTTGCGACCATGTTGCGAGGGGTCCTGTAGAGCAGGGTTTATGTTGTAGTGACTAAATGACGAGCAGGCATCGAATTTTTAGCGGTATATGTGGGCCAAGTATTATGCCGAGCCATCGAAAGGAAGGCACCATCAGTTTTTGTCTGGAAAGGTAAAAAGAGAAAAACACAGTCTGGGGTGCTCCCAGCTGAGGATCAATGGTCAGTGGTAAAGGGCAACCTCTAGTATCTAGAAATTGGAACTACTTGGTGAATGGTTTGACTTTGAAAAAGACAAGGTTGTATGCGAAAGATCAATAAAACGTGAGTGGTATATACGGCGACTTTTGTGGTACGTAGGTCTCGTGGCCTCCGACCCAGACCCGCGTGTCAGTAGCCCAAACCAACTTCGTACGCTCGCTCCTCCTGACTCGGCCAGGTGTCGGTACTCCGCCAACAATCCCTCAGGTTGTGATCCAGTTTACTCTGGAACAGTCTCCCGTTTTCCTTCTTCCGGAGCTTCGGTCGGTAGAACCTTTGAGATTGGTCACTCCCTCGATATCCGATGGATTAAAGGAAGCCGGTAAAATGCACATTATGGGGCTTTAATGCGTGTCTTCTGTCGCGGTCTTTATTTCTGAGCGGGAATTCCGGCGGCAGGTCCGGGCCCAAATCACGATAAGTGATTCGCTTGGCATGGATGAGTTCACCTCGACTTCGTCTATGGGCAGTGAAAGACAACCCCGTGACCCCCAGGCCTTCCTCCGAGTTGAACTCACGTAGTCCGCTCAAGAAGCTTGTGGGAGAGAGCTGCACTCGTTCCGATTTGGTTACCCCACTCGTCGTGCCGGGATAGAGAGCCGGATCGCCACATTCCAAAATAAGAGGTACAAGCTAGGCATACAGCAACGGGGAGGTGTCCAGGAGCAGGGGCCCAAATGGAAGTTGAGTCGGACCAAATATTCTCCGCTCTGAATGGCACGCTTTTTCTGGTTAAACTCGTGTGTTCGAGTGGTCGGTAACGAAACTTCGGGTCCTTCTTCCTCCCGCGTGTGACGGAACACTGTAGTACCAAGGCTGTGGTCGGAAGTAAGTTTGAGATAACCAATTCTCATATATGGGCATTCGTCCACTTCTATGGGTAGATTTCAGGTGGTCGACTAACTGGCTGGTTATATAGGTCCTCCTGTTTTACCTCATGATCTTATAGTGACTCCGATCGCTCTGAGAAGTTTGCCTTTTCCCGGACACCATCTGAAATCTATCTGTCAACCTCCATGGCAAGAGGGCTCTTGGGACCAAGAACCTAGCCAGCTGTACGAATGAAACACGAGCACTGCATCTGCCAAGACAAACTCCCTGAAAAACAGTTGCCTTGCAGTTACCGCTTGTGTGAAGACCCACCCAGTATTTTACTTTTAAACCCACATATCGTAGAAGCTTTTCTTTCAGGGCTAGCTTCCAAACTCTTACTCAATCTCCCAGGACTCGATGGTTTCTGAGTCATCATCGGCTACTTCGGTGAGGTCACCCATGAGCAAGTTCAGATGCAGTGTGGAGAGAAGTAGAGATTTTGCTGGATATGGAGGGCATACAAAGCGATGTTTTGTGAGATACCGTATCATACTAAGTGCGGGTTGCTGAAGGAAGCATTAAAAGCAGTGTATTTGCGAACACCAGAAACTAGCATGGATCTGCCCTAGATGCAGGATCGTGGCCGAGGCTAATGCCTTGCATAGGAAGCTAGCAGGTGATTCGGAAAATAGCACTACCAAGAACAAGATAGTCACCCTTACAGAATGGGGTCTAAATAAGGATACAAGTAAGAAAGACGTAGAGCACAAGAATATGAGAGACACTGTAATAAACTGGGAGAACTGAACTTTCACAGTATTACGTATGGAACTCTTGAAGGGCAATGACGATAATTCCATCCAAGAAACACGCGATAGTGTGAGGCCTACTTTGGGTAATTGCAGGGGTCTAAGAGTAAGATCGCACTGCTGGAAGCCAGGGTGGAAGCAGCAGAAAGTGAAAATCAATATCTCAGAACTACTTCACAGAAACTTATAAAGAACAAAGACAGTGCACTGGGGCGAAATGGGAATGTGTTTATCAGAGGGGTACCGGGATCCGTAATCAAAGAAAACGAACAAACGAAGGACGATGTATTCGCCTGGCTGCGTGGCTATCAAACCAACCTTTTGGCTAGGAGGGTGGCAACTGGGAGGCAGGACACACCCCGGACCACTCGTAAAATTCGTAGGCTGGAGACATCGCGACAGGTTCCCGGCACTGGCTGGCGGAATTAAAGAAGGGTCCCAGGGTATGTGACGGTGGAGCAAGACGATCACTCCAATCACAGGGGCGGACCGCCCATAGTGAGCACTGAAGAAAATACCATTACCGTGATTATGTCGACTCCAATAACTCTAGGTGAAGTGACGAAGGTAAAGCCGCCGGTTTTCGAAACACCAGCGGGGGCGGTATCCTACTAAGTATACAAAAGGGCCATTGCAAAGAGGTGCCCATTCAAGCCACTATCACGAGGATAAAGTAGCACCCCCCACAGAAAACTAAGGAAGGGTTCTTGGGACTAGAATCCCAGCGTTTTTGCCTCTGCGAAATCGGCCCTAATAGCAGGATGGCTACCATGCACGCTGCTCACAAGAATGCAGCAAGCACGGAAAGTAATTGGGTTGAGCTACGGGCACGCATGCACGCCATGGACGTCTTCACAATCAAGCTAGCCTGGCTGCCACTGGAAGATAGGGTAAGCCACCTAGCCCCAAAGAACTTCGCTGTAGTCAGGGTGGACAGAGAAGACGGACGAGTCGGCAGAAAAGCCAAGCTAGCCAATACTTCTGAATGGACTAAAGTCGGCTTGTAAAGAACAAATACTGAAAGCCCCTTCAAATGTTCTTCGTGCTTTGTAAAGTTGACTATATTTGACATTACTTTGAAAACCTCGTCCACACACTATACTTTTTCACTTTTGTTTATCCAAGTGAGATATTCGAATTTGGCCTTGAGCCGTTTGTGACTGCCTTGCTTTTCCACCGGGCTAGGAACCTTTGGGTTTTACTGTGAAGTCTATCTGGCAGCACCCTTGAGGTTTGTATATATTTTGTACGTTTTGTGAATTTCAATTTGGTATCGTGGAAAATACGAATCAATCCTGTTCTGGTCTTGGGGTTCGTCTGAATTGGCTACGCCTTGATCGATTGGCGAGAATTGACTTACACGGCTGGGAAAGCCAAATATGCATGCGGCGTAGCTTATAGCTCAGTTAGGAGTGTATAAATTAGCCGTGACCCGCGTGTACAGGAGACCATCGGCGGGAGATGACGAAGACGAGGGACTGCTTAGATCCTCCAGAACCGCCATAGCAGGTGGAACTAACTTCTCATCATGGGAGACTTCAAAGCTCCAGAGGTTAAACGTTCCACGGGAACAGCTCCGGTGGGGTCGTTCAAGGAAAGGCTGGCTGATCCATTGTACGACGAAGCTCTCGTCCAACATTTCAATCAAGAGACCAAGTGGAAGGTAGGGCAAAAAGCACCAAAGCTAGATCTTACGATAACAAGGTACCTCAGCGACGAAAAAGTAAACTCCATCATGAAAAAGTGATCGCGTAGTTATCTACTCCAAGTACAGTATGCCTGTTTCGGTAAAAATGGGGAAAAAGTTTCCCAAATGAAGATGATCTGACGAGAGCTTTACTCCTAAGCTGGGAAGTTGAATCGGGAGGTAGCAAGATTCAATTGCGGTGGCAAAACTAAAGGGTAACATCCCGAAGGCAACGGATGAGGCCGCACCAACTCAGGGAATCGGTAAGGTGGGAGAACCACCTAGGTGGCGCAGTGGGGCACAAAATGCGGACCGCAGAAAGCAAGCGGCTTGGAAAATATTCAAGATGAGGGAAGGACACCGCAGCCTCCGTCTGTACTTGACTGCTAGAAAACGAGCCACAAGCATTCAAAACGGGTGGAAGAAGAGCCACAAAGAGACACCAGTCAGGAGCTTCAAAATGAATCATAAAGCATACTGCATGACCATCGAAGTGCAGCCTGCTGAGTGAATTAAGGGGCGTCTCGGGTGAACAGGGACGCTCAGAGACCTCATACGAAGAAAAAGTGGATCACCTGTGTAGGTTCTCCCAAAACGTATACACCGCTGACCAAGGGTTAACATGCCCAAAGCTGTGTTCTCTGGCAACGGCTGCTATGGAAGACTGCCCGATAGGGGAATATAAGGTCATATGCAGTATGAAAGAGCTAGTAAAGACCAAGGCAGAAGGCCCGGATGATATCCATCCGGTTGTCCTGAAAACCCTGGTACCAGCAGTGGTAGGACCATTGACAGAACTATTTATTACTTCATCTCAAATCGGAGTCATGCCTGAAAACCAGTTAACGTCTGCAATCACCAACGCACACAATGGGGGTGGTAGAATTAGATGTTAATACTACCTTCCAGTCAGCCTGACGTACATTGTATTGAAGGTCATGGATAGAGTGATTCGGGACAAAACATTGTTGCACCTAGAGAAACAGCTTTGTACAGGAATGCCAACATGGATTAATGCAGGAACGCCCGTATCTGTCTAATCTTCTGTGCAGCATCGGGGAGTGACCGAGAGAATAGGCAATGGGAGGAGGGTTGAGGTCCCTAACCTGGACTTCCAAAAAGTTTTCGGCTCAGTGATTCACCTTCTACTTAAGGAGAAACTACCAGGGTTTGGATTATCGGGCCGGGTGAATACTTGAATTAGGAAATGGGCTTTTGGCAGGACCTCCCAAGAAAAAATAGGTGGGAGCTTGTCTCCGGTAGGAGGCACAAAGAAATTCCACGAGGTTCGGCCCTCAGACCCTAGCTATTCCTCCTGCCTTTAGGTGACTAAGAACACGATCTAGAATACTAGTGCTTCGAATTCGACGCGCAAATGGTAGAAATAGTCAGCCACGAATCAATTAAGAGGGACCTGCGTGGAGTCCAGCAATGAGCTGCAAAGTGGGACACGCCACTGAACACACAGAGACTTGTCCATCTAGTCGACGAGGGGTTACCCCTTGGACCAAGGATACTGGGGGCGGAGGGTGCGATAGTAACGGTGCCGCCAAAAGGTGTTGTGCAGGACTTGGCGTTGTTGCTGGAGTTGATGTCCAACTCGAAACCCGGCTGGAAAAAAAGGTGAAAACCACTTCTAAGCCGCTGCACCAGCTCCATCGAACAACGAGCTCCAGGAGGCCATCGGTGCTTAGTCCTTCCTATATGACTCACTCACGGCCTCTGTTGGTTCTCCGTGTCCAACTCTGGAGTCCATACCTGGTTCGGGACAGGCATGTACTAAAGAAAATCCAGAAAGGACTTATCTGATTCCGTCTCCTGTTAGAGAGAAAAATTTGTGATGAACTCTTGGAGTACCACAACTTCCCCTCCATGTAAAGGAGAGGGAAACGGGGGGACCTCATAGTGGTTTACAGGACCATCACCGGCAGGATCGACTTGGGCAGCCGCATGTATGCTTTCCTGATGTCGGGAGAAAACCACAGCTTGAAAGTTCATGCCTACAAGATGAAGAAGAACAGATCACGGACAAAGCTTCGGGCCCAGTTCCCCACGCAACCTATAATTAACGTCTGGAGTAAACTGCCAGAGGAAACAGCGGCAGCTGAGTTCAAGCATTGACTGCATAGGGCATGGATTCGGGTGTTCCACGATGGGATTCAGTGACCAACAACATATCACCGAGAGGACTGGCGATAGTTCGTTGAGTCAAGTGCTTGCTAGGTTTCGGTTGTCCATTTTCTGAGCTTCATTTCTTACGTTGCCTTTTGCTTTCCTTCTAGCTGTTCATTCATTCTTCCTCGAAAGTAGCCAGTTCTCTCTACATACGTGGTCCTCCCTTCACCCCCCAAGCCTCCATGAGCTACATTTTATCATTACTTTTGATGCCATAATTTGGCCCCATCGTCTGATCTATCACCTCGGCTTCCTTTCTCCTAAACCTAACTGACGTGTCTGCTTACGTGGTGGTCCCCTGTCGCCAAACGGCGACTCGCAAATGAGTGGATACACAAACGGATGCTCGAGGAAATTGTCGCTCCGTTTGTCACAGCCCTCGGGGATCTGTGGGGCCCACCTGTGCAAGAAAACGGACGTCTTGGTTATGTGCCATGTAGCCTCGGAACTAACCTGAACCTGACTTCGATCGTTCAGAGAAAATAGCCGTTTTCCGGAATCCATTTAGGGTTTGTTTTCTTTACCATCTTTTCTGAAGTTTTATATCGACCTCACTGTTTTCATCTCGGTTGCGTACTTTTGGCTGGACTGACATATCTGAGGTTCTCGTCGACCTCGCTTTTGAATCCATTTCACTTTTGGCCCTTCGCCGATTGTACCCACTGGCGATTTACTCTCCGATCATTTGTTGCGTTCAATTTCATCCGGTGTATTTTTCGTATCTGTACTGTTTCCGTGCCATGATACATGGAATACACCTCCGCATCTGTGAACCGACTTGCATTTACCCTATTTGTCCGATAGAGAGGACTACTTTGGTATTTCGTTGTGAGGCTGAATGGAAGACGCATTCATTAACGCGGTCGAAAGTCTTCTATATCAGTGAGCCTAAATCCTCACGAAACTTCCTGGGTTATTGGCCCGCCCGGCGAGTCTTTGGTGTTTTGCCGCCTTGCTCCATCCTTTTGCCGCACAATATATACTTTTTACGTATACTACCACAAATAAGCCTTGTGTGAGTGTAAGGTGCAGCTACTGGCAGACCTCACTTTATCTGCGGTCGCTTTCAAACCAGTGGCTTTTACCCCTACATGACCCTGAGGTTTAGTTTGCAGCATTAGAGCTGCAATCTGAGCCACTTAGGGCTGTCGGCTAACCCCAACAAAATTATGCTACGCATGAGTTTTACATCCTCCTTAATAGCAGCCGCGCGATCGGCTCAAGGGGGCTATACCCCAGCATCTCCTACCCTCTCGTGAGGAACCACTTCATCGGCTGCTTGCATAACACCTTTTTGGGGATACCAAGTCCAGCCGCCAATCAGCTCACCTCAGGTCCCTGGCGGGGCAGCCGATAGGAAATTGAAGGGATTTTAGGAGTTGTGTTTGGATTTGCTGCCTTTTCGTGTAAAACGGTATATTTTTTTATCGTGATCAAGACATTTGCACAAGGCATGATCACTTGGACTGCTCTCCTCGAGGATTTTTCCTTGCAACAGTTAGCCTCCGTGACTCATAAGATAGTCGCCTTTGTCGGCAGGGAGGCTAAACCCCTCGTCTCCATGATGTCTCACAACTGTCGGAAATTTGATCAGGATGAATATCCGGGGGGGGGGGGGCATCCGCACACTCGATCCACCTGTAACGATTATTCCGATCGTGAGTAAGGCGTAGCCAATTCGAAACGAATCACAAAGTCAGAAGATTTGTTTGCTGATTCTATGGTACTGAACCACCAAATTATACAAACCTCAATTGTAAGGCTACAACTTTTATCATAGAAAGTCAATGTTCAACAAGAGTCACCGTTGGGTGCCACCTTTATGGCAATCCAAGTTCGACTCAAAATATAACACTACACATGAGCAGAATACAAAACGAATGTTCAAGTGTAGTGGTTGATGCGTGCTGCACTTGTTCGAGGGTCAATGAGATAAAGGGCATTGTCTCAACAACACAATTATATGACAGCGGCTGGGGAGGATTCCCACACTTTTGCGGTACACCGCCCACCAAATCCTCCCACCAAACGGTCAACATCTAAGGAGTAGATAAGGGTACTTATTCGCCCTAACCTACCCAGACCCTAAGTCAGTGCATACGTAGGTCGCAGTGGGCTTCATCTATTGTTGGCTAGTCGCAGATACGCTTGCACGTTTTTTTCGAGGTTATGCTCCATATATCCCCGTCTCACGGTTTGATCTGAAGATGATGCGACTTTGCCAGTATATTATAAAAGGGTTTGGTGTGATTGCGATGCGTGAAAAGATTAGAGAATGTGGAGGACATAAAGCTTCCTGAATAAGAGTCAGGTACATAGTAAAATGAGGACCGAGAATTTTTCATGCGGAATCGAAATAGCTACAAGGTACTTGAAACATCGGGGAGTTCAACATGCGGTGTAATCACCGTAAAAGTATATTTGGCTCAAATCTTATATCAGTTTGAACACAAATTGAATGATAATAAGGATTTGAGGACTCGGAGTTAGAGATGCCTCTACAAACGGTCAACAAGTGCTTGTTCCTAATTTCCTCTACTTCACCATCATTGTCGTGTCATGTGCCAATTTGGAGTTTCGAGAAACTAACTTCAATAATAATCGTGAACGCCGTATCGAGCTAGACGAAAACGCCCTTCCGTGGGAATGGCCGGGGCCTACAAGAGAATACCTGAGGGTTGAATAAATGAATTCGGCTTTAGGTGGAATCAGTAGACCTATTTTGAGCTTGGTCTGTCGCGTTGACGTTGCTCTCGCCACTATCACCCCCAAGCAAACATATCCGACGGATATCTCGCAACGCGTCTCCTTTGATCGTTCTCACCACCAACCTGCGCACGAGGCCATCTATTTCTTTATGGCAGTCCTTTCTCACTTTAATCGGCCATTCATCCTTATGTAAGTGGCTCTCCACGAGGGTGACTAGATCGCCGCGTCTCACTGATCTCTCTTTGGAGATCTACCTTTGCCAAAGCTGCAGGTTCGGTAAGTAACCCCTCGTCCAAAGTTTCCAGAAAGCCTGTGCCAGGCGGTTCACTTGCTTCCATCCTATAATATACTTTTCACGTACGATTTTTGGCGTGATTGATCATATATGTGACCGCAATACTAACAAATGGTTGGCAGCCAGAGCGGTTAGGATTTCCTGTCCCGGTGTCCAAATCCGTAGCCTGTTTAGTGATCTTAGACCCCTTAAGCAGAATTCGGTTGGGTCAATGGCGGATTGTACATAGTGGTACTGATCAGCCTTAGTCGATTCATGATTCATGGTGAGTCTGTTGGCCACGAAGGTGTTAAAGCGAGTGGCAATGTTGTTTATGTAATGCAGTACTGTGGCTGAGTCCACCCAAAAGTTTGGTTCTCTGTTTATCTGATCGAAGCATCTCCTGATCATCGCCACTGATTCCAAGGCCAGTACTGCCGCAGTCAATTTTAGCCTCGGAATGGACATCGTCTTCAGTGGAGCTACTCTCGCCTTTGCAAATAACACCTGACCATGCCGCCCACCATTTTCATCCACATTACAGCCATAGGCCACCTCCCCGTAGCCTACTTTTGAAGCAAGTGAGAACAAGTAGTGTAGAGCACCACATTTACACTTAATTCCTTCCAAGCATCTCGGTATCTTGATCTTGCCAGGTTGATCTAGTCTGTGCAGCCAGTAGCGCCATGGCGTCATCGTCGTCCTGGAGAGGTTCGTCCCAATCCCTCCCTCTCTGGCGCAGCGATTGCAGCAAGCACTTTCCCGGTAGCTACCATGGCGAAACGAAGCCTAGAGGTCCATAGAGACTTGAGAATGATGACGGGTTTCCTCTTCTTGTGGCTGGTCGTTTGGGTAGATCCAGCGTGAATATGAATTCGTCATCTTCGGGCTTCTGTCGAACTCCAAGCGTGCGGTCTATTTGTAAACAGGATCCCGAAACCCCTCTCATGCATTCTATTTTCTCGGTTTTCGGAATAATACTGAGCACCTCCGGTCTGCTTGAAGTCGATTTTGTGAGGCTGAACCCTTCTATCTTTAGAGTGCCGGTCAGTTCGTTCCTATATAAAACAGCAGTACGGCTACTACATTTAGCATCGAAACTCACAGTTAAACAAAGGTCACTGTCAGGTACCAACCTCATGGCAGTCCGAGTTCGAATCAAAAATATGCCACGGCACTTGGGAAAAATATAAACAAATGTTCCGGTGTGGTGGTCGATGAAAGCTGCACTTGTTCCAGGGTCATTAAAATGAAGACACAGCCTCATCAATACAATTATGTGAAAACGGCTGAGAAGGGCTTTAACAGGTTTGCGTTTCACTATTCGTCACCGGCTGCCTTCAGGGACTGATTGAAAGTAACCGCCCCCCGCATCAGCCCACGTAATCAATGGCGTTGACCGGTGCCCTCCACTGCCCCGGTTCGCCATGAATTTTCCCCACTTGCTTCTTACGGACCAGATTCCACCTCCAGCGGTTTTGGTTGGTTCCACAGCTTCTTCGGACCAGTATTCCTTAGGTTGCAGGTAGCCGTGTCAACTTTTGTCGGGATGTACCTCCGATGGCGAGTAAAGACGGCGGTACTCGCAGGCAGCCAGTATCAGGTTGGCCTTTGGTTTTAGGCTCTTCAGTTTTGCACTAAATCCAGGTTCCCAGTTGGTACTGGGGCCCAAGGTCCTGTCTTGTCAGTTGGTAAAGGCGAGCCTCGAGCTTCATTTCTTTGGCTGTCTGCCGCGAATGGTTCTTCCACACTCACCTACGGCACGAGAGATCTCGCGATCAACGTGAAACCAAAACGATGATGCCTGCGTGCGTTCGTTCTTAAGGATCTTCCCACAGGCACACTGGAAGTTAATTTTCTGTAGCACTATGAATCATTTGTTGAGTCACGTAGGCGGCGGCTTACCGAGCCTTCTTTGGAACTAAATCTACGGGCCCCCAGCTCGGACAGAAGCACACTCAATAAAAGGTTCGTGTTCTAAAATTCCCTGGATTTTCATTCTTTGCTTATCAAATCTCCCATTTTGACTAAACAGTTCGAAGAGGTAGATACAGTGACCGATCTTGTGACACACCACATTGCCACTAACGGACCACCAGTCACTATGCGACCTCACCAACTGGCACCAGAGGAACTGGTTATCTTCAAGCTTGAGCTTGGTACCTTAACTTCTAAAGGTACTGTTCATTCTTCTCACAGTCCATGGGCCTCATCCATACGCATGGTTTCTAAAAAAGTGCCATTAGCTGGCGACCATGTGGCGACTATCGCGCACTAAACTTGGTTACCCTTTACGCTAGCTATCCCATACCCCACATACACGACATCCAGTCATCGCCTCACTACTCGGCTCTTTTTTCTAAGATCGGTTTGGCTTGAGCTTATTTCCAGATCCCGGTCGCTGCTGGAGCCGTTCAGGTAAATATCATCACAATATCTTTTGGTTTGTCTCAGTTCCCGCGCATGCCTCTTGCTTTGGGAAATGCAGCTCAGACATTCCAGGGTTTTATCGATAGCATTACACGAGACTAGGAATTTGTTCACGACCATATGGATGACTTGCTAATCCCATCGCCAAGCGTAGATGAACATTTTCAACATTTGATGCTACTATTTCAAATTTTTTCCGAACATCGAATAGTCCATCCCGATAAATTTGAACTTGGCAAAACGGAACTTGTTTTCCTCGGTCAAAGGATCACTCGAGAGGGTATTAGGCCTTGCAAGGATGAGGAGCTCGCTGTTCTAGATTAGGCCGTACCTTTCTCAGTCCAAAGGCCCCAGGCCTTTTTAGGGTTAGGTAACTTCTATCGTCTTTTCCCACCCCAAGCTGCTAAAAGTTTGCTTCCGTTAACTGATCCACTTTGTGTTAATCCACACAAATCGTCTCTCGCGGATGCCGCACTAGTAGCTTTCACGAAAAATGAAATGACGCTAGCTCAGACCAAGCTCCTACTGCATCCAGTTCCGCCTGCCACGCCAAGCGTAGTGGGGGGTGCATCCCACATAGCCTTCCGGGTGTTCTTGCGACAGTCTGTTTCTGGGACTTGGCAACCATTTTTTTCTCGATGTCCCGGTCCCATGGAAATTAAGTATAGCTCTTTCGGTCACGAACTGCTGGCTGCATATAACACCGTCATACATTCCCGCTATGCGGTCGGGGGCCAATGTTTTATCCCTTATACCAACCATAGGCCTTTGAAGTTTGCACTACATACTAGGGACGACCGTTGCTCAGCACGACAAGTCCGTTATTATGACCAAATTTCTTAGTTCACGACTGGCATACGGAACCCTAAAGGTGAGTCGAACAGCATGGTGGAGAGGTTGTTGCGCGTTCCCCTTACTGCTACCAGATATCCCATTTTACACATCGTCGCCATGGTTGCAGCACAGGCACAAGATACCTCATGTGTGGAAGCTGGTCAGTCATGGCCGTTTGGGTGACCTTTTAAGGCTCTGTAAGGTTTAGTTATAGTTATAGTATATTTCTTGACCGTGGTCAATACACATGCACAAGGCAAGATCAGAGTATACAGCAGTACATGTCAATGTGAGGTATTCACAGATTCTAAATTTATAAATCACAGCAACCGAAATACAACAGTAAAGTCATGTAGTGTTTGAGTAAACAAAAGTGGTAATGGTTGAGGCGGGAATTTCGAATCGGTTTCGAAATCGCTGGGGTCGGTGTGGATAGCTGGACAGTCGTGGAATTGCTGATATAAGCAACAAATGGACGGTCACTAACAAGTAACCGGGCGTAAGAGATGCAAAAGAACATTGTTAGAGGTAAAGCAAGCGTGGGGCTTTCAAAGTGCAGTCAGAGATACCAGCGGGATATTGGACACTGATCCAGCATTGGGTAACTAATTGTGGAGGAAGCATGTGAAACAAAAACAAGTGATTTAAAGGTGATAATAAAACGGACCTTTTGTGCAGGTGATTACAGTGTCATATGGAAATTCACATGAAGGCGAAAAGCTTCGCAGGGACTTCAGTGAACTTTTGAAGAGCATGAATGGTGTATGGACATATAACGGACTATTAAAGAAAAGAAAAGCCGTCAATGAAACGGATTAGTGGAGACAAACGTCAATGGTTCGGCTAGGCAGGAGTTGGAAGAGTGTAAAATGTTTTTTTTTGTATTTGATAGAAAATTGGTAATCAAATTATGGTTGGCTGCAGATGGCTGGTATTCTGTTCCGTTAAGACCTTGGTTGCAGGCAGAATGTTGTGGGAAGCAGGTAAAAAAGGGCTGGTTTGACGAAGTTGACAGCTGCGAAGGCTGGGTTCCGGCCATTGATTTCGTACTCTGCGATCCGGTGAGACTTTCATGAGGTTTTGTTAATCCATGTACGGTGCCCCATGTAACGTCAGCAGGCGAGAGTATAGGTTTAAACCATTGATCAAATCGTCCAGTCCTTACGGTAATCCGGAATAAACGTCGATTTGGCCGATCGATACCCAAGTAACCAATGCAATCTGGAAGAGATCAGAAGTGCGGCAGTCTGGAGAGTGTTCCAGCTGTGGGTTATGATTATCGTTTATATGGAAGCAAGAAAATGAACATTTTGATATCCGAACAGTTAGTTATCGTTTGGCTAGTGGACAGGTCTATTAGGGATCCCTAGATGGAGACTGGTAGCTTTCTAGGGTATTTGGGGCGATATCAGGTAGGCAGTGGATGAGGAGAGGGTGTCCGTTTGGGAACCAGGAATAAAACAATAGTACAGGTATGGTCTGGACGAAGAATGAGAAAATAAGAAGAAAACAGTCTGGTCAGTTCACCAGCTGTGGTAAAGGACGGCAAACAGTAAAAAGAGGGGAAAACACAGTGTTAAAATGAGGATTTTTCATGTGGTGGCAAACGTGCTGGTATTCGGCAGGGGCATACGGATTCCTAATCCAGCAGCCGACCCAAAAACACTATCTATTCCACTACGTGAACAGGTACTTGACATGCCTACTCCTCGATAGCATTTCCCCGAAGCAAAACCCTCGACAAAGGATACAAATCCAAATTACTCTATAACGTGATGCTCGCAGACCCCCGTAGACAACTGTCAAGTTATAACCAAACTGTCACCGCTATCTAGAGGAAACTCATCTTTTTTTCCGTGGCCCATTCATCACTCGCCAAAACATTGCTTACCCACCCCTAGTTGTAATACCTCCGGTCACGCATAAAGCTCACTGCTACACCGTGATTTGATCAGCTTGCGGCCTTTTATATGGCACCGAAGCTATGGCTTATCCCCGTGAGCTCACTCCCTCCAAGCTTCCACTACTTACACCTGACCTCAAAGTCCTGACCACGGCAATGAGCATAAGTCACTGCACGCTAAAACGAAGCCTTACCCCTGCCGTATTATTAAGAATAAACCCAGCTCATCATACGTTGCCTTCACTTGATATCACAACCCACAGCTGGAACCACCTCCAGATTGCCGATCTCCCTACCTATTCTAGGCCTTGATTACTCCGTCAAAAGTTGCAGTAGTTGGGTTTTATTGATATGTTATTCGTAACCACCAGCTGCAACGTCCTCCAGACCGCTATATCCCCGGTCTCTCCTCAGATCATGCCGGTTAATAGGGTAGCCGTCTGTCCATTGGGCTCTACAGTCGGATTGCCATGGGGACAAAATGAATGTGACTGATCGGAGTGGACTACTTTTCGTGCTAGACGACCACGGTTCAAGCCTCTAGTCAAGATGGCCGATGCTACTTGGAGCCTCTTACATTGCACGACAAGACGTTTATAATAGCGTTACCTGGGTTACAAGCCACAATAATAGTTTCAGCCGTCAGCAAGTCGGGTTCCCGACACCAAACAAGATCGCGCACTGCCCCAACAATCATTCCCGGTATATCCCACTATCTGTCGCCCACACCGCTTTGTGTTATTCAAATCACGACCGGGATCTTACCATCTCCTTCGCATTTTCAACCCATTTTCCCTATTTTGTCAACCATCTCAATCTTGGCCAATTTTTGCCCGCCACCTAATCGTTGTCATTATGGTCAGCCTTTCGCTTCAGGTGGGCCGGTCCATGTTCGGGCCTTGGCTCGTGGCCTGCCGTCTGTGGCTAACATGGACTTAATGACAAAAATTACGGTTCACAGGTTGTTTGTCAAATCTTTCCTTCTAATACTTAACCGTATATATAGAAACGTTTATCTTAGCATCAAGCATAGTATCCGTTATCACCTCAGGCCTGATTCTCTGCAACCTATTGCGATATGACTTTAGTGCCCTTATTTCGTCTCTCCACACCACCACTTTATCTCCTTTTTGAGGCATCTGCTCCTTTTCCCCTTTTTAATTGACTGCTTCTTCAGTGATCTCATTTTGTGATCCCCAGCCAAGATTCCAAACATCAATCATGCCTCCTCAACAGAGCATTACATTTTTTGTGAGGTATTTCCCTTCATGTCAACTTTCAAGTGAAAAGTCGTTTTCTATGTGGCTGCCGAGTTGCCTGAAAGAAGGACAACCAAAATCAACTCACATGACCTCACAGGCTCCTTTCTTCTATAGGTTTTTCAAACCATCGTTCTCCGGCCTGGTGATTCGACCAAATGACATCAGTGTAAACTAACTACATGGCACGACATTAGTGACTGATAACTTGACTTTGGTTTCATTCTCCACTTCGTCTAGATATTCGTTGGTAGAAGTCTTCCTCCGCTTTGTCGACATCGATCCTTCGGGCAACAAGCAGATGCTCCCATGTATTTCCTTCTATACGTCCCGCGGCACGCCATTCAAGCTTGGAAGCTTCCTCATTTTAGTGAAGGGAAGTGCTTGAACTTGTACAAAGGAGATCTGCCAGAGTGGTAACTGAAACCGGAAGCTGTCACTACTGCTCCCTGGTGCGCACACTTATCCCCCACTCACCTCCCCTCTATTTCTTCCTACCACTCCTTTGTCTTGCGTGTTTCTAAATTTTCATGAATTTTGTCTGTCAGTTTTGTTGCATGAACAATTTTGATCATGCGTAAAACATGCTTCGGGAGTCTCCGAAGTGAACTGTTATTAATAATATTGGTTTGGAGAACTGAAGTTCTCACAAGGAGGGAGGAGGTTAAAGGGAGACTTCACTGGGGTGTTCAAGGTTATGGAGGGCTTTTCAGACTTTGATTTACCTTATTTCCTCCCAAGACACAGGTGAAAGGCACAGGGCACACAAACTGAAGCTTGCGGCACGATAATTGGTGCAAGTTTCTTCGTCCAAGAGGGGAGTTAGCCGAAGAAGTGCATATCTATCCTGGATGGACGAGGCTCGGACCATCGTGGAACTTAGAAGAAAGCCAGATATCTATTGGGACAACTTGCCTGGAGACCTGGAGCAGAATACTAATACAAAATAAAAATACAAAATAATAATTGTATATTTCGGATGCGCCTGAAGCACGCTAGAATGCATGATCAGACGATTATAGTGACGCTGGAATGAGAATTTACAAAAGGGTACAACACAAGTACGCAGAGTATCAAAGAGTGTTACAGTGGACTTAAACGGTAGTAATGCCCGGCAAATTTGAAGATCAGGGTTGAATGATGTCGGCTGGAGGTTTGGAGTACATGTATAAGTGGTATAGGAAATAATTACCACTGGTGGAAATTCGAACATATTCAAAGGATATGTTGTTGGTGGGCTGCAGATTATAAGAGCGCTAATTATATCCATGCAGATATTATTGTATATATAAACATACATGTAAAAATGTAGAAAAAACTCCCTCATTTTTCGCCCACTTATTTACTCTTCTTCGTTTCAATGGGAAAGAGCCGTCCCTCTTGTTCTAGAATCCAGCCCACTCTCCAGTTTACAGCCTCACCTAACAGCAACCCGCAGCTTTAGAGCTGTAGATACCCCACGAAATGGTTTGTCAAACATCCTCTGGATCTATCATCTAAACTTGCCATGTGAGTTCTTTATATGTCCCAGCTGCTTCCTTGTGACCTGTAGAACACCACCGTTGGATCTGTCATACATCCCCTCGACTATTATGCAAAATTACCATTCAGAATCTTCATGTTGCCCAGCTGCTTCCTCACGCAGCTCTCGGATCCCATAGTCCAAATGCACCTCCTAGACTTTATCAATCCCGAAATATAAGACTTCCCGGTAAACGGCCGAATCGGTAACCAATAACTTTGCCTAGTAGTGCAAGTGCAGCCAGCCCTTACGAACACCGAATCACAACACCAACGACTCCTCATTTCACCAAGACCATTGTGTCTCATTTCCAACTCTGTACTCTTATCTGTTATTTTGCTGACGCTAACCCTCAGCTAGAACATCTCCCAAACTGCGACCCTCTTTTTTCTATTTGAGAACTTCCCGGCCCTCACGTTGCTTGGCTGTAATATATCGTGCAGGCAGCTTATCTTTTTCTCTGCCTGTCTACAGCCGCACCAAAGGCCGGCCACCGCGAATACGATCTATCCACTGGGTTTTCACCTGCAAGAAGTCCTGATATTGCTGCATATGCCCCCCGAGGCGTACTGAAGAATTCTCACTACAAGAACCTCCCGACCTCGAAGTCACCGTGTGAGGACTCCTAATTATATAGTGATCGGTCCAGATTCGGCCATACCCTCCTCCTTCCCATGATAAAACAGCGGGCAAAAACCGCAGCCAACCCTTGCCCAAAAGCCCAACACGGACACACGGAAGCCACAAGAAAATCAACAGAATGATGTATTCGTCAAATTACCAGCATAGCCTGGCCTATTGCAAAGGTTTTCACTCTTGCCTTGCCCCATTTTGTTCATCGTGGGCACGGCATCCCGATTGTTGATTAGTTCTTCCTGGAACTTCATCCATCTCCCACCAGCTGCGAACTTCCGATACCAGATCACACGCACTACTTCTCATGGAAATCGCCTAGCCTTTTCAAAGGGTACCATTCCTTTTCATATCCACAAATCCTTGAAAATTAGTATTCCTCTGCGAACCTTCATGGAATTCTTCCCTGCCTCCTTTGTCTCAACACCAATTACCCATTTAAGTGAACACGAGTGGGCATTACCGACCATTCTCTTGCATCATTCTTGTGAATATTGTATTTCCTGCTTCCTAAGCCAATGTCCGTCTGAACATTCCTACATCCGGCCGATTCATTACTATTGCGGCCGTTGACTCGGAATTAATTCGTACGCGCCGTGTATTCTCTTGTCACATTGCTTCATTTAAACTCTCCTCAGTCTTAGTCCTTTGTTGCTGCGATGTGCGAATCCCCCTTTGAAATTTGTGAATTTCCCATCTCATTCAGTGGTATTGTAAATTCTGATCAAATCTAAAACATGCATGCCCCTCGACCACGATCCATAAAAAATACCATTATTATTATTAAATGACTAGAGCCGACGAGGCAAATAGACTTGGCAACAACAGAAAAAATATTGATAATAATAGCGGTGTATATCTCGACTTCTGTCGGGGCTGAAGCATGGGAGCATGGTCAAGGTGTACGTCCTCTTTCATTGAAGCAGGAAGTTACAAATTTGGAAGAGGGGAGTCGGCTACTTTAGCTGACAACAGAATAAAACTGGATTGAGTTTAAGTTAAACACGTCGAAAACAGTTTGCTCGGAAAGTACAAGTCAGTTTCAATTTCACCGTCGGCAGTAGTAAAGAAACGACAGGATATGAAATTGTTGAAATGATTGCTGTCGCACAACGCAGAAGATAAAATATACGCAGGGATAATGCAGAAGTGGCTAAGGATGCTTTCTCAAGTTCTTTTGACGGATTTAGCAGGAAGAAGCCTCAAAATAGTGCTCAAAAAGAGCTTTTATGAATGAAAAAAGGGTCAGGACACTGTGAAAAAGGGGAGAAGATTACCCGGAACAATGAGTATCATCTAGTATTGTGAATTTGCGGCTGGCTGAAGGAGGACGGCACCCCACGATATGAAGAATGAATTGCGATGGGGAATGCCGTCAAGGAGGAACAAAATATTGAAACAGAGAAGACGATTAGGACGCTTGCCTGGACTAGGCCCGACTACTGATAAAATGATACATATATATTATTTAATCGAGTCTCCCAGGGCCCTTCTGCATCCAACCTGGGCGTTACAAGTGAAAATGGCCTACAATATTTTAGGTGCGTCTCTTGCTTAGGTTGAATGGTTGTTGTTCGCTCTGAATTGGCGAAGTAGGGCCTCAGCTTGGTGTGATATCTCAGCGGGTAACTGCTATAGGTAACGCGTGTTACTTTGTAAATATGGTCCTGCTTCAGCATAAGGGTGATGTCAAGGCGGAGGGACCATCAACCATTGGAAGAAGTGAACAGTGGAAACTACTACCCATGGCGAGCTACATCGGTCGAATGTGAAGGACTTTAGTTGCTAGTGCTGTAATAGTTGATGTGCGGTTCGTAGATGCGTAGAATGAGATTGAGATATTAATGAGAAAATAGCTGTCAGAGACTCCATTAAGTCCCACAGGGGCTGTCGGAAGCTTTCTTATGCCTTGAATTAATTAATAAATGCTATTATCATGGTAAGTTTATCGGCCGTGATCCAGAGGCACGCATAAAAGCATGATCAGAGTTTACAATGTCACTCAATAAGCTGAAAATCTTACACGTCCTAAAGAAGGAGTCTCAGATTTTAACATACAAGGGTAACGACAGAGGAGTTTAAAAAAGTAAAGTGACAATAGACTAAGCGGTAAGTATGACTCAATTTCGAGTTAGAATGAGCCGAAGTAAGGAATAGGCCGGAAGTTGAAGTAATGAGACGGACGTCTTCTTAGGGTGCATAAAATGCAGTACTCACGGGGATAAGGCAAGAAAATGGTCCGTGATGTATACTGAAGTTCTTTCGAAAAGGCAGCTGGTGGAGAAGCAAGAAGACAGGTAAGAATTTCATGAAGGTGCTCAGGGGAGTGCTGTTTTTCATAGGTTGGTTGATATGAACAGAAAAGTACCCTCTGCAGAGACGAGATATATTTTGAGGTGCAGCTTGTATCAACTTATGACGGCAATTGGCAGCTGGTAGAAGAAATATGGAGTTTTGAAACGGAATAATCAGCAAATGGTATACCACGTCCAAGAGAACCAAAAAAATGCAAGAAAGAAGGGTAAAAACTTTGCAGTAGGCCAGGTTACGCTGAAAAAATGACAACTACACTCCGTTGCGTTTCCTGTGACTTTCCCGTGTTTGTGTCGGGTGTTTTGGGCTGGTGCTGGCCGCGGTTTGTATTCGCATTTTCGTCACTAGGAGGAGACGAGCATCACGGAATGTGGACCATTTTTATACAGAAAGAAACCCTTGCACGTTGGTTTTAGTGGCTTTGATATCTAGGAAGTCTCGTCGCAAGAAGTTCCGGGTAAGCCTCAAGGAGGCATGTGCAGCCATATCAGGACTTTGTGTGGATGAGACCTGGTAACCAGATGGTGTTCGCGGCAGCCAACCATGGACACGGCTGTAGGTGGGCAAGAAATGAGATAAGCTGACTGCGTGATATTTCACAGCACGCAACACTATGATCGGGTGGTTCGTGGGCTTTCGGTAAAATTACGATCAAGTTGGATGGCAAATGGGGGGCTCCGGCAAAGACCCGGCTGACATGATTCAGGCCGTAATTCTTGGCCATCAGGTGTGAAAAACGACAAAATGGAATCAGCCAGCTCGCGACTCCAGGCTATCAATCACCGATTCTAACAGGGATGATGATAGTTAAAAAAGTATTCGGCGGGATCTCAAATAGATAGGGAGAGAGCTCAGCAAGCTGGAAGAGGTATCTGCTGGGAATTATGATAAGCGTTGTGACGGTTGATTAGTACGGGCGGAGCATGATGGTTGGGAGGAAGGAGCTTGGCCGGCATGGGTACGTGGAAAACTGGTACACTATCATCCGACTTGGGAAAAAACAGAGGAACCAGTGGCGTAAGTGACGAAACGGTAGCATACCTGTGGGGTGTTTGCTGGTCCTGCGCTACTAGCTGGTGTCCGGCGCTTGTTCTTCGGAGTTTATTAATAATTTGGGCAGTGACCTCAACGTTGTGTTGCGAGCCGGGATGTGTAAAACGTAATCTTTTTACAAAAACGGGGAGAGATAGGAACGGAAAATATTAACTGTTTTCCGCGTTCAGTGTTTGTGGACTTCAACGAGGCTGGTGTTGGTCCTCCGCTGCCCCGAAATGCTGTCCAGGTCAAAGGGCTAAAAGTCTGGGCTACGACAGCGATTGCAGTTGACGGGTCAGCCACGATTTACTACTCACCCAAATGGAAGTTTGTATAACTGGTCTGATGGATAGTAGACACGGACAGCTGTTGGATATTTACAGGCTCGACGCTGCTGGCTGGTGTCAAATGTTGATTGCTGTCAGGTAAGGTTTTAAACCCAGGCTAGGCTTGGATGCTGTGGCATGGGGAAGGCTGCATTTTAATGAAGACGACGGAAGATAGATGGGTATGAATCGAAAGGGTGGACGGCTTTCACTTATTTCTTTTTTTCATTTTTCGGGCCTTACTGAGGTTTGTGATAGTGGTCAGGTGGGTCGACATGCTCTCCGGTTCAGTGGATTGAAAGTCGAGGCCAAGGTAGCGATTGTATTTGAGGTCGACATTCATGCTGGATGTGCTTGAGAAGGATATAAGGTGGATGAAACTAAGAGCAGGAGGTGGATAAGAATATATGGAGAGTCCAGTGATCTGTCACACCAGTCAGCCTCGTGCGTATAAACCAAACGCTTGTCCAGAAAACAGGGGCGATGAGGGATTTTCTCTTTAGCGTGATCAGGTTTGAGCTGATGGGAGACGTGAACATAAAAAAAGGTTGCGCATTTCCTTCACGGCTTGATATCAGTGGTATTTAAAGATCAAATCGATCCCACTAGGTCTTTCTAGTTTACCTTTTTCTGTTGTTTTTGTTTTTTGCTGGGTGGGCCCATATTGAAACTTTCCATAACCCTCCATTAAGGCCGTAATTTCATGAGTATTTGTCATTGTTTCGCAACTGTTAGGGTAGTCTGTTCTTCTCACTTCCGGACGACTCTATGGAATGCGTGCCGTTGAAGTCAGGGGTTTTGCTATCGTGGGCTAGGAAAATGTAGAGTGGGACTAAGCAAACACACTCAGCAGGACAATGAACTTTTGTGAAGCCCAGGCCAGCTTACGAGCCAGCCTCATACAACGACAAACGATACCTAGGGCCATCAGAGATCATTTTGAGCAAGCCGATGTAAATGAGGCCAGCTGTGCTGATGTGAAATAGGTTGGTGCGTGAGAGGGAGTACAGTAGTAGCTGGCCGGTGGTAAGTTCGAGGGTGAGATGAGAGAACAGGTCTACAAGTAGTTATTAGAAAGTTGGCATATGGGGCAAAAGGTTCTGAAATGAGATAATTAAGGAATCCGGTTTTAAAACCCAGACTGGAGGTGGTAGCCAGAGGAAATGGGAAGGGGTTGAAAGGATCAAGTAAAGTGATGGACGGCGGAACTTTGCTTCTTAGGGTCAAAAATAGCAAATTTATTTGTTGGAGAGAGCTCAAAAGCCAAGAACCCCAGGCTCGTTTGCAGCAGAACATGAATCTTATCCAGAGTTAAGAGAATCGGTAAGGTGTAGTTACAAAAGGCAACAAAACCGTAACTAACGTAATGTATATTGCATGCGGTATAATGTATTATAAAATACTCGGCCTGAAGTTTTCCATTCGACGGGTAATGGACTTTCCAGGATATGATGCCGTAATACTAGTAATGAAACTCGTTTTGGTAGGCCAGCTCTTCGGTGACGCTACGGCCCGTAGAAATGATCACTTTGAGAACAGTCAGCATGAAGCCACACAAGATCAGGATGATGCGGTGAAGACCTCAATACCGGGGATTAGTCAAACTGATGAAGGGCGAAGATGTTCACAAATCGAAAAATGACAGACTGAGGTTTGTAATGCGGCAATGCGCGGTGACGGTAAGAGAGATAATGAATGCGGACCCATTGAAAGTAACGAGCTCCTATTTCGGAAAGGGAAACGGGGGTGCATCCGGACGGACTGGAGGAACATATGGCTTGTCGGTTTGGAAAACTATTCACAGGAGGGGAATCAGCAATCTACAGGAATATCGTACTTCTTGGAGAAATATGGCTGGAAGGGCGAGCCGTGAAATATGCGATAAGCAAAATGGGGCAGTGCATTTTTCTGGGAATAGATGGAGCAAGCAGTTATGGCGATACGGGCATGGATAGAATTACAGCTCGATAAAAATTTGTAAGAACGGGGTTACCCTTATCGAGGAGGGCTCACGAGTGACAGAGTAGAGAGAAAAACGGAACTTAGCTCAGCCGAACCGGTGATGGCGGGTATGGCTCCCCGTGTGCCGGACTTTCAGTCTAAAGAGAACTCCTAGAAGTAAACGCGGAAAGTGCCATTCGCCGTTCTGGTCACGGCCTCAAGTCGTTGTATACTTGCAGCACACAAGAAATGCACCGGCCAGAGCGATCGACCTGAAGGCGCTCCGCACCTTTTAGATAAGTACGAATGTGTATTTTTGGGGCTCAACGGGAAGAGCCATCTTGCGGGTTATGACGTAGCTCCTTTAGCGGGATCCGTTAGGTGCCTACTGAAAGGAGATTTATCAGCCTGATGTCTTGGCCGAGTCGACAGCAGTCATTCCCGGGATCTCTAGGAAGATTTCAAAGTTGGGCAGCGCAATTTCAAAGTTTTCGAGGGAACATTAGAGTGAGACTTGCTGAATGTTTCAGCTTAGTATCTATATTTATTGGAACAAGCTATATCTGGACGACGGAAACAGGTAATATTTCTAGATGATGTAAAACGGGGAAAAGGACTGCAATACCTTGTAACAGAAAGGACCTGCAAACTGGTTTTTGATCATCGGAAGGGTATCTGGTTGAAGCCTGGTATGTGGCCGTGTGACAACTCAAAAGAAAAAAAAGCAGTGCTACTGCTTATTCACACAAAAAATAACAATGCAAAGACTGAAAATAGTATCACCAGGCCAAGGGGAAGGAACCTGGAACAAATATTCCGACAAAGAGATTGGGGGTGTTGGTGACAGAGAAGAAGGAACCGCCGTGTCCTTTGGTTGGGTTCGGATATGAAAGATAATCAGTTGAAGCTCTTAGGACAAAAATGCTTGCAAATTTTGTGCAGAGAAATTAAAGTCAATATTGTGAGACCCGGTGTAAAAGAAAGGTGTAAGTGAACTGACGGATATCAAAACGGCGTGAAGGCAACGGCCGTGCTGTTTTATGAGACAAGAAACAAAAAGGGTGGGAAACGTTAGAGGAATAAGAGATGCAAAATTCACCATAAGAGTAAAGATTAAACCTAAAGAACCGGAACGAAAGGGACGATTATTAAGGGAAAAGGAAGAGGTTATCCCATACAGAGTAGTATATAGATGAGCAAACCATGGGCATGCCTGGGATATGACAGGTGAGGCGAAAAAAGGTCTGGTTTCGGAAAAGTGAAAGCCAAAATAATTAACTAATCAGATCGACACTGGGTTAAGAATGGTAGGTTCGCTTACAGAAGAAATTCTGTTTGAAACACGTTAAAAATCTGTAGAATATCACTTTTGAAAAGAATAAGTGCTGTGATAACTGCAGACAGAGTTCAGCCACTGAGACACATTAAGTGAAAGTAGTGAGACTAAATTTTCTCTTCGAATTTGCCAGGAAAGTGGCAAACAAGAAACGGTGAGAAGAATTACGAGAGATGGACTAAGTAGAAGGATGTGAAGGAGCAGAGAACTGATGGCCACTCTGTGTCTATGGAACTAAGGTAAGGAGAAGATGGTGGGCTCTGAAAAAATGAAGTACAATGACCAACCGATGTTGGGGTGAAAGTCAACTAGACAGAGAAATCAGGTTGTCCTATTTTTTCTTTATTCGCCGTTAAGGCTTGACTTCGTGTCGCCCATAGCCGCAATATTTATTCTCGCCGAAGCAGTAAATTTTATGTGGCAATAAACGTGAAGCGCCGTTTTGCTTCCATAATTTATTACTTTGAAAGATCAGCGAAATCCTCTGCTAGGAAATATAGATCTAAACCCACTACAAGTCAACCTTTGCGAGCCCATCTACAAAACACTTAGTGCTCGCTGGCTGAATCACACCCTTTAGTTATCGTTTTCTCCCTGTTTAAAACCCTAGTCCCCCTTCGTCCGTACCGTGGAAGCACATAGTCAACTTTGTGTGTAATCGTCCTAGTTGACTTCCTAAAGGGTTTCATCTTTGTTTTGTACCTAGGCCTTTTGCAACTGCTGAATATCCAACAAAACTAGTTCTTTATCCAAAACCTTGTAGCACCCAGCCCGTTCACAACATCGGTTTTTGATGGGTTTCCGATCGTGTTTCAACCGGTTTTCAATCGGTTTGCTTAACAGCCACTTTACGCGAATCAACATTTAAATGATACGAAGGAAATTGATGACCGAAATGATTTGCAATGCCTGGTTGGCGTTTCATTTTATATTCTTGTTTTAATTTATCAAAATGTTCTAAAAACCTCGATGGAAGTGGCTCCCTTTTATTGCATCGAAATGAGTAAATTAGGGCGAATAACTGGAAAGTCATATATAAGGAGATAGAGATGAGCATCGTGATACGTTATTTGGGTTATTGAAGGAAATTGGCGAAGCAGATCACGTATTTCAAACGACAAACACAAACCACTCAGAAGCGGGCCAGAAAAGGCTTCGAACCTATCCATTCTTGGCCGGGTTTTGGTCGGTTTTTGGGCGGTTTTCACTATCACGCCGATCGGTTTTCGAGTGGTTTTTGTGCAGTTTTACACCGGTTTCCTGGGCGGTTTCTGAACGGTTTTTAGGCATCTTGTGTTTGTCGTTTGAAATACGTGATATGCTTTGCCAATTTCTTTCGCTAACCCAAATAACGTATCACGATGCTCACCTCTGTTCGCCCTAATTTACTTATTTCGAGGGACTAAAGCAGAGACAATTCCATCAAGGTTTTTAGGACATTTTGATGAACTAAACCAAGAACTTAAAATGAAACGCCAACCAGGCATCGCAAACCACTTTGGTCATCAATTTCCTTCGTGTCATTTCAATGTTGATCCGTGTAAAATGGCTATTAAGCAAAGAGACCAAAAATCAATTGAGAACCTATCGGCATATAAGTAGAAACCGACCAAAAAACCTGCAAAAACTCGACCAAGAGTTTAGTGGTTTCAGAGCGGTTTTGCACCGGTTTCACTATAAGGGAATCCTGCCGTCACAAAGCGCATCTCCAAAGGAAGCTTACTGGCTAGTTAGATTTTGTCACGCCCAGCTGTATGTCAAACAGTCACTACACCGTGTTCCGTCCCATTAGCAAACATCCATGAGGAGGCTTGTTGCAAGATGGACGGGCTTTTACTACACGTTATCTCGCTTAAATCTTGAGTTGGAGCTCATGACAAAGCCACCAGAATTCTGACTCCACCGGCTCAACATCTCAAACCCTCCATGATAATCGATGACTGTAATTTATTTGCTGCTTGTATCTCTATTGTTAGTACGTCTTCAGAAGTTTCCAAGCGAATTCGAAATGCCAATCACTCTACTGTATTCATCAATCCTGATAGGGCCCTACTCAAGGCAGTCGAAGTAACATGCTAAGGGCCGCTTACATGGAACGGATGATATACAGTGGCAGACTACAAAAACAAACAACGACAACAAAGCTCTCTGCCTTTCCGACTTTTGAACTCAAGGTCAGCCAGTGAGTTTATTCGTAAACGAAGCTTTATTACCGTTAGCTGAATATACGAAAACATTTGAATAGCATCTCACAAAATGCAACTACAAAGAGAAGTTCTGAAAAAGTTAAAATCTCCCAAACATCCTGGACAGGAATCCACCAAATCACAAGTTTCACTGAACTCCCTCAATCCAATTATGCAACTAACTACTGCCAGACAAAAGTTTTCTGATATAGACCTTGAAACAATGCCTGGAACTTCACAAGATCCACCAACCGCCTAGCGCCTTAGATTTGTTAATAACGTCACAGGTGCTTGAGGCTCGAGTCCACCAAGTCCTGACAGAAAGCTTAGCCCTGTGCATCAAAAACGGTTACCTGAATTGTGTAGCCCTCCCTCAACCTGACAAAATTGCCTCACTCTCCCAAGGAGACACACAAACCAAAGTATGGCCGTTCGTCTGTCATCAACCTCTAGCCGCGACTAAAGACTATCCGCTGGACCACAACGTGCCACTGCCAGGTCATTTCCGCACGAATCAGGCCCGTCAGTCCTCAGAGTGCAGCCACTCGAGCAAACTCTCAGGAAGTGGCGTCCTCAAGGACAATCGCTTCGTTGCGATCAGACTTATCACCCTTGGGCCGAAAGTTGGTAACGACATGTACTCAGCCCGCAGTGCAGTGTCGGCACCAACGGAAACCCATGGCCGCAAATACAAAATTCGGCAACCCGCTCTCCGTCCCCACTAAAGGGCTCATTGTTTAGTTCTGCAAGTAGCAACCTCCTTATATCGCCAGGTCACATTTCGATGGTCTTGCAGCAATTAGAATGGAAGAGATATCCTAGCATGATGTCAATAAAGCTAGGGCCTACAATTTCTGTTCTAAAAACAGATATTTTCTCCAACGGCATTTTCTCCCAGCCAAACCCCAGCTCCAGGGGCTTTTATACGGACGATAAAAGCAACCCGCCTCACAGATGTTATTCAAAGTTGCATCTGCCAAATTCATCATTTCCTAACCTTTCAATGAGCCCAACGTTTATTCTGTTAGTTCCTTTGCCACAGCGAAATTTCCTTTTGGCCCCACCACTGCCGATCCCACCACAGTCATTTTCCTCGCAGGATACATCCACAAACCTCATCTGTGTAAACCTCCATTGCCTAATGGCATACAATCCCACGGTCACTTCTTTCTCCCAGCCCTAATTAACCACTTTTCAATAGCAGCACCTTGCCAATCATTTAAATTTTCGATAGCGCACCGAACTCCGCAGGCCAACTACAAAACTCTGCCTATTGCCACCACCTCCTTCCAAAATAACCTCCATATAACCCCTCTACAAACAGCCGATTCAAATCATTCCCCATCCGAGCAAGCCTCATTGACAAACGGCGAAGCCACCCCACATTCTTAGTTCCTATCTTCTGAGACCTGCCCTCACCACACGACACCAATCATTACCAAGGTTGCCAAGTGGGAAGGCCATTATATTCCGCAACCCCATATTCTGTCATCACACCCGAGCATCGAACTATCCCAAGGAATCACGACAAGTGGCAAGGCTACTTATTCAAAGGTCTTCTCGTTCACCTCACAATATCCCGAAGTTAATTACCTCCGGATCATCTGCGGTTGAATCCTATGAAGCAATTGCGGGGTGTCCAAAGCTTACCTCTTTTCTTCTGTGATAGCTTCAACTCAAGCCCTTCCCAGCGCGCTATCTCCGTCGAATAACTCCCTTACGCTACCTAGCCAGGACACTCACATTCACATAAATGGGATGTCCTTGATCTTACTTAACTCTCGGTCTATCCTGAATAAGCTCCATCACTTAAACCGGTATGCTATCACATCAAATCCTGATGTCTTATTACTGAAACCTAGCTCACGAAAAACACTTTCACAAGAGAAATTCTGCATGAGGGCATCAGGTTTTTGAGTAATTAGGATTGACAGACTCCGAGGTGGGTTCTTAGTGTACGTCTAGCTGGCCCTTCCAGTAACCCTAATTAGACATGCCATACACAATTCAATTCCGGATTCTCCATGGCTCAACGTTCGGTTCTTAACTACATTCATGCGCATTGGTCGTGTCTATGGCCCGCCCTCCACCACCACTACAGACGTATCTCCTTTAAATCAAGCTCTTTATTATATTCTACTACTACCTCTGGCGGCGAAAATCATAGCCGGTGATTTTAACTTGCCTAAGATATCCCGGACGAGCACCACAGCAACCCTCTACCTAACAGACTTGGTCTCCCCTACTGACATTAGGGTTGGGGTACAACACGTTAAAACGCCGAAATCCTGGATCTTATAGTCCCTTCACAGCTTTTTCAACTTTGCGGCTCCAGTTCTGCACAGATTTCGGGTAGAACCCATAAGATATTGGCAAGCTATCTTTCATTCATCGTTATCCTTCGGGCCATCTGACCACGGTCAACAACCCTCTCCAGTTAAATTGGGACTCCCTTCCCAAATTCATCCGTAACCAAGACGGCAGCAATTTTTTTCAACCGCTGACCCCCAACAGGCGGCTTATTACTTTTACCGTAACAATGGAAACTGCCTCCTAAAGCTTAGTCTAGTTGCCCAATACTCCCCCCTTAGGAAATCTAGACCAGCCCCCCTAGATAAAAGTACTATGGAAACCAGGATTTCTACCCTCTCATCAGATTAACACGCCTAACTATATTACCCGGAACCCAAAGGAAGACCGGCTTCGCAATGAAGAAGCCAAAGCTCTGAGGCTTCCCAATATTGCATTGAAACTCTCACTCCTAAATGCATCTAGGAATTCTACAACAGGTACTACTATCCAATACGCTGCTTTACCAAATTAAACTGCGGCCACCTCCATTTCTGATATCGTTGAGGCCTTTAACCTCTTCTTGGTCAATACCATGGCCCCAGCCTCAGACACCCCCCCCCCCGAATCACCTCGCTTTCACCTGTTTTTCTATATCTAACTTGACATCGGTAGTAAGCACTGTTTCCCGGCTCATTTCAAGCTACAAAGCATCTGTGCCTCCTGGGCCAGATGGGTTTCCCCCAGTTGCAACCATTGCCGGTGGATCCAACCATCTACTTTGATTGCTAAACCTGTTTAATTTGCCAGTCAAATCCCGTTTGGCACCGTTGAACTGAAAGCGTTTAGTCATCAATCCATGACATAAATGAAGGTTCTGCACACGAACTAGTCAACTGCCGTCCCATTATTCACACTAGAACCATTTCCGGAGTAATGGAAATGATCGACAAGGAAGGCATTGCTACCAATCTCCTCGCTCCAAGCATTCTTGGCAATGTGCAGCACGGGTTTCTCAAAGGGCGATCATGCACCAAGTGTCATTTCGATTTCCTCAACCTAGTCACTAAGGCTGTCTATGGCGGGCAGGCGTTAGTCATTTTCTACCCAGATCTGTCGAAGGCTTTCGACCTTGTAGCACGCCCCCATCATTTGGCAGTACTGACCCACCGCTTTCTTGACTGCAATGAAATCTCACTCTGTAACGTCCATGGTGATTGGAAAATTCCTCTTTTGCTTACATTGCTATACTCTATGACCAGTTTTGGACCGCCTATTTTAACCTAATTCATGCGGACACTGTTTTGTGGTCGAAAATTATTCCACGCTTGGTGCACTCGTTCTTTTTGTGGTTGTGCCTTCTTACTGAGGTTACTTTGCGGACAGTTGGTACGGTAGTGAGATGCACTGATACAACATAGTTTTGTTTTATTACTTCTCAATTTCACTTTCTGACTCTCATCTGCTGATCGTAAACTTTCGGCTCGTTTACGCTGATCTTTGGCTGCCACGCTCAGGAAATCGTTCTTGGGGCCTGAGTAGGCTTGGAGAACCTAATCTATTTGATTTGACTTCCGGATAGGTATTCATTACTTACTCTTTTCGGCCAACTCTCCCTTTTTTTACAGAAATTTTTCCTATTTTTGGCTACTTTTTTGTCTGTATAGTTACCAAGGCTCACGATCAAAGGTATGATCGGGTTTGTACTTACATTTTCACTCGCTAATTGTACCGTAGAATTTGCAGAGCAACCGTGTTCTTGATTTGGGTTCTGTATTGATCTGGGCTGCTCGTTGATTTGAGGCTCCAAGGTGCTATCCAGACCGAATGAAGCTTATTAGTCGGTGAGACAAGAATTGGACCGTTGGTCAGGCTTCTCCCAGGGCTGGAGCGTTTTGGTAGTTTCAGTACTCAGACATTGTCTCTGGAACGATGCAAACTACAAGGAGCAGTTAGTTGACCGCTGAGCCCGACCGATCTGAAAATGGAATCGGATCGGATCAAGTCATCACTGGAACCCGGCAAGTCCCTCCTGATAGTTTTGCTGTTCGTGGCTCCAGGGTTACAGGCTCTAGTCGGCATAGTCGCTGTTCTTAGTCGAATTTGCCGCCAGTCAAACTTGGGGAACTCCACCTCAAAAGGGAACTGGAGCACGATTTGAAGGTTTTTAAGTAAAGCCAGAACAAAGAGTTTTCAGGAGTTAAGCAAGAGCCGTAGGTTGTCAAATTCACAGAGCTTAGAAATAAGTGCGCCCGTTTACCCTTGGACTCAAATAATTGTGATAAAAGAGTGCATGAGTACCTTCAGGTGAACACGGAGTCGATTTGTGAAGAATTCATAGACACTGCTGATCAGGGAGACGGAAAGGCCGGTGGGCAGGACCCTAATCATAAGTTATGGAATTCGGCTTCCTACTTTGTGGGTAGGATAGACTTACCGAAAGTATAATTTTTTTCGTTCGATGGTGGGCAAGCAAAGTACTGGAAGTTCATTTGATAGTTTCATGTGTACCTCACCTCGAAGGTCATGGATGACGGCCAACGCTTGATGTATTTGCTTCATTAATGTAAGGAAAAGGCACTGGAAGCAACTGAGGAGTGCGCGATGCTGCCTTCCGGCGAAGGATATTGTAGAGCTTGTGGAATACTAAAGGAATTATTGGGCCACCTACGCGAGGTAACGTGGTCACTCCTAGAGGGCCTAATGGGAGGACTCAACACCAGCACACTTCTGATCTCAACTCGATGGCCACCCTGGAAAGTGTAGTTAGTGGTCTCATTGCAATAAATAGACAGTGTCGATTTGGGAACAGCGGGCGACCAATGCAAGACGTAGATTATGGGTTAGATGTCAGTATTGACGCGAAAGGACCGAGGTACAGTAAATATGAGGTACAGATATAGACATAATGGACGCACATCATGAGGAGCTGCGGCACAGTGGTATGAGAACTGGCCGGCACTGAGCTTGAGGAGGCAGAGAAAATATGTGGATGTATATATGTGTATATGTGTAAATTCTTCTATCAATCGCATCACCAGGAATGTCCGCAAAATAGGAAATCTTTCCGAAATGCAAATTGAGACATTCTACTTACCATCTTGCGTAATCAGATTTGGAATGAATTCTTCTTAACATCTTATCCTCAGGCGGCATTGGAAGTGAAGGACTCTAACTTATTCTGCTCTCTAAACGTCATCTCTCTCGAAATAATCAAAGTCAGTGTGAAAAAGACCCATGGACAACGAAAAATGCAACGTAAATTTGAGAAGTTGCAGCTTGCCTACGAAAGGACCAACGACCTCTCTATCTTCCTCTGCCTCAGCGACCTCTCAAGCTAGCCACTGAGCGGAAAGAACGAGCTGGAAATGCAGGAACTGTAAGCTCTCAACCAGCCGAATAAAGTAGCCCACCTCTCTGGCCTTTTGAAAACTCAAAACCCATGCTGTACAACCAAAGTATCATATTTGCTCCTATCAAAGAACATTTATATTAGCTTGCCTCAGTTAGTCGCTGGGGCGTTCAATAATTTCTTCGCTTCTACCTTCATAACAGACCACAATAGCCCAACCCAGGATCTCACCCCGTTGACTGCGGGTACCTTGTCAACCGTAGTATTCTCAGCCATTGAAACCAGAAAGCTGTTAAATACCGCCCGGCCATCAGCCCGCCCTGGAACCGGTAGTATCCCTCCAGCTCTGTTTCGTATTGGCGGCCCGAACATTGTGATGCGTTTGCTGAACTTATTTAACCTCTCCATGTCACAAAGCTTCGTCCCATCCAAGTGAAAATCTTCCGTTATCATGCCCCCCCCATAAGAAGAGTGCCTTACATGACCCTGCCAATTACCCCCCTTTAAACTACACTCCTATTATATCTAGGATAATGGAACGAAAGGTTAAAATGAGATCGTCAATTTTATCCTAATTCGTGAGTAATAAATAAAGAACATCACGGCCTCCCAAAGTATAGCTCATTTCTAACCTGCCAACTTGATTCCCTTAATCTAATCACAACATCGGATGACTCTGGAAAGGCACTTACCGTTATCTTCCTCGATATGACGAAAGCATTCGATCGCATGCTACATGCTCAGCTGCTACCAAAGAGTAAATCTCACGGCATAACAGGCTAACTCTCCTCTTGGTTGTTATCTTATCTTGGCATGAGATAGCAAGCAGCAAACATTGAGGGTTACTCCTTATCGCCCCAGCCAGTCTCAAGTGGTGTTATACAGGGCGGTGTTTTAGTCCCACTTTTATTTCTTCTTCACAATGATGAGGTATTCAAAGTAATACGCGATGGCGCCCCCTCTTTATTCGCCAGTGATACCAAGATTGTATATTCCTTTGAACCCCATACTTTGACCTATACCCTCACCAAAATAGCTGACTACCTGAACTCTCGTGACATAAGGCGTAACACTTGGAAAATGAGTTTCCCTGCTACTAAGAGTGTCGTTCTCACACACAAAAGTCAAATTCCTCCCGAATCCATCGCCTTGGGCGGTTCGTAAATTCCTATTACTCCGCCAGCACGAGATATTGGCCTACAGTATTTCTACACGTTCACGTTTCAAGAACAAGCCACCTACGAGGTGGTTAAGACAAACAGAATGATTGCCCCCATCTGCAGAACTTTAGGAATGCACGACAGCAAGCTTTTGATCTTCAAATCCCATGCCAGACCGCAGCTCGGTTACTGCCGTTTGGCGTACACTCCCATGCGCAACTGTGAGAGACTTGCGATCGAAAAAGTTCAGTGATCCTTCACCAAGCGCTTATTCGGCTCATCATCTCCCTTGAAATACAAAGAGAGATGCGAGCTACCAAGACTTGAACCCCTGTGGCTACCGCGTATGAAACTCATTCTTTATCTTCTACTCAACCTACCACATTCTAGAGCGTATGCGTCCATCACTGATCCATGTTTTGCCCAAGACGTACCCTACCCTCTTCGTAACAGAAATTATACTACCAAAGTTCCATACTCCAGGACAAAATTACGAGGAAAAATTCTCATCACCGTTTATTCTAGAATTTGGAACAAATTACCTGAAGACAATCGGGCCTGCCAGACAATAGACCGCTTCAAAATTGTTCTTACAAAATAATAAGATTTCGCCAAAGTACAACAATTAGCTTATGCGTGCTCCACTTTGGAACTATCTTATGGGGGCAGACTAGATTTTTGAATAGATAAGAGGAGCGCGACCAGGGGTAACATCCTTTGCAACGTCGACATCACCTACCCCATATGCCTTCTTCATCGCAAGCATATAAGTACCCCTTAGAATGACTTACATCACCGACATTTCTCTTGTCAATTTCGCCCTAATTCACGCGCTCTTACTTCTCATATCTATCGTCATCATACTTAATTCGCTTTACTGCGTCCGAACGGACCCCATTCCCCTTCCTTATTTTGCCCTAGCATTTCAACACTTAATCCGATTCCGGCGACCACCACTTGCCTCTAAATCATCATTCTTATTCCTAGTTTTGTTCATTATTTTTGCATTCTCATTCACTCCCAATGGCTCACAGTCCTCATTATTTCCATGATGGTCTGTGTCTAAGTTACTAGAGGTCTCTTTTTACCACTGACCGTTGATCCTCATCTGAGGCGTCCCAGACCGCGTCTCTCTACCTTATGTTTCCAGACACCAACCGGCGTGCATCTTTCTTTTGATATCTTGAAATGATCCGGAGGCAATACCAACGAACTATCTGGCTCACACTTCCAGCTGGAAATCTGATACCCACCCATAATTCCGTCGCTCAATCACTGACCCTGTTTTTCAGGACCCCCCGCAATCTTCTAGACTACTCCATCTCTACTTCTGTGTGATCTGGACCAACATCACCTGTGCTAATGACGCCAGTGCGGGGCGCGGTCAAATCCACCGCTTTGGTGGATGCTTTCTGGGCGTGCAGGCCTTCTACAACTATGTGTGGGCGCAAATACGTTGGTGGATCGCACCCCTGGTCTCCAGAAGTGGTTTTCAGGTCGGGTGTTTGGTGCACGGTCAGCCCCATCCACTAGCACCGGTCGCGAATTAAAAACACCAAACAAAAAAGAACACCATTCATATACTCAAAATGCTGGTATCTCCTCCGTCGTGCTTGCCTCCAAATTCGCCCTCATAACTTACCTCATTTTATGCCCGGAATAATTTGCTTTCTTTGGTGCATAATTATCGCATACTTAAAAACCCGTCAACATTCTTGGCTCAATGTTCCCGGTCCACTTCCGGCGGTTTCATGCTGAACTATTCGCCAGTCTCAGTTGTAAACCTAACCAATTTCTAAGATGAAGCTCAATGCTTTTTGCCACTTTTACCGATACACCCGAAAACTAACGCATTTATTGTTGCCATCCACTTCCGTACCACAACCTTTAAACAGTATTTGGCACTGCGAAATAGACATCCGGGGATTCCCCATAATCGATGGTTCTGTGGTTGTTTTCCCTCCCCGTCAGTTCTGCTGCTGGCCCACCTAAGTCTGTTGCATTGCAATATCCTCATCTTGCAAGGTATCGTGCCCCACACATGCACATTCGATAAGCTGTTGCACAGCAGAGTTCCGTTTTGTCGCCGTAAATTGGTCAACCCAGTGTAATGAACGTAAACTGGTAGTCTCCCACCCGTCACTTCATCGTTTTTGCCAGCTGTGTCCATCCTATTGTCGCAGCTGAACACCACCCATCGATTTTTGCTATTTCTTAGTTCATTGCTGATGTATTACATTCCTTTCCTCTGAAAGCAAAACATTCCACTCAATATCTACATGTTTTATCCGGTCACTTCTTTCACCATCACTTTGGCAACCACAATCCACATGTGTAGTTCATTTGGTTTATCACACACTCCGCCCATATCCGACCGCCGAACTTTTGCAAATCAATTAATCGGTTGTTCTGTGTATTTCCTTTCCCATGCCTTATTCCGATAGATCGTCTCAGACGCTTCCGATCCTTGACACACTGTTTTCGCCACGTGGAGTATTTGCTAAGAAATATCAGTATGTAAATACTTACCTTTCACTTAATTAATCATCTCTCTTGAAAGCCACGTTTCTTCCACTATCACATCTATGAACCACACTTTGACTTTTATTTGCCAGTTCCCAGTTTCATGTTGGTGCATTATATTCCTTTCTTCTGAGAGCAAAACGACCCGCTCAAATTTCTGTATGTTTTTATCCGGCCACTTCTCTCACCATCATTTTGGCAACCGCAGTCCAGTTTGTTTCCATCTGTTCAACAATTGGCTCATCCGCGATACGGTCATTGAACTGGGCAACTGTAATCCTCTACTGATTTTCTCTTTCTTATTATGTAATGCCACAATTTTTCACCGTCTAATTTTACATTTTAGCTATTCTCATACAACGAAAAGCTTCATTGCTTAGTTACATCCCCTTCAGGACTGTCTCTCTTTTACGATATTCATGTGCTGCGCGGTTTGAATTCATAGTGCTCTCGTCTTTGAATTGAGTTTTTTAATAGTTTTGTGAATTAACCTAGTTTAATTCACAATACTGAGCGTATCATAATTGCATTTAAGGTGCGCTTTATCCGGAGAATATTTCTACTCTCCTTGTAGTATTGCCGAGTAGTGTTCGGTGTTTTCGGAGGTGATCTTTCCTCGCTTCTAATCTTTCTTTTTGTTTTCGTTTTTTGCGTTGGCGGGATTTACCTGCTAGTGTCAGAGTGCGTATTTTGTGTTTGGGTAAAGAGCACTTGAGTTGTTTTCACCCTCATTTTTGGGGTTTTCGGTATGACACGCGTTTCCGACCCATGTCTAGCACCCAAGTGCGAAAAACGTGTGGTAAATGGTATGGAGTACGAGATATGCAAGAGATGGGCTCACCCAAGGTGTTCAGGGATAGCAAAGGAGATCTATGTCCTTTATAAACAGAACCCATGGGCTGAATGGGTCTATGCCCCCTGCAAGGAGGCGACCAGTCTGGCTTTTAAACTGCAGGCCCAAGGGTAGAACCAAAGCCCACCAAGTAGTACCTCATTTGTAAGCCCCAAACCACCGCAAGCAGGTTGTTGTAGGTCCTTTGCGGAAGTAGAATCAACACCCGAGAGGACAATCATCCGAGCTAATGGACCAGTTCCAAGAGCTTGCCAGGCGGTCGTTGCCTCAACTCCTTTGAGGCAGACCGACGAGGGCCAGTGGACGGAGCAGAAGCTGAGAAGGGCAAGGCAGGTCAAAAAGAAAGGCGACTGTAATAAAGCGAAAGATGGGTTGGCTAGGGTGGATGACCCTGCTCTTCTGGTATTAGAAAACAAGGTGAAGGATCTGCAGAGGCAGACCTTGTTGATGGGCAGGGTCCCAAGCCACAGGCTTCTGATCCTAAACCAGGAAGAACTCTTTATAAGGGAATCGAGAGCCATGAGGGTTATAGACAGGAGGGGGGTCTGCGACATACTGCGAATCGCGGGTGTTCCGTACCCTCCTACTCTAAGAAGGGTGCACAGAGTGGGGACATGGAAGTCACCACTGGGGAACAAAGGCGAACTTCGTGCGAGACCAATCCTAGTGGATTTCGCTGATGAGGCTACCCGGGATAAACTACCGGCGAGGGCAGCAATAGAGGCTCAGATTACCAAGGGCAGATACCAGATTGTGCCGGACGAGCATAGGGTAAGGCCTGGTAGTCTAGCCCCGGGAGGTAACCTTGCTCGACCAGCCAGGGCGCTGGTGAGAAACCTAAAAGTTCAGCGGAATGCCGTACTCGGCTCTCAGGCCCCGACCCCGACAATGGTAAAGAAGCCACGTGCGGAGTCGCAAATAGTTGTAATTGATGATGCGCTGGAAGACGAGAATTGGCAGTACTGTCCGAAGACAGATAACAGCGCGACCCCTGCCAGTCTGGACGTTGTGGCCACTCCTGTAGAGATGGATTGGGAGTCGTCGGAAATTCTGGACCATCAGCCGGATTCATGCACCCCAGTGGGGACATCCGAAGCAAAAAACATGTCATCATCTAAGGCGTTTCGCCTGAGAAACAGTCAAGAGTGAATAGCAAGAGACACCTAGGCGACGGAGCAAACGCGGTGGTGTTATATACTAACACGTGTAGTATTAGAAACAAATGGGCGGAACTTGCCAAAGCCGCTGACGAGCAGGAAGCATCAATAGTTGCCGTCACGGAAACGTAGCTTTCTGAAGAAGACCATGTGCCAGGCCTAATAAGTAACGGTTTTGCTGTCTACAGGCAGGATCGGGAACAGGATCGCCTTGGTGGTGGAGTAGCCATCCTCGTTAGGTCAGGTGCAAACCACCTTGAGTCCCAGACCAAGATGTGCACTCGAAATATCCAGCTATGCGCCGTTACGATCATCCTTCCAGGCAGAAGGGTTAACGTCGTCGGACTTTGACTGAACTAGTTAAGGATGCACGAAAGACCCTCATAGCGGGTGACTTCAATCTTCCACACATCGACTGGGTGGCTGAGGTCTGCGTGCCGGGATCGGAGGAGCAGACCTACTTAGAATGGCTGCATGATAGTGCGTTGCATCAGCATATTAGGGAGAATACCAGATATTGGACGGGATGCGTTCCATCCTTACCGGATCTAGCTATAACGAACCTCCCCAACGATGTGGCTGGACTGTATTATTGTGCACCGCTGAGAAAGAGTGACCACGTGTGTCAAAATCGTCTTATGCATGCGGCAACCGAAGGTACCCTCAAGGCTGATTAGGAATTTCGGTAGTATGGACGTAGAAAGGCTTCGTAATAGGGCGATGGGTTTGACCTGGGACGCGCCAGAGGAGGCTACTGTGAGTAGCGCTGGCAGGCCATAAAGGGATCCCTGACTGCCCTACAGGAAGAGTTCGCACCCTTAAAAAGAAGGAGCCGGGAAGGCAAACCCATGTGGTGGAAGGCTGCAATAGCCAAGGCCACCAGACGTGGAAACCGCTCTTGGAACCGGTACAAAGCTTCCGGCAGTCAGCTAGCCTGGAACCGCTATACGAAGCTGAGAAACGAGACTGTAAGCCTTTTGAGAACTTCCAAGCTGGAATTTGAGCTCAAATTGGCCGTAGGTCCGCTTTCCACTAGAGACTATGGTATTGTCTCTGATGACCAGGGCAAAGCAGACGCCCTGGGGGAATACTTTGGTAGCTTGTATAAGATAGATAGTAGGGCACGAGTAGATCGGGCTCTGGTGCATCCTCCTCAGTTAAACGAGCTAGATCTCTTGGAGGAATACGTGCGTAAGTACCTGCAGGAGTTAAACAGCCACAAGCCAGCGGGCCCAGATGGCATTCATCCAGCTATCATCAAGCCGTTGGCGGATATCATAGCTCCATCGGTATGCAGACTGTACAGATCCACGTTGGACCAGGGTAAGCTGCCTCAATACTTGAAAGTCGCGGCAGTCGTGGCGATACATAAGAGTGGACCTAAGTCGGATGTGCAGAACTACAGGCCGGTAAGCCTAACTAGCATTCTCTGTAAAGTCCTCGAGAAGATCATCCGTGCCCACATAAGCCAGCACTTACTGCAGCACTCCATGCCATGTCCGGCCCAGCATGGATTCCTGAAAATTAGATCTCGTCTGACCAATCTCTTGTGCTTCCTAGATGAAGTAACTCGACGACTGGACGAGGGTAAGGAAGTTGAGGTATGCTATTTCGACTTTAGCAGGGCCTTCGACTCCGGTAATCATCGTCCTTTGCTACGCAAGATAGAGACTTTCGGTATAGGTGGGCCAGTATATAGGTGGCTGGAAGACTTCCTCTCCCACAGGACGTTTTACGTCAAAGTGGGGGACAGGTGCTCCAGTTTGGTGAACGTCACCAGTGGTGTACCTCAGGGATCCGTCCTAGGCCCGGTCCTATTCTTGTTATTTAATAACGACCTAGCATCTACTCTTCAATCGCCCAGCTTTATTTTTGCGGATGATGTGAAGATTGTTGGATCTAAGGGAAAGGCGGACTTGGGCAGGGAAATAGGTACCGTCCTGAACTGGGCATACAAATGGGACTTACCTCTAAACACTCAAAAAAGCCATTTGTTGTCAAGGGCAGCAGAGAGCCTAACTGTCGCTCATGATCAAGGGCTGTTCACCGTAGAGGCAGCCAGTAGGTTTACAGACCTGGGGATCATCATGAACAGTGACTTCAAATGGTCGGAGCGGTGCAACGCTGCTGCGCATAAGGCTCGTGGGGAGCTCTTTACACTGCGATCAGCTTTGTCTTGCCGGAAGCCGGAGGTATTCGTACCTTTTTACTTGGCTATAGTACGACCTCACTTAGAAGGTAGCGTGCAGGCTTGGTCACCCTTCTACAAAAAGGACGCCGCCTGCCTCGAGAAAGTCCAAATTCTCGCCACGCGAACGATTGAAGGGCAGACGGGTAAGACTGACGAGCAGAGACTCTGTGACCTGAATCTCTTCTCGTTGGAAAAGGGGAGACGTCGAGGGGATCTCATCAAAACGTTCAAGTTCATGAAGGGCTTTTCTGGCCTTAGACCAGATAGTCTATTTCAAGTGGCCCTAGACTCCAGAACAAGGGGACATGAAAAGAAGTTGATAAAAGCTCGATCTAGGTTGATGGCTAGATCGCACTCCTTCAGCAACAGGGTTGTAAAACGTTGGAACGGTCCGCCTGGTGAAACGGTAGATCTGCTGACAGTCCAATCCTTCAAAGGTGCCCTAGATCGCAAGTGGTACGAGATCATTCCTTGTAGTGAGCCTTGAGTATATCAACTAGATGGATGACGAATAGCATTGTGGTCCTTCTGGAGTTTATTTTAACAGACTTTTTCTCTCATTGCATACTGTCTCAGTGAACGCTCACGAAGCATAATGTCTCTCGCAGTTGATGTGCAATGAAGTTTTCCGTTTCCCTCTCAGTTTTAGCGGGGAATCGACGAAATACACTCGGCAGTGGTGGGTGCGTAACTGGTGTGCATACCATCGAAGGAATTCTGGACGCTCGTTTGGCCGTGAACATAACCTATCCTGTGCAAACTGAACTGAACTGAACTGAACAGTTTGGTCCTCTGGCAGGACAATCTTCCTTCCATGGGATTTGTGTGATTCTTTACTATTCCCCATCCACGCTAGACTTTGGCAAAACAACTACGTCTTACTTTTAGCTGGCTAGACCACCTGACTTCGAGATCAAATCTCGCCCGGTTGTACCGCAGCAATTGGCTTGAGCACTTTCTCTTACACTCAATCGAGTTCACGTAATTGTACAATCCTCTCGTAACTTTGATTCAGCTTTCAACTGCACTGTTCGATTCTGCATTGCAGCACACTTCGGTGTTTTTCTAAATAAACTGTTATTGTTATTATTATTATTATATGTACATTTAAATATATGTATGTATATATATATACATATATATATATCAGAGCAGGAGCAAATAGCTGTGAAGGGATAGAACATGGAGTTAGCAGTGCTTGGAAAAGACAGGTAAGGTTAGTTCAGATGGTACAGAATTACCTTGGATAAATCCCGATGAATTTGTTTAGGACGGCTGAACATGAGGCATAAACAGACAAAGAGAGACGACTTTGGAAGGAGAGAAGTAATGGCTGTGAGCAGGAGTTTACAAACCAAGAAGTGTTAGGGACAGGATCGAAGAAAACAAGTAAGAGTGAATCAGACAATCAGAATAATGCAGGTGTGACATGTGGTGATGATCGAAAATAGGTGAAGCAATAATAAATGAACTTACATCACGCAGCCAATTAGCCGTGGAAACTACCGGACCGCGCAGAGCTAATGAAAATACAAAGTGGTTGGAGAAGTGTAAAAGGTCGGTAGAGAAAGGTAACTTGGAGTTTAGGCGAACAGTGGTGCAAAGACGCAGTAGTTGTAAGGGCGGATAACATGGAAGAGAGATAAAGAAGTGGAGGATCAGAGAGATCAGGTAAGAGTAGATCACTCGGTTTGAAACTGCAGGTGAAAATGATGACGTTGCGATGACTTTACACTAGGTGGAACGCGGAATAGCAGCGCAGCCTGAAAGGCACGCTGAAGATGCCTGTGGGGAGCAATATACCAATAGGTTGAGAGTACTGACCGGGGAATACCAGGCAAGAGATGACTAATCCGATCGTCCTACTGCTGATGACACCGGATGACGACCGAGAAGAAAACATTGCCCGGACGGGAAAGCCTGTGATGGAAAGTAATGCAAATTAAATATGTGAGCGTGGGATTTGGGAGAATGAAAATGGAGAGCTGCATGTCTGCAGGCGATTAAACGCTTGGAATAAGCCAGAAGTTGCTAACCGGGACACTGCCTAAGAAGAAGATTCACGGAAGACTTGCGGTATCAAATGTGGAAAATATGGTGGCGGTAAAAAGACAATATATTTTGTAGTAAAAAAATGTAAAGGTTGGAAAGGCGAGTTCTTATATGGTGACTGGTCACGGTTGCAGATGTGCCTGGTGTGTTAGAGTGAGAGTTATGGAATAGATAAATAAGGATGTCACAGAATGGTAGCTAGTCAAATGTGCTACCAGTGAGCTGTATGAGTATATGGAGTAGTCAAGTTAATAGAGATTAGGGGCCGGCAAGCGCACAATGCGTATAGAAGGAAATATTTCTGGCTTGGGCATAGTGAGATGGATAGGGTGAGAATGATGTCAAGCATTGAGAGCCATCATGGTGAAAAAACGCTGGGAAGAAAAACAGAATTTGTAGGTGTGCTTGTAGGTGTAGAAAGACACGAAAGAGGAATGATAAGAATGTTGACTAGAACGATAGTCGAGCAAATGGTGGCGGGAGAGTGGTAGGAGCATGCAACTCACAACTGAAAGCATTGGATGTGGTAGGGCGAAGAAAGTTGGAGCAAGCAATCCGCAACCGGTGCTAGTGGGTAGGGCTGACTGTGCGCTGGACACCCTACCCGAGAAGCACTTCGTGATGTTTACACAGGGGGTGTGACCCACCAGCCTAACTGCGCTCGCTCGTCATTGCAGACCGCCTGCACGCCCGGTGTGCGCCAGCAAAAGCGGGAGATCTGACCGCGCCCCACACCGGTGGGATTGGGGCGAGTGTTGATTGATGGTTGTACAGAGGGCTGAGCAACCATGGTAAGGGTATATGGTCCAGGACCAACTGGAGAGGTTGCGGGAACTTGGACAGCAGAGCCAACGGGGACAGCGATTGGCAGACGGCCATAGAGCATTATTATCCATGTGCACCAGCCAGGGGAATAATCAGTGTGGTGCCCTGGGTGGTTGAACGGCATTGAGGATCACTGGAGATGGAAAGGAGATAGAGAAACGCAGCCTTGGTATGGCCCAGCTGAGGATCAACTGTCAGCGGAAAGAAGAACAAAAGTGAAGCACGAGGACTGATGATGTCACCTCGACAGGTGATGGAACGTTTGCTGTTTGAATGCCAAGCTCAGCGATCACAACATCAGGGCAACCAACAACCTGAGCTACAACCAACACAAATATTAAAAATCCTTAGGGTGAAACTTTGAAGGAGGAAGAGGTGCATGGATCGGTAAATGGATAAGGATTCGTAAAATAAACGAGAATGGCTAAAAATGGAACCATAAGATATGGCGGGTTAGATAGGCCTCAATATCGGTTGATTAATAGACGGAATAATACAAGTTTAGGTCTGTGGCACGTGGAATTATCACTGGAGGTAAGGTAATGCGAGAATGCAGATTAGTGGCATAAACGTCGAGGCCTTTCTCGTAAGCTTGGCTTTCGACGATGTGAACTCTGAATAAACGCAAAACCTTTGGGACCGTAAGGAGTATACCTATACCAGGCGCGAATGCACACCGCGACTGAGAAGATGGGATGTGGAAAAAGAGTTTATTCCAGGTTGTGGAGTACATGAGAAGAAATAACTAAGAGCGTATAACAGTTCTCGCAGGGGGTGTGGTAATAGTATACTGTCTATTACGGAGTAAACATCCGGTATTCGGGGGAGAAGCATAACCGCTTCGGGGAACGGCGCAGCTTAGCCAATATGTTATAATACAAAAACCGCTTTCAGTTTGATTCGACGAAGCCACAATGGTTCGATTTTGAGAGATAAATATCATTCCCTTCAGTTGAGGTTTCGCGACCAACCGATAAGATGATTTGTGGACCTCTTCTGAATATATTCCGTAATAATTCTCTCGGATTTTTACACACTAGAAAAGATGAAGAGACAATATTCGAGAAGGGGCCCGGCATATACTTTTCACACGTGAAGAATGCTCCTCCTAAGCTGAAAGGATCAGAACAGAAGACCTTGACACTTCTTAGCCTCTGCCGTTTGGAAGACAATCTACGTTAGTTGTCATCATTAAGGTTGAGGCCCAATAAGCAGCTCATAATATGACCTTCAGCTACTTTTTCCATTATTCTGTATAAAACAGGGATGTGGTTTAAAGAGCGATATTTGGATATCTCATGTAGAGGTCCATTTTCATGAAAGGGAACGATTACCGATAGCTTCCAACTAGCAGGCATAATGCTTTCAATAAGTGGGTGATTGAACGTATTGAGAAGCAAAAGGGGAGATCCCGTCCGCCATTGACAAGAGCAACTGACGGTAGGCCATCGGAGCCCATTCGAAAGGAAGGATTGTTATTGGACAGTAGCTTGGAAACACTCATGGCATCTGAGAGTATGGAAGAAGAGGCAGTCGGTGAATGGCAAAGATTAGGGAGGGGGAATGACAGAAGCTGGAGCCGTGGCTGAAGAAAAAACTGCACCGGCGATGTCACCCAGGCTGGTGATGAAACTTTTGCGATCTAAACGCCAAGCTCAGTGATCTGAACATCATGGCAGAAAATGCATTGAATGCCTCGGCCATGCAAGTTGGGGAGGTGAAAGATGAGTTATTGTCCAGAATCAAAAGTTAGGAGTCAGCCTTATTATCAGTGTTTCCAAATTTATGCAGTAACCATTTTATGTTCACTGCCGGGGAAGTTTCGTGTTACTGACACACCAATGAGGGGCATGTAGTGAGTAAGTATCAGATCTATTATGTTCCCGTGTCTGGTAGTTTCGGAAACATGTTGCATCCAGCAGCTAAAATGAATACTAATAATTAGGTCCGCAAGATTGGGAGGAGCTGAGAGGGTAGGCCAAAAAATTTGATGGAGACTAAAGTAATCCGCGGTCAGGCTGGTTCCCGAAGGGGAAGTATTCAAAACACCTCACAAGAAGTGAAAACAAAGAGCAAGGGTAATTTGGCGAGCGATACACGCAGCCAATGTCAAGAATAGTGCTTTGGAGGCTTATAGTGAACCGGAGAGAACCGGGAACAGAGCTAAGCGCAGTGTGTAAAAAGGGGGTCGTGTTGTGGACATCCTTGACATAAGCCAGGCACTCGCCTCCACGCCGGTTTAGCCTGTTGGTCCTTAAAAGAATTAACTTAACAAGGATATCAGATGACTGGGAGGGCTCTCAGACAGCCAGGATTCCGTTATCAATATAATGTCGCCATTACACTTGAGGACAAATTTTTCAAAGTTTAGAGGTTCACCGACAATGGGAGAGGTAAATAGAGCTAAAGACACGCCTGAGAAGTGATACAGGCACACCAAGAGGGCAGTGTAAGATGGAAGAAGGCTAGCTATCGCAATTGAATGAAGCGAGAATCACAGCCAAAGGGAACATATTGATGTCGAGACTAGTGGAGGCTAAGACGGGGCAGCTTCTAGCCAAGCTGGGGTAAATTTTGCAGTGAGGGGACCGTTGACTGGCAGAACGACTAAGCCTCAGCGGGCGGGGCGTAAGTGTCGGAGCAGAGGGAAAACCTGTGGAATTTGTCGGGTCGACATCAGGGAGGGGTGACTGGCAGCAGTTGAGAAAGACTGAACAGTCAGAATTGAGTATTGGCCAACGGAGGGTGCAGAGTCCAGGGTTGCCATTGTTTGAGGAATAGAGGCGTAGGGTGGTGGATTAGGCTAAACTTTATGGAAGGGGTAAATCAAAATGGGCAGAACACCAGATATGGAGCATTTGATATCGGGAGCAGTACAGGCATTTGTCCGGTGGGGAGTACGACTTGAGGCAGAGGGGGCGGCTTGTAGAGGCCGTATTTTCGTATTGACAGAGAGTAAGTGCAGTGAATTTGTAGGGGCCACCGACGCATGGGAACACGGGATACCTTCTCAGATCTCAACCGGATTCAGTCAGTTGAGGCGAGTTGATTCAAGAAGAAACAGTTGAATGAAGGAGGGGTTTGTGAGACGGGTGGGAAGACTGGTAGACCCACTCCTCTGGAAGGTGAGTAGTTCATCACCAGAGAGAACGGAGAACGAGTCAGAGTTAGGGGTGTGTACAACTTGTGATGGTGTGGGAGAGCAAGGCATTAGTTGGCGTCTTTCACTGGGCTGCAGTAAGAGGGGAGAAACGGACATGACTGGACAGACAGTAGTGGGATCAGATTTCAAAGAGTTCAGTGCGGGAGCCGATGAGGAGGCTCCAGTTGGCTGTGAAGAAGCGGAGGGCGCTTGTGAAGATAAAGCGGCGGGGACTTAAGAAGGAGCTGTGGAGAGGTCAACTCTCTGTTTCGAAGGCCCAGGATTATCGGGCGTCATTCTTGTGCGGAAGGTTGAGAGAGATCGAGTAACTTCCTCTAGGAAAGGGCCTCATCGTCAGCTATTTTCGATTTTTAGGGGAAGTTGGAGGCTAAAATGCTACGTATTTCAGTGAATTCTTTGGCGGATAGGTCATTTACAAATGGCAAAATTATTTAGGCAGTTGAATCGCTGAACGCGAAAGGTAAGCCATACCACAAGCATTCAACAGTATATGCTTGACATGCTCGAGGGGTATTCTCTCTGAGACAATAAACGCGACAGCTTTATGCGAGTTCCTCATTTTATCGCAACTTCGAAAGCAACGGAGTCGATAAGGCGGCCGGCCGCCGTCAGGTCTTGCGGGGTAGAATGTTCGACGAGTTTACTGAAGCACAGTAAGGGGGGAGGAGTTTGGTGACCATATCCCTCAACTTTGGAAACCAGGTCTTTATACCTGAAGTGCCACGGTCCAAAACAGCCGTTTTTTTTATCGCCAAGTCTACGAAGTAACACAGGTCAACCAAGCATTTTTCTAAGGCCGCGGTGGTTTGAATAGGCCTGCTTTTCCTAGTAACCTGAGTACGAGAGGATGGGTATTATTGGAAGTCCTCTTTACTACTCGTGGCATTCCAAAGCATCAAAAAGATCCTGTGGGTGAAGTGGAACAGTAGCGGCAAACCAAACCAAGGTCAGAATTTACCGCTGAGAAAAATTCCGTGAATTTCTCTGGGTTACTGGAAAGCTTAAGTGGATGCAATTTTTATTATTGCCCAAGATAGCTGAGTGAAAGCTATACGGATGACAGTACGCACCACGACCTGGTGCAGAGCTGCCAGGTTATTGCTCGGGGAGCCCACTGAACGGGGTTTGCTCCACCGTTGGCTGGTCCAACTCTTAAACTCCGGTAGTTCCAGGCCGTCTCAAGGGATTACATTATTTCTTTAAGCCGCCATCTCGAAGTCCATAGCGTAGACAATATGGTTCTCCCGCTGGCTCGCTGAGATCAGTTTGCTGTTTAAGGGGTTTTGTTTCCTTTCTGGCTAACCTGAACTGATTCTCTGATTCCGGCGCTCTCAATTTATAAAAAAGCACATCTTCAAACTCATGGTGAGTAGAAATATATGACCTGGCATTGACAGAACTGGTAGACTTAGCATTACCCAGAGAATCAATAACATTGACACCGTCCCAAGATAATTGTCTAGGTAATTCCCGTTGTCTTAAAAGGTCCCTGCTTTCTCGTCAGGGCTTTTCCAATGAGCTTTCTTGTCCACGTTTCACTTGAGTACTGTGTGTGAATTCTCGAAAATTACCCAAGGCGTGGCCAGTTCAAAAGAATCCCAGAACCAGTACTAATTTGATTGGTAGCTTCTGAGGTTATGAATTCATGTCCAAAAAACACAAGTACATACAAACCTCAAGTATGCGGCAAAATAGGCCCAACAGTAAAAAGCAAAGGTTCAAGACCCCATGGCTCAAGCATGACAGTCAAAAACGGTCCAAGGCCGAATTTGAACGTCTCGGACAAATAAACAAACTTGCAAGAGTGCGGTGTATGGACGTGCGCATCAAATAAATGTCAAGGCTTACTGAAGAATTCTCACTACAAGGCCCTCCCGATGTCGAAGCTGCCTTGCGAGGACTTCTAATTATACTGTGATCGGTCCAGAATCGGCGATGCCCGCCTCTTTTCCATGAGAAAGCGAACAAAACCGCAGTCAACCCTTGCCCAAAAAGCCCAACATGGACACAGAAAACCCACAAGAAACTCAACAAAATGATGTATTTGCCAATTTACCAGCATAACCTGCCTATTGCAAAGGTCTTTACTCTTGTCTTGCCCTATTTTGTTCCGCATGGACACGACATTCCGATGGTTGCTTATTCCTTCCTGAAACTCCATCCATCCTCCGCCAGCGGCGAACTGCTGACACCAGATGACACACATCACCTCTCACGAAAACTGTCTCACCTTTTCAAGGGGTACTATTCCTTTTCACATCCGCAAGTCTATGAAAATTAGTATTCCTCTGCGAACCTTCGTGAAATTCTTCCCTGCCTCCTTTGTCTCAACGTCAATTACCTTTTTAAGTGAACATGAATATGCAGTGCCGACCTTTTCCTCGCATTATTCTTGTAAATATCGTATTTCCTGCGTCCTAAGCCAATGTCCGTCTGAACCTTCCTATATCCGGCTGATTCACTACTATTGCCGCCGTTGACTTGAAATCAATTAGTGTTCGCCGTGTGTTCTTTGCTCGTTTTGATTCATTAAAACTCTCGGCAGCCTTATTCCATTGTTACCGTGATTTGCTAATCTCTCCTTCAATTTTGTGAAATTTTCCATTTCATTCAGTGATATTGTAAACTCTGATCATGCTTACATGCGTGCTTCTTGACCACGGTCCAGAAATATACCATTATTATTATTATTATTATTAAGTATAGTTGTATTTGCAAAGCACGCAGAACGTCTGGAAGGGTTTCCAATATATTTACCTTACAAACAAAATCTCCGAAGAACAAAACCATGCTGGTTTTTCAGGATCAAATCGGAAGCAGTCACGTCTTTAGCGGTCCTGCCTCAGAAAACCTGCTTCATCACCTTCAGCAATACCGAAGTTTGACTGACGGGCCTGAGGTGGAGACAAATTTCTCTGTAGACGGCTTTATGGGTTGGAGTGACCTAGGCCTTGACACAATCCACCGGTTAGCATCCTCCGTCTAGAGTAGCATTACCCGGAATAGTCACCCTCTGCGTCAGTAGCTCCACCAGAGGTTGAACGATTACCGGATAGATACCATCAGGACCTGTTTCGTTAGTCCATGCCGACCCACTCAGAAACTTGAAAAACTCACCCGCTCTGATGGTTTCCTCTGGCACTTGGGGAGCAGCCTCGGTGGTGCTTCGCGGAAGGCCTGGGGCCTTGTCTCCTCATCCATTCAACCGGGTCTACAAAACCCAAGAACAGTCGGCCCAGGCCACTTATCTCGACCATCCTGGAGGCCCTTCCTTTTGCTAAACCGCAAGATGCGCTTTGTAGCCTTGTGAACAAGCATACTTGAGGCTCCAACCAATAAAATTCCAGTTTCCTGTGAGTACCCGCCTTGGCGGAACCTCCATGTATCGAATATAATTCGGTAATTGTATTGACTCAGCGGGGAGAGGGAATTAAAAGGGCTCGCTCTCAGGAACTGCATCCGCAGAATGGAATGGGCTGAGCATCAAAACCCACCGCTGGGTCGGGTCAGGTCTATCACCGGACCTGCGGTTTGGTCTAGCCGATAAACCCGAATCCTCGCAACAACCAGCTTGATTTAAGCCCCGCTGTCCTGCGAAGGTGAGCTTTAGCAGTGATCGAGTGGCTTTGTGGTTGGTTCTTCTGCAGTATTATAGCGGAAAAAGGAATTGGGCTTGCCATTGGTGAAAGAGATGGGCTCACCTTTTGCGTGCGTGGTTATAACTGAAAGATCGCCCACCAAAATCCAGACAGATTAGGGTACAGGTATAGTGGCAGTGGCAAGTGCAATGACAGGGGACGCAGTAGAACAATAAAAGTAGGAAAAACCAAATCGTTTTACCAGGGATCAACTCCCGGACTACAAGAGGCAGACAGGGACTAAAAAAACACGCAGAAGAGCAGCATTAGAAGGTAAGGTGAAAGTAACTTTTCACCAGGGACGATTTTGGATGCCGTCTGGAAAGATTTCTGACCAACAACGATCTAAGCGAGCCTTCAACTTTGCTGCAAGTTCGGTGGCCACAATATCACCAGGGAGCCGGTGCCAAGGGTTTGCAGAAGGCTTGCAAAGTAGGGTAGCATGAAACTACGATAAGCTCGTGGTTTGGCCAAGTTCGTCTCATACCCCTGATAGTCCTGTTACGGCTGAGCCTCAGAAGAGGGAACTTGGCTGCGATAGTTCCTCTACCTGTTCAGCCTCCAAGTGGAAGCTCCCTCTCCGGCGTCTCTTGTCGAACGAAAAAAAGCCCGACCTTTAAAACTTAGCCACGTATGGCATTTCCCCAGGCTCTCTAATGAACCTTGTGAAACTCCGCTGTTTTTCCAGTGCCTGCCTGGAGCATGCGAGTGACGGCGATCGAGCTTGGGCACAAATTTCCAATTGTGGCCGGACCATCGCCTTATATATGGGCAAAGGTACCACTGGTTCCCTGGAGCGACCGGCCCTTGGTTATTTGGTGCAGGGAACAAAAAGCTCAAGCTGCGGGAGAAATGCAGTGCGGGCCGGGCCTAAAAGATATTTTTACGCTTACTCCCTAGTTCATAATCTGCTACGTTGTCCAGATAGAGCTGTGGTCAGGCATTTCTGTATCCCTCTCTCTTCATTGCTTGGCCCCTGGTAACGGGTTTTGCACTTCCCAGCACCTAAAGGTAGGTGCCATTTGTTCGTCCCTCGTGGGCGCGCATTAGGTTCTCCTGTGTGCTTGAGTCAGAGAGAATTCACGCAAGTCTTAAATAATCGGCAAGATATATCCGAGTCTCCGAACAGTGCAAGGATGTAAGCGTGGAATGAAGATGGGTAGGGTGACATGGAGGTTGTGATAGAGATAGGTAAAGCGGAGAAACACTGGAGTGACAAAATGTAATGGTAATAACGAAAATGGTTCATCTCGGGGACTTCCAAAGAATACTGAGTTGCGTTAGCGTAGGGCGCAAAAGGGGTCATCAAAAGGGTTCCTGGATATTCAAATAGGTTCATGCAGTACAAATTAGTACAGTGGTCTAAGTGGTTGCTCGAATGAGTGCCCGGCAAATTCGGGTTTGAAGGTGGGGTGGACAACGCTCCAAGTGATCAGTGAAGCTGGCTTCGTGGTTGGGCTACTTAGTGAAGTAAAGCAGAAAAGAAGAAAAAGCCGCAGAAATTCTGATAGCTTCGATATGAAGTTACAAGGTAGAGTATACTGACAGAAAAAAATTTGAAAACACACCAGCGGAAAGTCGAAAAATTCGTGATGCTTCCGGATACACAATTGAACCAGAGGTCTAATTAACCTAAGAAATATTGAAAATATAATACCATAAGAGTTGCAAAGTGTCTTCTGAGTACAGGAATCACGTAGATGAAAATAAACGTCCGATTTATCACAGAGTGAAGAACAGAAGAAAAGGGCGAAAAGATAAGAATATAAGCAGCTACCTGAGGTTGTTAAGCATAGTCTGGGAAAGCCTCTGCCCAGCAAGTATCCGGTGTGTGCCTTGAAGCAACTACCGAGGCTGTTGTCAGCAAGTGTGGAAGCAATTTGTTCACCTTGCTTATGACACGGTGAAAATAACAGACTCCAGTGTGCCTGATTGCTCTTCGTTTGTCCAATTTATGCTCGAGCCCTCTGCCTGCAAGACTGTGACAACGAGCCCGTAGTAGCCTGTCTGTGGCAGCGAAGCATCTGCGCAGCTCTTCCAGATCAGTTTGGGTAGGGCAGGTGTCCAGGGCGCCAGTGGGCACGAGCCTAACTTGGGTCCCTTTGCTACCCCCAGTAGAGTGACAGAAAAGCCCCCGGGGCTGTAATCTCAACTATGCTGTAGTTGGCTTCAAATTAGCGCAGCTGGAATTCTTTTCGTACTTTCAACGGAAAAAACTGAACAGATAAACAAATAACGTGTCATAACCGAGGCGGGTTTGCAGTTCAACGAAAAATCGGTGCGCGATGAGAAATTCTGCGATAAAGTTTCATTGTTCAACAACCGACCGTAGTCAAAATGGTCGATTGGTTGTTGGCTTGTCAACCAACACTGGCAACTATTCTCAAGGCTGATTTTTAAGTACACAAGGCTTTATGTGATTGAAGCCAATCAAATAACCCGATGGATATGTAGTCAGTGCACATTTTGGCCCTGGGAAATTTCAGGCTTTAAAAGAAAAGAGGCAAAATAATAAGCGAGTTGGACCTGGCAACAAAACTACCCGCTATATTTTGGGGCACAATGCCAGCCAACGTCGGTCTGCCGCTTTCTTAAATGACTTCACTGAAGTGGCATTCAAAACCACCTCCGGACTTTCGTTCCAAAAAGGTTTCACTGCATTTCGGAAAAAATTGGCCCCAATTTACGAGTTTTGAGAGCCTTTTCCGATCGCAGTCTATGCCTTCTTGTGTCTTTATCCGGGGCGAAAAGAAAAGATCTTATGGGCGTACATCTAAAGTTCCTCTCAATACCAGAAAGGATTCTGCCGAATCTTCAAAGGGCAAGTAGTGAAAATTCTTCCAGATGTTTTACGTGTTTTGCAAATGCAACTATACTTGACATTTATTTGATGTGCACGTCCATACACCGCACTCTTGCAAGTTTGTTTATTTGTCCGAGACGTTCAAATTCGGCCTTGGACCGTTTTTGACTGTCATGCTTGAGCCACGAGGTCTTGAACCTTTGCTTTTTACTGTTGGGCCTATTTTGCCGCATACTTGAGGTTTGTATGTACTTGTGTTTTTTGGACATGAATTCATAACCTCAGAAGCTACCAATCAAATTAGTACTGGTTCTGGGATTCGTTTGTATTGGCTACTCTTTGCTCGACTTGTGTATATTGTGGTTTATAAAGTCCTCGCGGAAGCACCGCAATTTCTTCAGGGAAGATCCGCCGCTTATATGGGCTTTGTGTTGCTAATCCTCTTTCCCCAGTCACTCTCCCAGTAGCTCGCCCTTGCACCTCCCCTGGACGGTCCATATCCTTCTGGTGCCGAATTGATCAGGGTTGCACGCAGCGGCCCAGGTGTAACCTAACCAAGGCATGGTGGATCGGGAAGAAAATTCCCGGTCCTCTACAAAACATGATGGGTCTAACTGGAACGGGCTTTCCTCCGGCCGTTCCAAAAGCCACCATTCGCTGCTTCAACGGATCGAAACCGATGTACTATGCAAGCAATATTAATGTTATATTTCGGTAGACCCCGAAGCCTTCCTCGTTGCATGATTGGATGGTTCACTTTGTATCAGAATCGGGGTTTTCAAAAGGTTGTTACACATACACGAAGGATTATGGGAGAACGTTTAAGTGGTTCATGACGAGACTTGCTTCCGGCAAAGTTGAATGTCAGGGTCGGGTTGGCAACTCGGCTAGTAGTGATAGGAGTCGATCAAAAAGAGGGGGCCTACACATAGATAATACTGGAAATGCCCGCAAGAAGTGGAAATCCGATCATGACCAAGAGGCATCTGTTCAGCCTTTTTAAAGTATGTCATCATGGGAACTTCAGAGAATCAGTTGCTCTCTGAAGGGTATGAACGTATGTGAGTATAAAACTCGAAGATATAAAAGCGGATCTTCAGAAAAGGAAATCAATGATTCGGTCTGCTTTTATGACGGTAAAAATTATTAGTGAGATCCCGACAGAGTAGGCCGCAAGAGAACGGAACTGAAGAGCCGGTTAAGAGGGGGAGAGTGTTGTCTAGAGTGGTAATGAAAGAAATGGCCAGAGAAAAACCAGTAGGCTTTCGGCGAATTGCTTACAGTAGTACAGGTATGAAATGAAGTAACATCAAGGGGTACGAGATTCCATTGATGAATCGGTCCGAGGTGCATTACATGGCGAGTGCCGAGGTAAACAGCTTGCAGGAGCGGTAACAGAGATGAGGGTATAAAAGTGTTCTGATGACCGTTCTGACAGATGAATCACACGGAAGCGGCGGAGAAACTACTGAGGGACCAATGGGTCTTAGATGGGAACGGGACGTCGGATGGAGAATAAAACAAATTAGTTGAAGGATGTAGGGGTAGACATTGGTGGTAAGATACGCGTGGAATTAGTCGTGGGGCTAAAGGGCATCACATCTGGATATGTAAGAAGACAACCAAAATAATGAGAAAGGAAGGCCGGAGGAAAGCAGGTAACGTAAAGCTAATTGTATGCCCACTTTGTGCCGGTCGGGAAACATCGGTGTGAAAATGGAAGATGAAGGGATCTAGGGTGCGCAAAGGCGCAAGGAATACAAAGGAGTATAGCTTGCAGAAGGGGTGGTAGAGAGGATGACTGGTAAGTCCGTAGCAGTTAACGAACATTGCAATAACTGTGCCGCGCCATTACGACGGGAGAATGAAGCAGCGTGACATGTAACTGAGAAGGCCGGATTGTAACAACAGCCACAGTATAAAATAATTCAGGCATCTGAGATAGTGGCAGAGTATGGATGCTGGTTTCTCACGAAGTTATTTGCATAGTAAATTTGTCAAAAGTCTGGCACAACTTGAGGGAACGAGAGACTGCCAAATTGGCTGAAAAAAGGTCGGCGGAGGGCAGGTAAGTGTTAAGCTGGTTTTTGACTGTATAATGGGTGGATAACAATACATCAATTAAAGGATAATAGCTGGGGGCTAATTCTATCTTAAGTGAGTTGGAGGCGTCTGCATGGGAGAATAGCAAGCGAAAATGATGTTTTAGTGGGTAAATGGTAAGTGAACAACTTGTGATGACAATTTTGTTAGGTTCCGTTAGATAGAAACAACGGCGGGTCTGCATGAAAAATGCAAACCGGAGGAGTCACGATGTTATGCAAGATTAGGAAAAAGCAAAATGGGGACACTACTTAGGCAGGCCTTCGGACTGACGGAGATGACAAAAAGTTCCTGAACTCATTGCTGACTGCTGGAGGACTTCGAAATACATTTCGGAGAAAAACATCCTGTGGTGACCGCAGTGAGGAAAAAACAGCGACAATAAATGTGCCAGTGAATGCATAGTAGCAGCACGTTTCAAAGTGCGGCATCGACAAGTTTCTTGCGATGAGGATGTGCACGCGTTTGTATGGTCAAAAAATTGTTTCGTTGATTGATTGATTATGGTATATTTCTTGACCGTGGTCAAGACACATGCACATGGCAAGGTCATAGAATACAGCAGTGCATAACCATGTGGAGTATCCACAATTTTGAAATTTAAGACTCATACCGTAGCAGAAATAAAACAAAGCTGAGTGGTGTTTGAGTGAACTAAAGTGGAGGTGGTCAACGCGAGAATTACTAACCAGTTTGGAAACCAAGGAGGGTGTTGTGGATAGCTGGATGAACGTGAGAGTGCAGATATAAGCGATATTGGGGAATGCTGAAAAGTTCGTTGGTAGCACGGACCAGTCAAGCAACCGGCGTCGGACGGCACAACATGGACACTAGTTGAGGCAGGAATAATACAAAATGTGCTTTTTGTGTGTTGAAAACTGACTATGACGGTTCGGGGTGTCCAGAAGAGGATACAAGAGTGTACCAGCTGAATATTTGGACAATCACAAACGAGTAACCGGATGAGAGATTTTGTAAAAGAAGCGGTTTAAAATAAAGTGCTCATAGAGCCATCAACCTGCAGTCAGAGATGCCGGCAAAATATAGAAGATTGATCCAACATTAGATCACTTACTGTGAGGGAAGCCTGTGAAATAAATGAATCCGATGAGATAATAAGATAGACCTTTTTGTTTAGATGATTTCGGTGCCATATGGGAACTCATATGAGACAAAAAGCTAAACTAGGAGTGCAGTGAAATTTTGAATGGCATGAATGTTGTATGGAAGCAGAGCGGATGTTAAAAGAGAAGCCGTCAAAGAAAAAGATAATTGGAGACAAACGCTACTGATGCGGCCAAGCGGAGGTTGGAAGGGTGTCGAGATGATGTTCTCTGTATACGTGATAGAAGAATTATTAACCAAATTCTGGTTGGCCACAGGTGGCTGGTGTTTTGTTCCTTAAAGGCCTTTGTTGCAGGTGGTGGCCAGTAAAATGGTGAGGGTGGCAAGAAAAAGGGGCCAGGTTGATAAAGTGGGCAGATTGGGTTGGCAACGCAGCGGCAAGTGCTATATTCCGGTCATTGACTTCGTAAAGCGACGCAGAAAAATTTAGATGATTGTATTGAGTTAGGGCAATAGATGTTGGGCGGGTGCAGGGTGATGAGTGGTGTCAGGAATCTGTTCTGCAATCCGATAAGACCTCCACGCGTGATTGTTACTCCGGTTATAGGGTCATGATCACTGGTCAGCCAGGTACGGTGACCCATATAACGTCAGCAAGCGTGAGTATAGGTTTAAACTACTATCAATCCGATTGATCACGTCATTTGGTCCGTACGGTAATCCGGGAGTAACCAGTGTGATCTGAAAGATATCAGGAGTGCGGCAGTCTGGACAATGTCCCAGCTATGGGTTATAGGTATTTTTTAATTGGAAACCAGGCAATGGACATTTTCTTTTATGATCGCCAGTGCGCCGATCTATGGGGATCACAGGACGGAGACTGATGGTTTTGCGGGGTAGTTGGGTGATAGTACAGAAAAAAGGGGGATAATAGGCGCAGGCTTAGCCGGGGTGCGAAATAGTTAAGTTGGTAAGTGATGGATGAGGAGGGGGGCCAATTTTGGAGCCATGAATAAAACAGTAGAGGAAGGGGGGATCAGGCAGAGGAATGCGAAAAAAGGAGGACAACGGTCTGGTTGTTGCACCAGCTGCGGGTGAGGATGGCAAATATAGTGAAACGGAAGGAAAATACTCGGTGTCAAGGTGAGGTTTTTCATGCGAATGCAAACGTTCTGGTATTCAGTGGGGTCATGAGAAATCAGAAGTATACGGATTTCGGCTGGAGTGGGGTCGTAACTCACAATAAGCTTATGCTCAGGTCGGTAAGTGTTGGTTATTGAAGCATAGTAATCAGCGTGGTAAGACTTCAGTATACGGGGAATGTGCAAAAGAAGCACAATGAGACCGCTGGTTTCTAGCCTGGGACAGGAGAATAAGGAGAGGGTAAGCACCTTTCATAAGGGGACAAAGCGGGTTTTTCTAAAGGAGCTAGTATCAGTAGACATTTTGGTTAAGTCATTGTATCATCAAAGTAGCAGGTGGATCGCCTCCGACTTTGGACATCTTTGTTATTGCGTGGGCTCAAGGAGAACATAGAAAAAGTGAAGTTGTGGATAGTAGGCTTGCCATCACCCAGCACTGGCTCAGACAAAAAGAAATGAGGGCTTCCCCGGAGGCTTGTGGTGTACCACATGCAGGGATGGGTCTAGGCTGTTATCGGAGAGGGGCAGAGGGCAACAGCCCAAGACCTCCCCAGCCGGGGGCGCCTTTTATTTTTCTGTTTTATTTTCTCTCTGGTTTTTACGAAGGAGTTGAAGAGCAAATTCACACCGTGGGGTGATCTTCCCATTTCTCCTTGACCCGCCCTTCTTTACACGTGGCCCATTGGGTCCGAGAATGATAGGGATGGCTGCATCCGATTATTGCGAGATTGCCACAGACTAGAAGCTAAGACCTTCGAGAGCGTTGCTGCCGCAAGCTGCGCAAGAAAAGGATAGTATAGTATAGTATATTTCTTGACTGTGGTCAATACACATGCACAAGGCAAGATCAGAGTATACAGCAGTACATGTCAATGTGAGGTATTCACAAATTCTTAATTTATAAATCACAGCAACCAAAATACACCAGTAAAGTCATGTAGTGTTTGAGTGAACCAAAGTGGTAATGGTTGAAGCGGGAATTGCGAATCGGTTTCGAAATCGCTGGGGGCTGTGTGGATAGCTGGGCAGTCGTGGGATTGCTGATAAAAGCTGTTATTGGACGGTCGCTAACAAACAACCGGGCGGAATAGATGCCAAAGAACAATAGTAAAAGTGAAACAAGCATGGGGCTTTCAGCGTGCAGTCAGAGATACCAGCGGAATATTGGACACTGATCCAGCATTGGGTAACTAATTGTGGAGGAAGCATGTAAAATAAAGGCAAGTGAGTCAAAGGTGGTAATAAAACAGACCTTTTGTGCAGGTGATTACAGTGTCATATGGAAATTCACATGAAGGTGAAAAGCTTCGCAGGGATTTCAGTGAATTTTTGAAGAGCATGAATGGTGTATGGACGTATAACGGACTTTTAAAGAAGAGCCGTCAATGAAACGGATTAGTGGAGACAAACGCTAATGGTTCGGCAAGGCAGAAGTTGTAAGAGTGCAAATTTTTTTTGTGTGATAGAAAATTGTTAACCAAATTCTGGTTGGCTGCAGATGGCTGGTATTCTGTTTCATAAAGACCTTGGTTGCAGATGGTAGCAGGTAGAATGTTGAGGGTAGCAGGTAAGAGGGGGCTGGTTTGACGAAGTGGACAGCGGCGAGAGCTGGGTTTCGTACTGCAACGCGGAAAGAATTGAACTGTTGGGTTGGATTATTGGGAGTATACGTTGAGCGGATGTGGGTTGATAGCTGGTGTCGGGAATCACCTCTGCGATCCGGTGACACTTTCATGAGGGTTTGTTTCTCCGTGTACGGTGTCCCATGTAACGTCAGCAGGCGAGAGTATAGGTTTGAACCATTGATCAAATCGTCTATCCCTTACAGTAATCCCGGATAAACGTCGAGTTGGCCGATGGCTACCCAAGTAACCGATGCGATCTGAAAGAGGTCAGGAGTGCGGCAGTCTGGAGAGTGTTACCGCTGTGGGTTATGATCATCGTTTTGATGGAAACAAGAAAATGAACATTTTGTTATCCGAACAATTAATTATCGTTTGGCTAGTGGACCGATCTATTAGGGATCCCTAGACGGAGACTGGTAGCTTTCTAGGGTAGTTGGGTGATAGTAGAGATTTAGGGCGATATCAGGCAGGTGGTAGCTGAGGAGAGGGTGTCCGTTTGGGAACCAGGAATAAAGCGATAGTAGATGGTGTGGTCTGGAAGAAGAATAAGAAAATAGGGAGATAACAGTCTGGTCAATTCACCAGCTGTGGTCGGGGACGGCAAACAGTAAAAAGGGAGAAAGACACTGGGTGTTAATGTGAGGGTTTTTCATGTGGGAGCAAACGTGCTGGTATTCCGCAGGGTCAAGAGAAATCAGAGGTATACGGATTCCGGTTGGATTGGGGTCTTACCTTACCATGAGCATGTGCGCAGAAAAGTGATGCCTAGTTACTAAGGAGTGGTAATCCGTGTGGCAAGGCTTCAGTAAACAAGAAAGGCGCAAGAAAAGCAGGGTGGGAGGGCTGAGTTTTAGCCTAGGAATTAAGTGGAAGCGAGCACCTATCGCTAAAGGACGGAACGGTTTTATTTATATGCATGCAAATTATGTTGTAAAACGGCACAAACTGGTTAGGAAGGGAGGGGGGGGAAGTGAGTGGAGCATACCCAAGGTATATATATATAATATATATGATATTAATATATGATTGCTGTATACGTGGGTGCGGTCATCAGATGGGTCATGCGAAAGCTGTTTGACGCAGAAGACTGGCAAGGGAAATGAGCTAGAAAGACGCAGTCTGCGTATACCCTAGCTGAGGATCAACGGTTAACGGAAAGAAGAACAAAAGTTAGGCTCGGGCTCATTGGTGCATCAGATCCTTGAGGCAGATTGGGGCCATGAAATGTGAGACTAAAAGGGAAAAGCCTAAGTGTGGCTAAAACTTTCAAAGGGGAAAGTTAGTATTTCGTCTAGAGTGGACATTGAGCAGGAGTTAAGACTTAGTTTTGCATGGAATTACAGAAGAAACTTAGCTGGGGGATAGGGTGGGAGCAGAAATGACGACGTCATAACTGGGTGTTGAGTTCAGTTAGTGAGCCACGTCAAGTGAGATAAATCGGACTGGATTTTCCAGTTCGAAATCGCAGAGGTGGTGAGAGAAGTATATGTGGTGGGACCTGGTGCGGAAAAGAGGCATTGTAAGCTTAGAGATATCGAGGAGCGTTGAGTTACTCACCATGCTTGTGTTAATAATTATAGGACAGTAGTGGGTATATATATACATGAACATATAATATTATAATATAATATTGGTATATTTCTCGGCCATGGTTGAGACGCACGCGCTAGAGCATGATCATGGTGTAACACATTACTCAATAAGATGAAGTATTCACAAATTCTAAGTATGAAAGTTGAGAGTATCAGAGATGGAAAAACAAAGACAGCAACAATTTGAATGGATCATTCTGATATTGGTTTGCCTGGCAGTTTCGAATCCGGTCTGGGCAGTGGTGCGCCTTGGAGATGTCGAAAAATCGTTGACGCAAGGCCAAGGAGGCAGTATGAATAACAATGATGCAAGCCAAGGAACCCGGAGGCCCACTAAGGTTCTGCAGATGGAGTAAACTTTGAACAAGAAGAAAATGGGGGGAAATCGACGCATGCGAAAAGGATAGCCATCCGTGAAGACAATGCAGACCATGAATGACGGATTTACCGGAGTTCGATAGACGGAATGAGTTTTGAAGCAGGGGGGACATGAGGCCAATTTCGTGAAAATGAACACCGGTGGATGTGGGAGAAACAACAGTCCATAAAAAGGTGAGTTTAGATTCAGGATCAGTAACATGTACTATTCAGAAATGAGAAAGCCCAACTGGATGGTCCTCGAGAAGTGGAGAGTCGATTTCTAGCCGGCTACGCTTCAGAGGAAAGATAACCTACGGTAACGGATAATAAAGTGGGAAATCTCCACATGGACTTCAGAGTTATTATGCTGTTTCACTGACAAATATACGTGTATGTGTTGACGCATTTGCCTTCGGTGTTATTCAGCGTCACTCCTGGTAACGTACGACATCGAATGCGTACGTTTCGTCTGGCAGGGCAAAGTATATGTTGGTCAATCAGCCGAGTGTGGCTGTATATTAGCGGCATGCGCGTGAACTGGAATTCGTGTTGGTTGCATTAGAAAACGCTGAACGATCTGATAAGCATTTGGGAGTATTTCCTGTTGTGCGGTTTGATTTCGGTCCCAGTTGCTATGGTAGGTTCCACTTGAGACTCTGTCCATACGAGTCAAAGTGGCATCCTTGGTTAGCCAATTTGGCGACTGAGATAGTGGGAGACAACGAACCTGAAATAAAGGGGGATTGCAGTCTGGAAGTGGTTCCAGCTGTGGGTTATGATAATATATGAAGACCATAAATAATGGATTGGTTAGGTCTATGTGAGTGGGGCATGGGTAAAATAGGCTCGCAGTGGATTTGAGTTATACTGCTGCAAGCTGACGAAGTTGCCTACACTGGCTTGGTAACTGTATATGCATTTCAAAGGATTTATGATTTGCCCGTGAGCACGGCATCCCTGGGATACTAATAAAAGACCTAGGGCTTCACGGTTAAGAGAGGTTAGAAATGATAACCCTCAATACTGTTTGCTTACGCAGAACGCAGTTTGGCAACGAAGCGATAAGATAGGTTTGAAATAACAGACTGAGCGAGTAGGACTAACACACTATTTGTGTAGCGCTACGCTGTTACTGTCTCTTTCGGTGTAGTGGTTATTCTATACTGAGTAGTTTCTGAGGAGTCTGAAAGTAGAGGGAACCATTGGGGTGACAGTGGTGATACATTAGAGGTAATTGGTCACTTGCCTTGGAACATTGACGTGAGTTCATCTATGCTCTTCCTCGATAGTGTTATCGTACTGAGATTAGGCTCCAGTGTGAGCAAGGAAATCTGATGTGGATCTGATTGCATGGTTATCGTGGTATCTTTTTCGTTGTTATCGTATTGTAAAGCAGGAAAACACCGATGTGAGGACTGGTTTGGGGAACCGTGAGAGATGGGAATGAGGTGGGTCCGAATTTTTGTCAGGGAAGCAAACTCTAACGGTCTACATTTGGTGCTCATGGTAGGCGACACAAGGGCCAGCTTCAGGTAGGGAGGTATCACGATACACAACTACTGGCATCCAGCACGTGGCGCTCCAAGAATCATCCACAAATTTTTAGACGTTCTTATTATTTTTTTAATGCTATTATAACAGTCAGGTATCTGGCTGTCAGAGAAGGCGGAGCTGCTTTTGGGGGCCGACCACAGCTCCCACGCCCCGGCCGAAACATGGACCGCATATAACAAGCCGCGTTGGGAATAGGTCAACCACACCAGTCAATCCGTAGCAACACTGCAACCCGGAGACATGGGTCACAGGTGACAAGGCTGGTGTACCTGGAAGACAAAAACGTGGGGTATTTTTTTCTCACTCTTTTGTGCCAATATATATATATATTGCATATAAAAATATTATATATATATATTTATATATAATTATATATATATATATATATAAAGCCGACCAGGGATTTGTTACTGATGCAGTTTTTAGAGCGTTGATGAGGTTGATTCCAGGGTCGCAGACGCGATATAACCAAATAAAGGTAATAAATCGTGGAGCGGGTGAGACATATTGTCAATCTGTGGGGAGCAATACGGTGGTTTCTATAAATGCGAGCGCTTCTGTAAGGATTGATTTCAAAGTTGAATTGGCAGGATCCTATAGGTTGGTATGGAAAAACAGTTAGTGGACGCATACATGCTTTACATATGTCGATGGCGAGGTCTAGGAGAAGCGGTCAAACAAAGCAATCAGAATTTCAAAAGCGGTGAGGTTATTTTGGAAGGTAAGGTGAAGAGGCAAAGCAGAGAAATGGCTTGAAAGTCGAGGCCTATCTCGTAAGCCTAACTTTCGGTTGTGTGAACGTTGAATAAGCGCAAAACAGTTGGGACAGAAAGGAATTTATCAATAGCATGCACGAATGCATACTTTAACTGAGAAGATCTGATTTGCAAGGTAAGTTTATTCCAGATTCTGGAGTACGTGAAGAGAAAGAACTTAGAGCGTAGAACAGTCCTCGCGGAGGATGTGATAATAGTATACTGTCTATTACGGAGTGAATATCCAGTATCCGGGGAGAAGCACAACTGGTAGGAAGAATAGGACTGCTTAGTCAATAGCTTATACAAAAATACCAAATTTAGCTTGATGCGACGAAACGATAGTGGTTCGATTTTGAGAGATAAGCATCGTTCCCTGTAGTTTATTTTGGACGACCAACCAATAAGCTGTTTTGTGAATCTTCTTTGAATACATTCGATAATAATCCTGTCGGATTTTCTCATACTAGTGAAGATTAGGGGACAATATTCGGGACGGGGCCTGGCATGTACTTTGTACATGTAGAGAATGCTCTGCCTAAGCTGAAAGGATCTGAACAGAAGACCAAGACACTTTTTAGCCTTCGCCGATTGGAAGACAGCGTGTTCTGCGAAGTTGAAAGAGCAAGAATAAATTAAGCCGAGGTCTCTTACTAAAGGCTGGCTGTTGATTGGTGAACCGCCAATGCATAAAGAACCAGGAGGAACTTGGCATTTGTAAGTAAGAGAAATACACTTGTCCGCGGAGAATTTCATCGCCCAGTTTGAGCTCCATTCATCAAGAGCGGCTGAATCAGCAGATATTTTAGGGAAAGTAGCACTGAGGTTGACAGGCGAAAAATTGTGGACTATCTCAATGTCGTCCGCGAACAAAAACGGCGTGCCATTAAGTATTGTCGGAAACATATTATTCATATATAGGAGGAAAAGCAGGGGGCCCAAAACACCCTCATGAATAACACCGCTAGTAACAGGTTTAGGATTAGAGGTGTGCCCGTTAATTAAGACACCTTGTGAACGATGAGATAAGTAAGAGGAGAACCGAGAAAGAAGTGGATTGACAATCCCAAAATGACCGTAGCTTTGTTAAAAGGTTGGGGTGAGGTACACGATCAAATGCCTTGGATAGATCAAGATAAAGAAAACAACAAGAAATTTCCCGCCTTCAGCAGAGTCGGTGACGAGAATCAGAAAATCATACTGACAAGTCATGCAGGACCGTGAACGGAGGAATCCATGTTGGTTGTGATTAATAAGACTGAGGATTAATAAATAGCTAATAATATTATCTTTAACCGTTTTTTCCATTATTCTGGATAAGATGGGGGTATGGTTTATAGGAAGATAATTGGATACCCCATGTAAAGGTCCCTTTTTATGGATGGGAACGATTAACGAGCGCTTTCAGTTAACAGGTACGGTGCTACCATTAGGTGAAAGGGTGAAAAGGTTAAGCAACAACAGGGGGAGATCCGGTCCACCATTGACGAGTGCAATTGGTGGTAAGCCATCGGGGCCTAATCGAGGGGAGGGTTTGCTATTGGACAGCAGCTTAGAAATTCTCCTGGCATCAAAGGGTATCGTAGAAAGGACAGAGTCGGTAAGTGGTGAAGATGGGGGCGGGGCAATGACAGTAGCTTGAGCCATGGCTGAAGCAAAGAATGCATTGAAGGCTTTGGCTATACAAGGTGGGGAGGTGATATATGAGTTATTATCCAGAATCAGAAGTTGGAAGTCGGCCTTGAAATCAGCCTTCCGAGACTTATGCAACATAGAAAGAAGTCGCTACTTGTTCGGATGACTCGAAGTCTTAGCTTCTTGGTCACGAAGTCGCATATTATCTTGTCGTTGAATAAGTGTGGAGAGGCGGTTTAGACGAATAAAAAGTGAAAAGTCATTGGAATTATTTAGTTGTTTGAGAAGTTCATAATACTTCCCATGGAGTGGCTAAACAGGCGACCTCTTTTTAGGTACAGCCTGGGCAGTATTGGACAATTTTTCCAGACAATCGGAAAAGAAGGAGTAGAAAATATCCGCAGCATGCTGAGGGTCCTGAGTGAGGAAATAATCACCCCAGTCTTTCTGCCGAATAAGAGTGATTAGCAAGGCCCGATTTCTGCATAGGAATGTATTGTTGGAGAGGTGAGCTGGATTAGGTTGTCCACTAAAGGGAAGATGGCAGATAACCATTTTGTGGTCACTACCGGGGAAATTTCGTGTTACGGTCACGTCGATGAGAGGCATGTTATGAGTAAATACCAGATCTAGTATGCTCCCATTTCTGGTAGGTTCGACAACATGTTGTGTCCAGCCGCCAAGATGAACGCTAGTGATCAGGTCCATAAGATTGGGAGGAGCCGAGAGGGTGGGCCAACAGATGTGAGGGAGATTAAAGTCACCCGCAATAAGCTTGGTTCCAGAAGGAAGCAAAGAGAGGTATTCGAAAGACCTAATGAGAAGTGGAAACAGGGAACTGGAGGGATTTGGTGATCGATACAAGCAGCCAATGTGAAGAACAGTGCTTCGGAGATTGGTAGTGAACCAGAGAGAATCGGGAATAGAATCGAGTGTCGTATATAAAGGAGGGGTCGTGGTGTAGACTTCCTTGACGTAAGCTAGGCAACCACCACCACGCCTGTTTGGTCTGTCGGTCCTTAGAAGACAGTACCCTGCCAAAGATACTTGATCATTGGAAGTGCTTTCAGAAAGCCAGGATTCCGTTATCAAGATAATGTCGTAATTATTTGTGAGGACACGTTTTTTTAGGTGCGGGAGTTTGTCAAGAATAGAACGCTAGTTGAATAAGGCTAAAGATATACCATTTGTGGGAGGTGGTAAAGGCACATCAGGGGGTAGTGCAAATTGGAAGGAGGCAGACTATCGCGATTGGAAGGAGCGAAGATTAGGGTCAACGGGGAATATGTTGATGTTGGGGCTAGTGGAGGTTCGGATGGGGTGGCTTCCAGCCAAGCTGGATCAAACGTTGCAATGAGAGGGACTGCTGAGGGGTAGAGAAACTTGGCATCAACGGAGGGGGAAACATCGGAGCAAAGGGAAAAACCTGTGGAGTTTGGAGGGTCCACATCAGACAGGGGCGATTAGGGGCAGTCGAGAAATACCGGCCAGTCGGAATCGAGTATTGGCCGAAGGGGTGCAGAGGGCAGGGTTGAAAATGTGTGAGGAGTAGGAGTGTAGCCTGGTAGATTAAGCTGTACGTTGTGGGAGGGGTAACCCAAGTTGGGTAGAACACCAAATAGGGAGCAGTTAGAAGCGGGAGCAGTGGAGATAATTGTCAGGTGAGAAGTACGACGTGGGGCAGAGTGGACGGCGCGTGAAGGCCGTATTTCGGTATCGACGGGCAATGAGCACGGTGAATTTGTAGGGATCACCGAAGTATTGGAGCAGGGGGTATTTTCTAAGGATGGAACAAACACTCAGGTAATGGCAACGCCCGTTGGGCTGTCACATGACCGTTTGCTTCTGCTAATAACAGAGTCCGACGGGCTCCAGTATATATGCCAGCCATCAGGTGACTGCATCGCGGATTATGATATGCCGGGTTACTTCATGGGCGTGACAACGTTGGTGAAACGGTATCATTACTAGCTGCCAGCTTTTGCCGAAGCAATGGGTGATTGGCACAGGTAAACCATTGGGTTTCAGCCAAAAGTCGCACAATGAAGATGGGAACTGAATACATGTTAAGATCTAGGGTTCCGTAAACCGACAACGAAGTATAACGGTAAGTCCAAGTCAGGTGACTTCTGCCAGATAGGCGTTGTTCGAGCGGAGCTTTGAATTAGCTTTTGATTGCGGGATAAATATTTGTATGCAAATTAGAGTGTAATATGACACAGTCTGATGAGAGAGAGAGGAAATGTGAGTGAAGCACACGCAAGAGAGCACATATATATATATATATATTTGGGAGTTCGAAATGAGCGGGTAATTGGGTAGGGCAAGACACGGCTAATACCGCCAAAATTCTAACGACGTTGTGGAAAGGTAGTGATATCTTGGGAAGGAACCGAAATGTTGTAGTTCACGGACTTCCGGAACCGTTCATGAAAGTTGGAAAGCAGAACTGTAGAGCAATGAGATAACATCCGGTGAACTTGCTCCTAGCAGTGGAAGCCCTCTGGTATGTAGCCATGGAAAGCATCATGAGAGTGAGGCCGTGGAAAGGGGAGACTGTCTCTAAAAGACACAAACTCTTGTCGCCGGGACCCCTTCGAAGCCGCAGTTGGGCACATTAGGCGAATCTCAGAAGGAGAAATAAATGTGGTGCCCGATGATAAAGCAGCTGTTTTCAGTCAGGGAAGGGTGGAAACAGCCGAAGCCCTTGGTTATAACACGGCTTCCTTAAGGTCTCCGAGAATGAACGCAAGCAAGATGGAAGATCTAAGCACCAATGAGCCCATAGTCAGGGGGCAGAAAGCGTTGCTTAGTCCCGTTCCTAGAAAAATGGGCTGTCGCAAATCTGAGGGAGCAGAATTGGGGGACTCGGACTTTACCGAGACTCCAAGGACGGTGATGTGCAAAGTAACCTAGGGGGTTGGCAGGGTGCTAATCGACCGTTGCCCTGGTAACCCAACCACGACACGAAAAACGGTCCGGCCGCTTGGGTTCATGACCCGAGCATCTGCCGCCTCCTTCTAGGAAAAGCGTGAAATTAGAACGAAGCATTGTGATGCTCGTGGCCTATGCCAATGTTGCAAGTATGGGTAAGAAATGGCCAGACCTCAAAGCTAGGACACAGGGAGCTGTTACAGAAAAGTGGCTACGACCAGGCTAAAGCTAGAGTGGGCTGATCCCAAACGTCTGCTTGGGCTTTAGGGTGGATAGGCTACAATGTCGAGCCGGAGGCGGTATAATCGTCGTCCTAGCGAGAAGTATGACGGCTTTCAGAGCAGTCAACTTGGTGCGCCGAACGCACAAAATGTAGAGGTTGCATTAGCTACTGGCAGACTGAAAGCGTCGGTTGTTTGCACCTGTCGAAGCCCAGGAACGTAAGGTGGTGAGTAAGGCGATCTACCTGATTTCTTCACAAAGGCTGCCAATGCCAGAAGAAAGTTACTTATTATGGAAGATTTTAAAGCACTCGAAGTAGAATGAATCTCGGGAACCACTCTAGGTGGCACATTTGAGGCGAGAATACTCCATCTAATCCAGAGGAAGGCTCTTGTCGAACGCGGTAATCAAGTGACAAGATGGAGCTTTGGTCGGTCACCGTTAGTCCGTAACCCGGTAATGACCGGAGCCCTAAGTGACCCAGAACACTTAGAATTCGGGGAACTCATAGGGAAGAGTGATCATGACTTACTCCAGTTTAGGTTCAACCTTCAGGGAATAAGTTTGCCCAATAAATTAGGGAGGAACTTCCTAAAGACAGACAGGAATAGCTTGGTAGAACTGGGTCTCCGGATAGATTGTATTATGGTGAGCTACGACTCAAACGTAGAACATCAATGGAGTTGCATAAGGAGCACACTGTTGGAAAAGCAAGGGCTGTGGCGTCACTTAGAAGGGTCAGACGAAACGGATTGCTGCCGCGGTGGACGAGCAGAGTAAAAAAAGTCCTAAAGCATAAGCAAAGGGCGTTCAGAAACTGCAGGAGTACCAACCGCTATGGGGCCCTCCTACTGTTCAAAGCAACGAGAACCAGACTATCTCAGATACAGAAACAATGCAGGACTAACTGCCAGGAAGGTGTTGCTCGACACGCCAAAAGCAATCCGAATGCATAATACAACCACTTCCAACCTTAGGTGGCACTGAAGAAAGCCGTAAGTGGGATCAGGAGCTCACTGAGAGTGCTGGCAATAAGCAGGCAGAAAAAAACTTACCCTGTTGGAATCCTTTTATGAGGTATATAGACAGGACCGCGGTGCGCGGAGGCTACCTGCCACCAGGGGTAGTGAAGCCTCGGAAATGGAGGACGGAGAAATCTACGCAGGAGAGATGTTGAACAGCCTGAAGCAGGTGGACGTGTCTAAGGCAGCGGAGCCGGGCGACATCCACCCAGCGATACTGGAGCCCCTAGTGTCCATCCTGGCTGAGCCACTAGCTAAGCTGCTCAACACATCACTAGACAAGGGTGCACTAACTAAAGACTGCCTTATATCGATCATCACATCCGTTTATAAAGGTGGGGACAGGGGCACATGTACCAGCTACAGGCCGATTAAAGTGACGTCAGTGGTGCCTAAAACTCTCGAGAGAATACTACAAGACAAAAAAGTGGGGCATTTAGAAAGCACAAACTGGTAACTGACAACTAGCATGGGTTCTAGCGCAAGCTCTCTTGTCTCTCCAACCTAATAAGTCACTCAGATGAGATGACCAATCGAGTTGATCGAGGGGAACGGGTGGAAGTCTGCTATCTGGATTTCCAAAGGGCATTTGATTCGGTAAACCACAGACTGCTTGAATCAAAAGTGGAATCGTTTCCGCACATGGCCAAAATACAGAAGTAGATTGTACAAAGCCTAAAGGAGAACGTTTTCCGAGTGAAAGTGGAAGGCTGCTTGTCGGGCAATGGGAGACCGCATAGTGGCGTTCCGCAAGGTTTGGTTCTGGGACCCCTGTTTTTCTTGATATACATTGACGATCTTGCAGACGGGTTGGAAAACCCATACTTCACGTTCGCAGATGAGTTCAGGGTGGTGCGAGCGCCAGAAAATGCGGCGGTTTAGCGTGATCTAGACAGGGTATACCAGTGGTCAGTGGCTTGGGATCTTCCCCTCCGTCTGAGAAAATGCCAACATCTCGTGGTGGAGGAAGTACTACAACCCCCACGATACATGGGGCCACTAGACAATCGGGAGGCGCTAGTTCAGATCATAGAAGCCCGGGACCTGGTGGTGATGGTAAGTGCTGACCTTAAGCCAAGTCACCAGTGCCAGAAAGTAGTACAAAAAGTATGTAGAGCCTTGCACCAGTTGAGAAGGACGGTCAGCTCCAGGAAACCGAGGGTCTTATTACGATAGTCCAATGCTTTTGTGAGATCTCATCCAGAAAACTGCGTCCAAGCGTGGAGGCCATCTTTGGTGAGAGAGATCAAGGCCCTCGAGCAGCAACGACGGGGAATCACTCGATGGTTCGGAGAACACAGACGTTTGTGGTGCGAGCAGAGTTGGAGCAACTAGGGTTATCTTCTCCATAAAGAAGAAGAGGAGGTACCCTCATAGTGGCTTTTAAACAGCTAAAAGAATTTACTGAAGCACGAGGTCACAGAGGGGCCTTAGTTGAGCTGCGAGGGAAAGGCTGTCTGAGAAAGCGTGTACTGACAATTAAGAAAGAGAGAACTTTGACTGGCATCGTAAGTCATTCTTTCGCATTAAGGGTCGATAACGACTGGAATAGGCTGCCAGGGGATGTGATAAGCGCCAGCAGAGGGTCCAAGTTCAAAAGCAGGTTAAATAGGGGGTGGATGACTACGTTTGGAGAAATATGACCAGGAGTCAACCGCCGTTTCTTATAGACATCTGACTAGTCCCTCTCGCTTCAACCCTGAAGAAACCCTCATCTATTACGTAAAACCTCTAAATATACTGTCCTTATTACCAGAGAGGTCGACCGTGAGGTTTGTTTGACTAACGGCTGTGATCCGAAAAGTTGTTGAAGAGAAACGTAGTTGGAGATCTGAACTGAACCCTCCGTGGTTATAACCGGGTATTGAAGAAGGGTCGTCTCTTTCAATTGTCAAAGCAGCGGGGGATCCAAGAAGATGATCAGTGCAAGAATTTGGACAGTCAGGCATCCAGCTGTTAAGTCCTGGAGCGGAATTGGATCGAATCACGTATTACGAGGCAGTTCCTGAAGTGGTAACCCGAGAGCGAATGAATTCCTGGAGTTTCGTCTCCAAAGTGCTCACAGTACTGTAATTTTCCTGCCGTTTTATCTTCTAGTACTGCAGCTATTTGTGTAATATGATTCATCATGCAGCTTCAACGCTCAACTCACCACTGAAAACCATGGAAGCACTGTACAGCCGTTGGGACTCATCAGCAGTGCACGTCCATCGGGCCCCACGGGGACTCGAACCCGGGGCGAACGATAGTAAATCGAAAACCTTAACCACAAGGCTATCAACGGCGAGTTGAACATCTACACTACATGATATGGCACCCCTCCGTCACTGGCTTTGAAAGGTAACTACCTGCTTCCCAGTGCTTCCATGGTTTTCAATGGTGAGATAAGCGTTCAAGCTGCATGATGAATCGTATGACACAAATCTAATCTCCTACTACTCAATTGCATACTGTAGCTACTTTTCGAATACGCTTGTGGGCATACTCAGTGAGTCTCGTGAAGTGGTTTTCAGCTTGACTTATATTTTTAAGTAACAAACTAATTTACAAAACTGCAAACCATCTCTGGATCGTGCCGATGTACCACCGCAGTTTGTGCTTACATCAGCCAGCTCACATCTAAACTGAAAGTCGTCCGGCCTTGTCAAAAACGAGCGGTCAAGCTTGCATTTCCCGAGTGTTGAAAGCCACCCGTGTATCTTCTGCCCACCTTTTCTCCCTTTCATAACCTGAGGCCTCAACACATCTGATTGCAAAATGGCAATTAGTCTGTGGTTCTCTCATAATGAGGGGAAAACAGCCAACGCTATTAGTGGCTGAACTCACGGGTCACTCATAAAGAGTGCCTGGCATAGAAGTGAGAAGTACTTTCTACGGGGAAAGCTTACTCTACAGCTCCTCTAAATTAAAAAACACAGAACCAAGAGTACTTCTGGACGCGAATGCATCGGATTCATTCCGCATTCCCCTTAAGTAAAGAATGAATTCTCCGAGACAGCCACGACCAGACTTTGCGTATGGAATGCCAAAAAGAAACTGAAAGAGCATTTCAGCCAGGCCCCCAGTACTTCTGCTTTATCCTGCGAGATGTGACAAGCCTTCCGAAGGAACCAAACACGCGAAAACAACCTCACCCCTCTCCGTTTAAACCCCTTCGGGTTCTCCGTTCAGTCTTTGACCAGCTCGTTTACGCCAAACTCCGTTGCCCATGCACACTTTCCGAAGTTTATTCATGTGAAGTCCGCTATGTTCAAAATCTTCCTTGTCGATACGCTGACCAATTATCACCAGCTACTGTTTACGCTAAAGAACAGTATGGAAGCATCATCTCTCTAAAGCCAACCACTTGATACTTACTCGAAAGTTGCTGCTGACCTAACTGGGTTTCCGCCTGCATAGGTTGTTTTATTTTTAGCCCAGGTGAACGGTGGGCACGAGCTTCCCATGCGGCAGCCTCAAGCTTCACTCTCCAGACATATTAATACACGAGATGTAACATATCTATACCTTATACACAAAGAATATAAAACACCAAACCGTTGATTCTAGCCACTGACGACCGGAGCAAAACCAGACGATCTTCTACAGCCCACACACAAAAGAAGGCAGGTGCTCTGATAGCCGCGGTATCTAACACAGTCCTCTTAATACTATATGATTTCACATCTCAAGTTAGCAGTCGCCCCCGCTATCACTATTTATATCATTTTGCTTGTACAGGTGCACGACCTGCCATGGCCTCAATAACATTCCTCCGAAATTAGGGACTTCCACAAAGGGTGCAAAGCGAAATTACCCTATAACACGACCCTCGCCATCAAGCAGGTTTCCGCAATGCATTAGGCTCTCCGCCTCACCGTGACTTTATCGGCTTGCAGCCGTTTATATACCAACGGAACTATGGCCTATCACCGTCACCACACTCCCTTCTAGGTTCTGCTACCAATAATTGCCCTCAAGCTCCTGCCCACTGCATGAAGCATGTGCTGCCGAGCGCTAAAATGAAGCCCCAACCACTGCATACCAAGCTCACCATGTACTGCCTCCACTTTTTTATCGTAACCCACAGCTGGAACCACCTCCAGTTTTCTGATTTCCTCACTTATTCTGGGCCCTGATTAATCCCCCAAATTGTAACCATTGGATCTTTATTGATACGTTGTTCATTGCCACCAGCTGTAACAACCTCCAGATTGCCATATCTCCGGTCTCCTTTCAAACCATGCAGGTTACTTGGGTGGCCATCCGTCCACTAGGCTCTACTCTCGGATTACTGCGGGGACTAAGCGAATCGGACTGATCGGACTGGACTGCTTTCTACTTTGGAAGACCACGGTTCATGATGTGAATCATGCTGGCCAATGCTATGTGCAGCCTCTTACATTGCACGCCACTGCGAGTACAATAAGTTTACCTGGGGGACAAGCCACCATAAGGGTTTCACCGGACCACAAGGGCGGATTTCCGGCGTGAAAAGACAACAAACTGGCCCATAAATTACCTCCAGTATATCCTCCCATCGGCCGTCTTGATTCTCAAATCATGACCGAAATCCCACCACCGCCGTTGCATCTTCAGCAAACTTTCCCTATCTCTCCAACTAACGAAATCTTGGTCCAATTTTGCCTGATAATTAATCATCCGCCTCATGAGCAGGCCGTTGCGTCCGGTGAGGTCGCCCGTGCCCGGGACTTAGTTCGTGACCCGCCGTCAGTGGCAAACGTGATCTTTATGGAACAAAATGCGGGATACTAGCTGTTAGTCGAAACCTCTTTATATTCTTATGGTGTGTACAGAAAAGCCTGTCCCTACATTCAGTAATAAGCTTTTCCGCCTCGAGTCGCGTCCTCTGCAAATCACCTCCAAAGGACGTGCCTACCTGCTTTTCATCTCTTTATCTTTGCTTTGACACATTTGCTCCATCTTCGCTCTCTAGCTGACCGTCTTCTCAACGAGCTTCTTGTGGAGTTTCCAGCCAAGTTTCCAAACATCACTCGAGCTGCTTCAATAGCACACTACCTTCCCTGTGCAGTATTTCCAAGTATGCCCACTTTAAAATGTAACGTCGTTCTACCCGTATCGCAATGGAATTACCCAAAAAAGGACAAATAAATAAACTTATCTGGCCCAACGCGCCCTTTCCTTTAGATTTCCATACCATTGTCCACCAGCCTAAGGGTCTTTTCAGATGACATCAGCAAAATACCACGCAATACTCGGCTGATATGGCTGATTGATCATTTGACGTTGGCTTAACTCCCCACAGTGTCCGCATATTCATTGGTGGAAATCTCCCTCCTGTCTTTCCATATGGATCCTTGAGACAACCAGCCGATGAGTACATGTGTTACTTTCCACTGATCCTGGCTTTTCTCTGATCACTCACTCAAAAAATTCCTGATCATATTCTGTATGCCCCATACTTTAATAACGCTTAAACCGGTAGCTCTGAAATCGGCAAACTCTCCACAACACCCCGCTTCCGAAACTGAAACCGCTTTGTTCTTCTCGTGTTAACCGTTCTCATTTTAGTTAATTCAAACACTGTCTGGTGTTGTCGTACTGCCACGGAGATGTACAAATTTGGCCTTTGTAATATGTGAATATTCCATACTGCTGTGGTTACCTGTAATCCGTGATCATTTTCTGTACGTTTGCTTTGATCCCAGTCGAGAAATATACCAATAATATTATTATTATTATTGTTGTTAACAGAATCCAGTCTTCGGCTAACATGCCTACGATAATTCAAGATCTCGAGAGGTCAGCTTAGTGCAAGCAATGTGACAACAGATTATCCGACCTTTCGTGGGATGAGTGTACCTGATCGATGGTCCGCAGTAAAAGGGTTCCACTCGTGCATTACGTGCTTAAATATTTCCCACCTAGCCTCTAAGTGCAGATTTAGAGTGAAATGTCACCAGAAAGGATATAAGGGTAACCACCACTCGTTACGACATGTCCTTCGAAACGATAGGCCTATTCAGCCGGATGAACCAAGCATTATCTGTTCAACAAGACATGATGATTTCAAACCTGCAAGATTGGGCATGGGACCTGTTGGCATCAAGACATCCGAAGGATTGAGGATGGTCAGTGCATTTTTGGACACGGGGTCGGATAATTCGCTGATTACACGCGAGCTTATAGGAAGCTGTGAACCAGCCAGCGAGCCTGCCTCTCTCACTATGAGCAAAATTGCAAGCGGCCATGTTACCAATTCAACGGGGCCGACCCCGCAGTTAGCAATTTTAACTGACAGGGGACCGTAGACATTTTGGGAGCCTTCACAATGGACAGCGTACTGATGAGATCAGTCGGCTTTATTGGGCCAATATCCAAAAGATGATCTCATATCAAAGGTATAGCATCCTAAGAAAAGTCTAGTTTTCAAGTTGACACAATAATTAAGTGCTACTTACCAGGAGCTCATTGGGTGCTTGAACAGAGCGCAAGCAATCAAAGAGAACCATTTTCCTACGCAAATGATACTTGGCTGGACACTTCTCGGACTCCTGATGAACGAAGTTTAACAACTGGCTGCTAAGAGAAGTGTTTGTGTACAACACAATCGGCCTTTCGATATTGAACCCAACGGTCTATCCCAGGAAAGTGAAGTTCACGCAAAAGAAGATCGATTGTTGCTTAAAATAATGAATTCAAAGACAAAACGTTTTATTGGGCAACACCGCATTGCTATGATCAAGCGACCGCCGTCAAATCATCAATCTAGAAATGAGGGAATATCCCGAGGGGCTTGACATATCTCAAGAAAGGACCTTTTCGGGAAGCCCAGTTCAAAGTTGGAGACCAGCAGGTCACGCAAAGCAACCTGGAATTGGCCAACCTAGTGGCAGTGTGTGGTACCTGGGTGGAACTGCATGGCCGGCAGAGAAACAAAACACCCTTCGCCAAAGCTACAGCTTCTGGGCTAAAGTCAGTAGCCACAAATGAACTCAAAATGACTGAACTGTTATTACGTTCAAAGGTAGCAACGACGCTAAAAAACTGTACCACCATGGAAGCAAGCTTTGCATATTGGAAAGATCCCACAGTTGTGTTACATCACAAGAAATGAAGAAAACGAATATCGTGTTCAAAACATCATGGTTAATTCATCCGTAGCGGGAGACAAAAATAAAAATACTGATGATTCGAGCTCAAAACAACATACGGAGGATAAAACTGTTTGCAGATTGCCTCTCACCGTGTTATCCAGCTTTTTATTCTAATTCGTGCTCTACATCTATTAAGCTATACCCATTTTTCTTGTACAGGTGCACAGAGGTGAGAAGACAAAGTTCATCAAGATTCCATCTGGACAGTTCAAGTAAGGCTTATCAGCTGAAATCACACTGTGAAGTTAATCCAGCATTTGCAGAAAAAAGTCTGTCCAGAGTTCACACAACAGTGATTGTCGCACGTCTTGTACACAAAGTACTGGAACACTCTGGAGCGTTAGTGCTTGGTTAATTTCCTTGCTCATGTTTGTTTTATTGATCTTATTTTGACACCCATTTTTGGAAGTGATTTATAACCAGAGACTTACCTCCATTTCCTTCAAAAAATCTGGCTTCGTAACGTAGTGTGTGTTTCTTGACCTTCCAATTTCACGCTAAATGTCAGCGTCACCTGAATGTAGCATCCACGTTCAGCTTCTGCGTGCAATTTTGAAAACAAGACTAGTTTAACCAGTTACTGCAATAGTTCACAGCTTGAGATAAGTGTATTGAGCTCGTACAGCAAAATGTTCCACCCTGGATTGTTTACTTCCAGATTGTGCTTATATCTGTGTGCTTCAGTCTTCTGATGAACAAGCTAATCTCAGTATTTGCAGGGGGATTAGGAATTGATTTCTTATGGATTGTACAAGTGACAACTTCAACGGAAACCTGTTTTGCGCGCAGCTAATACAGGAAGTTAGTAACCGCAGGTACTGACGACAGGTTATAGGTGGGTATGGTGAAAATCATGACTCCATCCTGAACCTCAGACAGCGAGTTTAGCGGAAGGATTTTGGCCCGTGATGTAGACGACGTACATTGGAAACCCCTCAGAAGCTTCTACCGGCCTTGTGAATGTGACTACTTTTGACGTTGCTTTGCCAAGCTTGTTCGTGCACAACACTTTTGCCAGACTGTTTGCTTGTGTGGGACAACTGAACTTGAACTTGAACCTTTGTTGACCTTCATGCTTGGACCACGGAATTTTGAACACTTGGGTTTCACTGTGGAGTCTATCTGGCTGCATAACTGAGGTTTGTACATATTTTTACTTTCTGTGCTTTCAGATTTAGTACTGTGAAGACTATAAATCAATTTTATTCTGGTTTTGCTCTTCTTCTGAAATGGCTACGTTTCGCTCAGATTTTGGGAACCGACTTGTGCTTCTTGTCCAAACCAATCAGTTTTACAAGCAGTGTTATCCAATTGTTAGACAAAAGAGACAAGGTAGAACTCTGCCCGCTGGACATCTAGAGAGGATTCGGCTCACTTAACCACCGCTCGTAGGTGCCCAAGTTGAGTGCTGTTGGCCTCTGCGTGGATCAGCGAGCCTACCACGGGAATGACTCTCCTAGTCTGGGTGGAGGACAGCATCTCCCAGGGAGGGTATTGGCTGAGCCGTGTGCCTCTAAGTTCCGTCCTCAGACCTGGGTTGTCCATCCTGTTCACAAAAGAATTCATCATGGGCGCGAAAAACCCATGTTTCGCTGTTTCAAATGGCGCGGGTCTAGTTGGCTCCGCAGTGACAAGTTCCATGTAATGGGATCCAAGTACAGTGGATCGCCGTTCGGTGGTCTGGGACCCAACACCATAGGCCGTTAAGTGCATCCACTTAGTGGATTTCAAGGATCCTCAACCTACCAGGTACCTTGCAGCGGTCAACGAGCAAACTGAGATCACGGAAGTGGAAAAAGTAAATGATCTCCAGGCTTTCGTATAGGACAACTTCCGACCTGGCGCGCAGTGCTGCGCGGCCACTCAGAAAGCCCCCAGGAAAAGTCATTCGCTTAAAGGAACCGTTGCCCTTGGAAAACCCTGGGTTCTGTTGCAGTGTTACAATGCTCTTGATCCGCAGCACCTGGAGTGGTGTCTAGGCTTGGCGGCCCTTCTACATTGAGGATATTAGGCCTCTTGAATAGATTCAACGAGGCTTCACAAGGTGATTCGCTAGCCTGAGGGGCCCTGCCCGCAAGCTGACTCGATGCATTGAACTTTTATCAGCCAGAGCCCAAGAGGACCGAAGACGACCCAATAGAGGCTTTCGGGATTCTTGAGGGGCATGGTGCTCTTCAGGACTTGACTATGGTGCTGCTGACCCTAAGCGATCGTGCGGCCACCAGAGGCCTTCTTTGAGGCTGACGACGGAGAGAGTTTTAAGTGTCCTGAGGGGAAGTTCCTTTTCCTTTACAGTTGCTAACGACTGAAAACGGCTCTCGATGGAAATAATAACCGTCTTAACTGTTGTGCAGTTTGGGCATCTGCTGGATCCCTGCTGGGCCAGTGTACTTTCTGAGACCAGCGAACAGGTAACCGCCCTACCTAATGTCCTTTTTCACCTCGGTCCCCATCAACACTGTTGTCGTCGTAGTTCTTCAGTCAACCCTCGACCTTTTTTCTTTCTCGTCTCTTCACCCACGAATTTCAATAACTTTTCCGTTTCCAGTTGCCTACTGCACTTTTGCCAGTGCTATTCCATCTATTTCACCACCTGTAAGTTTCCACCTCCACTATTTCGGTCACTGAGGCGGATGAATCGCCAGCTGCAGCTTGCCAAGGGACAGTGATCCTGTGAGGCTCCTCAGACTGGGGCACGGCGGCCGACGATCTCCTCTTCCGTTTATCCATACCCAATCCTTGAGGATGACTCGATTTCTTCCATCTGACACAGCTTCGTGTGATCCGATGAGCTAACGATTCTGGAACCTGGACAAAGTTGGCGCTCCGCCGTCTACGTCCCCTGACAATATTTGACTTGACTGACGAAAGCCCCAAGCTGCGCGACCTGACCAGACCTGTTGTTCCTCCATAAAGAGTCTGTGACGCTTGATCTGTCCGGAAATTTCTCTTTCAGAATAGAAAATAAATATAAGTTCCGGGATCCGTTGGGCCCAAGTCTCCAACCTATGTATAAATTCCACTACTGCCTCCTGAGATTGTTTGCCACTTAGCTCCCGTTGCGCAGTTATCAAGCTTTGTTTTTACAGACGTTATGAAGTAGGTGGGGGCTCAAGAGAGGGAGAAGCTGATCAGAGTCTTGGTTGCCGTATTCAACTGGACAAACGAGAAGAATTTACCCCTATATGCAAAGAAAACTCACTTGCAGTCAAGGACAAAAATAAATTTCCTGGTAGATCTACTTGAACATGCCAATTAAAGAACTACGGAAGTGAGAAAAATTCTAAGCAGTCTGCCCTCTCAAATTAACTCCGCCGATCTGATTATTGGTCAACTGATGCCTATTGCGTTCTTGCTTGATCCAGCAGCACGCCATACCCCAACCAACATACTATTGGCCACGAGGTTTGTGGAAACAGTTGCCTCGGAAATCTTCAGACGATTGAAAAAAGGCAAACAATGCAAACGTGTTCAACATTCCACACGTAATACTTCTTCCAGCTGCTAAAAATATCGTCCTAAATGCCTGCAAACTTGGCTAACAACCAAGCCACCGCAATGGACTCCGCGAAAATTCCCTGGGAACCACCTGTCCACTTCTGTTCCAGTTTACAACTAAAGTTGATTCCAAGATCTTTATTAGTGGGCAATCTTTAGTAGTATCCCAAACCGGCTTCAAGTGCTCCCGGATATTTCCTGACAAGACCCCACTGCAAAAAGAAGTGCACAAGAGTCATTCCCAGAACAATAACCCCGGTGTAAATGCAACCAGCAATCCACCCCGAAACTCCGGTGCACCTCTCACTGGCCACCACCCTATGTTGCCATCTGTTGCAGGTCACAATGCCACCGTAGATTCAGACAGTACCCCAATTTCCCCGCCCACTGAGCCACCTGGCAAAAGCCTCAATATTCAGAACAGCCTAAGCAAATCCCCAGAACTGGAACAAGCGCCCCAGCATCCGCAAAATTGACGAAGGTTCCCCCGACCCATCCACTTATGGGCTCATGTTCTCCACAAGTCTAGATGACCCCATTCCTCCTACTAGCTCCATGTCTGGTTATTCAGTCATACCCAAAAATCACTCCACCATCAACCCGCCTCCGTCTGCTCCCATGCATCCTGATACCTCGGGCACTTTTGGTAAAGCAACCAGGCCCCTAAGCCCATGCGCTGGACTCACTCATTTGCCACCAGAATGTATCTGGTTACCAACTAGGCCACCACCACTGATTAACCAGCCAGTACAGATTGAACCGTAGAAGTTAACACTTCGTCGCCGAAAAAACAAGCACATGAAAACTATGAGGAAATAGCTCAGTCGAGACAAACTTCATCGGCCTCTCCTGCGGCTGTGAATCCCACTTTTCCATTTCGGCTAAATTCACTTTCATTTTTCACCCCAATTTTACCCACCCTATCTCCCTCCAATCACCGCTGGTTTACATTTCTATCAGCCACACCAATCACTCTATAGCTCAACAGTTACCCAGTCACTCCCTGGGAATCATCTCCTTGAGTCGCCGAAATTCCCACTCCTACAAGACTCATCCACATCTAATGGTCTAGTACTGCCATCCATCCGTGGTACTTTTCGTCCTGCCGGCCCCCTCCGAGAATATTCTCCGCATTCCAACTACTCTCTCAACGGCATCTCCCCGTCCCTCCTTCTTCATATTACCTTTTCCAGGCTTCAACTCATCAAATCCGTGGAACAACTGAGGTCCGCCTCCATCCTTGGCCTATTCTTCACTGAAATTACCACCTTCATTACCACCACCAAACCTCCGATCATATCCACCAATTACGCCAACACCAAGGCTTGCATTGTCTATTTCAGTCGTACTTGTCAACGCCCGTTCATTACCGAGCAGAACTGAAGCCATCCGCAGCATTTCCCAGACCTCCGACTTTGATATTATCACCGTAACGGAAACTTGGCTAAAGGATTCCGCCCCTTCAGATTCAGTCTTTCTAGTTAATTACCAGACGTTTTGAAGGAATGGGCCTCGTTGTGGTGAGGCTGTTTAATTTATGTCAAAGTCACTCTGCTAGCCATTCCAACCTCACACACAACTCTGGACGCCACTCAGGATTCTCTGTGGCTAAAGATTTCCTTACCTAACTCCTATCTTCATATTGGTTGCATCTATCGGCTACCTGATCCCAACGCTATGGACCTCACTGAGATTACTGACGCATCCAACTATCATCCATTGCTGCCCAGTCCCTCTAAACTCATCGCTGGGGACTTCAATGCACCGAGCATTTGTTGGAATACCCTATCTGCCCCGAACAATTTATTAGATTTCATGTTATGCATCCGAGAAGGCCGCTGGATCCAACAAGTAACAGTCCCAACCAGATGTAACAACATCCTTGATCTGTTGCTCACTATTGGTTTATCCGATGTTTCAGCCAGTACGGTCGACCTCTTCCCAGGAAGTGACCACCGAATGGTGTCCCGCATCTTAGTGGTTCCGTAAGCTCTTGATAAGTCCCACCCACCCAATCATGTCTCTTCAAAAGTCAACTGGAACAATCTTATCTGCAAGCTTCGATCGTTAGGCTGGGGCGACTTCTCCCTGAAAATCAACCCTCAGCTGGCTACTGATTCACTATATTCTAACCTACTAAACTTGCTGTCCGCAATCGCTACAACTCCTATCATATCAAACCGAGTCCGTAGTTTAGTCCTGACCCGAATGCAAAAAGAATATCTCAAGCACCAGATGGTATTTCAAACCAAAAGCGACTTATCGTCAATAATAATAGTAATAATGGTTTATTTCGGGGACACTCAAAGCATGCTTGATTGCCTGATCATATGGTACAAGTGAGGTCGTAAAAAGGTCCCTTGGATATTCATTTGGGTAAATGCAACAAAACAGTGGTCCCATGAATGAATGCCCGGCACATTTGAGTTTGAAGTTCAGATGGAGGCACCCCCCAGTGGTGAGTGAGATGGGCTCCGCGGACGAGATACGTGATGAAGTAAAGCGGAAATGAAGTAAAATCTCGCAGTATTTCGGGTAGCTTCGATGTAAGTTCGCAAGGGAGGGTATACTGACACAAAACCTCCGAAAAAGCATCCAGGAAAAATTGAAGAATTTTTGGTGATGATGGACATTCTCTTGAACCAATAGCCCAAATGACCCGGAAAATGGCAGACATATGATACCAAAGGATTTGCCGCGTCCTCTGAGGAGGGGCATTTGGTAAATGATACAGAGTCCGTTTAAATACTGAATTACTACTTACTACTCTTCAAGGGGTTGTTGAGGACGTCCTCATTAAGACGCGTATGTGGATGCCCGAGCCCGGAAAGTTTAGTGGAACCGAGTGACGAAAGTTGACAGGTGAGCAAAACACGTTTCAAATAAGGGGTTCGCTTCAGGTTAAATAATGAACGCAAGTTGACAATATGGTGGATAGAGGAGTTGATATACGGTGATCTTACGAGTTTTTATGGGGGTGGTGCATAACTGACAGTGTCAAAGTACGTAGGCGATAGCTTAATGGGGTATGCTGGTAAGAGTTTGGCATGGGGCATTTGGGAGACAACCGGAAGGTCAGTGACCTGGCATACGTGTAGTTCATTTCCAGCAAAGGTTCAGAGAAAAGGCATTCGCAGTATTCTTTGGCGTAGATGCCCAATCGTGAAGGACTGATGGACAAATGGCAATAGGTACCAGGTGGGTGAAAAGCCATTGCTTTATCGAAGGCTACTCCAAGACTGAGAGATGAGGAATACAAATTTATAAAGAAGTGGGAGTTAAAGTGGTATATAAGTTTGATATCTGATAGAATCAACTGGAAGTAGCTCATCGCTGGAGCCTTCAACAAGCGCAGATAATTGTGTGACTGGGTACATTGAGGAAAGTCTAACCTGAGGCTTGGAAAGAGGAGTCAAACAGACTAACGGCAGCCTAAATTATGGGTAGTTGATTTTCAGCTAAAGAAGTAGAAAAGGCACTCTATGGATTGTGTTGTAGGTTGCCGACCATGATATCTTAGTGGAACAGCAGCAGTGATCGGTAAATGAGAGAAAAGTGACACTACTGTGGATTTGTCTGTGTTCGTTAGTGAAAAGCATGAAAACATCTGAAATTGGTCACAATGTGGATGCGGGAGGTTGACATATAGTGGACTGATACAGTCGTATGAAGCAGGCCATATGAACAGCTCTCAGGAAGTGCAGGTGATTGCATGGCTGGATATGCTGAAGTCTGACTGGGGAAGCTGAGGAGGCAGTCGAACTGTTTATGTCCTTGATTGTGGATACTTCATTGCCAAGGCAACTGTCGTGAAATGCAGATGGTTAAATGAGAGGGAGTGCAACGGGAGGATACAATGGAACATAAGGCTGGCCTTCACGCATATGAAGCGCTGGAAGGAGGACCTTTTCGTTTTTTGTAGAATCGTTGTCAGGTGAGAAACGAATCTTCAAATGATGGTTTCGTTTAGATCAATGTAGTAGTGATGTACAAGATACTAAGTGGATGAATGGTCTCCTCGAAAGTATATCAGTAATTGTGATGTTCATAACAAAGATCTGAACAGTAAAACCGTTTCGTGTTTCGGGTTACAGAATCCGCTAACTAGACATAATAGAATGAGGGTGAACATGGGATCAGCCCAGGTAGGTAGAAGGCGAGTCGATGGATATGTCAGTGGTAGCAAGATGCAGGGTACCTTCCTGAGCCGAGCTAGTATATGTACATATGTTGATTTGGAACTCGATCGGGTGTATGGTAAACGTTGTTCAGGAACGTTGACGGTGGCAAAAGACGGCAGCAGATCGATGCAGGAGACGTTGTTCTTCAATTCGCAACAGGTCCTAGTGAGTGAGGCTGGCCGTGCCCTGGACACCTAACCTGAAAACCAATTCTGGTGACAGGAGGTGCGATTCGCCAGCCTAGATGTGCCCGCACATAGTTGCAGTCGGTCTGCACGCCCGATGCATGCCGGCCAAGGCCGCGGACCAGACCGCGTTCCGCACCGTTGGAATTCACATGAGTTTTTTTGATGAGGCCAAACGGCCGAAGTGTCAGGTAGTCCGCGATCAAACGAACAATCATCAGAGGATCCCGGAAGGAAACCAAGGAAGCATCGGTCTAGTGGCATACGAATAGCCAAAGGTAAGGTAGATGCATAGGCAGGTTAGTGACCGGTGTGATCTCGAGAGAAAGGTACGCACGAATGAAGGACTGGAAATAGGGAAAAAGTAGAGGAGCCCAGTATGAGATGCTCCCAGCTGTGGATAAATGGGAATCAACACAAAGAGGCAACATTTATAGACGATGACTCCCTAAGACTAGCTTTTCGATTGCAGAAGGCAGAAAAACTAAGAATCTCCACTGAATTTCACCTGCCAAAGACCGCCGGTGTTTGCGCGATTCAAAAGTTTAGATTCTTCTCATAGGATTGGTCATCGGGTATGTCTAACGTTAGTAGCTGTGAGGTTTGGGTAACCATGAGGAATTTTTCCAACGCAATTCTAAACCGACGGCTTGAAGTAGAACTGCAAATTTTTGACGGTGACTTATTCCACGGTTTAGAGTACACTGGGATGGAAACGTGTGAACGTAAGCCAGTATTGGTAATAGGGGTTTAAAGGATAAGAATTCTAGAACCTTGTGGGTAGCCAGAAGCGGGCACAAAGTACAATGGATTAGAAGTATATGTCCGGTTACGAAGGATGTCATACAAAAGTATAAGGTTCACTTTCCTACAGCGAAGCCATAAAGAGTCTAGGTTAAAAAATAAGCAGCGTTCTTTATAAGTAGGGGATGAGCTCCATCCAATAGGTCGCTCAGTAAAACTACGTTGAACTGATTTGATACCGATTTTGTCTAATTTACGCATATCAGAAAAGATCAGTGGGCAGTATTCTAATGAGGGCCTGACTTGGGGTGTATAAAGGGAGAGAAGGCAGTCTCGAAGTCGGAAGGAAGGATACATTAGCCCCAGGCACTTTCTGGTCTTAGCAGGAATAGCTTAATCCAAGGTCTCGAACGACTTGCTTGCTAGCAGTGACTGAACCACAAGCGGCTAAGGATCCTGGAGGTAGCTTGCATTTATATGTAAGAACCCCACATTTGTCAGCGGAAAAATTCATCTGCCAAGTTGAGCACCATCTATGAGGTGCAGTTATGTCTTTAGAGATGTCTGAGATTGCAGAGGCAATGCATTCAGGCTTGAATGAGTAGACAATTCTAATGTCATCGGCAAAAAGAAATGGAGTGCCATGGCTCACTGAGAGAAATATGTCGTTTATATACATGAGGAACAACAGGGGGCCAAGAACGCTACCCTGTATAACACCGCTTTTAACTGGTTAAGGCCTGGAACAGTGTCCATTTATTTAGACAACCTGAGAGCAATCAGACGCATAACTGATCAAAGATAGTAAAGGGCCAGTAGTGCCAGAGGATCGGACTTTGGCCAGAAGATATTGCGCGCGGTTAAATGCCTTTTAAATATCGAAGTAAAGTACTATAGGGGCCATTCCATTGCCTGCCGTTTCGGTATTCAGATTCAAAAAATCGAGTTGGCAGGTTGCGCAAGATCTTGACCGAAGAAAACCGTGTTGTCGAGGATTAATGATGTCCAAGTGAAAGAGGTGATTCACGAAGTGTTCTTTTAAGATTTTTCCCATTAGATGAGAGAGAACTGGTGTACGGTTGATGGGAAGGTAGTTTGTTACCTCATGCAATGGGCCTTTCTTGTGATGCTGAACTATGACTGAGTATTTCCAGTTTGTGGGCAGAAGAACGGAGTTCATTGATAGGGTGAATATATTCATTAGTAGGTAAGGTAAGCCAGGTCTGAGTTAATCTATTAATGCGGGCGGTAGTCCCTCAGGCCCTGGGTAAGATAACGGCTTGAAAGTGGCCAATAATAGGGAGATAATAAGGCGTCAAGTTCCACTGTGGACAGAGTTGAAGCGTTAACTGAGGGAAGGGGCTAAGGGTCAATGTTATTAATAGGGGCCATAGTTGAGACGAAGAATGACTTGAAAGCCTCTGCAATAGAAAAGGGAATAGAGGAGGATGCATCTTCCATTGAAACGGTGCGCGGGATATCTCCATGATTATCAGAGGTTCTGGCCCTGTCCAACAATGACAGTCGAAGAGATCTACTTGGGTGTCGCAGCTCCAGTGTCTCTCAGTAACAATCAGAAGCAAGACAGACGATATGCTCGAAAAGCAAGAAGTATCTGCCTCGCAATTCCATGATACTTCCTCAAGGTCTGCTCGCCTACTGAAGAACGAAAATCAGCGCAAGCCGGCAGGTATCCCATCTTTAGTTTTATCAAGCAACTACCAGATCACCTCACCTGTAAAGATAGCCGAGGCGCTTACTTCCTACTTTACTGCATCCATGAATACGGACCCACTTACTTAAAGCCCGTGCACAGAACCTGTCACCGAACACTCACTGTCTGATTTAGAATTCAGTCTAAAATAGATGACCAACCAGCTTACCCGTGTCCGAAAGTCCTCACACGTTGGACGTGATGGTGTTCCACTGACACCTCTACGTCTTGACTTGGGCAGTGTGTCGACGTACCTGACCAATAACGGCAACTTCGGTGAAGCCCGGAAAAATAAAAAATAAAAGAACATAGTGAAAACTGGTAAACTTTTCAATCCAGGCCCCTCCACCTTCCGTCATGTTTCTTAAAAAGCCTCCTCGTCGATGTCCCAGCATCCAAGCCACGCTTAGATTTACAACTCTGCATGACAGTAACTACAGCCTCCTGTCAACTAAGATCCCCACAGCAGCCTGGACTTTAGACCCACTGACATATTGAAGCAACAGATGACCAACAGCTGCCTCATTTAAGTCCACCATAAATGAACAGGGAGAACAGTCCATATTTTCCATTCTCCACTAACTATCTCTCCCTAATTTCATGATAAATAAAATATTCATGCAACCACCACGTCATGAGTTTTCCCTGCTCACATTCAAGTTCAATCTCAGTATGCCAGCGCTACCGGGTAGGAGCACAGACGAGCTTGCGTCAGCGTTTCTCTGCGTGGTACCAATTTTCTTCAATGCGCTACCACCGATGTCCTAGTAGTTCCTTCTGCAACCTTACTTATTTGTTCCTCAAAACTTCTAATTGCGTGCAAACAATTTATCCTTTGAAATGCAGACTAAGCAGCCCACCTGGTTTAGGCTACCTTGCTAGCCTTGAGTAGAACTGATCAACCCCTTACAACCCTAAGTTACTTAAACTCTTGAAGTAAAACGCAGATCAGGACAGGAAATGTGCCACTTACGATTCACACAAACCCAACCAGTTTATTTTAGTTGTCGCCATTTATTATCATAATCCACAGCTGGAACCACATCCACATTGCAAACACCATTTATTTTCGGTCTGTCATCGCCCACTCTCCCGGGCTCCTCTTTTGATGGCCAAGGTCCACACTTTGACCTGCACCAACAGAGACCTAAATGGAATCTTTCATACTATTTGGGGTTGTAATCGAGCCACACGACCTAAAACACCCCCAAATGTTTACCAGTTGGTTGATAGGCGTCTTCTAACGCAACACCCCTCCTTCTGGTGTCACTGTTGGAGTCTTCACAAACAGCAGTTCACAAGCAACCCACTACTTATCGATCGACACGTCCTTTACCCCGCCAGATGAATCATACCCACCGGATGACGCACATCACCTTGGTCTTATGTAAAAACAACCCGATAACAGAGCCAGAATACGCAACACAGGAATTTGTTGCCCATTCAATTTCGGTTCGCAATCCGAAAGCAAGTCCACTTATCCTCCTTACCCAATGGTTCCCAATAATGGGGCCGAATATCACTGAGAATCAATAAGTCGATATATTTTTGTCAGCTAAACAGAACAATTAGCAGCGAGCCTTTGCAAAGGTTTTCCACTCTGGTATCTGTCGCAAGATTTCATTTTTTTAATGGTATCCGGCTTGAAATTGATTCTTCATTAATCCGAAGCCTTCAGGTTGTGCTCTCTTTTTTCTGAATGACACGGGTCATTGATCCTGAACCTGAACTCACTTTTATATGGATTGCAGTTACCTCAACTGCCATCGACGACTCCGGGTACACTTCCACGCAGATTCTTTCATGTCTCCCTGTTTTATGACGTGTTTCGTCTATTGAACCTGGGCGTATCCGCCATTTTGGGCCCACATCGTCTTCACGGAGAGCCGTTCTCTCCATATTCGTCAAAGTTCACGAGTGAAATCCCATTAATTTCGTTCATTTCTCCAAGTTCATAACTTATTCCGTTCATGGAACCCTAATAGGCCTTCGTTATCCACGGGTTGCTTCATTTTGGTTTATAACGCATCCTCAGCACTCTATATTTACAGCCTATTTTCTACCTCCACGGGCCACCACTAATCGGCTCGAGTTCGAAACCAGACTCTATTTGCCGAACAAACCATTATTGCTCCGATCCATTCAAACCATTTCTAGCTATATTGTCTTGTCTCTGACGTTGTTGACTTCCGTTCTTAAAATTCGTGTAAAGTTACTCGCTTTGAGGAAAGTTGCACACCATGGTCATGCACTAGTGCGTGGGTCTCGACCACGGTCGACAAAATTACCATTATTATTATTATTGTTATTATTATTATTATTGTTATTATTATTATTATTATCAAGGCCCATTTACTGTAGAGGTAGTAAAATGTTTGAAGACCCTGGAATTTCGTTCGCTCCTAATCTTAAATGGTCGGATCAGTATGTAGCACCTAGACAGAAGGCATCCGGCGTGCTCTTCGGGTTGAGATCTGCTTTGCGGTGCCGACAACCAGAGGTTAAGATACCGGGTCAAATGGCTATAGTCAGACCCTCGGTAGTAAAGTGCGTGCAGGCTTGGTCACTCTTCTGCAAAGTGGGCGCCGCCTGTAAGGAGAAGGTACAACGTCGTACAACGCGCACAGTCGTGGGTCAGAGGGGTAAGAAGTACGAACAAGAATTTCAGGACCTCGGACTTTTCTTTTTGGAAAGGAGGAGACTACGAAGGGATCTAGTAGAGACGTTAAAGGTATTAAAAGGCTTTTCCGGGATTAGACCGAAGAGTCTATTTCAGATGGCGCCAGACTCCTAAACAAGGGGTCATGGGAAGAATCTGGCGAAAGTTCGACCTAGTTTGGTAGCTAGATCTCACATCTTTAGCAATAGGGTGGTAACTACTGGAACAAGTTGCCTCAAGAGGTAATAAGATTGGGGACCGTCGAGACATTTAGGGGGGCCCCAGATCTTAAGGGGAACTAAATTATTTCTGACAGTGAGCTTTGAGGATGTCACTAGACGGGCAGATGTGAACACTAGGGTCAGTTTGATGTGTTTCATCATTGAACGTCTTCATTTTTTGCATATTGACCCAGTGAACGCTCACAATGCATAATGTCTCCCGCAGTTGATATGCAATGAGGTTTAACGTTTGCCTCCTATTTTTAGCAGGACTCGACGAAATACACTGTGCAATGGTGGAACCCTAATTGGTGTGCATACTGCCGAGGGGATTCTGGGTGCTCGATTGGTCGTGGCCATTACCTTTCATGCGAAAACTGAGCTAAACTAAATGGAAACCTAAAATGATCCCAAAAGAACCATAAAGCGAAAGGTGGATGTGTTTTACTCGCCGATTTGCCTCTATATATATACGGTATAAATGCCACATGAAACAGAGGTGTCAGTAGGCCCTGGCAGCAGAAGCCGACAAAAATGTCAACTACAATGCTGGACTTCCGAAAACTGTTCGATTCAAAGCAGTCCGAGAGGCCGCCTAAAGTCAACCTCCTGAATTACGAAGACAACTAGAAGTTTGATACTAGGTAATAAGGTTCCTCGAATATGCTTCCCTCTACTTACAACACATCACCACGTAAAACTCAAAATCACCCAGGGTATCATCTCATCCAGCCAAACAAATCATTTTCATTGGAGTTTTCAATACTACTTCACCTTCCACTCAATTGCCGACCGATTATTTTGCTTCCTCCCTCCCTTTTCTTTCTACTTTAAACCGACGTTTAGACATTTCTCTTTCAATTTCACCATCTCAGCTTTCTTCCAGCAAATGCAAAAAGGGAACTAGAGAATCTCATTTTTCATTCAGGTGAGTGCCATCACTGTGGCGTTGAAAAGGAACAAACGATAATTAGGACCAGAGTAAACTCTCATCAAACCATCTGTCTCGATATCTGCTATAAAACCACGCTGGTAAAACACCCGCAGACAGGCATTCTTTTCTTGCACAGATAAATAGTGAAGCGCACGGTATTTCGTCGTTTAATTTTTCCATCGAAAGCACAAACAGTTTCCAACTGAGCAAGCTGAAATCGAACTACACCATACTCTAAATTGCAGCTCAGGGGGCATCTCCCTAACCCTACCGGTGCAAGTCTTTGGCTCGCGGCTTAGCTCTTCCAAGAATCCTGCACGTGCACTACCCTGTATATGAGTATGGCTTGGTTTGAAAATCCCAGTGCCCTTGCTTCCAAGTCGAGATCTTGAAAAGTTTTGTGAACTAACCCAGTGTAATTTACATGAATGATGGTAACAAAATTGAAATCGGTGCTTCTTATTCGGAGAATATTTTCATTCTCTCCGTAGTGCTGCCAAGTATCATTCAGCGATTTATGAAGGGGGCTTTTCTCGCTTGGAACTTTTGTGCATTTGCTTTAAGTGTTTAACCTCGCAAGTGTCAAAATTTTGCTTTTGGTTAAAGATTTCTTGAGCTATTTTTTCCTATTTATGTGTTCTTCAGCACGCGACGTGCTTCTGACCGGCTTCTCGAATCGAAGAGCAAAAACGTGTAGTGAGCGGTATGGAGTGCAGGGTTTGCAAGGGGTGGGCTCAAACAAGTTGTTCAGGAATAACAAAGGAACGTTTATCTTCCAAAACAAGGCCCATGGGACGAGCGGGTTTGTGCCCCCCTTGACGGAGGCGGCCGGTCTAAACTTCGAACTGCAGGCTGAGGTCAGAACCGAGGTACACCAGGTAGTACCACAGGCATGAACCACAAAACACTGCAATCAAGTGGCAGGAGGTCGTTTGCAGTAGTAGCAGGCCATCTGATTAGAAGGCCATTGCATCATTTAGCTGAGTTCCAAGAGTTTGCAGGGCGATCGTCGCCTCAACAGCAATAAAATCTGAGGTTAGCGCCAGACTTACAAATCAGCTCCTATAAGAATTCTTTGTAATATCGTGTCGAAATCCTCCAACGATAGCCTCGTTCACCGAGTGGCCAACGGGGTTCAACCTAGGAGCATTAAACGCCTTTTACTTCTTACCTCCTCCGTACTTTGCTCAGCACCACTGGTCGATGTACGCAGGGAAGCCAGTAATAATATAGTGCTCTTCAGCCAAAATTTTGTCCTTAGAGGAACATTTACGAACCATGGAGGATGCATTGACCATGCTGTTGCCACTCGCATATATAGTCGGTCCCTCAAAATATCCGAACACTGAAAGTCTGCTATCGGCTAGCTACTTTTTGGAATCATTTGTTACCTAAGCCCATAGGAGGATAAAAATTTACAAAAATGCCGCGGTCTTTATTGTTCCAGATCGTTTGCCCCTTTCCTCGGTCAAACTGTCCATGCTCATGGCATGTGGTATGTTGCACCGCGAGTGCTCCTGCAAAAGGCTCATGAAACAGTCTCATCGAAATGTGTGCCCTCTACTGTTCTAATTCCTGGAAGAGAGCGCTGCCGTGGAATTCGTTAGAAAGAGTCCATCGCAAAGTTTAACTCATTCGAAAATATAAAAATTAATTCCGACAAAACCTCGCTCCAGAGGGAGTCCTTTGATCAATTGTCGGTAACCAGGTACTCCCAACACCCACGGATCCAGTGCCACCCAGTCCCCCTGAACAATTTCACTCCCTTCAATAACTCGCCACTACTCTAGCTGACCAGTGCATAAGCGCAAAATGTGGACCTGGATTCTTCCCGTTCGCCTCCAACACCACAAAGTCCCTCTAAAAGGCTCCATGTTGCACCCTAGTCTCCACCACTGCCTACCCATAGCCGAGTAACATAGCCCTTCCTCTCAGCAAGCAGCCACTCAAGCGCAGTTCCATCCGCCAAATGAGCCAACAAAATCGCCAGATTTCAACGCGCTACCCCGCACCAAAAAGCCACCTGCAACGTTGTCTCCAAGTGCTTTGGTCACAAAGTCACCTCCGTCACCTGTTGCTCTTAACAGCAAAGACCCTTCCTGCACTAAGATCATCATGCCCCCATCTCCAATCAACAGTCGACCTATGACCTCTCGAGCTCCAGCTAACCGGCCCATTACCCATCAGCGTCCTTCCTCAAGGTCGTACCTACGAAACCGCATGGCTCACAGTGGCGTTGGCCCATTAGCGCATCTGTTTGGTCCCACGGAGATCCGCGTGCCCAACTACTACATACCACATCCATCAACTCAGAGGCCGCCGCCAACACGCCTGCAGAAGCAGTACCACATAATGAACTTTCCACTAAGTTTACCGCCTCTATCGCTAGCTCTACCAAACCCGAATCGCGCAGGACGGGTTACCAGCATGGATGTAAGCCGGTACCAAAATATGTGGCCAGCACCTGACCCATTACTGTCCCGTGGTATGCCCCATTTTACCCCTTGGCAACATCAATATCCTCTGCTCCTCATCACCCAATATTGCCGTATTCTACTTCGACCCCACTGCACACTATGCCAAATGACCTCATATACCAAAGCCTCTTACATCAGCAGTCCCTTCGCTACTACTCCACCCCCTCACACTCATTCCGTGGAGCCCTGTGAGAAGCCTGCCGCTTCCAGAAACTCTACCGATGGAGTTATTCCCGTCTCACTCCAATCCTATTTACCCTGCCATTGGGTACCCGCCTCACTAGGCCGCTATCATAACCATGGTTGCACCTCCACTTCTGCCCCCACCCCCATACTGACCCCCTAGCTTCCCTGTTAACTCTCCCCCGATTTGTACATGATTTGCCCCGAAGACCCCACATAGAGTTACCAAGTCCCCCTACAGATCTATCGTTTCGCACTACCAAATCACCTCACCATCCAGTATTATTCTCCAATAGACTTCATGAGTGTTTATCTGTCACCTACGGTATTCCTGATGGAACTTTCCACCCCCATACCTGCCCACTGTCACAACCAATAACATTTCCCCGAATTTATCATAGTCTATCTGCAAAAGCACCTTTGGACACTGTCTTTTATCTCTCGATCGATTACCCGAGGCCACTCACCAGCCACTGCATCCAATGCTGCTCCCCATTAGTCTTCAGGTGATGACTTGAGGAAACATGTACTTTTTTCTAGCTTTCACATTGTTCTGGTTGCAGAAACATGGTTAGCCGATCACATCCCAACTGACGTTGTCTCGCTGGTAGGCTATAACTTCTTTCGAGTAAGCAGAGTGAACCGCCTAGGCGGTGGTTGTCTTGCATACATTAAACATAAGTTTACTACCACCCTCCTCCACCACCCAGTGCTTGACTGCATTCCTGACTCTCTTTGGCTCTCCATCCTAATTCCTGGAAACGTGTTGCACACTGGGTGCGTCCACCGAGCACCCACTTCTAGCTACTCTGATTTCCCGCATGTCATTAGGGCTTTCGAGTACATTTCTACTCTATCCTTAGGCCCGAAGTTCATAGCAGGAGACTTTGACACTGCGGGTATTTGTTGAAATACAATGACCGCCTCCTCCCATTTATCCGGTTTTCTTCTGGACACCTACACTGCAGGATGGACACAGCAAAAGGCAATAACGATATCCTCGACTTGGTGTTCACCCATAGCCTCCCTGACGTGAACGTCTCCGTCACACAAAACCTTCCCGGGAGTGACCACAAAATGGTCATATGTCACTTCACTGTTACACAAGAATCATTCCTACCTGAATTTGTCAAAACCAAAAACTAAGACACCTACAGACTGACTAACTGGGCCCAGTTGCCTACCTCTCTCCAGGGCATTGACCAGTCTGACTTCTTCCTCACATCCGATCAGCAAAAAGCAGCTGATGTGTTAAATGTCAAGTTGCTTTCCTCCATGAATTGCCTTACCCCAGCCGTTAGACACATCAGAGCCAAGACTACTAAAATTGACAGACTTTAGCAAAAGACTTGTAAGCTCCAGAACTCATTTCTCAGGAATCGAGGCTTCTCTCTGATACTCAGAATGAGCCTACTCTCCTGTGATCTCTATGCAGCAACCAAGAATAAACTCAAAAAGCAAGAATGAACTGCACCACAACAGCCTCATAGTGTGAAGCTTCTTTCAAGACTGCTAAAATCTCGCAACTCGCGCGGCAGTAAAAACGATATCCCGTTCCTTATCCAAGATGGCACCCACCTCGACTGGCCAGAATATATGGCTGGGGCTCCCAAATGCTATTTCGCCTCAGCTCTTATTACGGACACTGACCTTCCACGGTTCTGCTATCCAATGCTCACACAGGATGCGATATCAACCATAACACTTACCACGGCCAACATCAGGAAATTCCTAGCCAACTCTAAATCCTCCTATCATCCAGGGCCTGATGACCTTCCAACTGTCCTACTTCGATTTGGGGGACCTGACCTAGTGCTCCTATTGCGGAACCTCTTTATATTATCCATGTCGTCTGGAATCCACCCGGCTCAATGGAAGGCGTCCTGTATAATTCCACGACTCAAAAATGGGCCTTTGCATGATCCGGGGGACTGTCGCCCCGTAAACTACACTTCGATTGTTTCCAGGCTCATGGGGAGGATTGTAAAGGACCAGCTTGCAAATGTTTCTGACTTCTCGAAATCCGATCAACCCAACTCAGCAGGGGCTACTCAAGTCCCGTTCGTGCCTCACGTGTCAGATGGATTTCCTCAATTTGATCACTTCTAAAGCAGACAGCAACAAGTCAATCATCGTCATCTTTCACGACTTGACTAAAGCGTTCGGCCGTGTATCTCACGCTCGTTTACTGCCAAAAATTGAATCCTACGGAGTCGCCGACCCCCTTCTGTCTTGACTATCATCTCACCTTTCTGGGCGTCCTCAAACCGTCATCGTCAAATTAACACCCTCTCGGTCCAAACGAATTACTAGTCGGGCCGTACAAGGTAGCGTTCTAGGTCCTCTCTTATTTCTTATGTACATAAATGACGTCTTCCAAGTAGTGCGTCACGGTACGACATTCCTCTTTGCTGGCGACGTAAAACCAGTCTATACTTTTGAGGTGAACGCCATGCTGTCAGCTGTCAGTAATATTCTGTCAGACTTCAAGTCCCTTGACGAATGGTGTACTCGATGGCTGATGACGTTTTCGGCAGCTGAGAGCTCTCTTCTGTCTTACAGATGCCACGTTCCACCTGGCTTCCTCACAATAAATGGTCTGCCGATTTCCACTACCCATGTGGTAAGAAATCTGGGCCTGCAATATTCATGTTCTTTCAACTTTTTTGAACAAGCTTTAGCCCAAATTGGCAGGGCAAGAAGGATGATTGCACTCTTCCTCAGGACATAAAGTACTCAGGAGAGTAAGCTCCTGATACTCAAGACAAACGCCAGGTCGCTGCTGGAGTACTGCCCCCGGTCTTTACCTTGATGCAAAGGGCAGACCGGGTCAACATAGAGAAAGTGAAATTCTCCTTCACCATAAAATTACTTGGCACATATCCCAGCCTTAACTACAGAGCCAGGCTCGAATTGCTCCGGCTTGGACCTCTATGGTCACGCCGTATCAAGCTCAATCCCTCATTTCTATTCAACCTCCTGCATTGAAAAGCCCACTCATCTAATAACTCACTCGGTTTCTCTGGTGAGACTCCCCACTCCCCCCGTCATAGGCAATTCGCCGTCACAACCCCCCAATCTAGGCTGTCAGTTAGATTGGTATATTGGTATATTTCTCGGCCATGGTCGAGACGCACGCGTTAAAGCATGATCATGGTGTACACGTTACTCAATAAGATGAAATGTTCACATATTCTAAGTATGAAAGTCGAGAGTATTAGAGATGAAAAACAATGACAGGAAAAGTTTGAATGGACCATTCTGATAATGGTTTGCGCGGCAGTTTTAAACCGGTTTCGAATCCGGATCAGGCAGTGGTGCGCGGTGGAGATATCGAGAAAATCGTTAGCGCAGTGCTAAGGAGGCATTATTAACAAGAATGATGCAAGCCCAGGAAACCAGAGGCCAACTGAGGTTCTGCAGATGGAATAAATTTTGAACAAGAAAAAAAAGGTGGGAAATCGACGCATGCGAAGAGGATAGCGATCCATGAAGACAATGCAGACCCTGAATGACGGATTTACCGGAGTTCTGTAAACGGAATGAGATTTGAAGCAGGGGGACATGAGGCCAGTTTCGTGAAAGTGAACAACGGTGGATGTGGGAGAAACAGCAGTCCATAAAAAGGTGAGTTTAGATTCAGGGCCAGTAACATGTACTATTCAGAAATAAGAAGGCGCAACTGGAGGGTCTTCGAGAAATGGAAAGTCAAATTCCAGCCGGCTACGGTTCGGAGAAAAGATAACCTGTGTTAACGGATAATAAAGTGGGAAAATCTTCGCATGGACTTCAGCGTTATGCTGCTTCAATGACAAATATATATGTACGTGATGACGCATTTGCCTTCAGTGTTATTCTGGTAACGTACGACATCGAATGCGTAAGTTTCATCTGGCAGGGCAAAGTATGTGTCAGTCAATCAGCCGAGTGTGGCTGTATGTTAGCGGCATGCGCGTGAGCTGGAATTCATGTTGGTTGCGTTAGAAAATGCTAAACGATCTGATAAGCAATTGAGGGTATCTCCTGTTGTGTGGTTGGATTTCTGTCCCAGTTGCCATGGTAGGTTCCACTTGAGTCTCTGTCCGTACGAGTCAAAGCGGCCTCCTTGGTTAGCCAATTTGGCGACTGAGATAGTGGGAGACAACGACCTGAAATTAAGGGAGATTGCAGTCTGGACGTGGTTCCAGCTGTGGGTTATGATAATATGTGAAGACAATAAACAATGAATTGGTTAGGTCTATGTGAGTGGGGCATGGGTAAAATAGGCTCGCAGTGGATTTGAGCTATACTGCTGCAGGCTGATGAAGTTGCGTACACAGGCTTGGTAGCTGTATGCATTTCAAAGGATTTATGATTTGCCCGTGGTTAGTAATGATAACCTTCAATACCGTTTGCTTACGCAGAACGCAGTTTGGCACGAGGCGATAAGATAGGTTTGAAATAACAGACAGAGCGAGTAGGACTATCATACCGTTTGCGTGGCGCTACGCTGTTACTGTCTCTTTCGGTATAGTGGTTGTTCTATACTGAGTAGTTTCTGAGGAGTCCAAGTAGAAGGAACTATTGGGGTGACAGTGGTTATAGATTAGAGGTAATTATTCTGTTTAGGCATTGTAAACTGTTAGGTTTACGCTTAGGTGATGGCAACTGCGGCGTATGGTGTGGCACATCCTAGATTCTCAAGGGTTCAGGTTAGTATCCAGCGTTTTCCTCATAAGCTCTATCAAAAGACATATAAGGATTCGTAAGAGCGATCAGTTTTTGGATGTCCAGAGCTACGTGTAGTCCGGACTTAAACATAATTAGGGAATCTACGGAACGGACTTCAGCTGGGAGTTTATTCCACGGGGTTGCATATTTCAGGAGGAAGAAGTTGATGGTAAAAAGTTGGGACTGTTTTGCTGTCCTAGATCGTATGGATGAACCGCTGAGTTTCGTAATTGCTGCAGCGGTGGGGCCAACACTATGCGGGTCTAATTGAGCCTAGGTTGCTCAGAGCGGTTATTCGACTTATTAGTACCCTATACCTACCTCAAAGGCCTGAGCCCTTGAAATATACGGATTGTATAACATAGTCAGCGTGTCCACCGTTAGGGATATGCTTATTTCCTGTTTGAAAGCCACCGATGTCGGTGATAACGCCCGAATTCGTTGTGGTAGCCTATTCCACAATGAATCGTACTTGTTAATGAAGAAGTTTGACCGAAGAGCAAACTTCGGCAAAGGGATAGACACCAAGAACTCATTGTTACGTAAGGGATACGTAGAAAGGGTTCTTACCTGCGGTGCTGAACTACATGATCTATTCTTCAAGATATTGTGAAAGAATAGCAGGTTATTTCTTATGCGGCGTAGCCATAAGGGATCGATTTTCAGCCGCTCACAACGTTCCATGTAATTAGAGGGCGTAGAAAAACCTATGAGCTGTTTCGTGAATGCCCGTTGTACATTCTCAAACGCTATGCGGTCCCTTTGTCGCATGTTGGAACAAATGATTGAGCCGTATTCCAGAAGAGGTCTAACATGGGACTTAAAAATGTTGAGTTTACTTTCTGGCAAAATAAATGTTTGATGTATTAGCCCGATCGTACGGCGTGCTTTAGCCACCTAGATGGCTGCGTGTTCCGAAAAGTCAAACGTACATGAGTAGTGTAGACCCAAGTCACGTACCTGAGAGTTATTGGGGATGAATTTGCCGTTTATACTAAATCTTTCAGTGGGGACGTGACATTTATACGTAATAATATTACTTTTTTCGGCGGAAAAACTCATTTTCCAATCATTACTCCAGGAGCTGAGAGCGAGCAGTTCCCTTGCAATGTCATCTACGGTAGAGGCTAACGCCGCGGGATCAAAAGTGTACACGATTTTGATATCATCTGCAAACAGGAAGGGAATTCCCCGTTGGAAAATGGTAAATATATCGTTAACGTACATTAGGAATAGTAATGGGCCCAGTACACTACCTTGTATCACCCCACTGGTTACGGGACGGGGTTCGGACAAATTTCCACCTATACTTACAACCTGGTCTCGGGATGTTAAATAGGACGCAAACCAAGCAAGCATTGGGTCCACGATTCCATAAGTTTTAATCTTCTGTAGTAACCGGACGTGGGATACCCGGTCAAACGCCTTGGTCATGTCCAAAAAGATCACGATTGCCGATTTACCAATATTGACAGCCTCTGTGACCAGATTGAGGAAATCGGTCATGCATGTCGCACATGATCTGTTTTTCAGAAAACCATGCTGACCAGCGTTTATTAGATTATTGTTAAGAAGGTGACGTGTCAGCCTTTCCTTGATCATTCTCTCCATGATCCTGGACACGACCGGGGTGTGGTTCACCGGCCGATAGTTAACTGGATCTAGACGTGATCCTTTTTTGTGCATCGGTATGATAGTTGAAGTTTTCCATTGGGAAGGGAAAACACTGCACCTGAGTGACAAATTGAATATGTTTGTCAGCAACATTGGAACATCTTCGCCACCTCGACTAAAAATGGCCGGTGGTAATGCATCTGGACCTGGCCTGCAGGACGGTCTTGTTCTTGCAACATGGACTGAAACCTCATCAGGGTAGAACACTGCCGTCGAGAAAGTTACTGATGTCACCGGATCTAGAACGGGGAAGGATGTGGCGTCATCCGTCGTTAAAGAGGAGGCAAAATAGGTGCTGAAAGCCTCCGTAATCAAAAGAGGGTCACGCAAGCATTTATTATTATAGTTCAAATATGGGATGTCTTGGTTAGGTTGCTTGTTTCTGACCTCCATTAGCCTGGCCAGTGCTTCCACCTTGTTTGGGTGACTTAAGGCATCTCGTTCCTGTTTCTTCTTAGAAGAATCCAAGCGCAATTTAATCGTACGGGATATACGTATTATTTGAAGATACGACGAGAAGTCCCTCGTCTTAGTGAATCTTCGTTGGAGTTTGGCTAGGTTACCGTTAAGACGATCTAGAGAGTTCCGCTGTTTGCGTATGATAGGCCCCGAGGCTGGATTGATTTTGTCGAGGCAGTAGTGAAGATTAGTATACAGTTGGGCAGCTGCTATCTCTAGGTCATTAGATAAAAACGATTCGTCCCAGTTTAAGGAACGGATAAAAGAGGGTAGACTATTCCAGCAAGCTTTATGGTATTGCTTATTGGTGGTCGGAAGGTGTGTTTCTGCTGACTTATCAGTGTGAGGCCAAGGTGCAGTAAAAACACAGGATACCATCTTATGGTCACTACCGGTGAAGCGACTTAAGATTTGGGTATCTAAATTCTTGATACCAATAGAGAAGATAAGGTCTAATGTATTTCTCCCTCGAGTGGGGGATAAAACATGCTGAACCCAATTACCCACATGGATACACGAAAGGAAATCATGGAGTTTTGGGGGTGATGTCATGGAATGCCAGCATATTTCAGGCACGTTGAAATCACCAGCTAGAATTTTAGCAGTTACGGGGAGGTTAGAGACATAGTTGAATGCGTCTATTATTGCTGTCAACTCGTGCCTGCCCTGGTTTGGAGGACGGTAGATACATCCTACGAGAAGTAGTTGTTGATCTTCTTTGATAGTGAGCCAGACCGAGTCTGGAATGTTGTCTAGAATAGGATGATGGAACCTACTCGCCGTGAATATGTGTTTGGTGTAAATGATGCAGCCGCCTCCTCTTTGGTCAGATCTACTGTTGGCAGTGGCCTGATAGCCGGGTATGGATACGTGGTTTAATGGGGTGTGATCCGTCAGCCACGTCTCGGTAACTAGTAAGATGTCAGGGTGTAGGTCTAATGCAAGCTCTCTAAGCAGGGGCAATTTTGGGAGAAGAGAGCGGACGTTAAGTAGTAAGAGAGACAAGGTGTTTTTGGATAGGTTCTCAGTAGATAGAGCCGTAATTTCGTTGTGGTGAGGTGATGAAGGATCGTCAAATAAGGCGTGGCTTACGATGGGCAGTCGAAGCTCGACCCATTTTAACCGCGTTTCAGATGAAGAGTTTGTGCCTGTGACTAAATGCGCCGCTGGGCTTTCAAATTGGGCGTAATTTGAAGAGCGGTTAGGGGGTTCTAATTGAAACGGCCGAATCCTGGAGGGGGTAAATGAGGCGCGGAAGGAGCTAGGGGGGGATAGAGGTGGTAAGGACTTATGGACATCTGGTGCATTAGCCCGGGGCTTGATGCTATACGTGGATTTTGGTTGAGTGAGGGATAAGGACGAAAAAACGGGAGCGGTCCGGGGGCGGGGTGGAAGTTGAAGCTTGTGCCAAGGTTGCGGACTGCACTGAGGTAGTCCACTGAAGGAGGAAATGGGAGTATAGGAATATTCGACAGGGAGGGTTGAACCTGGTGGTGATATGGGTCTTGGAGGACCCCCGGAGAGGTAGAATCGAATACCCCGTTTCGAGAGGTATAGGGCACGGAAGCGAAGGCATGTTGGGCCAGTGGTGGAAAGAAAGGTCCGCCCGGCATCATATTTGGTATCGGGGCAAACTGTATTATCCGTGGAGGCATACGTGATGGTGTTGAACACGGGTCGAGAGCCGGCCACTGGGTCTCTGGGAAGGCTTTATATTGAGTGGGATTGTGCGTGGGTCGGACCCTGTTGTGAGTTGTTTGACAATTCGAGCGCAGCTCAAGTGGGCCGGATGCTTGTATCTTTGAGCTAGTGCCCTCTATAGGCCTAGAGTCTGCACGGTTAGGTTCAGGTTTGTGGGTGGATCGGTGCGGTCGCCTCCGAGAGCCCACAAATATTTGACAACTGCCTTCCGGTTTTACTTCGGATTGCATGGTAGGATGGCCCTGGCAGTGAGGCCCCACTCTATCTGTTTGTGCGTGATGATGGGCCGGAATGGGCCTCGCGCTTGCACGTTTTGTTGGTCCGGAAAGGTTCGTGGAGGAATTGAGAGATCTAGTAAGAGCAGGAGGGACAGGCGGATGGGCCCAACCGGATGGAGTAGTGGGAGTAGAGGTAGCCTGCATCCTACGAACCCGCTTACTTGGTGGAGGGATGGCCGGTGATGGAGAGGCCCCTAATGCCCGATCAACCGTGCCGTTGTTAGGGGCAGGTGATGTAGATACGCTGCGGGTAGGGGTCGAAGCTGCATCTAGAAGTACCTGTCGTCCACTGGATGTTACCTGGGGGTCCGACAAGGGTGAGCTGTCAAGGTCGACCGGCACCTGAATTGGTACGGAGCGTGCCGGGTTGAGGGGAGGTGATCGCACGGCTGAGGCTAGCCTCAGCCGAGGGCCGGTTTGTGAGGTACTAGTGGGAGTTACTGCTGTCCTTGACGCCTCTCTTTGGAGAGGAGTCTTGTCTACCGTAATCCTGACCGATTTATAAGCTGTGTTGAGGGCAAGCGACGATTGCCTTTTGATAAATTCTCTTGCTATTTGATCGGAAGGGAATTGGAAAAGGATAGGACATGTGTGGCGTGGTGAACGTTTGTGTAACCTTGTGCACGTGCATGGATGGTGTTCCATGCCAGCTGCCCTGAGCAGGGTGGATTTCAGTTGCGATACTGGGGCCTTGTCCGGGAGATTGAAGGCTATCGCATTTTTGCTATTTGAGATGCGCTTAAAGATCTCGGTAGAAACAGAGTTAAGGAAGTCCGTGGCTGATTTAAGCTGCTGTTGCGTATAGCTTGCCGCGGGGTCCATTAGGCACAGTAGCGGAGCAAGCTTGGCGATACTGTCATCCAGAATCGTGAGTCTTGTTGAGATATTCTCAACCTCTTGGTGAATACGAGCACTAAAGATAGCGTCTTTCGCGAGGTCCACCAATGGTATAGAGCATTGTTTCAGTTGTGTTAGCGGTTTCTTAACTCTAATCTTGGGTCGAAGTTTTTGAGTAACAGGCATGATAAAAATATTGGAAAAAAATCTTTAGAATTCTTGTATTGTTTTGGGATAATTTGTCTCTAAATAACTAGCTAAGTTCCTAGAAACCTATATAACTAGCGAGAGATAACGAAGAACACACCGTGGCGGTGTAGCGCAGTAGAACTAGATGTTTCTCGGTTATCTACTCCATCCTCTGGAATAAGCTTCCTGACTCACTGCGATCGTGTCGCAGGCCAATACAATTTAAAGGAGCACTATTCAGCATCCTAAAAGCGTCTTTTGTAATCAACATGACCCGTAATAACATAAACATAGATGAAGCATATGAGGACTGCCTTGATTATAAGACCACAATGTGCCACAGTCCTTTGCGTTCGACGGCTTTCTCATGACCCGTCTGGTAATCGCATCCAAGTATACAGATACATGTATACCTCGGGTATGCTCCACTCACTTTTCTCTTCCCTTCTCATCAGATAATACCATTTTACAACATTATTTGCATATATATATTAAAAAAATGTTTTGTCCTTTAGTGGTAGACGCTTGTCTTCAATTAATTCCTCTGCCTCAGGCTAAAACATAGCCGTCTCATCCTGCTTTTCTTGCGCCTTTTTCGTATGCGGGAGTCTTACCACACAGACTACTATTCCTCAGTAACTAAACCTCACTTTGCTGCGCATATGCTGATGGTAAGTTCAAACCCCGTTCCAACCCGAATCTGTATATCTCTGATTTCTCATGACCCTGTGGAATACCAGCACGTTTGCTTTCACATGAAAAATCCCCAGCCTAACACTCACTGTTTTCCGTCCCCGACCACAGTTGGTGAACCGACCAGACTGTTATCTTCCTATTCTTCTTCCAGATCAAACCCTCTATTATTGCTTCATTCCTGGCTCCCAAATGGACCTTCTCTGCTCATCCACCACCTACCTGATACCCCCCTAAATCTCTTATATCACCCAACTACCCTAGATGCTACCATTCTCCGTCTAGGGAGCTCTAATAGACCGGCCCACTAGTCGAATGATAAATAACTGTTCGGATAAAAAAATGTTTATTTTCTAGTTTCCATTAAAACGATAACCGTAACCCACAGCTGAAACACTCTCCAGACTGCCGCACTCCTGGTCTCTTTCAGATTGCATTGGTTACTCAGGTAGCCATCGGCCAACTCGATGTTAATCCCGGAGGACCGTAAGGACTAGACGATTTGACCAATGGTTCAAACCTATACCCTCGTCTGCTGACGTTATAGGTGGCACAGTACGCGGCTGACCATAATCCTATAGCCAGGGTAACAAACCTTCATGAAAGTTTCACCGGATGACAGCGGTGATTCCTGACACCAACGGTCAACCCACGTTCGCTCAAAGCCTATTTCCAATGATCCATTCCAACAATTCAATTCTTCCCGCGTTGCAGTACGAAACCAATTGCAGGAACTCAGCCCTCACCGCCGCCCACTTCGTCAAACCAGCCCCTTTTTGCCTGCTATCCTCAACATTCTACCTGCCATCACCTGCAACCAAGGTGTTTATGAAACATAATACCAGCCATCTGCAGCCAACCAGAATTTGGTTAACAATTTTCTATCATATACAAAAGAAAAATTTTACACTCTTCCAACTTCTGCCTAGCCGCACCAGTAGCGTTTGTCTCCACTAGACCGTTTCTTTGACGGCTCTTCTGTGAAAGTCCATTTTGGGTCCATACACCATTCATGCTCTTCAAACGTTCACTGAAATCCTTGTGAAGCTTTTCGCCATAGTGTGAGCTTCCATATGGCACTAAAATCACCTGTATAAAAAGTCTTCTTTATTATCACCTTTGACTCGCATTTATTTCACATGCTTCCTCCACAAATATTTACCCAATGCTGGATCAGTGTTCTATATTTCGCTGGCATCCCTGACTGCAAGTTGATAGCCTTATGCGTACTTTATTTTTAATATTGTTTTTTGGCATCTCTTCCGCCCGGTTACTCATTAGTGACCGTCGAAATATTGCTTATATCAGCTATCCCAAGTTTGTCCAGCCATCCATACCGTCCTCCTTGAATTCGAAACCGATTTACATTTCTTGCTTTTACCATTATCACTTTAGTTTACTCAAACACTACATGACTTTATTGGTGTATTTTGGTTGCTGTGTGATTGATAAATTTAGAATTTGTGAATACCTCACACTGACATGTAGTGCTGTATCCTCTGATCTTGCCTTGTGCATGTGTATTGACCACGGTCAAGAAATATACAACCATTTGTTATTATCAACTATCAACTCCCTTGAAGCAGATAGATGAGGGCCAGTTGGCTGAGCAGAAGCCCTGAAGGGCAAGGCGGCCCAAAAAGTAGACTTAGTATGGTACAGTGAGTAACGGGGCCGGCTATGGCGGCTATCATGCTCTCCTGGTGTTAGAAAACAAAGTGAAGGGTCTGCAAAGGTGAATCTTGTCCATGGGTAGGGTCTCAAGCCGCAGGCCCAAGATCCTAAACTGGGAAGGACCTCTTATAAGGGAATAGAGGGCCAGGCGGTACATAGATAGGAGGAGGGTCTATGACATATTGCTAATCGCAGGTGTTCCGTACTCAACTACTCTAAGAAAAGTGCACAGAGTGAAAACATGGAAATCATCTCTTGCGAACAAAGGCAAAAATTACGCGAGACCAACACAGATGGAGTTCGCTGATGAGGCCACCCGAGAAAGACTGCTGACGAGGGCAGCAGTAGTGGCTCGCACCACCAAGGGTGGATATTCAATGGCCCCGGCCGAGTGTACACTGAGGCCCAGTTGTCCAGCACCGGGTGCAAACCTAGCTAGACCGGCCGGGGTACGGGTGAGAAACCACCAAGTTCAGCCGAATGCAGCACTCTGCTCTCGGATCCCGGACCTGAAAGCAGTAACGAAGCCGAGTGCGGAGCCCGAAATAGTTGTCAATGAAGACGTGCTGGGTGATGAAAATTAGCAGTACTGTCCGAAGATGGAAAGCAGTGACACCCCTACCAGTCTGGATATTATGACAACCCCCATGGAGATGGATTGTGAGTCCTAGGAAGTCCCGGATCATCAGCCGGCCTCATGCACACAAGTGGGGAAGGTCGATGCCAAAAACTTGCCATCACCCCAGGCAATGCTCCTGAGAACAGACGAGAGCAATCAACACGAGACACCTGAGCGAAAGGGCAAAAGAGATGTTGTTATGTGTCACACCATCCGATATTAAAGGCAAATGGATGAGAGTCACCCAAAAAGCTAGGTAGCGCAACACGCCAGTAGTTCCAGTCACGGAAACATGACTTTTTAAGGAGGCCCCTGTGCCAGAACTAAAAAGGAAAGGTTTTGCAATCTGTATACAGGATAAGGAAAACGGCCTTGGAGGAGGAGTTGCCATCCTCAACGGGCCAGGTGCAAATTCCCCTGAGTCAGGGACGAAGATGTGCACGCGCAGCGCCCTTGCGAGCACAGTTACAATCATCCTTCTGGGAGGAAGGTCTAACTTTGTCTGTGTCTGCCGGGCACCAAGTACAAACCGCGACGAGGATGTTTGCTAACTGTGGGCCCATAATGAACTAGGTAAGAATGCGCAAAAGACCCTCATATTGAGTGGGTCCGATCTTATGCACTTTGACCGGACGGCTGATGCCTGTACGCCGGAATTGGAGGAGGGAACCTACTTAGAATGGCTGCATGATAGTGCCTTTCCTTAGCATTTCAGGGGAGATCCTGATATAGGGCGGGATGCTTTCCATCCATGCTGGATCTAGCAACAATAGCTCTCCCCAAACAAGTATCTGAACTGCATTACGTGCACCGCTGCGCAAGAGTGACCACGTGCGTGTCAAAATCACCCTATGCGTGCTCAACCCAAGGAACCCTCAAGACTTGTTGGGAGTTTCGGTAGTATGGGCATAGATAATAATAAAATAATAATAATAGTTTATTTCGGAGACGCCCGAAGCATTCCAGGTGCATGATCAGCTGTTTACAAGTGATGGAATGGGCCGATTAAACCCTTGAAAATGTAGTAATTTGCATGACAGAAGTTGGATAAAAGATGCTTAGAGGGGGGAGTAATGTGGGATGAAAGTATGGCAAATGGATGCACACCAAAGAAAATGTACTGAGTTCAAACGGACCGATAAACAGATTCAAAAGGAATCCCGGGGAGTTTGAAAATCAAGGTCAGGTAGAGGATCCGGCTGTTCTATATGGGGACATCTGAAAGCTGACTGATATATATGGGAAAGGCTAGAAATCGGCATAAGAAACGGTGTTAGCGGGAGACTACGGAGAGCAGGTGAAATTCACTGCAAAGGAATAGATAGCAACGACGCATCGGTACTCTGCAAAAGATGGTCGGCGAGCAGGGCACAAAACTCAAAGTAAAACGGGGAGCGATCAAAGTAAGAAGTAAAGAGTGGATCAGATAAAAAAGGGTTCATCAGAATTGGATACAGCAGATGTAAAGCACAGACGAAGAAGAAAAGGAAGCACATCATGGCGGTCAGCTGGATGATGGCAAGAGAGATGGCCTGTGAGGAACTGTAGGATACACAGCGAATGCACATATACATATGCGCGCATGTCCATGTTTATATATATACATATAAAAAGAGCCGGGGCAATAACAATGGGGTCCTAGAAAGAAATTATCAGTTATTAGGAGGGGCAGGTTAGGTTAGGTCGAATGTTTGTAGAATTAACTTTAGAATATCGTGGCGAATTATCTTCATGACAAGTGAACTCAGCGGATCAAAAGAGAGAGTGGAGAATGCGGAAGCACAGAAAAGATGACCACGGAGGAGCGGTTCAAAAAAGAGGGAGATGAAGGAAAGTGTCAAAGGGAACAGGTAAGAATGGATCTAACAATCCGATTGATGTAGTTGAAACATGTGGTGTCGGTCAAGAGTGGGATAAGCATATAATAAATGGGCTTACATTATTCAGCAGGATGGTGGTGGCGATGGAGATGGCTAAACAACGCAGAGCGGTTGTGCATACAAAGTGGAGACAGTTGCCTGGGAGGTGAAACTGCCTGTGGTGCAAGATGCAGCAGCTGTGACGGCAGACAGCGTGGGAGTGGAATGAGCAAGAGGGGTACCGGAGGGTGTAGCTACTGGTCGTGGAAAATCCCCTTAAAACCGTTGCGGTTCCACGTTTTTCTTAATATCACTCACTGGTCTACACTACTGACGAGTCTTTACGCACTGTTTGTTTTTATGGACCAATTTTTGTTTTTTCGCCTCCAGGGTGCTACTTTATCAAGTCCTTGTTCTGGACCTGCGTGATGCATGTGCTCCTCGCGCGCGCGCCGCGATTTCGTTTCTCTTTTGTTGAGTCCTTGTGATCTCATAATTGAGGTTTGCATCTGTCACTCAATAATCTAGTATCGTAGAATATCACGGATAATCGCGTTTTGATCTCGAAATCCGACGTGAATTTGGCTACGCATTGCTCAAACATGTGTTACAGAGGGTAATAGCAGATCAAACGTACTGAAACTTGAGTGAGAACCACTGCAAAACAGTGACCTTACACTAGGTAGCAATTGACGAAGCAGAACTGCCTGAGAGGCACGCATAAAATACTTGTGGTAAACAGTAAACGAAACGGAAGATGTGAGCACGGGCCGAAAAAGACAGGTGAGACATAACCAGTAAGATCGTCTCATTGCAGGTGGAACACGAAAATGGCAGAGAGGAAATGAGCACCGGTACAGGTGAACCGGTGGACGGATATAATGCATGAACAATGGATGCACGTCAGAGTTGGAAGCATGGAATTTAGGAGCCGCTTGCATGCAGGCAATTGTACAAGGGGATGCAACTGCATGATACTAATGGGAGCACTGCCAAGTGGAAGGATCCACGGAGGAATCGTTGAGCCAGGCAAGGAAAATAAAGTGATAGTGGCTGGATAATAAATGTGGTTGTGAGAGATGCAGAGTTTGGAACAGCAGTTCTAATATGAGAATTGGTCATGGGTGCGGGTGGGGCTGGTGTGTAATGGTGTTAGGCATGAGAAGGGAGAACGAGGGAGGGTTTGATAGAAAGGTAGACAGTGAGGCGTAAACATGCCATCAATGAGCTTTGTAGGCCTAGGGTGATGCCAAACGATAGATACCACAAACCGGCAATGCCGACATGGGTGAAGAAATAAAATATTGACGGTCGTCGGCAGAGTAAAGTGGTTAGGACGATAGTGACGTGAAATGAGAGGTAACACAGTGAGAGTCGATAGGGGCAAGGACAGAACTGGTAGGTGTGCATATCAAAGGAAAACGAAAAAATGGATGTGATAGGAGTGATGGTTGGGCGTACAGTGGCGAACAAGGATGGTTGGAGCATGCGATCAGCGGCTGACAGCATTAGAGCGTGCCACCCACAACCGATGCTAGTGGGTGGGACTGGCCGTGCGCTGGACACCCAATCTGAAAAACACTTCGAGGTAAACACGAGAGGTGCTATCGACCAGCCTAATTTCGCTCGCCCATCGTTGCAGACGACCTGCACGCCTGATGTGGGCCTGTCAAAGCGGTGGATCTGGCTGCTCTTTGCAATAGGGCAATGGAGCTACTGTCGAGGAATGCTGGCAGGTCATAAAGGCATCCCTGACTGCCCTGCAGGAGGAGTTCGCGCCATTGAAATGAAGTAGTGAGGGAGGCAAACCAGTGCTTTGAAGGCTGCAGCGGCCAAGACCATCAAGAATAGAAGCCGCAGAAGGAGCCAGTGCGGAGCTCCCGGAATTCGGATAGACCGGAACCGTCATTGGGGCTTAGAATGGAGGCTGTTATCCTTCTACGAACTTCTAAGCCAGAGTGTGTGCCCAGATTGACCCAGTGCGTAAGACAGCAGCCGAAAACATTCTGTAGCCATTTGCAGTTGAAAGGCTCAACAAAGGAAGCGATGGGTACCTTATCCACCAGGGACCTCTGTACTGTCACTGATGACCAGTGTAGAGCAGACACCCTAGGGGAATAGTTTGTTAGCGTACATGGGACGCACAGAGGAGTACGAGCCGGTCTGGTCCTGGTGCACCCTGCTCTGCAGTTACACCAGCCAAATCTCTCAGAGGGAAGCTTGGGAAAATACCTATAGAAATGAAACAGCCGCGAGTCTGCCGGTCCAGATAGCATCCATCTAGCTGTCATCAAGCCTTTCGAAGATGCCATTGCTACGTCAGTATGCAAACTGTACGGGACCTCGTTGGATCGGAGTAAGCTTCCTCCGGACTAGAAAAGCTCGGCCGTCGTGCCGATATATGAGTGAACCTTAGTCGGCTATGCATGATTTCAGGCTGGCAAGCCCAACCAGCATCCTGTGTAAAGTCCTTGAGAAGACCACCCGTGCCCACATCTGTCAGCACGCACAGCTGCATTCCATGCAAAGTTCGGCCCAGCACGGATTCCTGGGAAATAGATCTTGTCCAATCAACCTCTTGGGCTTCTTAGATGAAGTAACTGGACGACTCGAAGAGGTTGAACAAGTTGGGGTATACTACCTTTACTTTAGCAAGGCGTTAAACCCCATTATTCATCATCTTTTGCTATGCAAGATGGAGAAGTTCTGTAAAGGTGGGCCAGAGTAAAGGTGACTGGCAGACGTTCTCTCACACAAGACGTTTTACGTCAAATTAGGAGGCAGGTGCCACAGTTTGGTGAATGTCACCTGTGGTGTACTCCAAGGATCCGTCCTAGGCCCGATGATATTATTGTTGTTCAGTGACGACTTGGCATCTGCCCTTCGGCCACCTGGATTCACTTTTGCGGATGACTTGAAATTTGTTGAATCTGAGGGTGGTTTCGACTTAGGCAGGGACATGGGAACCATCCTGTACTGGGCGTAAAAATCGGACTTACCCTTTAACTCTGGAACGAGCCATTCGTTGTCGAGGGCAACAGAAAGCCCAACTTTCTTTCGCGACCAAAAGCAGTCCACCATAGAAGCATTCAGTAGGTTTGAAGACCTCCAAATCACCATCAGCTGTGACTTTAAATGGTCGGGCCAGTGAAAGGCTGCTGCTCAAAAGGCTCGTGATGAGCTCTTTAGGCGGCGATCAGCATAGTTCTGTCGGTAGCCGGAAATATTCGTACCTATTTGCGTGGTCAAAGCCTGGCCCCCTAGGCTTTCTGCCCTATTGTTGTTCACCAGGGGAACGAGTTGTAGGTGCAGTTCGGTCGACTGGATGATCTGGGTGCCACTCACCGTGCTCACCGCTAATGGAGATCGATCCCCTTTGACCCCATATCCACCTGCAGATTCCTTTCTCACCAGAATGGTATCCGAGCCATTATCTACGGAGGCCAACGCTCTTGCAACTCCTACTGGGGCTTCTTCGCCGACTGCTATAACTCCCAGGTAAACGGTTTGATTGAGAGAGAGAGAGACGCTGAGCAGACCACACTTGGCCCCGGGCTTTCTTCGGCATTTAATTTCTTGGATTTTTGTACTAGGTAATGGTGTTCCCCATGGCATTCATCCTCACTACAACTGGGTTTCGTTCCGTACACCGCTGCTCGATGTGAATCGTTGAGACAGACAAAGCACGCGCCCAGTCTCTTAGCCATTTTTCATCGTTCGTCGACGTCTACGCCGTGGAAGAGATGGCATTTCACTAGGCGAAGGAGCGCCCACAAAACCTTACATACCGGCGAATTTTCACCTTCGCGGGATAGTGCTTGTGTGTTTGCCCATGGTTAGCTTCTACTTGGTTCCCTGGTCTAGCTCTGCGTCGTCGCATTCCTAGGTAACTCGCTCGTCTCGCGCAGAAGTTGACCGAAACGACTGTTTGCTATTCGGGTATGACGGTCTATAAACTGCGTTGTCTTCAAACGTAGTTTCTCACCCAAATCTACTGATCTCCTCGGCTTCCTGAGCCCGTCAACTCTGTAGTTCCGCGAGTAGACTGCACACTATGGTCTCCAAAGTGTGCAGTGCGTTTAGGTCCGATAGGTAATCTAGGTAATTCAGTGTGATACTGCAGTTCGGCATTTCTATCGCCGGACTGGCTAGAGAGCTCGGCTCGCCTTCGTGAAGTTTTGCCTCTGATAGTACATCATCGATCAAATTTCGGATGACCTTGAATGGTTGCCCAAACGGGTCTTCGAGGGTTTCGCATGCCCGGGTGTAACCCTCTTCAGGATCCGGCTTCGAGCACCCGTCGAATGCTTCCTTGGCTCTTCCCCGACCGTAATGTAGTAGATACAGGAATCTCTGTCCTGGATCGGATACTCTCCTTTCTACAAAGTTCTCGCATTGGTTAATAAACTTGCAGTACTGCTCTGCTCTCCAGTCAAAGAGGGACCATTCCACCTTTGGTAAGTCTATGGCGTGTGTCACACTGGCACAAGCTGGCTTCAATGGTTCCACGGAACTGCTAGGCTGGATGGCCGCCTGCTCAGTGGTCTCTAGGATCATCTCTCGCTCCCATTTTCGGAGTTGATCGTTCCTGGCTGATTCAGCTTCTTCTCTAGCATGCTTAAGCTGGGTTTCTAATTCTACTATTCTCAGTCTATAGATATCATCACCTTTGAATTTTATACCATCAGCTGAAGTATATGAAATTGCACTGACAGGGCTAGCAGACCTGGCAATATCTAGTGAATCAGTACCACCCAAAAATACCCAAGCTACTTTTAGGGTTACTTCCTTTCCAGCCTTGGTTTGCCTTTGTCTTCTTCTTAGTATTTCTGAATGATTTCCTCTTGAAGATTCTAAGCTGAGTACTGTAAAGTTTGTTCCGAACTTGAGTAACGCGTAGCCAGTTCCAACGAATCCACAAACCAGAAAAAGATTTATTCGCAGTTTCTACGGTACTGGATTAGCAAGCTATATGCATATAAATATGTACAAACCTCAACTGTACGACCACAACTTCTAGCAACGAGGACCAGAGTTCAACAAAGGTCAACGTCAAGTAACACCGCCACGGCAGTCCAAGTTCAAATCAAAATTATGCCACTTCACGTGAGGAAAATATAAGCAAATGTTGAAGTGTAGTGATTGATGCATCCTGCACTTACTCTAGGGTCAATAAGATAAAGAGCATAGTCTCAAAAATACAAGTATAGGACAACGGCTATGGAGGATTTCCACGCATGTACGTTACTCCCACATCATCCCACTCTAACATGCACCCGACATATCTGGCCACCACCCTTTACCACACCACTATTCCCATTGATACAGTTGCACAATTTTTCCGACGGCCCAACCATTATTGTTCCATTGGTCCTAACCTAATTCACCCCTGTAGTCTCAAGGGAACCGCCGACATATTAGCTACTACTTATGTCTCGCTTTTTCAGTGATGTGTTGACGGTGGAGGTTTCCCTAGCAGCTGGTAAAAGCAGTCATCACAGCAATCTATAAGAAGTGTAGTAGATATCTTGCTTCTAGCTACAGACCCATGTCGGACTAGCATCACCAACAAACGTTTTGAGGGGATTTTCAAGAGTGCAGTTCTTTCCTATCTGCATGGAAATAGGATCCTCTCCCCAACCCGACATGGGTTTCCTCCTGGCAGGTAACGCATCACCAATATGCCTCCTGTCATGGATAGTCTGACGAAAGCCTATGTTGATGGCCAGTTCTTACATGTTGTGCTCATCGGTTTTGCTAAGGCCTTCGACAAGGTCCCCCATGCCCCACTTCTTTATAAGTTGCAAAAATAAGGGATAACCAGCTCCATGTTGGACAGGTTGAGCAGCTTCCTTGCCGACTGCACCTTTGTGGTCAAGGTGGGGAAAGCTTTTTCTCAACCCGCCTCAGTATAACTGGGGTCTCCCAAGGGTCGGTCTTAGGTCCTCTTCTTTTCTTGATCTACGTAAATGATCTTCCGACAGCCCTTCCTGCGAACATTGCTTTGTACGCAGACGATGTAACTCTCTGGATTTCAGGCGTTGAAAATCTGCAAATTGAAGTTGATGAAACGAAACGTCGATCCGAGGATTGGGACCCCCGAGGTAATGATGACAAATGCGTGAGCATGTCTTTCGGTAGAGAGACTGGTCACACGTTTTCCATTACCGGAGCAACCACACTGTCTAGGGCTGACCGGCACAATGTGCGCAAAGCTTCGAACCCGTATAGAACTTAAAAACTTCGAGACAACGGTGCCCTCGTCTTTAAATTGAGTTTTTGGGTAGCTTTGTGAATTAACCTGGTTTAATTCACATTACTGAGCTTATCAGAATTGCATTTAAGGTGCTTTTTATCCGGAGGATATTGTTATTCTCCTTGTAATAATACATAAAAATGTTCTGTGTTTTCAATCGATCTTTCCTCGTTTTTAGTCTTTTTTATGTTCTTTTGTGTTAGCGAGCTTCACCTGCCGGCCTCATAGTGTTTATTTTGAGTTTGGTTGAAGTGCGCTTGAGCCGTTTTAGCCCTCGTTCTGTGAGTTTTGGTATGACACGCGTTTCTGACCCACTTCTCGCACCTAGTGCGGAAAACGATTAATAAATAGCATAGAGTGCGAGGCAGGCAAGAGTTTGGCTCATACAAGATGTTCAGGAGTAGCAAAGGATGTCTGTGTCCTCTATAAACAGAACCCACGGGCTGAGTGAGTCTGTGCTCCTTGCAAGCTGGTGGTCGGTCTGGCCTTTAAGCTGCAGGCCCAAGGGCAGGACCAACAAGTAGTACCTAAGTCACAAGCCCAAAACCACCGCATTCAGGGTGCAGTACATCGTTTGCAGAAGTAGTGGCCACACCTGAGGGGACGGTCATTGGAAAGAGTGGGCCAGTTCCGAGAGCTTGCCGTGCAGTCGTTGCCTCAACTCCCTTGGAGCCGACCAAAGAGGGCCAGTGAACTGAGCAGGAGCCTGGAAGGGCGACGCGGTCCAAAAAGAAGTGTAACTGAATTGTAGCTGAGGATGGGCCAGCAAGGCTGAACAGCCCTGCGCTTCTGGCGTTGGAAAACAAGTTGAAGGATCTGCAAGGGCAAATCTTGTCGACGGCAGGGTCTCGAGCCTCAAGCTCCTGATCCCAAACCATGAAGAGCCTTCTTTAAGGGAATAGAAAGCCAGGCAGGACATAGATAGGAGGAGAGTTTGAGATGTACTGCGAATCACAGGTGTTCCGCACCCTTCTACTCTGAGAAGGGTGCACAAAGTAGGAACATGGAAGTCACCACTTGGGAACAAAAGCGAACATCGGGCGACGCCAATAATAGTGGATTTCGTCGAATGGGCCTCCCGGGATAAACTGCTGGTGGGTGCAGCAGTAGTGGCCCACACCACCAAGGGTGGATACGAAATTGTGCCAGACGAGCATAGAGTGAGTCCTGGTGAGCCAGCTCCGGGGGGTAACCTTGCTCGACCAGCTGGGGGGCTGGTGAGAAACCAACATGTTCAGCAGAAGGCCGTATTCGGCTCTCAGGCCCCGACCCAGACAGCAGTAAGGAAGCCGCATGCAGGGTCGGGAATTGCCGTAACGGAAGACGCGTTAGGAGATGAAAATTGGTAGTATGTCCGAAGGTGGGAGGCAGCGAGACCCTTGCCGGTCTGGAGGTTATGGCAACCCCCTATAAGGATGGATTGGTAGTCGTCAGAAGCTCTGGATCATCAGATGGCGCCGTGCCAGCTAGTGTGGACAACCAAGGCAAAACACTTCTCATCTTCTCAGGCGTTGCGCCTGAGGAAACAGACAGGAGTGAATAATAAGAGACACCTAAGTGAGGTAGCGAACGAGGTGGTGTTGTGTACTAACGCGTGTAGCATAGGGAACAAATGGATGGAGCTCGCTAAAACCGCTGCGGAACAAGAGTCGTCAATAGTTACCACTACGGAAAAATGGCTTTCTGAATAAGACCATGTGCCAGGCCTAATAAGTAGTGGTTTTGCAGTCATGAGACAGGATAGGGAACACGATCGCCCTGGTGAAGGAGTAGCCATCCTCATTAGGTCAGGTACAAACCACTTTGAGCCTCAGACCAAGATATACACTTTCAAGGTCCATTTATGCACAGTTAGGATCATCCTTTCGGGGAGAAGGGTTAACGTTGTCTGTGTCTACAGGACACCAAGCACAAACCACGAAGAGGATGTTTGTTTACTGCGGACTTTGACCGAACTGGTTAGGGACGCACAAAAGACCATCATAGTAGGTAACTTCAATTTTCCGCATATCGACTATACGGCTGAGGTCTGCGTGCCGGGATCGGAGGAGCAAACCTACTTAGAAGGGCTGCATGCCAAGGAATTGCACCAGCATATTAGGGAAAATACCAGATATAGGATTGGATGCGTTCCATCCTTGCTGGAGCTAGCTATAACGAACTTCCCCAACGATGTGCCTGGACTGCATTATTGTGCACCGCTGGGCAGGAGTCACCAAGTGCGTGGCAAAATTGCCTCCCGCATTCGGCAGCCCAAAGTTCCCTCAAGGCTGATTAGGAATTTCGGTAGTATGGACATAGATAGGCTTCGTAATAGGGCGATGGGTTTTACCTGGGACGCGCCAGAGGAGGCTACTGTCGAGAAGCGCTGGCAGGCCATAAAAGGACCCCTGATTACCCTCCAGGACGGGTTCGCACCCTTAAAACGGAGGAGTGGATAGGGCAAACAAATGGGATGGAAGGCTGCAATAGCCAAGACCATCAAACTTAGAGACCGCTCTTGGAACCGGGACAAAGCTTCCGGCAGTCAGCTAGCCTGGAACGGTTACACAAAGCTCAGAAACGAGACTGTGAGCCATCTGGGAACTTCCAAGCTGGAATTTGTACTCAGATTGACCAAGCCGAAAACATTCTACAGCTATGTACAGTCGAAAGACTCAACAAGGGGTGCTGTAGGTCCACTATCCACTAGAGACCACTATGTTGTCTCTGATGACCAGGGCAAAGCAGACGCCCTGGGGGAATACTTTGGTAGCTTGTATAAGATAGATAGTAGGGCACGAGTAAATCTGGCTCTGGTGCATCCTGCTCCCCAGTCAAACGAGCTGAATCTCTCGGAGGAATGCGTGCGCAAGTACTTACAGGAGTGAAACAGCCACAAGTCAGCGGGACCAGATGGCATTCATCCAGCTATCATCAAGCCGTTGGCGGATATCATAGCTCCATCGGTATGCAGACTGTACAGATCCACGTTGGACCAGGGTATGCTGCCTCAGGACTGGAAAGTCGCGGCAGTCGTGGCAATTCATAAGAGTGGACCTAAGTCGGATGTGCAGAACTACAGGCCGGTAAGCCTAACTAGCATTCTCTGTAAAGTCCTCGAGAAGATCATCCGTGCTCATATCTGCCAGCACTTACTGCAGCACTCCATGCCATGTCCGGCCCAGCATGGATTCCTGAAAATTAGATCTCGTCTGACCAATCTCTTGTGCTTCCTAGATGAAGTAACTCGACGACTGGACGAAGGTAAGGAAGTTTAGGTATGCTATTTCGACTTTAGCAGGGCCTTCGACTCCGGTAATCATCGTCCTTTGCTACGCAAGACAGAGACTTTCGGTATAGGTGGGCCAGTATATAGGTGGCTGAAGGACTTCCTCTCCCACAGGACGTTTTACGTCGAAGTGGGGGACAGGTGCTCCAGTTTGGTGAACGTCACCAGTGGTGTACCTCAGGGATCCGTCCTAGGCCCGGTCCTATTCTTGTTATTTATTAATGACCTAGCACCTACTCTTCAATCGCCCAGCTTTATTTTTGCGGATGATGTGAAGATTGTTGGATCTAAGGGTAGGGCGGACTTGGGCATGGAAATAGGCACCGTCCTAAACTGGGCATACAAATGGGACTTACCTCTAAACGCTCAAAAAAGCCATTTGTTGTCAAGGGCAGCAGAGAGCCTAACTGTCGCTCATGATCAAGGGCTGTTCACCGTAGAGGCAGCCAGTAGGTTTACAGACCTGGGGATCATCATGAACGGTGACTTCAAATGGTCGGAGCGGTGCAACGCTGCTGCGCATAAGGCTCGTGGGGAGCTCTTTACACTGCGATCAGCTTTGTCTTGCCGGCAGCCGGAGGTATTCGTACCTATTTACTTGGCTATAGTACGACCTCACTTAGAAAGTAGCGTGCATGCTTCATCACCCTGTAAGGTTGATTAGACCTTACTTCGCGGTTCCCTTAGTAAACGCGTGCTTTGGCCCTTTGTACTGCGTGGACCACCTGCACGTTACTCTAATGTGCGGCACTGCACGAATATGTTAACCAGAACAGTATTCTCCACGACCCGTGGGAACGAGAACGCGATTGGGAGAGATAGTGGTTAGCGTGTATTTGGGAGCGTGCGTGAGAGCGTGCGCAAGAGCAACGGTCAAATGGCAACCGCGCTCGGCAGTCAGCGTTCAGTTAAACAATAAACGTGGTGAAAGTACGAATGAAGATGGCCACCGCTACAAGGGCCTCCTCCTAGAAGTCCGACGGAGTTGGGCTTCGATCTTGATGATAGGCCGGAGTTGTTGGTTGTCCAGGAACTCCTCGTAGCTTGCCCGTTATATTGTTGGCGACGTCGAACGACTGCTGATGAGTTTAACGGTGCCTGCGCTCTCGAGGTCCGATGTGCGTAGGTCCAACTGTGTTTTAGCGCGCACGGGTTTCATACGCATGCGAGCCGGAAGATCCCGCGTCAGATCCATCCAAAGGGCGTCCAGTTGTCGTCTCCAGTACCAGGCTGACGAATCGTCCCGTTATCCAATGAGTGGTTGGCTCCTTGAACGTGCACGAGTGTCAGCGAGGCTACGGATGAAGCCAATGTGACTGAGTAGATCCGTCTGAGAGGGGGCGAGGTAAACTGGAACAAAATAGCGCCTGGGGGCGCCGGCGGATGTTGGACGGTAATAACAACACATGAACGACGTTCGGTGTTGTTGTAGTCGCTAGGAGACCAGAAGATGATGAAATCATAACTACCGATTGTAATTCCAGGGGCCTGTTGGTTGGTAAATCCATGATGAACTTTCCAAATTATTGCCAACAGTCGGTTGTAAAAATCGTCACGAAATCGGCGAAGAGTACGGGATTTCATAGTTGGCGACCGCGATGGCTACATCGAGTTGCGGGTACGGTTGAAGAATCTGATGGACTAGCTGCCGAGTCCTCACTAGGCGTAACAGAGGGCGGTTTGAGTGGTAACTCGCTCGATTCGGGTGACTGAGAGGCTTGAGTAGGTGTAAATTGGCCGAGCGGCTTGTGTAACGAACGTTTGAGCAATGCGTAGCCAAATTCGCAACGGATGCCGAAATCAAAAGACGAATATCCGTGACATTCTACGATAATAGATTATTACATGAACAATGACATAAAAAATATACAAACCACAATAATACGATCACAAGGACTCAACAACGAGAAACCGAATAACAGCGTGTGAGCAAATAGCACGTGCGTCACGCAGGTCCTGAACAAGGATGTGCCAAAGTACCGCTCTGGGAGCGAACAAACAACAATTGGTCCAGAAAAACACCCAGTTCGTAGGGACAAGTCAACAGTGTAGGCAAATGAGTGATGTTGGGAAAAACACAGAATCGCGAGGGAAAAAGGGGGATTTTCCACGACCGGCTGTTACAGCTTGCACTCCATGACGGCAGGCTTGAGACGGTCGATTGATACGGTGTCCTGTCGTCCGCTGATGTCTATGACAAATGTTTTTGCCCTACGTTTGATCACCCGAAACGGGCCAGCGTATGGCGCTTGTACTGGTGATCGAACAATATTGACGCGAAGGAATACGTGAGTAGCGGTTCCTAACGCAGTTGGAACTTGTAGACTAATGTTCGCGCGGCGGACTGGCATTGAGCACTCGCATGTGCCACGTCGGAAGTCACCGTTGGTGAGGGGGCTACCAACTCCCCAGGCAGACGAAGTGTACATCCATGTGCTAGTACGGCCGGTGTTGTGTGTAATTCCTCCTTAACGGTACTACGCAGGCTTAAGAGTGCTAATTGTAGTGTTTCACTCCAAAGGGGGTTACCGTTTATTCGAAGGGCAGCTTTTAATTGCCGGTGGAAACGCTCAACCTTACCATTGGCCTGAGGGTGGTAAGCTGTCGTTTTAACGTGTTGGCAACCGAGCTTAGCGAGTAGGCTGTCGAAAGCGCAGTCAACGTGTGGATCGCGATCGGTGGTCACTACTTCCGGGCAACCGAGATGACTAACCCAACCGGTCAGAAAAGCTTTCGCGGCCTCTTCCGACGTGGGACGAGGGATAGGAATGGCCTGCGGCCAGCGAGCAAAACGATCCACGCATGTGAGTATGTAAACGTACCCAAGCGAAGATGGAAGCGGTCCTACGAAGGTAAGCATGTTGAGATATGTTACCTCGACTTTAGCTAGGCGTTCGACTCCGTTAATCATCGTCTTTTGCTAGGCAAGACAGAGACTTTCGGTATAGGTGGGCCAGTATATAGGTGGCTGAAGAACTTCCTCTCCCACAGGACGTTTTACGTCGAAGTGGGGGACAGGTGCTCCAGTTTGGTGAACGTCACCAGTGGTGTACCTCAGGGATCCGTCCTAGGCCCGGTCCTATTCTTGTTATTTATTAATGACCTAGCATCCACTCTTCAATCGCCCAGCTTTATTTTTGCGGATGATGTGAAGATTGTTGGATCTAAGGGTAGGGCGGACTTGGGCATGGAAATAGGCACCGTCCTAAACTGGGCATACAAATGGGACTTACCTCTAAACGCTCAAAAAAGCCATTTGTTGTCAAGGGCAGCAGAGAGCCTAACTGTCGCTCATGATCAAGGGCTGTTCACCGTAGAGGCAGCCAGTAGGTTTACAGACCTGGGGATCATCATGAACGGTGACTTCAAATGGTCGGAGCGGTGCAACGCTGCTGCGCATAAGGCTCGTGGGGAGCTCTTTACACTGCGATCAGCTTTGTCTTGCCGGCAGCCGGAGGTATTCGTACCTATTTACTTGGCTATAGTACGACCTCACTTAGAAAGTAGCGTGCATGCTTCATCACCCTGTAAGGTTGATTAGACCTTACTTCGCGGTTCCCTTAGTAAACGCGTGCTTTGGCCCTTTGTACTGCGTGGACCACCTGCACGTTACTCTAATGTGCGGCACTGCACGAATATGTTAACCAGAACAGTATTCTCCACGACCCGTGGGAACGAGAACGCGATTGGGAGAGATAGTGGTTAGCGTGTATTTGGGAGCGTGCGTGAGAGCGTGCGCAAGAGCAACGGTCAAATGGCAACCGCGCTCGGCAGTCAGCGTTCAGTTAAACAATAAACGTGGTGAAAGTACGAATGAAGATGGCCACCGCTACAACCCTTCTACAAGAAGGAGGCTGCCTGCCTAGAGAAAGTTCATCTTCTCGCCAAGTGAATGGTTGAAGGGCAGCTGGGTAAGACGTACGAGCAGAGATTGTGTGATCTCAATATTTTCTCTTTGGAAAGGAGGAGAAGTCGAGGGATCTCATAGAACCGTTCAAGTTAATGAAGGGCTTTTCTGGCCTTAGGCCGGACGGTCTATTCCAAGTTGCTCTGGATTCCAGAACAAGGGGACATGAAGAGAAGCGGATGAAGGCACGGGCTAGGTTGATGACTAGATCGCACTTCTTTAGCAATAGGTTAATGAACAGTTTGAACGGTGTGCCTGGTGGAATGATAGTTCTGCAGACCGTCCAAACTTTCCAAGGTTCACTTCAGTTCAGTCTGCACAGAACAGGTAATGGCCACGGCCAATCGAACGTCCAGAATTCCTTCGATCGTATGCACACCAGTTATGCGCCCACCACTGCCGAGTGTATTTCGTCGAATCCCGGCTAAAAATGTGAGGGAAACGGAAAACCTCATCGCACACCAACTGCGAGAGACATTATGCATCATGAGCGTTCACTGAGACAGTATGCAATGAGGGAAAAAGTCTGATAAAACATACTCCAGAAGGACCACAGTGCTACCCGTCATCCATCTAGTTGATATACTCAAGGCTCACCACAAGGAAAGATCTCGTGCCACTTGCGACCTAGGGCACCTTTGAAGGGTTGGACTGTCAGCAGATCTACCGTTTCACCAGGCGGCCGTTCCAACGTTTTACAACCCTGTTGCTGAAGGAGTGCGATCTAGCCATCAACCTAGATCGAGCTTTTATCAACTTCTTTTCGTGTCCCCTTGTTCTGGAGTCTACGGCCACTTGGAATAGACTATCTGGTCTGAGGCCAGAAAAGCCCTTCATTACCTTGAACGTTTCTATGAGATCTCCTCGACTTCTCCTCCTTTCCAACGAGAAGAGATTCAGGTCACAGAGTCTCTGCTCGTCAGTCTTACCCGTCTGCCCTTCAACCATCCGCGTGGCGAGACGTTGGACTTCCTCTAGGCAGGCGGCGTCCTTTTTGTAGAAGGGTGACCAAGCCTGCACGTTACCTTCTAAGTGAGGTCGTACTATAGCCATGTAAATAGGTACGAATACCTCCGGCTGCCGGCAAGACAAAGCTGATCGCAGTGTAAAGAGCTCCCCACGAGCCTTATGCGCAGCAGCGTTGCACCGCTCCGACCATTTGAAGTCACCGTTCATGATGATCCCCAGGTCTGTAAACCTACTGGCTGCCTCTACGGTGAACAGCCCTTGATCATGAGCGACAGTTAGGCTCTCTGCTGCCCTTGACAACAAATGGCTTTTTTGAGCGTTTAGAGGTAAGTCCCATTTGTATGCCCAGTTCAGGACGGTGCCTATTTCCTTGCCCAAGTCCGCCCTACCCTTAGATCCAACAATCTTCACATCATCCGCAAAAATAAGGCTGGGCGATTGAAGAGTAGGTGCTAGGTCGTTATTTAGTAACAAGAATAGGACCGGGCCTAGGACGGATCCCTGAGGTACACCACTGGTGACGTTCACCAAACTGGAGCACCTGTCCCCCACTTTGACGTAAAACGTCCTGCTGGAGAGGAAGTCCTCCAGCCACCTATATACTGGCCCACCTATACCGAAAGTCTCTGTCTTGCGTAGCAAAGGACGATGATTACCGGAGTCGAAGGCCCTGCTAAAGTCGAAATAGCATACCTAAACTTCCTTACCTTCGTCCAGTCGTCGAGTTACTTCATCTAGGAAGCACAAGAGATTGGTCAGACGAGATCTAATTTTCAGGAATCCATGCTGGGCCGGACATGGCATGGAGTGCTGCAGTAAGTGCTGGCAGATATGAGCACGGATGATCTTCTCGAGGACTTTACAGAGAATGCTAGTTAGGCTTACCGGCCTGTAGTTCTGCACATCCGACTTAGGTCCACTCTTATGAATTGCCACGACTGCCGCGACTTTCCAGTCCTGAGGCAGCATACCCTGGTCCAACGTGGATCTGTACAGTCTGCATACCGATGGAGCTATGATATCCGCCAACGGCTTGAAGATAGCTGGATGAATGCCATCTGGTCCCGCTGACTTGTGGCTGTTTCACTCCTGTAAGTACTTGCGCACGCATTCCTCCGAGAGATTCAGCTCGTTTGACTGGGGAGCAGGATGCACCAGAGCCAGATCTACTCGTGCCCTACTATCTATCTTATACAAGCTACCAAAGTATTCCCCCAGGGCGTCTGCTTTGCCCTGGTCATCAGAGACAACATAGTGGTCTCTAGTGGATAGTGGACCTACAGCACCCCTTGTTGAGTCTTTCGACTGTACATAGCTGTAGAATGTTTTCGGCTTGGTCAATCTGAGTACAAATTCCAGCTTGGAAGTTCCCAGATGGCTCACAGTCTCGTTTCTGAGCTTTGTGTAACCGTTCCAGGCTAGCTGACTGCCGGAAGCTTTGTCCCGGTTCCAAGAGCGGTTTCTACGTCTGATGGCCTTGGCTATTGCAGCCTCCCACCACTTGGGTTTGCCCTATCCACTCCTCCGTTTTAAGGGTGCGAACCCGTCCTGGAGGGTAATCAGGGGTCCTTTTATGGCCTGCCAGCGCTCCTCCACAGTAGCCTCCTCTGGCGCATCCCAGGTAAAACCCATCGCCCTATTACGAAGCCTATCTATGTCCATACTACCGAAATTCCTAATCAGCCTTGAGGGTACCTTCGGTTGCCGCATGCATAGAACTATTTTGACACACGTGGTCACTCTTTCCCAGCGGTGCACAATAATGCAGTCCAGCCACATCGTTGGGGAAGTTCGTTATAGCTAGCTCCAGCAGGGATGGAACGCATCCAATCCTATATCTGGTATTCTCCCTGATATGCCCTGGATCGCAAGTGGCGTGAGATATTTCTTCGTAATGAGCCTAGATGAATGACGGGTATCACTGTGGCCCTTCCGGAGTATGTTGTAATCGACTTTTTCGCTCATTGCATACTGTCTTATTTAACGTTGTCGATGCATGATGTCTCTCGCAGTTGATGTGCGATGAGGTTTTCCGTTTCCTTCTGATTTTAGGAAGACTCGACGAAATACATTCGGCAGTGTTGGGTGCATAATTGGTGTGCATACCATCGAAGGAATTCTGGACGCTCGATTAGCCGTGACCATTACCTGTCCAGTGCAAACTAAACTGAACTGAACTGAACTGACTGATCTTTCGAGTTAGATCCATTATGTCGTGTAGAGATCCGGAGATATTCGTTCCGATATTTCAGGCCATAGTTAGGCCGCATATGGACTACTGCGTGCAGGCCTGGGCACCGTACTACCATTAAGATATCGACTGTCTGGAGAAAGTGTAAGGGTTAGCCACTAGAATGGTGGCTGGGTAAAGGGGGTTTAACTACACAGAGCGTCTCCGTGCCCTAAACCTATTCTCGATGGAAAGACGGCGCATTCGCGGGGATTTGATAGAAACCTTCAAGGTAATGAAAGGACTGTCAGGAATAAATCGAGAAGACCTTTTTTCTCTGATCCCCGAGAGAGGCACAAGGGGGCATAGCCTTAGATTACAAAGGAAACATTCGAGGCTCCAAATTAGGGCGAAGTACTTCTCAAATAGAGTGGTACCCTATTGGAATAAGCTCCCAGAAGAGGTCATAAATACCACAACAGTGAGGGCCTTTAAGAAAGAAGTAGACCTATGTTGGGTGGCAGTATACCCCGAGTTATGTTAAGCAGCTTTTAGGGTCAGATGCAATTTACTTATTGTTTCCACCTTACTCTGCCAGGGCTGATACTGCACAAAATTTCTGCCTTTCAGAAAAAGAAAATCACGCAGTGTTGGGAGCTACGGAAACGCGCCGACAACACAACTATCTGGACATACGATTGGCTCTAGCCACACCAAGTCCTGTGCAAACTGAACTGAACTGCGTGTAAGTGCCGCGCGGTTTGAATTCATAGTGCTCTCGTCTTTGAATTGAGTTTTTGAATAGTTTTGTGAATTAACCCAGTTTAATTCACAATACTGAGCGTATCATAATTGCATTTAAGGTGCGCTTTATCCGGAGAATATTTTTATTCTCCTTGTAGCACTGCCGAGTAGTGTTCGGTGTTTTTTTTGAGGCGATCTTTTCTCGCTTCTAGTCTTTCTTTTTGTTTTTGCTTTTTGTGTTAGCGGGATTTACCTGCTATTGTCAGAGTGCGTATTTTGTGTTTGGGTAAAGAGCACTTGAGTTGTATTTTCCCTCGTTTTTGCGGTTTTCGGTATGACACGCGTTTCTTGCCCATGTCTAGCACCCAAGTGCGGAAAACGAGTGGTAAACGGTATAGAATGCGAGATATGCAAGAGATGGGCCCACCCAAGGTGTTCAGGGATAGCAAAGGACATTTATGTCCTTCATAAACAGAACCCATGGGCTGAATGGGTCTGTGCCCCCTGCAAGGAGGCGGCCAGTCTGGCCTTTAAACTGCAGGACCAACGTCCACCCAGTAGTACCTCGGTTGTAAGCCCCAAACCACCGCAAGCAGGTTGTAGTAAGTCGTTTGCGGAAGTAGTATCAACACCCGAGAGGACGATCATCCGAGCGAATGAACCAGTTCCGAAGGCTTGCCAGGCGGTCGTCGCCTCCACTCCTTTGAAGCAGACCGACGAGGGCCAGTGGACGGAGCAGAAGCCGAGAAGGGAGAGGCAGGTCAAAAAGAAGGGAGACTGTAATAGAGCGAAAGATGGGTTGGCTAGGGTGGATGACCCTGCTCTTCTGGTATTAGAAAACAAGGTGAAGGACCTGCAGAGGCAGGTCTTGTCGATGGGCAGGGTCTCAAGCCACAGGCTTCTGATCCTAAACCAGGAAGAACCCTTTATAGGGGAATCGAAGGCCAGGAGAGACATTGACAGGAGGAGGGTCTGCGACATACTGCGAATCGCAGGTGTTCCGTACCCTCCTACTCTAAGAAGGGTGCACAGAGTGGGGACATGGAAGTCACCACTGGGGAACAAAGGCGAACTTCGTGCGAGACCAATACTGGTGGAGTTCGCTGATGAGGCTACCCGGGATAGACTGCTGGCGAGGGCAGCGGTAGTAGCTCAGATTACAAAGGGCAGATACCAGATTGTGCCGGACGAGCATAGGGTAAGGCCTGGTAGTCTAGCCCCAAGAGGTATCCTTGCTCGACCAGCCAGGGCGCTGGTGAGAAATCTAAAAGTTCAGCGGAATGCCGTACTCGGCTCTCAGGCCCCGACCCCGGCAATAGTAAAGAAGCCACGTGCGGGGTCGCTAATAGTTGTAATCGAAGATGCGCTGGAAGACGAAAATTGGCCGTGCTGCCCGAAGATAGATGACAGCGTGATCCCTGCCAGGCTGGATGTTGTGGCCACTCCTATAGAGATGGATTGGGAGTCGTCAGAAATTCTGGACCATCAGCCGGCTTCATGCACCCCAGTGGGGACATCCGAAGCAAAAAACGTGCCATCATCTCAGGCGTTGCGCCTGAGAAACAGTCAGGAATGAATGAAAATAGACACCTAGGCGACGGAGCAAACGCGGTGGTGTTATATACTAACGCGTGTAGTATTAGAAACAAATGGGCGGAACTTGCCAAAACCGCTGACGAACAGAAAGCATCAATAGTTGCCTTCACGGAAACGTGGCTTTCTGAAGAAGACCATGTGCCAGGCCTAATAATTAACAGTTTTACAGCCTACAGGCAGGATCGGGAACAAGATTGCCTTGGTGGTGGAGTAGCCATCCTCGTTAGGTCAGGTGCAAACCACCTTGAGTCCCAGACCAAGATGTGCACTCGCAATATCCAGCTATGCGCCGTTACGATCATCCTTCCAGACAGAAGGGTTAACGTCGTCTGTGTCTACAGGGCGCCAAGCACAAACCACGAAGAGGACGTTTGCTTGCTGCGGACTTTGACTGAACTAGTTAAGGACGCACAAAAGACCCTCATAGTGGGTGACTTCAATCTTCCGCACATCGACTGGGTGGCTGAGGTCTGCGTGCCGGGATCGGAGGAGCAAAGCTACTTAGAATGGCTGCATGACAATGCGTTGCATCAGCATATTAGGGAGAACACCAGATATAGGATTGGATGCGTTCCATCCCTGCTGGAGCTAGCTATAACGAACTTCCCCAACGATGTGGCTGGACTGCATTATTGTGCACCGCTGGGAAAGAGTGACCACGTGTGTGTCAAAATAGTTCTATGCATGCGGCAACCGAAGGTACCCTCAAGGCTGATTAGGAATTTCGGTAGTATGGACATAGATAGGCTTCGTAATAGGGCGATGGGTTTTACCTGGGACGCGCCAGAGGAGGCTACTGTGGAGGAGCGCTGGCAGGCCATAAAACTATCCCTGACTGCCCTACAGGAAGAGTTCGCACCCCTAAAACGAAGGAGTGGGGAGGGCAAGCCCATGTGGTGGAAGGCTGCAATAGCCAAGGCCATCAGACGTAGAAACCGCTCTTGGAACCGGGACAAAGCTTCCGGCAGTCAGCTAGCCTGGAATCGCTATACGAAGCTGAGAAACGAGACTGTAAGCCTTTTGAGAACTTCTAAACGGGAATTTGAGCTGAAATTGGCCCAGTCTGTAAGACAACAGCCGAAGAAGTTCTACAGCTATGTACAGTCTAAAGGCTCAACAAGAAATGCCGTAGGTCCGCTATCCACTAGAGAATACGGTATTGTCACTGACGACCAGGGCAAAGCAGACGCCCTGGGGGAATACTTTGGTAGTGTACATAGGATAGATAGTGAGGTACTAGTAGATCTGGCTCTGGTGCATCCTCCTCAGTTAAACGAGCTAGATCTTTCAGAGGAATGCGTGCGTAAGTACCTACAGGAGTTAAACAGCCACAAGTCAGCGGGCCCAGATGGCATTCATCCAGCTATCATCAAGCCGTTGGCGGATATCATAGCTCCATCGGTATGCAGATTGTATAGATCCACGTTGGACCAGGGTATGCTGCCTCAGGACTGGAAAGTCGCGGCAGTCGTGTCAATACATAAGAGTGGGCCTAAGTCGGATGTGCAGAACTACAGGCCGGTAAGCCTAACTAGCATTCTCTGTAAAGTTCTCGAAAAGATCATCCGTGCTCATATCTGCCAGCACTTACTGCAGCACTCCATGCTAAGCCCGGCGCAGCATGGATTCCTGAAAAATAGATCTTGCCTGACCAATCTCCTGTGCTTCTTAGATGAAGTAACTCGACGACTGGACGAAGGTAAGCATGTTGAGGTATGTTACCTCGACTTTAGCAAGGCGTTCGACTCCGTTAATCATCGTCTTTTGCTATGCAAGATGGAGACTTTCGGGATAGGTGGGCCAGTATATAGGTGGCTGGAGGACTTCCTCTCCCACAGGACGCTTTATGTCAAAGTGGGGGACAGGTGCTCCAGTTTGGTGAACGTCACCAGTGGTGTACCTCAGGGATCCGTCCTAGGCCCGGTCCTATTCTTGTTATTTATTAATGACCTAGCATTCACTCTTCAATCGCCCAGCTTTATTTTTGCGGATGATGTGAAGATTGTTGGATCTAAGGGTAGGGCGGACTTGGGCAGGGAAATAGGCACCGTCCTAAACTGGGCATACAAATGGGACTTACCTCTAAACGCTCAAAAAAGCCATTTGTTGTCAAGGGCAACAGAGAGCCTAACTGTCGCTCATGATCAAGGGCTGTTCACCGTAGAGGCAGCCAGTAGGGTTAAAGACCTGGGGATCATCATGAAAAGTGACTTCAAATGGTCGGAGCAGTGCAACGCGGCTGCGCATAAGGCTCGTGGGGAGCTCTTTACACTGCGATCAGCTTTGTCTTGCCGGAAGCCGGAGGTATTCGTACCTATTTACATGGCTATAGTACGACCTCACTTAGAAGGTAACGTGCAGGCTTGGTCACCCTTCTACAAAAAGGACGCCGCCTGCCTAGAGGAAGTCCAACGTCTCGCCACGCGGATGGTTGAAGGGCAGACGGGTAAGACTGACGAGCAGAGACTCTGTGACCTGAATCTCTTCTCGTTGGAAAGGAGGAGAAGTCGAGGAGATCTCATAGAAACGTTCAAGGTAATGAAGGGCTTTTCTGGCCTCAGACCAGATAGTCTATTCCAAGTGGCCGTAGACTCCAGAACAAGGGGACACGAAAAGAAGTTGATAAAAGCCCGATCTAGGTTGATGGCTAGATCGCACTCCTTCAGCAACAGGGTTGTGAACAGTTGGAACGGTCTGCCTGGTGAAATGGTAGATCTGCAGACAGTCCAATCCTTCAAATGTGCCCTTGATCGCAAGTGGTACGAGATCTTTCCTTGTAGTGAGCCTTGAGTATATCAACTAGATGGATGACGGGAAGCACTGTGGTCCTTCTGAAGTATGTTTTAGCAGACTTTTTCCCTCATTGCATACTGTCTCAGTGAACGCTCACGATGCATAATGTCTCTCGCAGTTGATGTGCGATGAGGTTTTCCGTTTCCCTCTCATTTTTAGCGGGGATTCGACGAAATACACTCGGCAGTGGTGGGTGCATAACTGGTGTGCATACCATCGAAGGAATTCTGGACGCTCGATTGGCCGTGGCCATTACCTGTCCTGTGCAGACTGAACTGAACTGAACTGAACTGAACTGAACTTCTCCCCTTGTTGTGCGACTAAGGGCGGTGGCAGGTCGCTTGTGATGTTGTGGTCGTTTCAGTGTCAGGCGTTAGTGGGATGATGTTTTGCTCTCGCAAACCTGTGGTCCGCCGGGAAACAAAAACTTCCCTCTTATCTGATTCAGCCTTAGTCGCACAGTTGTTAATCTTCTTTTTTACAGACGACGAAGTTCCCTTGTAGCATCAGCCCGCTCCTATCATCGGTTTCAGATCGTGTTTCGACCGATTTCCGGCCGGTTTGTTTAGTAGCCATAATATACGGATCAACAATAAATTGATACGAAGAAAATTGACGGACGAAGTAAGGTGCAATGCTTGGTTGGCGTTTTACTCAAATGTATTGGTTTAATTTCATCAAAATGTCCTGAAAACCTCGATATAGATCGCTCTGTTTTATTCTCTCGAAGTAGATGAATTCAAGACAATTATTTGGAAAATCATGAATTAGGAGGTAGAAAAAAGCATCGTAATACGTAATTTCGAGTGGTTTGTGTCAGTCGCTCGAAGAACGTCATATATGCTTCGTTGATTTATTTCACTAACCCAAATTACGTATTACGACGCTCTTTTCTATTTCATAATTTATGGTTTTCCTAATAATTATCCTTATTCCATCTATTTCGAGGGAATAAAACAGAGCCATCTATACTGAGGTTTTCACGACATTTTGATGAATTAAACCAATACATTTGAGTAAAACGCCAACCAAGCATTGCATGTTACTTCGTTCGTCAGTTTTCTTTGTGTCACTTCACTGTTGATCTGTGTACAATGGCTACTAAAGAAACCGACTGAAAACCTATGGGCGTAATTGTAAAAACCGACCAAAAACCGGTCGGTTTCGGAGCGGTTCTGCACCGGTTTTGCTGCGTGGGTCTTCCGCTTCCCTCTCATTGTTAGCGGGGATTCGACAAAATGCACCGTGTAGTGGTGGGTGCATAACCGGTGTGCATACCATCAAAGGAATTCTGGATGCTCGATTGGCCGTGGCCATTACCTGTCCTGTGAAAACTGAACTGAAATGAAATGAAATGAAGTTAGTAGGGGCTCAGAAAAGGGAGGAGCTGGTCAGAGACATAGTTACCGTTCTCAGCTGGGCACATGAGTAGAACTTACCTCTAAATGCTGAGAAAAACCACTTGTTGTCCCGGACAGCAATAAACTTGACGGTTATATAAGACAAAGGTCCACGTAAGGTTAGTTAAACCTCACCAAACAGTTCCCTTATTACGCGCGTTCATTAGTCTTTCCCACTACGCATAGACCACCTGTCCGTTGCAATGGTACTCTGCAGTACTCCACCACGATCATCCTGTACATGTTTCCTACAATCCATGAGAAGAACACAACTGGTAGGGAGAGAGTGATTCGTGTATATTGGAAAACCGTGCTTGTAACGTGCACGGGCAATGGCCAAGTGGCCACCGCGCTTTGCGGCGCGAGTTCAGATAAACAATAATTCGTATTAAAAAGAAGTAAGGTTGAATGTCATTCCATCCACTTACTGTAGAAGTGGTGAACGGGGTTAAAGACTGTGGAATTTTGGCTTCTGATGTTAAGTGTGCATCAGCTGCACAGAAGGCACGCGATGAGCTCTTCAGAATGAGATCGGCGTTGTCGTGCGGACAGCCAAAGGTTTTCGTGCCAGTGTAAATGTCCACAGTTCTTTCAGGATTCTCCTGAGTTAAGTCGGGACATGGTACCGTATAGAGTGTATAACCCCTGGTCCTCGGTTCGTGACACAGTGACGATTATACTCGGCAGCACGAAAAGAAGACAAACTCGAAACGCTGGAGTGGACAATCTTTCAGTTAAACCATTTTGTTGGTGTTCGTAATTGTGTGTCACATCGGTTACTCTGCAGGGGTCTCCCCCTAGAAGTCCGATGCAGTTGGGCTTCAATCCGTGATTTGTAAATAGGCTTCGGTGGCAAGAGTCGTTTTCCATGCCTTCCATCGCGATCAAACACAACAACGAAGCCAGCGCAAGCCGTTCTCCATGACCCACACTGGTCGCTGTGCGTTGATAGCAAAATTGCGACCTCCTCAACAGTGAATTCGACCTGGGTAGATCCTACTTGTGACTTTTGCAGATTGATGATTGTGTTGGGTTCGTTGTCGGCATGTTCCAAAGTCCCGTTTCCCTGTTGTCTTTATTGCCTTCGTAATCGGACCAGCGTCCGGCGTCAAATGAGTTCAATTATGATCCAATAATCGTTGTGTTTGAGCCATGCGAGATCCTGGAAGTCTGTGTGGTTCTATCCGACGGGACAAGATGAAAGGCAAGAAACACAAGGAAACTGCGCCTTGGGATGCGGACGGATATTTGACTGAGGGGACATACCGACGCAATGCAGGCTGTTGCTACTCCTGTCATGATAAACTACGTGGTCCTGCAGTCATTTATTACTATACTATGTACAAGCGCAATATAAAAAACGAACTCAAATATGTACAACTGCTACAAATTCTGAAAACCTCGTTGGCTGTCGCAGCTTGCGTCCGCGTCGATACCTCTTGTTGACGGATGTAACTATATCTTCTGTGGACTTAGATGTTGCAGTTGGGGATGGGAAGTCTGGTGGGGGTAACAGGTTCCGACTCAGGATGACTAACCGAAGGTAGTGAGCAGGTAGGGGGCATTGAGCAGGGTGTCTGGGGTGGGTTTTACTTCGACGAAGGCTGGTTTAAGGCGGTTTATACTGATGCTCTTTCCTGCCTTCGACGTCTACTACGTATTTTTTTTCTTCCGCTGGACGACACGGAGCAGGCCAGAGTAAGCCAGTTGTAGTGGCGATCTCACGGCGTCTACTCGAATAAACACATGGCTGGCGGTCGCTAGAAGGGTAGGTATATGGGTGCTGAGGATTTGTTCCCGTGGTGGGATAGGCTTTAGCATCCGCATTTGGTGTAACAAACGTTTTGCGTATTCCCCGTGATTGAAAGTCAGGTGATAATAGAGAAACTGACTTACGTAAAGGTCGTAATGTGCAACCATAAACCAGTTCAGCCGACGTATTATCCATGTCGACTTTAACGGTGTTGCGCAGTCTTAACGGAACCATCGGTAAAGCTTCACTGCATAAAAGATTATCACGATCACAAAGGGCAGCTTTCAGTTGGCTACGGAATCGCTCCACCATGCCATTAGCCTCATAATGATGGGCCGTCGTCTGGTTGTTGTCTACAACCGAATGTGTTCGATGGCTCTTGGAGGCACCGTCAAAATGAAAACTGCGGTCGGTGGTCACGATAGCATGGCAACCGAACTGACCCACGTAATCAGTTAGAAATGCTTTTGAAGCTTCCTCCGAGACAGGACGGTAATAGGTATAGCCTGTGGTCAACAAGTGAGACGATCTACCCACGTGAGGATGTAGACGTAACCGCTGAATGGTGGGAGGGGCCCCACGAGATCCACATGCACGTGATGAAAACGTGAGCCTGGCTCAGAGAATGTGTCTAATGCAGATCTTCTGTGACGGTGTATTTTAGCTCGTTGGCATTGAAGACAAGCGCGGGCCCAAAGACGTATGTCGCGTTTGACAAAAGACCAAACGAATCGCTCGGTGACTAGTTTCCCTGAGTCGGTCACACCAGGGTGCGATAAATTGTGGAGACAGGTGCTGGTGATTGGGGTGGACCCTGTGACAGATCGTAAATAACGGTTACATCTGAAGTTAGAAGGGTCACTGGCACTAAATGCAGGGAGCTGATGTTTCTGAGCTGCTCGACCTCAGGATCTGTTGTTCGGGCTACGGCGATTGGTTCTAGATCTGTGCCCATTGGTAGTGGGTCGCGGATATTGTGAAAGCGTGAGAGGGCATCTGCCACGGGATTGTGCCCTAGAGACGTGTCGCTAAGATTTGGTGGAATAGCCGAATGAGCAATGCTAAGGTCAGACAGCGAGTATTGGGTACTAATTCGGAGAACGTTCTGTCACAGCGTATCCAGCCTAGTAGACTTCGTTGGTTGGGGCACACGTTACGTATGTCAAACACACGTTTACCGTACCTTACCCTATTCTCCATTCCTCCTCGGGAGTGAAAGAAATCACATGGGGGTCAACAGATGAAGTGGCAACGAGGAATGAAAATATGTACGGCGAACTTAGGGAAAGTGGGTGTTTCACGTCTTCGTGGTTAGGGTCCAGAAGACCCGTCAACCAGTTGTTTGGAGACACTGAAGGATATGGCAGCGAACCGTGAACAGTGGAGATCGTGTTATCATTTTATGTCGAATCAGAATGGTTGGTCAATGTGTGTTTGTACAGTTAGACTGTGTATTCCGTGTGTTGGCTACTAGGGCATTCTTTCTTTTTCCCACCTTTGTACGTCCACTCCCTATCCATATTATGTAGTCATACTTTCTAATTCGTCGTGCAACATGTTGAGAAAGGCAATGGTGGATGAGGCTTGCACTTCTGTTTAACGCTGTGCGATGATGATGATGATGACTTGTCGAATGTCCGTAATAAACTGTGAAACAGTCTGAGTAGCGAATCTCGTGGCGAATATTATTCGGTAGCTGGCTGGAAAGCCCACACTACTGGTTTATGATCTGCGAACATTGTGAACGTTTGACCCTAGAGTGTGTGCCTGAAATGACGGATACCCAAATAAGTTGCCAATAGTTCTCTGCTGAACGTGCTGTATCGGGATTCCGCAGGTTGGAGACGCTCAAAGAAGTAAATCATTCGTTGCCATGAGTTATTGACGAATCGTTGCAACACTGCTCCAACAGCCGTGTCTGGACCGTCTGTCCCGAATGTCAGAGGAGCGGAAGAGTCGGTATATGGAAGAAGTGCTATGTCGGTAACAGATTCCCTGATCAAAGTAAATGCTACCAGTGCCGTGTCGGGAAATATGAATTTCCGCTGAACTCCACTTCAAATTTCTGTAAGAAGCTGCATTATTTCGGCGCAGTGGTGGATAAATCGGCGATAAAAGTTGACCAAGCCAGAAAATTGGCGCAACTGCTGACGAGAGTGAGGTTCAGGGTAGTCCCGAATCGCCGCCACCTTGTCTGGTAGGGGTTGTGTGCCCGGGGCTGAAATGTCGTGACCTGGGATTGTGATAGTGGACCTGCCTAGTTCACAATTGGCAGGGTTTATGGTTACACCGTGTTGGCTAAGACACTCGAAAAGGGCTTGCAGATGTGCCATGTGCTCTTCTTCTGAAGTAATTGCAACCGAAATGTTGTCTGAGTACACGTAGACATTTTTCAAACCGCATGTTGCTTCATGAATAAACGTTCAAAAGGTTCGGGTTGCATTGCTGAGCCCAAACGTCATGCGCAAAAACTCGAATAGTCCGAATGGAGTTGTGACAGCGGTTTCAGAGATGTCAGCCTCAACTACCGGGATTTGGTGGTAAGCTCTAGGTTGATGCGGCTGAAAGAAGAGCAACCGAATAGGAAAGAAATTAAATCTTGGATGGGTGGATTGGGGTACCTAACCGGGATCATAGCCTGGTTGGGGGCCCTATAGTCTCCACAGGGGCCTCAGTCGCCATTGGCTTCAGGAACCATGTGAAGGGGCGGGGCCGAAGACTACTGGAAGGGTGTATTATCCCTAATTCCAGCGTGTGTTCGAACTCAGCTTTTGCTTCGCGGATCTTGTGCCAAGCGGCGCCGTCGGCTAAAAGCTGGGAGTCCTTCAGTGACGATGTGGTGGATGACGTTCTTAGTCACCGCGGGGAAGGGTCCGGACTATTTTAGCATTGTCGGGCAGGCTGAAAAGAGTTCTGCGTAGGGGTGTTCGACCTGAGGTACGGTGTATAGGGGCGTGATGTGACTCACGGAGGAAAACCGACCGATTAGGGAAGGAGAAGTGTGTCGGTCGACAATTCTCCGGCATCGTACATCAACCATTAGGTCGAATGGGTCAAGGAAGTCAATATCTAGCACGAGATAGGAGACATGTGCTATTATAAATACCCAGCGGAGGGTGCGACGTAAGCCTAAGTTAAGTGTAAGGGACTTACAGCCGTGAGTAGCAATGGGAGTGCTGTTGGCGGCACGTAGTTGTTAGGTTGATGGAATAGTTGCTTCATATACTTCTTTTGGAATGACACTAACTGCTGCACCAGTGTCGGTTAGGAATAGGCTATTGGAAACTAAATCTCGAGCATGCAACAGACGACCTCTATTATGACTGCTGATCGCGTTAGTCGTCGGAACGCGTCGGGATGTTAGTTTTCCCTGTTTGGCACCTAAGAAGGTGCAACCGGCTTGGCAGCGCTGAGCTTTCTCTCCGAACCGTTTGTGATGTCGACAGTATCTTGATCGAGATAGACTAAAGGGGCAATTAGAAGAAGGGCTTCTGAGGCGTTCACATCGGTCAGAGTTGTGATAAGGTTTCTGGTTTTGTATTGTGAGAACGGCTAGGAATGGAAAAAATGTGAAAACCCACTCGGAAGCAGCTATCAGGGCGTCCTCGGAGTGTTCCTACGGTGGGAGCTATGATCTGGGGGCTGCTCGAGTTTGTTACGGCAGTAATTTGTGGATGATACAGTTCCATAATACCGTCCGCTAGTTTTACCGCTTTTGTGAGGTTAGGATGACTAGAAACCTCGAGTAGTGCTTGGATATCAGTTGGTAATCGCTGTACCTATAGCTCTTTAAGGATATTTTCCTCAAAAGGTCGCCCTGCCAGCTGCTGCATTTCGCTCAGTAATGCAAAGAGCTTTTTACTGCCTTGCTCGGCCCCTTGGATCAGCCGCTTCAGTCTTGATGATTCAGACGGTAAGAGACTAGAGGTTATCGCTTCTTTCGGGTCCGTGTAAGAAGTCATTGAAAATTACGTCGCGTATCTGGGTAGCAATGTGATGGAGCAGACGACCAATAGTCCACGGGTAACGAGTACACTCGCTGGTGATCCTATGCATTTCAAACTTTGCTTCTCCCATGAACTGCACGACTACAAAGAATTCCATACTGCATCGGTCGTCGCGCAGGCTAATCAGGACCGCGCTGCCCATTGCATCGAGCGGGGTGGGTAGTGATAAGTGTGCTACTGCTCAGAGTTCCCTCTCTGTTATTCAACCTTTGTCTTCTGTCCCTAACCATCCCTATTTGCCCCATCTATCCACCCATAATGCTCCCATTGATAACACGGTCGATACTCTCAACGATTCACTGTCAAATAGTGTCGGGAATAATCCTCTGACTGGTAACTCACATTTTCTCAAGCCCCGTCGGCCTCTGAATCTCGGCTCCTTCAACCTGCGTACACTCATGCAGGCCGGTCAGCAGGCGTGCCTAGCCCTCACAATGAACTCTCTGAAGATTGATGTTTGCTGCTTAAGCGAAACGCGTATCCAGGATTCGAGCAATGTAATTCAGCTAACTGCTCCAGGTATCTCATCGAGGTATATTCTGCGCACCTCAGGAGACGAAGCAGCTAGAGCTGTGGGTCAACGTGGTGTAGGAATTGTCTTGACTGACAAGGCTGAGGCTGCCCTATTAGACTGGATCCCTGTTAACAGTCGTTTATGTGCTGTGAGACTCCAAGGGTCAGTCGGCGTTCGAAAGGATAGTTGTGTTAAACGCAATTTGTTTGTGATCTCGGCGTACGCCCCAACGGACTGCAGCTCAGACTTGCAGAAAGATGAGTTCTATGATGCCCTCGCCACTCTCGTTCGCAGCAGTAAAGGTTCCGACATTGTAGTGCTAGCTGGTGACTTCAATGCACAAGTTGGCAAACTCAGTGTGTCAGAAGCCTGTTTAGGCGGGCGTTGTGCTTTACCCACTGAGCGCACAGATAACGGGGATAGGCTTCTCCAATTTTGTGCAGACAATCGATTGTTCTTGTCTAGCACAAATTTCCGACACAGCTCGCGTCGCACAGCGACATGGCGCTCTAACTCTACAGGTACTTTTAGTCAAATTGACCATATCGCCGTAAGCTACCGGTGGCGCAGTTCTGTTCAGAACTGTAGATCTTACTGGTCCACGTACGTAGAGTCGGACCACGCATTAGTTTTAATGCGATTATCTCTCCAGCTCCATGGCCATCGTCGCAAACCGCAAACCCGATTAGCCGTGCAACGTTTGTGTGATCCAGACGTTTGCACCCGTTATGAGCAGAAGTTAGCACATGAGCTAGGATCCACGGAGAACAGTAATGTAGATGAGCATTGGTTTCATATCAAACAGGCGATGCACGTTGCAGCAGGTTTTGCCTGTGGTCCTGGATCCGTTGTCCATCAAAGACACTGGATCTCGCAAGAGTCGCTGAGTATAATGGAGCAAAAGCGTCAGCTTTCGAACCGTAAGGAGATGAATAAGATGCGGAGAAAGCTGCAAAGACAGGTTACGCGAAGCCTTAAGAAGGATCGCGAAAATTGGTGGGTCAATGTAGCCGAAGAAATGGAAGTGGCAGCTGCTTCAGGTAACAGTCAAAGACTTTTCAAACTTATTCGTGACACCAGTGGACGGCGAACTCAGGTCAGTGAAGCGGTTTGCAGTAGGAATGGAGAACCCATCCATAACAAACAGCAAAGGCTTGACCGATGGGCCGAGTACTTCAAGGAACAGTTTAGCTGGCCGCACGCTAGTGTAGTTACTCCCGTGTCAACAACTGTGACTTCTTGGGTGGTATCACTTGAGCCCCCATCAGAAGTAGAAGTAGAGTCATGTATTCGATTACTAAGGCGGGGGAAAGCGGCAGGTCCCGACGAACTTCCTCCAGTTCTTTTCAAACTAGGTGGTGGGGCATTGATAAAATCACTAACCGCCTTGCTCCGTGACATTTGGAAGGAGGAGCGTATTCCGTTAATATGGAGCGAGTCATTGATTGTTCCCATCTTCAAGAAGGGAATACGCAATGACTGCAGTAATCATCGTGGGATTAGCTTAATCCCGATAGTCGCCAAAGTATTAGCTTCGATTTTGCTGCACCGTCTTACACCGGCTCGCGAGAGGAATGTCCGCGAACAGCAGGCAGGATTCCGCCCAGATCGAGGATGCATCGACCAGATTTTTACTCTTCGCCGACTACTTGAAACGCGTCACATGCACCGCCGACCAACAATAATGCTTTTCTTAGACCTGAAAGGCGCCTTCGATTCAGTTGATCGAACATCGCTTTTCAGTACTCTTCATCGAAAAGGTATGCCCCAGAAGTTCGTGAACCTAATGAGATCATTGTATTCTCATACTTCTGGCCGCGTAAGGGTTTACGGTGAACTATCCGGTCGGTTCGAAACGACCAGTGGTGTTCGGCAGGGATGCCCTTTGTCTCCATTCCTTTTTAACTTCGTCATGGACGAAATAATGGAGAGTGCTTTGCAAAATCTTCAGGATGTAGGCGTCGAACTAGGAGATAGTGAAAAGCTATGTGACCTGGATTACGCAGACGACGTTGTCTGCTTGTTCGAATCCACGGAACGTGCTCAGCGTGTACTAGATAATCTCGCAAGAGCTGTAGCTCCATTCGGCATGTGTTTTGCACCTTCAAAGTGCAAGGTGATGTTACAAGACTGGACGTCAACGATTCCGAGCTTGATGCTCGATGGGGAGGTGCTGGCAGTTGTCGATCACTTCACCTACCTCGGTAGCTGCGTGACGACGGATGGGAGCACAGTAGTAGAGGTGAGTACGCGGATATCCAAAGCTCGAGCGGCGTACGCTGGACTGAAGCACTTGTGGCGCCGATCCGATATTTCACTGAAGTTGAAAGGTCGTGTATACTGTGCCACTGTGCGTTCAGTTTTGTTGTATGGTTGCGAAACTTGGAGTCTGCGTGCTGAAGATATTCGTCGTCTTGAGGTTTTCGACCATCGATGTTTACGTAGTATCGCTAGGATTGGTTGGAATAGCCGAGTAAGCAACGATGAGGTAAGAAAGCGAGTATTGGGTACTAATTCAGAGAACGTTTTGTCACAGCGTATCCAACTTAGTAGACTTCGTTGGTTGGGACACGTGTTACGTATGGCAAACACACGTCTACCGTACCGTGTCCTATTCTCCGCCCCTCCCAGGGAGTGGAAGAGACCACGTGGAGGTCAACAGATGACGTGGCAGCGAGGAATGAGAAAATGTACAGCAGACTTAGGAAAAGTAGGTGCTTCACGTCTTCGTGGTTGGGGTCCAAAAGATCCGTCTACCAGTTGGCTGGAGACACTGAAGGATATGGCTGCGAACCGCGAACAGTGGAGATCGTGTTATCACTTTATGTCGAATCAGAATGGTTGGTCAATGTGTGTTTGTACAGTTAGACTGTGTATTCCGTGTGTTGGCTACTAGGGCATTCTTTCCTTTTCCTACTCCTGTAAGTCCACTACCTGTCCATCCTGTAATATTCATACTTTCTCATTCAATGTGCAAGATGGTGAGAAAGGCAGTGGTCAGTGGGGCTTGCCCTACTGTTTGACGCTGTACGATGATGATGATGATGATTCTAATATATAAAACCAGAGTTGAGGGTCATCAATAAAAAAAACTCAGGGACGGTTAGGGAGACTGTCAAAACGGACGGTTCCGGGTCAGGCTTACGGTCATTGGAAGCCCTAACTACAACGTTATATCTAGTGTAAAAGAATGTATAAAGGCGAGCTGAACAACGGTAAAACGACCCTCATGATATTGATATGTAAAAACAGTAGTGGGATTCGACGTTTATGTGGCAGAATATATATATATATATATATATATATATATATATATATGAGCGAATAAATGTGATTCGACGACTTGCGAGGGTCCTTGTTGAAATGGATTTGTTCGGGCTCACTAGTTTGGGATTCTACTATACAAAGTCAAGACATGCTCCTATATAGAGTGTATAGCCCCTGGCCCTCGGTTCGTGACACGATGAAGAATATACTCGGCAGCGCGCAAAGGAGACAAACTCGAAACGTTGGAGTAGGGTAACGTGTATTGGAGGAACGCAGGAGCGTGCTGACTGTACACAGGCAGAGCAAGTGGCGCCACCGAATTCGGTAATCGTTCAGATAAACAAGTTTGTTAGTGTTATTAATTGTGTGTCATATCGGTGGCACTACATTATACCTCTTTTAGAAAACCATGTCCAGGCTTGGTCACTCTTCTGCAAAGTGGGCGCCGCCTGTAAGGAGAAGGTACAACGTCGTACAACGCGCACAGTTGTGGGTCAGAGGGGTAAGAAGTACGAACAAGAATTTCAGGACCTCGGACTTTTCTTTTTGGAAAGGAGGAGACTACGAAGGGATCTAGTAGAGACGTTAAAGGTATTAAAAGGCTTTTCCGGGATTAGACCGAAGAGTCTATTTCAGATGGCGCCAGACTCCTAAACAAGGGGTCATGGAGAGAATCTGGCGAAAGTTCGACCTAGTTTGGTAGCTAGATCTCACATCTTTAGCAATAGGGTGGTAACTACTGGAATAAGTTGCCTCAAGAAGTAATAAGATTGGGGACCGTCGAGACATTTAGGGGGGCCCCAGATCGTAAGGGGAACTAAATTATTTCTGACAGTGAGCTTTGAGGATGTCACTAGACGGGCAGATGTGAACACTAGGGTCAGTTTGATGTGTTTCATCATTGAACGTCTTCATTTTTTGCATAATGACCCAGTGAACGCTCACAATGCATAATGTCTCCCGCAGTTGATATGCAATGAGGTTTAACGTTTGCCTCCTATTTTTAGCAGGACTCGACGAAATACACTGTGCAATGGTGGAACCCTAATTGGTGTGCATACTGCCGAGGGGATTCTGGGTGCTCGATTGGTCGTGGCCATTACCTTTCACGCGAAAACTAAACTGAGCTAAACGGAAGCTGGTTTAATTTCGAAGGCTAGGAAATTCGGTCGTAAACTCTTTCACCGTATTAGTCAACAAAATTCAATGATCGCTTTCATTCACGCAATTAATTGAACTCTGAACCACCAGTAGCAGTCAAGAATATTTCTTCTCGCACCTCATAACAAATTACTGCACTAAACTACCATCAAAGGTAGTAGCAATACGTCCAATCGTCGTGTGTGAACAATAACTAGGCGACTGCCGGGATGAGGTTCCTTGGGATTACGACAAGCCATTTAAACACAGTTTCATCTTATTTATTGAGTATCATCTCTCTTTCTATGAATTGATCCATTTGCCTCCACATGACACGCGCAACATAACAGCAAACTAAGTCATTCCTTTCTCTACTCAGTTACACCCACAGGGGGTCCTCTGAAGTAGGCGTAACAGCTAGTTGAGGCAATGAATCTGGCTATTCAACGAAACTGCCGGTTCTACGGGAACGGACTTACATCCCATTCTCTCCTTTGCAGTCGAACATTCAACAACCCTAACATTTCGATCGGCGCGCAGTCAAAGCACAGCGGGAACCAGGCAACCCTCGAGTGAAATAATCTGGACGTCCACTGGCCAAAGTCACGAGTCCTGCAACCTGATCTTTTCTGATCTGTTCATCAGGAGTGATGGGTGTCCCGGGGCTCTGGTCGCTGCTCGAACCGGCTAGGCATCCTGTCGAGTTGGAGCAGCTTGCTGGAAAGGTTATTGCTATTGGTAAGTCGGTTAAATTATGTCCAGTCCTCCGTCGTCCGAGAAATTGACTTTTTTATGATATACAGAACATCATCATCAGGCGGATCGATAACAAAGCACCAGCGAAGACGAGATAAAATGCTTGCAACAATCAGGTCTCACGTGACAGACCACGAGAACTTCCTTCACGGGTTCTTCGGTCACCTTCTGGTGCTGGGTTAACTCCCCACTGCCTTGTGGGTGAGACTGTTGAATCAAAGGCTCCGGTTAGGGTTCCCAAAGAAAAACCTCTTCCATCTTGTGGGCAGCCGTGAGGCACGATTTGCCCAGAAGCCTCCAGTATCCTTCTTGTAAACGACCTTAACAATTTTTCCTCCTTTAATTCAAGATCGATGCAAAGCGCCACGGGTAATTGCGGCTCTGGAGAAAGCAGGAATTCAGGAGTTGGGTATAAATCGAATGCACTCCCTAAGCCTAAATGTTCATTTCACTTGGTTGCCTTCAAAGTCCGCACACTATGTCAGGTAGGGCAACAGGCTGGTTTCGCTAAAACTCTTGACGCTTTTAAAATAGATATATGCTGTGTCTCCGAAACACGTATACAAGACCCCACTTCTGTGGTTAAGCTTCGCACCCCAGATACGACCTCAGTCTCTGGCGTTACTGTTCGTGTGTCGGGTGATTCGGTGGCTAGAGCTCGTGGTCAGGCTGGCGCTGGGATTGTGTTGAGCATGAAAGCTGAGCGTGCACTACTTGGCTAGATTCCAGTCAGCGGTCGTTTGTGTACAGTTCGGTTGAACGGTTCTGTTCGTGTCAACAACAACATAGTGAAGTGCCGATGCTTGTTCGTCGTGTCTGTATATGCGCCGACTGACTACAGTTCCTCTGAAACCAAAAAAGAATTCTGTCAGGATTTGTCTCAGCTGCTTGGAAGCGTGCGTTCAACAGACGTGGTGATCATTGCTGGGGATTTCAACGCCCAAGTTGGCCGTTTAGGGGGTTCCGAAAGGCACATTGAAGGCCCATTTGCTATCCCAGCCGATCGCACTGACAACATTTATCCTCTCATCCAGCTGTGCTCCGACCACAGATTGTTTCGAGCGAGTACGAACTTCTGCCATAAGAAGCGGCATAGACTTACATGGCGTCCTCCTGCGTGTTCACAGCATTGGACTCAGATTAACCAAACTGTGATTGGTCACCGCTGGCGTGGATCAGTTGAAGATCGTCGCTCATTTTGGTATACACCCTCGGACTCAGATCACGCCTTGGTATATGCTCGCTTCCATTTACGTTTCGTCCATGGTCGCACCAATGTAAGTGCCACCTGTCCGGCGTCGTTGCTTCTGGATAATAACCGGCGATATAATTTCCAGACAGAGCTGTCTACACCATTATCTAGGTAGCCGGATGTCCGGGACCCAAATGGACGCTGGGAACAGATCAAAGAAGCTTTATATGCCGCTTCAAATGTCACCCAGGATTCTGGTTCCAGTTGATCTCACAAACGATGGATATCTTCGATATCAGTTTATCTGCTGGATGCTAACAGTTCCGTACCTCCGGATGCCACATTCAATGAAGTCCGTAAATCCCTGAGACGCCGACTGACTACGAGCCTGGGGAATGACCGTGTGCAGTGGTGGATTGCGAAATGTATGGAAATGGAAAAGGCTGCGTCCATTGGCAATACTCGCAACCTTTTCCATTTGATTACAGGCACCAGCCCACGAAAACCCGGTGTAAGTAAGCTAATTAAGGAATCCGACAGCTCACTGATTCATTCCCAAGGACATCGTCTGAAGCGTTGGGCGGAGCACTTTAAGGAACAACTCAGTTGGCCCACTTCAACACTGGACCTTTCAAATATACCTGCCAGAAAAACAATGCAGGTAGATATCACTCCACCATCAGAAATGGGGATTATGTGGAGATTGGTTACTTGAAAAGATACAAAGTCGTTGGACCAGATGGATTATCTCCATCTTTTTTCAAGGATGGAGGCGAAGATTTGATTTCAGAGTGAACAAAACTCCTCCGGGTAATCTGGGATAGTGAGCGAATTCCTAGGGAATGGTGTGAATTGGTGGTTGTACCGGTTTACAACAAAGGTGACAGATCCTCCTGTGAAAACCACAGAAGAATTAGCCTGGTAAATATGGCGTCCAAATTGCTCACCGGTCTTATTCTCTACCGGTTATCCAGCGCGTGAAATGTGTACGCTTTAGAATCAAGCTGGTTTCAGACCCGGTGGGGGTTGTATCGAGCACATATTTACTCTTTGACATACCTTAGAGCACAGACACGTCTTCCGTAGGGCCACAATCTGTGTCTTTCTTGATGTGAAAACGGTCTTCGATTCAGTCCACCGCACAGTTCTGTGGCGCTGCCTCTCATTGAAAGATGTGTCAGAGAAGTTTATTTCTCTTTCCCAATGCTTGTATGCGAACAGCCGAAGCCGAGTTCGTGCTTACGACGATCTCTTTTCCGAGTTCACCAAGGAAAGGGGTGTTCGTCAGGGTTTCTCTCTTTCGCCCCTCCTTTCCCAATTTTGTAATTGAAGTGATTCTTGAGATAGCCCTATCTTCGTGTGAGAATAGCGGCGTCGATCGTTGCTCAGGCAGTAAACTGTCTGACTTGTTGTTCTTCTGACTGAAGATCCAGGTAAGTTGCAAGCTGTTTTAGATAGCCTTAACAACAGTGTATCAATGTTTGAGATGCGTTATGCCCCTTCAAAGTGTAAAATCCTGTTGCAGGACTGGGTTGGCTCAACACCAAATCTTGTGTTGGCCGGGGAAGCTTTAGTTGAAGTGGATACATTTTGTTACCTAGGCAGTTACATTTCACCAGGTGGACAGATATCGGTGAAGCGTCATCGCGTATATAGAACGTGCATTTGGTTTTTGCTAACCTCCGTCATCTGTGGCGCCGACGTGACATCCGATTGTCTGTTAAGGGTAGAGTGTACACTACGGTGGTTAGGTCCGTGCTTTCTTCTATGCGGTTCAGAAACATTGCCATTAAGAGGGGAAGATAAACAAAGACTGTCGGTATTTGAGCACCGATGTCTCCGTAGCATTGCCCGAGTATTGTGGGAATACCGTATCAGAAATGCTGGGGTTCGGCTAAGGTGTTGGAAACCAGAGGTCAGTCTGTGGATCAAGTACTGAATCCAAACAGATTAAGGTGGTTGCGCATGCCCACCGATAGGCTTCCTCGGCATACGCTGTCCTCTGAGGCAGGTAGTGGAAGGTGGGTTGAAGTGGTCAGTCCATGACATGACAAAAAGGTATGAAAACCTTGACCAGTGGACTTGGCCGAGTAGGACGTGTTAGACTTCCAGGTTGAGGCCCACGCGACCCACCTACCAAATGGTTGGAGACATTAGGTGATATGCCTAGGTGTCGCGGCCAGTGGTGTAGTTGCATTCGGATTCTTTCTTTGTCCTCTTGGTTTCTGCTTATTACTTCGATGTTTTCGGATCTTTCACTTTATGCTTCTGCTCTTTTTGCCGTTTACACGACGATGCTGGAATGTAGCAACTGAAACCAGAGCACAGAAGTGCAGTTTTAGTGGCTGAATAAACTGAAACTGAAACATCATGTTTTAATGACCATTATTCGCCATGCGGTTCAGCTGAGTTCTGTGTGCAAAATACTATGCGGCCACAATCAATCGCGTGCCCAGATAGTTGTGTTTTTGACACGTTTTCATAGCTCCCAACACTGCGTAAAGGCAGCAGTTTTGTGCAGTGTCTGTTCTGGCAGAAAGTCGGAATAGCGACGAGTGTATTGTCCCTAGCCCCAACATACTTCAAATATGCTCGCTCCCAATACTACTCTGCTGCTTTCTTAAAGGCATTCACTGTCGTCGTTTTGATGACCTCCAAGATAATATCACTCTGTGAAGTAATTTGCCCCAAGTTGACGGCTTGAGTGCCCTCTCTGCAGTCATAGGCTGCGTCCCCTTGTGTCCCTCTCTGGAATTGGAGAGGAAAATTCTCGATTTATACCTAACATTCTTTTTATTGCATTTTTTTCATTACACGCTTGTGCATAGGTGTAGGGAAAGGGGTATATCCCATGGCCTCAGAGGCCCACTGTACATTAGTGGAAGTATGGAAATTCTGCTACCAGTCTCTCCGGCGTGGTATAATGTCCACAAGACCTGGGTTCTTCTCAGACAGTATAGTTTTGACTCCCAGTAAGATATCCATTGCCCGGTTAGTTGTCACGAGTGACTTGTTGAAGGTTTTTGTGATTCTTCACCCATTCCTATGGTTATGATAACCGGTTCTTCCAAATAGTGTTGTGGGTTGACGTGGTAACAGAACAAGTCGCTGCGACTGTATTCTTACATAAGCATGAAGTGGAAAAGATGTTTCACGCGAATCCAGCATTTCAGTATTGGCGCAGTATTTTCACGCTTTTGTGATGATTTCATGCTTTGCTTGAGTGAAATGCGAGGAATCCCATTTGTACCAGTCACTGTTAATCTGTTCTGTGTGCACTCCAATCTTCCTCCATGCTTTTCCATGCACAACCGAACACATCTTGTGCATATGACTCATCTTAGATCAGCCTTGGACATTGATTAATGCACTCCGCATGTCTCGCATTTGTCCGCCTTCACATCACGTGACAGTGTTTGACCAGTTTGTATTTGACACTCACATTGTTCAGCAATCAGTAACCGTGTACATGTCTTTCTTGACATATTTCATGCCTATAAAGATGCCATATTTTGCATGCTAATAAACAAATATGTTCCAGTGCCAGTTCTAGTGTCTTTTGATTTTATTTCGACCACTGCAATTTTTCTTCTTCCCTCTCTCTCTTCTGCCTTTCTGCTCTCTTAGATATGAATATTTGGCTTCACCAAGCTGTCAAATCTCGGGCGGCAAATGCCGGTCCACGGACCTATTTGGCCATTCTTTTTCGTCGTCTGTGCAAGTTGATTTATTTCGGTATCCGGCCTGTGTTTGTTTTTGATGGAAATGTACCAGCACTCAAGCAGACGACCATGGTTAGTCGTCCACTGTCTCCAATTGCCCTTATTTCGATTTGTTTTGAAGCTTAAAACATTCCCTGTCAAATTTAGGGTCGCATGTGTGTGCGAACAGTTCTTTTAAAATGATCATTTCCATTCATCTGATGCAGAACGTAGGATTCAGAGAAACGACTGAAAACATACCTGTTAATTGGTTTGCGTGTGTGAGACAAAGATAATGAGTGTGTGAGCGTGTCTGTAAATAAAAATCAGGCGTAATTTCGCTCCCGCGATCGGTTTACTTTGCTCAGTGTATCAGTTGATTTGTGTCAAGACATTCACTATTTTCGTTTGATGTGTTGGTATAGACCGTAGGAGATGGAGAGAATTCACCGGGCGTTTTTTAAGCATGTGTCGAAGGTTAGATACTGAATTTCAACAACCTCTGTGTTAATGGATTTATTGTGATGGAAAAACTACCTGTGAGATAATTACGTGATTACAGTGAAAGTATGTGCTGTGAACGCAAACAACCAAGACGGATTCTACCACTGCTCCCCCACGCAAACAAACAAACACTGTCCTACACCGTACACAACTTCTTCTCCCATTTCCACCCCCTTCCCACTTTCTCTTCCATTTTCACACCTCAAGGGTTCTTCGGTCGACCGTGCCGGCTGAAGTGTCATTGATAAAAATCCTGGCAATGTCCTGTCTCGTCCTTCTTCGACTAGCTTCCCACTTTTATCGAACCTGCTACCACCAGCTGATGTCCTGTTTCGTCCTCGATGTCCATTCAAACTAGCCATGTGCAACGTGCGAACCCTGCATGTAGGACAACAGGCGGGTTTTGCTCGTACGCTTGAATCCCTCGCCATCGATGTATAATGTATTCAAGACTCTAGTTTCGTTATTCGATTGACGTCCCCATCTAATAGTTCCGTGAAGTTTAACGCCTTCTGGGGATGCTGAGGCTGCGGCTTCTGGTCTTGCTGGCCTTGGCGTTGTTCTCAGTGAAGGAGCTGAAGCGACACTGCTAGGCTGGATTTCAGTTGACAGTCATTTATGCGCAGTGAGACTCAGGGGTTCGTGTAAAGTGAACAGTCGCCGCTCCGATCGACGCAATCTGTTCGTCGTTTCGGGGTATTCACCCACCGATTGCAGCTCAGATGCAATCAAAGATACCTTCTAACAAACGCTGCACAACCTCTTACTCAAAGCAAGTTCAACCGATATCGTGATTTCGGCGGGAGATTTGAATGCTAGAGTGGGTCGGCTGTCATCGAGCGAGGCGCATCTAAGAGGCCCTTTTGGGCTAGATTCCTGTCGCTTGGAAAACGGGTAACGGTTGTTGGCGCTGTGCTCAGACCCTCGCCTGTTACTCGCCAGTACGAATTTCAGACGTTCTAACCGCCGGTTCGTTACGTGGCCTTTACTCTCTTCGAGTCAGCAGGGGGCCCAGATAGACCACGTCGCAATTAGCTACCGATGGCGGGGCTGCATACATGACTTCCGGCCGTACTGGAGCACTCCCCTTGACTCCGACCACGCGTGAGTCTGCGCTAAGCTGTCCATGTGTTTCAGTGTGCGTGCCAAACGTAAGATGCAGTCGCGGTTAGACTGAGACATGCCGTCTAATCCGTCTTGCCTCAACTTTCCGAAACGTTCTAGCTGAAAAGCTAAGATCAATGCCACTAGATGACACCAACCAGCACTGGTCGCTTATTAAAAATGCTTTTTATGCTGCTGGCAAAATGAGTTGTGGCCTGACTCGTGGTGTCATGACATCCTGGATTTCTGCTGAGTCTCTGCGCCTTGATGCACGCCACTCCATTCGAGCTGGTAGTGAGCACAATGCAGCACGGCTCACAACGAGATGTGAGCTCAACGCAAGTCTGCGTACGGGTCGCGAAATCTGGTCTCAAAAAACATCAGAGGTGGAACACGCTGCCCCTATGGGAAATTTTCGCAAGCTGATTCATCTCATTCGAGTCACCAATCGGAAGACATTGGGTGTGAACGAAACGACCTGTGAAGCTGACGGTTCGTCCGTCCGCAATCAGCTAGGCAAGGCGTTCTAAAGCACAGTTTAGCTGGCCTCCAGCGTCTGCCTCTCTCATAGCTGTTCCGGCCCACGTCCCGTGGTCTGTTTCGACAAATCCACCTTCTGAGGCGGAGATCCGCAAGGAAATCCAAGACTTAGGACGTCAAAAGCACGAGACTCCGATGGCCTTGTTAGAGAACTCCAAGTTTTGTTCTTCAAGGTCTAGCACACCGAGAAAGTTCCCTCCTTGTAGGCGGGGGGGGGGGATCAACCGTTGTTCGCGCAGTGACTGCGCCAACCCTAATCCCGATGGTGTCTAAGCTGCTAGCGTCTGTCATTCTTCGCAGATTGTACAACATGCGCGGTGATCAAACTCGCGAGGAGCAAGCTGGGTTTTCTGCCGGTCGTGGATGTATCGATCGAATCTTCACCCTCTAACAGCTATTAGAGCACCGTTACGCCTTCCAGAGGCCAACGATCTTTGTGTTTTTAGACATTCGCGCGGCCTTCGACTCCATCGACAAAGTGCACTATGGCACTGTTTGTTAAGGAATGATGTACCTGAAAAGTGTGTCGGTCCTCAAGGAATTGTATCATCATACCTAAGGTCGGGTTAGGGCTTATGGCCGGCTTTCGCCATCCTTTTCCGTCTCCATTGGAGTACGAGTAGACTTCCCTGTATCTCCGTTTCTCTTTGACGTTGCTATTGAGGATGTCCTACAGAACGCATTCAATGCAACCCGCCTGTATGATCAGAACGTGCGAGAAATATAACCAGTTCATACTGCTAACAGATGCACCGCGAGCTAATCAATGACGCTCACCGAAGAAAATGCACCCACGAAACCCAACAGAACCGACCAGAGATGGAAGTTCAAAAATTACAACTGGATGATAAGAATGAAAAATGTCATCGAATTGAAATCGAACGAAAGCCGGTCCGACGTCAGAGAAGGACTAACAAGAAAATTTAGTGCATTCAGACCAACTCAGTGTGAAGACGCCAAACCGGTCAACAACTTTTCAAAATACCAGCTTCTCCCAGCCGAAGCATCTGTTTGGTTGAAAGAGCTAACATTCAACTAAGAAATGCCAGACCAACCGACTTTATTGCCTCAGTGGAAGCCGGAATGAGATGCCCAATGACAGAAGTACATCAGCATATACGATCTAAGGTCTGCAGACAACTCACACAACCTAAACGAGTACACAAATTTCCCAACCACGAAGTGAGAGCTGTAGAAACTTTACAAAACAATCGAAAAGTAATCATTCTCCCCGCAGACAAGGGCAACGCGATCACGCTGCTCGACTACTCGGATTATAAGAAGAAGACAAAAATACTAATCTGTGACGAGGAAACCTGCCAACCAATCACAGGAAATCCGATAAAAAAAACTAGCAAACAAACTTTTCACAGCATTGACCGCAATCAGAAAAAGCAAGAATACCATGGACGATTAATACAGGCGCGTGGAACCCACGGAGGGCCCAGCTCCAAGGTTCTACGGACTTCCTAAGGTTTTGAAACCGCAGTTGCCACAGTGATCAGTCGTCGTGTCCACTACAGCCCCGAACATCCACTACCGGTGCCGGAAAATCGGGAAACGGACAGACGAGGAACACACCGAAAACATGCGAAACTAGCCGTTCCATTCAAACACTCATTCATTCACGTTTGACAACTAGTCCTGTTTTGAATCGAAACGTCACAATAAACGTTTTACAGCTCAGTGTACAGCTTAACTTCTCCAATATATATATATATATATATATATATATATATATATATATATATATATATATATATATATCGCCAGTACGCCACGTGCGGTCCGCCCTCTTCGAGTCAACATTGAACCCAGATCGACCACATCGCCAAAAGCCCTAAATGGCCGGGTTTCATACACGATATTTGCTCGTACAGGAGTAACCGCCTTGATTTTGACCACGTTTCAGTTTACACTAAGCCGTACATGCGCTTCCATGGGCGCTCTAAACGTATGCTCAAATGACGGTTAGATTGAGTTAAGCTTCCCGATCCATCTCGCTCATCCGGTTTCTAAAACGTGGTAGTTGAGAAGCTAGCTGAAGCCCCACCTGATAACATCAACCAGCACTGGTCGCTTATCGAAAATGCTCTGCATTCTGTTGGTCTAGTAAGTTGCGGCCTGTCTCGTCGTGCTGCAAAAGCCTGAGTTTCTCCTGAGTCTCTGCGCCTTCTCGACGCACGCTAGTCGATTCCGACTGGAAGTGAGTATATCGCAGCGCGCCTCGAAGCGGAACATACACGTAACACGAGTCTTCGCAGGACCCGCGAAACCTGGTGATCTCAGCGTGCTGCTGCCATGAAAACCTCCCGCAAGCTGTTTTCATCTCATCCGAGTCACCAGTAGGAAGCCTCTGAGTGTGAATGAATCGTCATCCTACAGCGTTAAACGGTTGGGAAAGCCCCACTGACCACTGCCTTTCTCACCATCTTGCACATTGAATGAGAAAGTATGAATATTACAGGATGGACAGGTAGTGGACTTACAGGAGTAGGAAAAGGAAAGAATGCCCTAGTAGCCAACACACGGAATACACAGTCTAACTGTACAAACACACATTGACCAACCATTCTGATTCGACATAAAGTGATAACACGATCTCCACTGTTCGCGGTTCGCAGCCATATCCTTCAGTGTCTCCAGACAACTGGTGCAGGGATTTTTCGGACCCCAAACACGAAGGCGTGAAGCACCTACTTTTCCTAAGTTCGCTGTACATTTTCTTATTCCTCATTGCCACTTCTGTTGACATCCACGTGGTTTCTTCCAATCCCTAGGAGGAACGGAGAATAGCACACGGTATGGTAGACGTGTGTTTGACATACGTAACGCGTGCCCCAAACAACAAAGTCTACTAAGGTGGATACGCTGTGACAGAACGTTCTCCGAGTAAGTACCCAATACTCGCTGTCTGACCTCATCATTGCTCACTCGGCTGTTCCATCCAGTATTAGCAATACTACACAAGCATCAGTGGTCGAAAACCCGAAGACGACGAATATCTTCAGCACGCAGACTCCAAGTCTCGCAACTATACAACAAAACTGAACGCACTGTGGCACAGTACACTCGACCTTTCAAATTCAGTGAAATATCAGGTCGGTGCCACAAGTGCTTCAGTCCAGCGTACGCCGCTTGAGCCTTGGATATCCGCGTACTCATTTCTACTGCAGTGCTCCCATCCTTCGTCACGCTGCTTCCGAGGTAAGTAAAGCGGTTAACAGTCGTTAGTTCGTCCCCATCGAGCATCACACTCGGAATCGTTGACTTCTAGTCTTGAATATCACTCTACACTTTTGAGATGCAAAGCACATGCTGAATAGAGCTACAGCTCTCGCAAGTCCATCGAGTGCATGTTGAGCATGTTCCGTGCACTCGAACAAGCAGACAAGGTTGTCAGCGTAATCTAGGTCATACAGCTTTTCACTATTTCCTAGTTCGATGCCCACGTCCTGGAGATCTCACAAGGCGCTCCCCATTATTTCGTCCATGACGATTGGACATCCCTGTCGAACACCTCTCGTCGTTTCGAACCGACTGGATAGTTAACCGTAAACCCTTACGCGGCCAGAGGTATGGGAGTATAACGACCTCAGGAGATTCACGAATATTTGGGGCACGCCTCTTCGATAAAGAGCATTGAATAGCGCCGTCCGGTCAACTGAATCGAAGGCGGTGTGAATGAAACAGTCTATGAAGCTGAAAGTTCGACAGTTCATAATCAGAAGCAGCTTCTGGAACGCTGGGCGGAGCACTTTTAGACATGATTTAGCTGGCCGTTGGTGTCGGCCTCTCCCATAGCTGTTCCGACACACGTCCTGTGGTCTGTTTCGACAGATCCACCTTCTGAGGCGGAGATCCGCAAGGAAATCCAACCTTGGGACGTCACACATCGCCGGGCTCCGATGGCATTTTCCAAGCCCTGTTTGACGACGATGGGCTGCAGCTCGTCAGTTTGGAATTTTGATCGGGTTCCGTCCCTGTGGGGGGAATCGATTTTTGTCACCATTTTCAAGGAGAACTCAGGCTGTGATTGCGCTAACAATATGGGTGTAAACTTTTTCCAGTAGCGTCGGAGCTGCTTGCGTCTGTCCTACTTTTCAGGTTGTACCAGACACTTGAAGAATAGACTCGCAAGGAACAAGCTGGGTTTCCTGCCGGTCGTGGATGTATCGATCGAATCTTCACCCTCCGACAGCTGCTAAAGCACCGTCACACTTTCCAGAAACCGATAGTCATCGTATTCCTGGCTATTTGCGCGGCCTTCGACCCCATCGACAAAACAGCACTGCGGAGCTGTTTGTTGATAGATGGAGTACCTGAGAAGTATGTTTTAGTCCCCAAGGAGTTGTACCGTCACACCTCAGGTCGAGTAAGGGCCTACGGCCAGCTTTCGTCCCATTTTGTCGTGTCCAGTCGAGTTCGAAAAGGTAGCCCTGTTTCCCCATTTATCTCCAACTTTGCCACAGATGATGTTCTACAGAACGCTTTGTGTGGTCTTCCAAGCGATGGAGTTGAACACCTCACAGGGAGCGAGGTTTTCAACTTGGAATATGCCGATGATAATGCACAAGCAATTCAACGTGTTTCGAACCGCTTGGCGATTGAGGTATTCAGATATGGTTTGTACTTTTCGCCTTAGAAAGGCAGAGTGCTTTTGCAAGATTCGCAGGAGACTTTGCTTGCACTCACCCTTTGTGGTGATCAGCTAGAGTTAGTCTCTAACTTTAAGTATCTTTGTAGCTTGATAACAGCTAGAGTTGGTGTTGGAGAGGAGATCAGTTGACGCATAGCAAGAGCTAGAGCAGCTTTCGCAAACCTGCGCCATCTGTGGCGTCACCGGGAAATCCGGCTGTCTCTTAAGGGAACGGGTGTACGTCGCCGCGGTCCGCAGTGTCCTACTCTGCGGTTGCGAGACCTGGCCACTTTGCGTAGAGGATGATCGGCGTCTTTCTATGTTCGACAACCGATATCTCCGAAGCATTGCTGGTGTTTGATGGGAATATCGAGTGAGTAATGAAAAGGTGCGCCGTTGTGTTTTGGGCACGGATAGCTGCCCTCTCAACAAAGTGATCACTGCACCGCTTCCGGTGACTCGGTCGTTTTTTTGAATGCCTGCGCATCGTCTACCTCTCTATGCTCTATTCGCAAGTGCTGGGTGAGGCTGGAAAAAACGATGCGGCAGTTAGGCCATGACTAGGCGTAGATATATGAAAAATCTAGCATGAGCGTTGGCTTCGGTTGGGTCCAAAGGATGAGAATTGTCGTTGGTTGGAGACTTTGAAGGACATGGTTTAAAATGGAAGTCAGTGGCGCGAATACTGTGTCGTCTGCCTTTTAAACTCTCGTGGTTTATATTACAAATGTGCTCCACTCCACTTATCTCATTTTTGTGATTGTTGCTGTTGCGTTGACAACTTGCTTGATTTTAAGCCAGTGATATATATATATATATATATATATATATATATATATATATATATATATATATATATATATATATATGGAGGTGCTTATTTGACATGTAGCAATAATAATAACAATAATGACGGTCGCCGGCGAATCTTCTTTACACGAACCAAATCATTGATTGAAACACAAGCTGGCGAGGTTAAAAGGCCTGGTCCTCTGACAGGATTTTTTACCGCTCTACGTTCGCTGTGGCGGGTACCGGTTGGAAGATGAGTGATGGTGGCCAGTCTCTGACATGGAAGAAAGGTATAAAACACCTATCCAAAGGACTCGGCCATGTTGGGCGTGTTAAACTTCCTGGATAGGGTCCAAGAAGCCCTCCCACTCTATGATTAGATACATTGGAGGATATGACTAGGTGTCGTGACCATTGGTGCTCTCGTATCCACAACATTTTTTATCGACTTGATACCAGTATTCCTAGTTCTCCATTTTACTCCTTGCACGCTTCTGTTATTTTCGGTTATTTCCTTTTAAGGTTACCGCTAGGAGATAGCAACCAAAACCACCGCACTCAGTTCCTGGTTGATGGTTGTTTGAACTGAACCTCTCTGACCTGATCTTCATACATGTACTCGCTTACTTCTGGAGCTGTGCGCAAGATCATTTTTATATTCCGCGGGAGGCGCTTCGCCAGACCAGTACACCTCCTCCTACAGTACAAGGCTCATATTCATCCCTCACTTGAATCCTGTTCTCGCATGTGGGATGAATCTCCGTCTTCCTTATATCTTCGTCTGGTAGATGACCCGGTTTAAATATCCAATTAGAAGTCAATTGTCCTTCGCCGGGCAGTTTTTTTCATTGGCCCCATTATACCGCTACTATTTTTAGCTTTCTTCTTCCGAGCTAGCCTCGGCTGTTCATAATTTCATTACCTTGCAACGCCAACCTCGAGCACAGGCAGCTTGTCATCCCTATCACGTTTCTGTTTCTAGCTCTCGAATCCCAAAGTTCCCGTGGATGGCTTATTTATGAAACATCCTTCCTCTCTGTCTTTCCAACGACCTTCAACCATTCTCTTCTCAACAGTGGAGTCAACAAATTGGTTTTGACGTGAGCGTTCCTCACAAACTCATCTTTCGGTGTTTCCGAACTATAGAGTGTACCCCATTATTGTGATTCACTTAATCTGTTAAAAACGCATAGATCGGCAGATGCTTTGGCGATAGACTCAGGCTTTTGGCATCTTTGGTAAACTTTGGTTATTTTGACTTAGTTCTGGTGTGCATGTAAACAGTGGAATGGTTTTACTGACTCTCAAGTCTGGAGTGAGAGGCTCGAATCTTGGTGTTAGCTAATACTCCATTGTCGTTCATGATTTTCATCGTGTCTTACCTCATGAGGTCTTTTGTAATTTTCCATCCGAAACCTCACAATCATGTTTGTCGGTCTTCTGCGTGACTGTGTAGTGGATCCACGTGGCGTTAAGTATACTCGCTTCCTTACACTCAAATATAAGCATGGTTGTATGGTGTAGAGCGTTTGATTATCACATCGGTGGTCAAAGATTCGAATCCCCGCTGTTACCGGCTATTTTTGGTGGTAGACAGAAATCTACTATCGTCCGGCTCGTTACCACACCCGACCTACTGGGACATTATACGGTTGTCCTCTGCAAGTCTCAGGGTCTGGTTGCCGGTTATCTCTAATGATGCAGCGGTTCTTTGTGATTAATCGGTATATGCTCCCTCCACTACACTCATGCACAAACGTGTAATAAAAAATGCAATATCAACAGTCTTCCGATGCGTAAAGCGTTCCCTAGACGTCCTTGCACGTTTTTCCGGCATGTACGGTTTACGCCTAGTAGTACAAATTGTCAGTTGAGTGTTCGTTGGAGTGAATCGTGTTAAGTGAAAACAGCTGCGTCTTATCACCGGTGATAACCTTTCCAAATCGACAACTTGTCTGTTTCGGGATTTCTCTAGCATGAATTTGACATAAAAGCATAATGTCTTCGTATACACCTGAGAAAACCTATACGACGGATTTCACCCCAGACTTTCGGCTGGAATCTGCCAAATTGATGCACCGGCATTCCACAAGAAATCCTTAAAATCCTCCTTTTTTGGCCTCCTATATCGATGACCGACTGAGGAAAGCTTCTGATCGAATAGGTGGATTTTTCATCGACAAGAAGTGTCCTTTCTATGTTCGAGACACGGTCCAGCAGGTAAAATGCGGGGTTTTTGATTGGTAAAATCAACATCGGGACTCTGTAACCCCTGGGGCATTAATAGTTTTTGTTCCGGAGAAAGACCTTTGGAAAATCAGTTCAAATTTGTCAACAATAAAAATCATCGCAATGAGACAACACCCTGACGTGGTGTGACGGCTTGTGCGCCTCTGTGACCCAGGCAGCTATACAGGATGGCTCATTTGAAGCCAAAATTCAATCATACCTGGAAAGTCAACGGGTAGAAGACTGACGAAGCAGCTTCCTGGCCCTCCAGGTTGGGGGTTGACCTGAGCTGTCAAATCAGTCCGTAAAATCAGTGGAAGAATAATTGATCCAAGCTGATTTGCTTTCACTCAACCACCCCCGCTGCCTTGCGCGCAAGTTCTTAAAACCAAAGGCTTTGGTTGAGAATCCTAATCGTCCTCCTGCTTTGAGGCTGGACACTAGCAGTACCGGTCCAGCATCTCCTATGAACTGTACTATAGCTCTATTCGGCATGTACTTTACACCTTCAAACGTAAAGTGATGTTACAAGACTGGATGTCAACGATTCCGAGCGTGATACTTGATGGGGACGAACTAACGATTGTTGACCGCTTTACTTACCTCAAAAGCAGCGTGACGACGGATGAGAGCACAGTAGTAGGGGTGAGCACACGTGTATCCAGGGCTCAAGCGGCGTACGTTGGACTGAAGCACTTGTGGCGCTGGCCTACTATATCCCTGAGGGTTAAATATCGTGTGTTCTATCCTGTGATGTTTTCAGTATCAGAGCGTATTTAGCTCAGTAGTCTTCGTTCGTTTTGGCGCGTGTTACGTATGAGAAACACGCGTCTACCGTACCTTGCCCGGTTTTCCGTTCCTCCTAGGGAGTGGAAGACACTACGTGGAGGCCAACAGATGACGCGGCAGTGGGGAATGAGAAAATGTACAGTGAACTTGGGAAAAGTAGGTGCTTCCCGCCTTCATGTTTGGGGTCCGAAAAATCCCTGCAGCAGATGTTTGGAGACACTGAAGGATATGGCTGTGGATCGTGAACGGTGGTGGTCATTTAGTCACCTAATGTCGAATCACAATGATTGATCGGTGTGTGTTTGTACAGTTAGACTGTGTATTCCGTGTATTGGTTACTAGGGCGTTGTTTCCTTTTCCCACTCCTGTATGTCCACTGCTGGTTCACATTGTATATTCGTCTTTCCATTGCTGTGTGCAACATGGTGAGGCATATAGTGGTCAGTCGGGCTTGCCCCACTGTTCATCTCTGTACGACGACGATGAATGATGAAAAAGCGATAAACTGTTGAAATAGGTGCTACGAAGGTTATGCAGCTCCACAGTTACCAACCGGTCTCGTGTAATGTCTTTGCATAATCATCGTCGTTGTGTGAATTGAACAAACATATCTATGAAACACCGTTGATATAGATGACTCATTCAAAGCCGCGGTTATTCACGTTTCATAACGTCATTCGTATCCCTCTATCTTCGCGAAAATCGTTGGGCTTTCTCACTCAGGCCGAGCGGCGTAGGCATCGTGGCCAGCTGGGTGATAAGGCTAAACGCGCCCAGGAACGTCTGCTTCACCGACTTCTTCGACGAGTAGCAGAAGGTTCCGTCACAAAATCCACCACAACCCCGGACAAAAAGAAATCAAAAGCTGGAGAAAACGATGGTAAGTTCCTATTCTTGCGTTATGTTGTATTGGATGAGTGTTGCACAGAAGAGACGTTTGTTGCGCTGGCAGTGCAAGAACAAGCTGGTGGTAGTAGCCGTCAACCCGGCCCGTAGCCGAGGAATCGGCTGTGGATGGAATAGCTGATTTCTACCGGGCGCGTCTTCAGGTCGCCATTCTGAGGACGAGAACTGCGGTGGTGAACCGTGAATAAGGTACGCTCACCAAGGTTCACCAAACGGTCATGGGCCGTCGGCGGCAGCACTAGATAATATGATGGGACATACATTTGGCTGGTGTTTCCCGCTCTCAAACGTCACAAATCAGCTGATAGCGCTGTGGCAGTGCGAGTGTATCCCTCCACAAGTAGTAGACCACGCAATTGACCACCAGCTAATCTGGACCAAAACTGCCACCTTGCAGAACGTGCCTGGCTGTACAACGGCTAAAGGTGCATCTTCGGACAAAATGGCTAACCATGGACCGGTCGGCCAAATAGTATAACACACCACAACGCGTGCAACGGTGAAAGCGAATGATTACAACGACTATCTGCCATACTTCGTTGTACCCCCCATTTTTGTACTTCTCTTTGTTGCTTTGGCATCATGCTTGCTCGCACCAACCATTGAGCTGTGGTACCGTCCGTCACCAGATACTAGATGTAGATAGCTGCCATCGTACCGGGGTGATTGCATTAAGCCGTTCCCAGTAGTTTATACGGGTCCACTACTATCGTGTAATGTTTGCATATTTTGGGCCGAATGACTTGATGTGAGGGTACTGTGCCTTCCAAGCGCCAGGTGCTTTTGCAAGATTCGCAGGAGACTTTGCTTGCACTCACCCTTTGTGGTGATCAGCTAGAGTTAGTCTCTAACTTTAAGTATCTTTGTAGCTTGATAACAGCTAGAGTTGGTGTTGGAGAGGAGATCAGTTGACGCATAGCAAGAGCTAGAGCAGCTTTCGCAAACCTGCGCCATCTGTGGCGTCACCGGGAAATCCGGCTGTCTCTTAAGGGAACGGGTGTACGTCGCCGCGGTCCGCAGTGTCCTACTCTGCGGTTGCGTGACCTGGCCACTTTGCGTAGAGGATGATCGGCGTCTTTCTATGTTCGACAACCGATATCTCCGAAGCATTGCTGGTGTTTGATGGGAATATCGAGTGAGTAATGAAAAGGTGCGCCGTTGTGTTTTGGGCACGGATAGCTGCCCTCTCAACAAAGTGATCACTGCACCGCTTCCGGTGACTCGGTCGTTTTTTTGAATGCCTGCGCATCGTCTACCTCTCTATGCTCTATTCGCAAGTGCTGGGTGAGGCTGGAAAAAACGATGCGGCAGTTAGGCCATGACTAGGCGTAGATATATGAAAAATCTAGCATGAGCGTTAGCTTCGGTTGGTGCTTTCCTCTCTCTCGGTTTGGGTCCAAAGGATGAGAATTGTCGTTGGTTGGAGACTTTGAAGGACATGGTTTAAAATGGAAGTCAGTGGCGCGAATACTGTGTCGTCTGCCTTTTAAACTCTCGTGGTTTATATTACAAATGTGCTCCACTCCACTTATCTCATTTTTGTGATTGTTGCTGTTGCGTTGACAACTTGCTTGATTTTAAGCCAGTGATATATATATATATATATATATATATATATATATATATATATATATATATAATGGCAAGTGGAACGGGGCAAGGAACTATATCCCTATACCCGATCGATGTTGCTACCTTACCGTGGTGATAGTGTTTGAGTACTGCGATGACTTCGAGGCCTATGCCGATGGGACGCTCCTTCAGTGCCTGCTATATCGGACAACCTGACAGCGAGTAGACAGACAAAAGCAATGGAGTTGTTAGAGGGCTTGGCGTGGTTATCACCTGGCAACGAATCGTCCTTATAGAAACCACAGAAGCCCATAGACGGCAGCGTAACGTGCGTGAATGTTTCCCCCCGCTAAACACAGTCAATGCCACTTACTCAGTTGTCCTGATTGGGGCAAGATTCACTAGAACTCATTGGAAATTCTCATTCGGCGGACCGCCATCCGATAGGTGTATGAACTGATCGTTCGGTCACCGGCTATCAACACTCCGACTTGGTGCCGGACAAGTAGTACTTCGTTGTACACGGACCACAGTTGCTACCTCGAACAAAAAGCCGAGTGACGCTGGGAATGTCACTTCGTATCTAATCCACAAGATTCTTCTAAACAAGTTCCTCTACACACACCGCTCACGGTCGGGTGCCATTCGGGACATCCACAAAGCTGGCTGATCCTCTCACAGGTGCTAGCCGCGTAGAAGTACTAGTAGCATGGCCTTATTTGGTGGCGGTCCACACTCGCGTCGTCCCAGTGCTGTAACCAGATTTATATGGCGTTTTGGAGTGGAAAATGCTAGCCGGACGTAAATGCCATCGGATCGTCAAGCACCGCCACTGATAGTCCACGACTGTTTATTTGCCGAGTACACCTTATTCACGGTTAATCGCGGGAACGGCCGTTCTCCTACCTGCGATCTGGGGACGCGCCCGGTGGCATACAGTTCTTCACTGTCTGGATTAGACAGCCGCGTCGTGTCGTAACTGTTGTTGTCGCTTGTGCTTGCGTGCACGTGCAAAGACAGGTTTGGATCATCGTTCCTCTTTCCTATTTTGGGAGCCATATATAATGTTATGCATTGACATGAGTACGAATAACTGAAAAAAAGTTTGTTCGCCACCTAGTTTGTTCTCAATTTAGGGATACAACGGAGGCGTTACTTGATTTTGACATAACTTAGACGGGCTGAAGTGTATAGACACTGAATTTTGCAACTTCATTGGTTCCCGTTATCTCTTTGTCTGCAAAAGAATTTGTTAGTATGAGTTGTTTTCAACAATTTTTGTAGCCTGAACCCAAGCAAAAATTTCATTCAATTAGCAGTGGAATGAGAACTCGTTCGGAGTTGTCACATCATCAAGGCACATGACACGTTGACTCTTTAGTCCATCTAATTCAATAGATAAAGCAAAGTTTCGACCAAAAATAGCTTCCGAACGTGTCTGTCATGTATATAATTTAGTTTTGCTTCTTTCGGATCCCCACCGTCTGCCTCAAAACAGCATTTAAATTTCAAGTAGGCAAAAAAGCAAAACAAAGATTCACAATAGTTTTTACTGATTTTCCATTCGTTGCGTACAAGCCAGAAATGCATTCTACTCTACTGTATTCATATAGCCGGGTTGGAACTGATTCGAAGACTTCGCCAACGACCCGATGTGCAACAAGCCGTTGAAGATGTTGAACTATTTCGCGCACCGCTGGATCCTTCCTCGTGAGTTTCACCCCGTACCAGATGTCTAGCGCTAGCTTTTCAGCGCTGCATATGCGTATACACATAAAGCATCATATAATCCTTGGCCAAACCCCAGGAATTTTCGATCACCTCAATGTTGATTGGTCTGGCAAACCAGCAAGGTCGGAGGAAAACAGCTTTCTGGTGGTTATAAGGTTGCTATGCTCTCCCCCTAAAAAGTCCGCACGCATCAGCTGCCTGCCAGTTTTAAGGGTGGAAATCAAGTATGACCTAACTAATTTCTCACAGACCCGTTCTCTATAGTTATTTTTTAAATCCATTCGTCGTTTTTCTTAATATGACTTTTATGTCATTATTTTATACTAACCAGATGATTAGGCTCGTTATTTCATCGCTGACCACGCGTTACGGTTTGTTTGCGAGTCTCATCCACTTCAGATCGGTCAGTTCGGCCAAAAAATGCACAGTTCTGTGCTCTGAATTTGTTCCCCATTTCACAGCACAACCTTATCAGAAGTGAAACCATTGGAAGCATTAAGGGCAAACGAATACAAGGGCATAAGTTAAAATAAGGCAGACGACAGAGGAGTTTAAGTGCGAGTATGCTGCTGACCGTGGCACCGAACCATATCCCTTGGTTTCTTCAACCATCCCATTGATGTCTCTCGCGAGCCTAACACATCCTACTCGATCAACCTCATTAGCCAAGGCTTCCATGCGTTTTCGCCGAGTCATGGACTGACCACCCCAACTCATCCACCATCCTTGGAGAACTATGTGCACCTAGGGTTCCTATCGCCGCCATCACCCTTTCAGATCTTTGAAGTGGTGTTCCCAGTTTATTCGAGTAATGGTGCGAAGACATCGATGTCCAAACGCCGGTAGTTTTCGCGTATCTTCTACCCATGATGTCTAAGTTTCATGGTCGTATAGTTCAGTGCCCACTTAATCATTCATAGATAAATGGATGTCATGCCGGTGCCACAGGTGGCTTCAGTTAGTAGAAGCCAAACGCTCCCTTTGTACACGCGACTACACTTCGTTCGATTTCCGACCACCTGCTAACTGTTCTACGGTCGCCCACTTATTCTAATGAGAAGGCTGTCCTGCCTTCAGATCATCTCATCTTATCAGCTTGAAACAGTGGTTATATGGATGTTGGTCCTTGTACCCGGTCGTTGCAGAGAACCTGTTGGTCTGACATATGGGGTGGCCAGGCCTTCTAATTGCTTACTATTGGGGATAAACACCGTTTGACAGGATTCTTCTCTCATTCGATCGATCCACTGTCCCATGGTTCGTGGTCCCAATACCTCAAGTCAGGACCTCAGTACTGGACAGATTCTGCTTGCGCATCCCATGTCTCACCAGAATGACATTGGTCTGCTAGGAAGGACAGATTGCGTGTTGGCCACGGATCACTCCCTTTCCCTCACAATAACTGCCCAGTTTATTAAACTTGTCTACTTCGGCCGATGCTTACCTTGACTAGACAAGGTTTGACGGGCTAACTCAGTCCTTCAACAGCATTTTACACTTCGTGAATGTAAAATGCATCCCATGCATTGCTACACTTTTGCTTCGATATATATATATATATATATATATATATATATATATATATATATCCACCGTTGTCCGGATCGTTACCACACCTGACCTATTGGTACCTTATGTGGTTCTCCATCACCGCAAGTCTTAGGGTCTCGTTGCCGGTTATCCCCAATAGTGCAGTGGGCCTTCGTGGCTATGGGGTATAGATCCCTTCCATTGCACTCATGAGAAAGCATGTAACGAAAAAATATAACATTAGATTTTTTGTTTGCAAATCTGAAATAGAAGGCTCGTGGAAATCAACCCTGAAGAACACAGTTTCTTGCGGTAAATTCAGATGGAAAGGTGCATTGATTACGTACTCCAGGTAACGTACAAACATCAAACTATAGATGAGTTTTTGTGTGCTGACTGCAGTGCCATCTATTTCCCTGTTCCCCATGTTTGGATCCACTTCTTCACAATTCCTAAATATTTTGTTATTGTTTCTGTGTTTCGAAACTAAGGTAACATTCATCGGGGCGCGATTCGCTGTTTTGGTTAGATTCGTTGATATACACGACATGTCCAAACGGGGTCTGTTTTAGCAAGTAAAGTGAATAACCTTAATTTGTTGCATCTCTTTTACCGTTCACTCTCGTTTCAGCTCCGATTTGGATTCTTCCGGTTTGCTTCACACGACAGCTGGATTGGAATACGATGATTTAGCTCGTGACTATCTGGTGAGTGTGAGGTGCTCATACCATTCTCTGAGTCACATCTATTATTCGGTATTTATAGACGAATAGGCAGTGTGTACTCCTAGCGTTTGCTGGACACTGGAAGTTCACCAGTAGAGGTAAGTTCGTCATCGTCGATCCGACACCTTTATGTCAGTAGGCCTTCAGAAGACGTATTGTAAAAGTGGGTTGTGGGGGAACATTTACGTTAGAACCAGTTTATTGATCCTGCTTTTGAAGAGAGAAAGGTTGTAAGTGGGTGGGAAGACAGAAGGAGAGTGGGTGTTACGTAACTTAACGGTCCGAGGGAAGAAAGAAGGTTGGAAGATAGAAGTGCGACATCTAGAAACAGAAACTTCATAGGGATGACTAGTTGCCTGGGTGCGTGAAGGTCGGGAGAAAGTTTTGGGAAGAGGAACTGCCAATGCAGGCTCAGAAGAACAAAATCCAAAATAGTACTGATAGAAGAGAGACAACGAAGCAACAGCCCGACGATGGGTTAGTGACGGCAGATTGGAGGTTAAAGAAGTTTCGTCGATCAACCCGATCAAGAAGAGAAAGAGAGGCAGACGAAGCTCCATTCCACACGTGACTACAGTATTCAAGTACGGGGCGGAGTTGCGCTTTATACAGCGGAAGATAAGGTGTCGTGAAGAAGCGTCTGGCGTGAATCAGAAAGCCAACTTTGCGCGCAGCATGAGAGGGGAGCTGAGATATGAAACAGGACCAACACAGAGAAGAAGTTACAGGTAAGCGAGTGATAGAGAGGAAGTTTGTGGAATGCAGCACAGTTGAATCAAAGGATAAATGATGTTTCTAGGAAATTGAGAGAAGTTTTGGAAACATCAAACGCAACATGAATGTGGGATCCCTAGGAGGAGATGTAATCGAGGTCGGAATCTAAAGGTGCACTAATTGCAGTGAAAGGGGAATGTCCCATTGCCTTCACAAGCCCACTGCCCTATGAGCAATAACCGGCTACCGTGACCTTGACATTTAGAGTGAATAACCACATAAGGTTCTAAAAGGTCATGGGTGGTAGTGGGCCGATCGACAATGTATGGCTATCTACCACGACGGCTATCATTCACGGGAAATTTTTGCCATGCGGAATTACAAAACCAGTCCAAACCTGATGAAACTGTGGCACCTACCGCTGCGACTGCTCTCATCGTCATATCAGCAAATAGATGCTGTATTAAGATATTTATGGTATACGTTTTCTTACCACTTTATTTTTGGCGCTTTATCGTGCCCTCATGCATCTGTGAACAGGATGGCTTCAATCTGCACACCGTAGGGACGGGATTGCCCGATTCCGAACTGGATTTGAACTCAGAGGCCTTCTGCGCGTTGCCTTTACAAGCTCAACTGCGCGTTGTTCAACTGGCTCGAGAACAGCTGGACGCTCACACGCATCGTAGTCGGCTTGGACAATCTGATATGGCGGACAAAGTGAGTCTCTGACCCATCAGCTGTTATGTTTATCGTTCGAAACGTTGTGGTTGAACAGAGTAAGAATAAAATTATCGTTTACCGTTTATCATGGTAAAAAAATCACGGCCACTTCAACTGATATGTGGTACCGTCGAAACTCTCATACTTCCTCATCAGTTATGCTCAGTTCTAGTGAGAAGGAATGTTTCTCGTATGTTTACTCGAAATGGTTTATACAGCACAAGATAAACGTTGCGCTCTGTTTGTCTGAGTGCATTACGGAACACGCTGTCCGGTCTTTTAAACGTTGCAATTGAAATCCTCTCAGGGAACAGAGTTTTCGCCTTGTTATGTGGTAATGCTCAGGTCTTACAATATGTACTGAATTAAAGCTGGTGGAGTTGTCAGCGAAGAGGTCTCATCACGAATATCTAAAGTCAGACCGTCTTTCGTGGACCTACGGCACTTGTGGCGCCGCTACGACATCCAACTCCTTTTGCACCAATTGGTGTTCAACGCTAAACTGTTTTTCTCCACGGTCGTAAGACCTGGTTGCTTCCTGCTGCAAACTCTCGGCGGCTTTCTGAATTTAGCTATCAGTGTCTCTAAAACAATTGTTGCATCTCGTGCCAACATCGCATGATTAACAATAAAATTCGTCATCGTGTTTTGGTTAAGGATGGTCGTCCCGTTAGCGACAGAAATAGTTGCACCACCTTCGGTGGCCTGAGCATGTTTTGTGTGTGCCTGCCTATCGTCGTCTGTCCCAAAGTGGCCTATTTGTGTGTTATAGACACGGTTGGAGAAAGCCACATGGCAGTCAGTTCATGACTTGGTGCAAAGGTATGCATAAGTTGGCGTAAATATTGGTCTTGGCGTGGACTCGAACACGGTCTCCTATCACAAATGCCCTCAGTGAGACAGAGGTACATCTCTCAAACGAAATTCCCTTGAAGTTCATTCGGACAGACCAAAAGTTTTGTTGGACTAATAGAGCGCCTGGGTTGAAGGTGGATCTATTATCTTATAATCCACACTGAGCTGTAGGGCGATTTGGTATCCAAGTTATGCCAGCGTTTGTGGTGTATGTTTGTGTATGTGAGAGAGAGAGAGCGTTCGCGTGCCAAATTGACCATTTTTTGACCGCACTTCTGTTGTCTCCTTTAAACCATGGGATGCCGACTTTGCCGGACGGTTCTCAGGATAACGAAGCAGTACCATCTTTTCGCAATTTAAAATTGTGCCCATCGAATAACATGCATCAGTTCTTCTGCAATTAGTACTGCTGTTGTTTGCGTCAGTTTTCACTATGCAAATTGCCGCCCAGACAATGACAGGATCAGATTCGGGGAGATCAATTAAGGTTCCACGCTAGAGTGCTCCGGTTACTTGAACACCGTCACGTTCTCTTTTGGCTGTCTTGCGATAGAAATTTTTTCTTAGTCATCAATACAGTCTCCAATTCAGTCGCCTGTACTGTCCTCCGGGAGTGTTTTTAATGGTTTAGTCAATATTCAAGGATGTAACTAACAGACAAACGCCAATGTGCCGAAGTGTTCAAAGGCGCACGATTTTCACTGGTTCACTTTCTAACGTGTCCAGTTCCCCAGTCACGCACATTCAGCAACTTATTCTCTGTGAATTTCACGCGATGAAACCATTGTTCGTATTGTAATCAAAACTCATACGTTGTGGTCCACTCTATAATGAGAATAAAGTTCAGCCACGATATTGCAATATGCACAGATCAATGTTCCTGCGCCGGAGGTTGTTTGTGTTCGATCTGGAAATACAGGAAGGAGGACTCCGTGAGCACACGGGTTCAGTAAGTGCGTCAACAAGATCCGACACAATACATTAACCGAACACCAATATGGATGTCTACAGCCTGCCCACCGCAGTGTGGCGGACTAGGAATAATTAACTGAAAGCGATTGTTTTCATATGTCAGAGTAATAATGGTCAAATCATGGTCTAGCTTGATCGGTGGACAAAAAACTCGCAGATTTCTGTAGCCCGACAAACGCTTCCCGAATACTCGAATAAATGACGAAATTTTCACCTGGTCTCTGACTGCAAGTTGCTTTGATCAACCACTTAGGATCGTGAATGACTGGTCTTCATATTCCAAGTTCGCATCTCTCCCCGGGCCAAGTTCTGTTCTTGGTATTCTCTAATATACGCCATCTTCGTTCGTCCCGTGTACTAATTAAAAGGATACTGAATGAAGATCGGTTATTAGAATAACTTTGAAAAAAGATAGCGTGGATTTGTAAGATGTTTTGTGCACACATTTCGACCGCATCTCCACTGCTCCATTTTGCGATTTTACGTTATATTATGGGATGAAAAACAAAACGCTCATGTTTTGTTGTTGAGACGCGGAACGTAAAAATAGTGCTTACAAATCGTTTGATTGCAACCTGTGCGGTGGAACTCACGTGGGAAGCACACAATCCGTGTAGATGATCCTTTGCGCAGCAGTTTCGGCGATGAAACCCTAATCGCTTTGTTCTCCGCCTCATTATTTTCAGTAGGTTCTTCTGCGCTGTAGGAATGCGGCAAAGGAGCAGAAATGCTAGTCACGTGATGACAAATAGCTAAACCATCATCATCGATGACTCATACCAAGGAAGAGGAATTTGAAAGCGCGCCTATCGATTCGAATCACGAGTGCACCGCCTACCGATTGTTCTCGTACATTCAATTCCTGATCCGATACACTTGTTATCTTTGAATTCTCTTGTCAGTTGCCTCATTTTCGACTTAGATGAATCACAATACACGTGCAAACTAGTAAAGAGGAAGGATCAAGCAAGAGATTGAAATAAATAAATCATTGGCGGAGCCTGTGTATTTGCTTTACTACGTTTTCAGTTCAGTCCAGTTTTGTAAACCACCGACGTTGCACCTAAGTGTCCTGGGAGAAACTACAGGAACTATAAACCGCGTCTTCGTGGTTGGGGTCCAAAACACCCCTCAACCAGTTGGCCGGAGGCACAGAAGGATATGACTGAGAATCGTGAACATTGGCAATCGTGTTGTCACTCTCTGTCGGATCAGAATTATTGGTCAATGTGCTTTCGTACAGTTAGGCTGTGCATTCCGTGTGTTGGCCACTAGGGCGTTGTTTCCTTTTCCCACCCTTGTACGTCGACTCCCTGTCCACCTTGGATACTCGTCTGTCCATTGCTGTGTGCAACATGATGAGGACGACAGTGATAAGTGGGTCTTGCTGTGCTGTTTAACGCTGTACGATGATGATAATAATGAAAAACCAAACTGAAGTCTTTGACGGTAGACAGTGATCCACTGTCGTCCGAATCGTTATCACAGTTAACCAATTGGGATGTTATGTGGTTCTCCATTCCAAGTCTCTCGATCTGGTCGCCGGTCATCTCCAACAGTGCAGTGGGCTTTTGCGGATATAGAGCTTTTACCCCTTCCGCTGAACTAATGCTCGAGCACGTAACAAAAAAAATATTAGGGATAAATACCTATCGAAAAGCAAACAGATGAGGAAATATCCTAGAGAAGCGCTCACCACTAATCAAGGTAACTCTGAGGATTCCTAAATCAGTGACACTTTCTCGCTGGTCACAACACGGGATTTCTTATTCTGGAAACCCTTAATAACGTCACTGTCACGGAAGCTTGAATCGGCGCATTCAACTCCGTAGTCTGACTCACTAGGTGGTGGAATGCTAGCTCATTGCAGGAACATGATCGAGTTTCTTCCGGTCTTGATTTTTGATTTCTAGTTCCCTTTTCTGTGCTTTGGTTGTCGATCCACTTTGGCCCCGTGTAGATTGTTTTCGAAATAGCGTCCGTTGTTCTGGGTGCCGCCCAGCATTGATGAACGTCAGATGTCAAATGTAGTGCTTTTGTAGAAAAGGACGAGACGGTTGAAGTACAATCGTATTTAGCCGGCCAGACAACTCATCTTGGTCAAGCATGTACGACGGCTTGAAGTCCTTTTTCAGATCGCACTGCAGCAAGATCGATCCTCCCACTACTTGAGCATTTCGGTTCCATTTTAGTCTAGTGCATGCGGCCATTAGGTTGTTTCTCTTGCTCCCCATTTCCGCTTCGTCGATGCTGTTGCTCTCCTTGACGGCTTGATCGGTAACTGCTCATACGAGCTATCCTGCTGACGGCATGAGAGCTCGCTGATTCCATTCACAAGTCCGCGTGGCTCTTTTCGTCTGTTGGGGAGGACTTGGGCGTATTCACTATCTCTTCTTTGGTAGGTTTCTTTCGGCCGGGTGAATTGATTGGCGTGATGCCTTCCTCGTTCTGTTGTTGTTCCTCGCTACTCCAAGACTTCCGTCGTTCAGAGAAACCCATGGTATCCTTCTCCTACGTTCTTATAATGGAGGTTCAATCTACAAATGAATTAATTATATATGCTTGCTCACTGGAGTGCCCTTTTAAAGGGCATAGTGGTTGTTCGTACACGCCCAGGTATTTACTTACTTTTACTCTTTACTTTTACACGACTATCTCCTCCGAGAGGATAAGTCGGCTCCATGGATATCGCGAAGGTTTCGTGAATAATCATAGAGAGTCGCGGGAGTAGGGTACGAAGCGGTGTCCCCAGCACCGTTCGGCCTTTTTGTTCGAGGTTGCACCTCTAGCCCTTGCACACCCAAGTGCAGACTGCAAGGCAGCAGGGTGTTCCCAGAGGAGCCGGTGACCTGCTGTACGGTTCGTTCGCCTCCTCTGGAATGCCGGATCAGGCAGTTGAATAGGTCTCCTTTGTGGCCGTTGGATCAGTAGATCTCGTCGGCCCATTCAGAAGGATCTGTCTTCACATGCCGAACACCGTCTCGCCAAAGTTTTTTAGACCTCGGTAACCCTCAACCTGGTTTAGCCCGCCCGTCGAGCGGTTTGCCGGGGTGTGGCCGCTGATGCATGCTTCAGCTTCGTGGAGCCACAGGTGAGAGTTGGGTGAATGATGGAGACCAAAGAGATGGAGGATGCCCCAAGGGACACGACAGTCAACCAACCAGGTATTTGCCCATCAACTGTTTCCATGAGGCTGGATTATGTATCCCACCTCCTTTCGCTAACCCCTAAAGTCTTGGTTGCATTTCCGGCGGTTCAATGCAGCCGTCTTCATAGCTCTTTGCGTTGTGGAGACATGCAGAATAGGATATATTTATGAGACTACCGTGTTGCTAGCCCTGTCATTCAGTGTTTCACGCTATCCGATAAATGGGCGTCGTAGACAGTAACCTAGAACCCTATAAGGCCAGCATCCATGACCCACTAAACCTCTACCTGTTTCGGAGAACAGTGTACACCTAAAAATTCTCTGTGACCATGTGGAACTCGTTTCACGACAGTGACTGTCAGCTGAGATTAAGCTGTTGATCTAGAGATTGACGTTCGACTTGCAACACACTACATCTAACTTCAGTATTGCCAAGACGCAGTGGTCGCAGGGAGAAGAACCAGAATCAGACTTGTTCGCCACACGGTCTACGGTTTTATTGAGTCTGCATGAATTCTATCACCTTCCTTGTGCATACATGCAAAACAAGTGCCGGATTCCTTGTCGAGTGGAAGACAAAGGCACCGTGAAACAATTATCCACGATCAAACCGATAAATATGAAGTTCCAGGAATACTTACCTTATTCCGCAATAGATGTCTGGCACATGCGACGTGCAGTATTTCAAAAGTAGCGAAATCAATTAGCTCTCACTACTTGATGAAATACTCACCTCGAACAAATGCCGATGTCAACGGGACTTCAAGCAGTGGCTTACGTACGCGCGAGCATTTATGACACTACTGGTTACCAAAGCCCGTGGATTTCTTTATATACCAGTTTGCAGTACAGTCCGTCTTCTGCAAAGCCCCCTCCCTCATGACGTTCGTTCTTTTTTCATATCGAATTGACCTGCAGACTTCACGCTTGATTAACAAAGCAAAAGCGCGCTTATCCAAACGTATGCATATGTACTGCTTCAACATGTCCTTGTTATATGTGTAACTTGAGCCGTGATGTGCACATTTGTGTTCAGGTAATGTGTGCGTGTGTGTATGTGTATGGGGGTGTGCGTAGGCGGATACGTGGGGAAATTAGAGCTAGTCGCGCTGAGTGACAATGTGAATCATACAAGAATTCTGGTGGCTACCACTACCTTACTACTGATTGCACCTACGAATTCAGCACGCCGTCGCTCAGCATTGTGAGTGGCTGCTTACAATATCGTCCACGCATTTGTTTCTTTTTGCGTAACATTACCTTGTACCACAGAGAAGGCACACTTTGACGTGGCGTGATCGCGTGCACACTCAGCTTTCTGAGTCAACGAGTCATTTAAGCTAGTTCGTCTCACACCAGAGACCTAGAAGTCTAAACATAGCTCGTCGATAGCTAGCGGGCAGAAAAACTGCAGTGCGCCGTCACTCTCTGCGCGTAGTTTCGTTTTGATATGGCGGAATTCGTTGATCCAGGTACACCGATCTTTACACAACCAAATTCATTACTCCGCCGTTGGGTTCGAGTGAGAATTGCAGCACTTTGGCCCTGTAGTTGTTTACATTTTCCTGTAATGTTGGGTAATAATAATAATGGTGATAATAATAATGTTTTACTTTCCTTATTGATTATCAATGAAGGTACAATATTTCAGGAAGGAGGTTGTGACTAGCTTGTGGCTGCAAAATATGGAGGTGATCGACGGCGACAAGGTTCGAAATCGTTAGATCTAAAGCTCATCGGAACGACGTCTTGTCTATCGCCAGTAGAAGAAACAGGCAGTGCTGCGCCGGTCACTTCCTTTTTCGAATGCCTCTGATTTGCGAGACTCCTGGTTCACCCCAAAATTATTACTTAGAAGCCATAACAAACGTCTAAAATTTGATGCGCTGACTGCTATCGCGCTAACGTCATAGTTTATTAAGGTTGACTGTGAGGGTTATGCGTGATATTTTATCTCACTTACTCATTCACCTTCACTTATTCCACTCACCCGCTCACTCACCTCACGCACTTACTCACCTACTCACCTCACTCACCCACCTACACACACCACTCACTCCACTCACTTTGCACGCTCGCTCACCCACTCACTCATTCACTCATCTTCACTTATTTCACTCACTCACCCACCCACTCACTCACTCACTTACTTACCTATTTACTTACTCTCTCATACATTTGTTCATATTTGCATCTTGTTGTCGGTCTGAAAACAGACTTGTTACAAACACCACGAAAGGAGAAAAACTTCATGGACTCATAGTGTGCAGGAGGTTGTTGTACTACTCCATGTATCACCGTCAGATGCTAAGCAAATGATCCAAACCTTAAAATTCGTTGGATTCGAATCCACGCGTGGATGCCAGTCACGCTTTTTTACTGCACATACTGTGCCAGCTGAGTTGCGAGGCTTCGAGGCAGTAATCCACTGTCGTCTGTATCGTTACCACCCTTGACCTATTGCAATCTTATGGGATTTTCCACTCCAAGTTTCGGGGTCTGGTTGCCGGCTATCTCTAATGGCGCAGTGAGCTTTCGTGGCTGTGGGGTGTGTACCCCATGTTATAAAAGAAAACTAATCAAATTCTATTTTAAGTATACTTTGGGACTGGACATCCCACTGACTTGGGTCTGTCTGATTGAGACCAAGTGGTTTAGAGCGTTTACTCTCCACTTTAAAGGTCAGAGATTCAAATCTCGCCACCGGTGGTTGCTTCGATGGTAGACAGCGATAAACTGCTACCCGGCTTGTTGCCACTGTTTATTTAACGCTCGCGAACAGTACTCGCACGAAAATCAAGCGGAGTGTAGGCCTGACCAAAGTTGTGTTGATCACATCTTCACTCTTCGACAAATTTCATAATATAGATGCATCTTCCATTGACCCATCATATCTGTTTTTCGTGTTCTAAAAGCGGCTTTCGACTCACGATTCTCTAGCGCTGCCTGCGTTGAAGGGTAAGCCAGAGAAATTCATTTCCATCATAAAGTCCCCTTGGAGGAATAGCCGAAATCCAAAATTTACCACGAGGATTGATGTACTTCAAAATTGTCCTCTTCTATTCGGCTTAGTTTTGTGCTTCATTTGGCCCTAGAGACTGCCATTTAGTCATGCAAAGATTGTGGTATTGAACTTTCCTAAGCGGTAGAGTTTCGGACATTGAATATGCGGGCGAATTCGTGCCTCTAAGTAAATGTTCAGGTAAATTGCATACGTTTCTGGACAGCTTGAGCAACTGCGCAGCAATGTTCGGTGTGCGTTTCGCACATTCAAAGTGGGTTAGTCCAAGCAAACCTTTTGCTGTCTGAAACTAGACTAAGTAGTTGAGTTCTCTTATCTGGGCAGCTGCATTTCACCCAGCGGTCGGATATCGGATGGGGTGTCTTTGCGTACACAGAAGGATCGTTTGGCATTTGCCAACCTGAGTCATCTGCGGGATCGACATGACATCCGTTTAACTGTCAAGGGTAGAGGGTACGCTGCAGCCGTCAGGTTCGTGTTTCTTTGTGGTTCGGAGACATGGCCACTGCGGGTGGAGGATATGCGAAGATTGTTGGTATTCGTAGCATTGCTCGAATCCGGTGGAAACATCGTATCAGCCATGCTAACGTTCGGTGACGATCCTATATTGCACGAATCGAACCGTTGGATGAATTACTTGAGCTCACCAGGCTAATGTGGTTGGGACATGTGTTGCCTTTGTCGTCTGACGGGGTTCCTTGGCACGCAAAGTTCGCCGAGGGAACCGGTGGTTTGAAGGTGATTAGAGATAGTCAGTCCATGGCATAAAAGAAAGATGTGAAAAGCGTAACGAGTAGATCTGTTCATGTAGGGCGAGTTAGGCTCCCTGGTTTGGGTCCAACAGATTCTCTCCACTCAGTGGTTAACTAGACTGGAGGATGTGGATTCCTTTCACCGTTAGCGGCACCCTTTTTTGTTGACATATATTCTCTATGTTATTTGGTAGCTTTTCATTGACATTGACCCTCTTCCTGAATTGTTGTTCGTTGTTGTATCATAAGTAAAAGTCGGAAGGTAAAGGAGTATTTCCTAAAGACAATTTATCGACTTCAAGTTACTGTTCATAGTTCTATTCTTACTCTTTTCATACCTTTGTTTCTTTTAATATTCCCGATTGAGGCTCTTGCTGAGAGATGATGACCAAAACCACCGCCTTCAGTTCATAGTATTGGTTGTTTGAACTGAGTTGAACTGAACTGTCTGGTTACCACGCCTGACCTATGTGACCGTACGTGGTTCTCCCTTACAAGTTGCAGAGTCAGGTTGCCGGTCATTCCTAATTGTTTAGTTGTCCTTCGAGGCTATGGGGTATGCCTTTCGTACTACACCCATGCGTAAGCATGCAATAAAAAGAGAATTATATTCTCCTTTTTCGCTGCGCACCTTTTGATGTCTTTTCTTGCGTTTGGTTCTCGATATACAGACACAAAGCTTGAAATCTGACCCCTTCCGTTCTGTGGAAGGCAGTTGAAGTGTCTTTGCATCTAGTTGATCTGTAAGTAGAAGTTTGCATTCTCTCTGGATCCCTGTTCCGTAGTGAGCGAGCTAATTTTTTACCGATCAAAAATTCAATCACAGAATTAATTGTGGATATGGCAACGCGATTTCCACTCCTTCATCGATTTTCTCACTCTACCCTTAATCACAGTTCTGAAGACACGATCGTTTGGGAATAGAGGTTCTCAGAATCGTTGCAATGAGGGAACTACAATAGTGAGGCAACCACTGCGGAACTGCAGATCAACAAAGGGGACCGAGCATAGTGTGGTTCGAGCCTTCCCATCCATTAGTTGGTTCTTTATTCAACTCGATCGCTACCTGTTATTGTTGAAAAGAATATGAACGGTCTTGCTGAAAGATACCACTTCGTTTGCTCAGGTAAAGTTGAAACCTTGAAAGGAACATATCTTTCCTAATTCTCTTCCAGTCCCTTCAGTGGTGCTGCATTCTACTTTGTGCTTCTATCGATCGGTCACTGCACCATTGCCCAGCACAGTTTTTTCACATCGGTTAACGCGACGGATGTAATAAAGGCGAGGTTTCTTATGGTTGCACACCGTGTATGCAGACTGGTTTCTGAGTATCAAATGCACCCACGCAATAAGTGGGTGGATAAATTATCGTCTACGTGGCACTGTCAGCTATGATGATGATGATGATGATGATGATGATGATGATGATGATGATGCGAGTTTTAAATGAAGCCAGTGATAAGCATGCCACTAGAGTCAAAAATAAGCACAGTGTGACAAAACCAGCTAATTTGGTAACTGCATTATGAAATTGGCCATTATGCACCTCATTGAACCATGGGGCGCACAGTTGCAAATCTATTGCGTAGTCAGAATACGCCATCTTGGCGGGGTTGTTGTCGCCAAATTTTGATTGGAATACCGTAGGTCGTTTTGTTCTATCAGTTTACCCATAAAGCCTGTAGATATCTATCGAAGGGAGCTTGTTCTGTTTGGTTTGGATCTATCTTTCTATCGATGATGATAACACCCATACAACTAGGCGAATAAATTTCGTGTTATTTTATCCCTGTGAAGCTCACGAATAGTTTGCTTCTCATATCACATTACTCCAAATCTAAGGTAAGAGGAAGCCAAGAAAAACAGCACTAACTGCGTAATTGAGTGATAATGAAAATGATGCTGTTAATAGTGCATCTCACTTCCCGTGAAACTGCGGGATTCTACAAAATACACACTGGTCTATTATGCGCAATCCTGATCGAGTCAGTACAGTTCAGTAACAGCAAAATGGTGACGAACAGGTACGTTTATTTGACATCAGACAGAATTGAATCAGCCGTAATTAACTCCACATTTATGACAAATTAGTTAACGGAAAAACCAATGTATGATCAACAAACAAGAACGGGAATAGGCTGGCAGTGGTTCTGTTGAAATGTCAGTAGAACAGAAGCGACAGACTGGAGACTAAATGAACGAGTGTCAGAATAATCAAACAGATGAATTATATTAGATTTAAAAATCAGATATCGTATGAGTTACTCAAGTAGAATTTAGCCAGCAGAAACCTGTAATGAGAACCAGCTTGTAAATGAGCAAGCTAAAAGTTCATTTGATGCCGAAGCATGCGTCGAAAAGAGCTAGTGACCCATCAGTCAGTCTGACAGTACAACGAAGTGCGGTACGATGGATGCATCTAATGCCCAATGAACGTTATCACTAGCGGCGGACGCAGTCGAGATTAAATAAAACCAACCAAAGAAAGACGATAATCAGCTGATGGAAACGCGATCAAAATGCAAAAAGCGGATTCGGGTGGAAATAAGAATAGACAAACGGTACTTGACGCATCTAATTTGCTGTGAATCGGTAGGGCAGATAAGTTGGAACAGCATAAATAATAGTGTAGAGTTGCAGGTGCGCATGTGTGTGTATGTACGTGTATACCGCTAATATTGGCCCGGGGACGATCCATTAGTTCCCCGTCACGGGAACCAACACTTTCTCTAATTTAAACTTCAAGGAGGAAATGCGCCCAGTTTTAGTCTTCCAACGAGAAGGGGAAGAATTTGTCCACACACGAGATATTTTCAGCTTGTACTTCGAAATTTCCTCCGTACATTTTTCACCGTTCTGTCTGCATTGGTCTATTTTGCTTGGCTGATTGCTCTTTAGACTCCACCTTTCACGCACATACCTCAGGTCATCCGATTAGCTTTACTCCCGGAATCACAGAACTCGAAATTCGCTCTTGTTTGAGCTCATTAGTGATATAAATCGTCCTCCGCGCCCAGGTTTGAACCCGGGCCTTTTCACATAGCGTGTGTGTTACCACTGCGCCACACCGCTCCCTAGTTCTTCTTATTGTCTGTTCTCCTCTGTGTAATCGTTTAGTAACTAGAGGCACCCGGCTACGTGACGGAGAGTCACTTAGAATGCCTAATGCACTACTTTCATATTTTTTCCTTTTGTTCATCGTCAGTTGTTTTCCAGTGGTTCCAGTAATTAACTACAAGCTAAACCACAAGCTTCAGAGATGATTGGTAGCGGGTCTTTGAGCTGTTACTGGAACCCGTGCTTCCTACTCATGTGTTCACTTATTTACATGGGAAAGCCGGCTAAACACCAATAATTTGGTCAAAAAGGATTGGATTCCTCTAAAAAAAAATGACTACACTTTTTTTCTATCATGCTTTTAATCAAAATCCGCAATTCTTGAGCCACAACCTGTAGTCCTCTGGCCTTGACGTACAACCCTTAGCCATGCTGCTGCTAGCCAGTTAGATCACAAGTGTTGGAGTATTGTGACATCGAGAGATGTTGGAACAATTTAATTTTTTTAAATACAAAGATTGATGTTGCAAAGCCGACGAAACAACTGAGAAAGTGTGACGATCCTATGCTTCACAGTTGACCGTGGTGATGGTATCAAATGCTGCATCGCACATTGATTGGAGAAGGTTTAAACGATGCTCCCGTATTATCGAACCATGCGATACAGCCCGTATGACTGTTAAATTTTCAGTGATAGTGAATGTGTCAAATGTTGCAGCGTAATCAAATTGATGACAGTGTTGGGGATGTACTTACAGCAAATGTGTGTATTATCCTCGAGCTGTCAACGCATCCACTCAGCTAAACCGGTAAAGAACCAGTACGTTATTTTTCATTGTATCGAGTCTTGATCTTTATCAGTAACTTTAAACGCAAAACAAAGTACCGTTTGTCACATTACGGATTTTTACTTACGTGACTGCAAGATTATGAAATTTTGAATTTGCATGGGACAGCTCGTCGATTGGTTGATATTTCATTCGGAGAAAGTCGAGCGATATAACTACAACGCCACCGTTTGTGGTAATATTCGCCGTACTATGCCTGGTCCTGTACGCACCATATCTTGACAATATGGTGAACGTTAATATGGGTGCAAAGAAACGATCGTGTCGTTTCTCCAGCTCGGAAGATCGACGGAGAATAATCGAATGTGCACGAAGAAAAGTCGATTTCATGAACGTTGCCAAGCCATTCGACATTGAGACCAAAACGTGCGTGCGATTGCTACGACTCGGGAAGCAGCATTCACACCGGGCTCGTACAAGACGAAGTTTAACGAAGAGTTTGTCAGGCATTTCTGTGACGTGGCGGATGAAAACCCAACAAGCACAATAGGGCAGTTGAAGGAACGGATGGAGAATAATTTCCCTAGCACAACAGTCAGGTAATCATCCATTGATCGGTTGCTAGACGATGGAACGAAACTCGGACACAGTCAAATCTAATCGAGCAGAATATGCCGGTTGACTGCAACGATCAGGTACTGCAACTGTGGGGTTGCAGTTTGATGAAACCAAATACAATATATATTGTTGTTGTAGCTACGGGCGCCCAAAAGTAAATAGTAAAGCCATCTGAAGTCTACTGTATGATAAGTCATGTTATGTAACATTCCAATATATTGAGAAATAAACTGATGATTACTTATTGTATCCTGACGTTCCTAAGGACTACTTCACCCAGTATAAAAGTAAGAACTTTTTCTAGTATAAGACTAAATCCAGAACATTTCTTGAGCTTCCGAAAGAATGTAGCCGGTATCATTTTCGCTTCTCCCTCAGGGTCTGCTAACCGAAAATTTTTCTCAACATCAAATCGGTCGTCTTCTGCTTCGGCGACGTTTAGCCGAACGTCACGACCAATTGTCTGCCGAGTTGGCTCGTGAAGAGGCTGCCAGGCAGGTAGCCCGGTTGAACAGTCCACACCTGACCGCCACACTCACTTCACGGATGGAACAATCCAGTTCCTGTCATGAACAAAACCTCGCTTCGTCCCGTGAGTGGTGTACCACAGCATTACGAATTCAGTCCCAGGATTCGGGTCATGCGATTCTGATCAAAAAGTCTCCGTTGAAACCACTTCACGGTCATAATGTCAAGGGACGTACGCATCTCACTTTAGAGAGGTAAACTTCCAATACGTGCTGGTCGTGCTGTAAAAACAACATTGATCAACCAATCTTAATTTGATACTGTAAACGCTCTTTTTTCGGAAAATACGCAACTATATATATATATATATATATATATATATATATATATATATATATATATATATATATATATATATATATATATATATATATATAGCTAGAGGACAAAGTTACCAAAGACTAGCTTGTTCGTCATCGTGCCTTTTTGCCATGAGGCAGTGGGGTCATTCAGTGAAAAGCTTGTTTATTGAATTTGTTCGTGTAGAACACTTGGTTTCTATCCTAACTTCACGGTATCATCGTGACCGACTTTTGGAACCTGTCGACGGTATCATAAGCTGTGGCAGTCATTGGTGCCCTCAGTCTGCTTGCGATGTTCATTAAGGTGAAACCAGGAGCAGATTCAATAAACCGGTTTGTTATGTTCGGGACAGCATCGCCGGTCGGTTTGTTGACGGACTATTCGAACGCTCGAGCGGTATTTTTCAATTACGTAAAGTTAATTACAGCATAAGGAGTGAACCCCATGATCAGAAGAGATATTGTAAAAGTGGGTTGTGGGGGAACATTCACGCTAGAACCAGTTTACTGATCTTGTTTTCAGAGAGAGAGAGTTCGCAAGTGGGTAGGAAGACAGAAAGGAGGAGAGTGTTCAGTGAACGATGATGAACCTATTGTGGCAGACGAAGCTCCATTCCCTATGTGACTGCGGTATTCAAGTGTCGCACGAAATTGAGCTTTATGCAGCAGAAGATAAGATGGTCGGACAAAAGTGTCTGGGGCGATACACGAAACCACCTTTGCGCGCAGCACAAGAGACGAACTGAGATATGAAAGCGGATCAACATAGAGAAGAAGTTATAGATAAGCGAAGACAGACAGAATCTGTGGAAGGCGACACAGTTGAATCAAATGATAAATGGGGGGAGCATGAATGATGTTTCAAAGAAATTGAGATGAGGAGTTTCGGGAGCGTTAAATGCAACATGATCGTGGGATCCGCAGGAGGAGATGTGTTCGAGGTCGGACTCTAAAGATGCACTGATTGCACCTCGGTCGCGATCGACGTTGGTGTTGGCATGGCGGGAATTGCGGCAAGAAAGGGAAGAATGGAGGCTGACGTCATCGGCAAAGGAATGGATTGGGTTGGAAGTAGTGGATAGAAGATCACTAATGAATGTAAGATACAGTGGGCGCAAGTACTGAACCTTGGAGAACAACAGCATTCACAAGAAATAGCTAGAACAGAACCCCATCAACTAGGACGGAGATAATTCGCTTACTGAGGAAGCTTGTTGTCTACGATACGAAAGCGGAGGAGAACCTGAACGTAGGCAGTTTCGCCAGAAGACCTTTGTGCCGAAGTCGGTCAAAGGCCCTAAAGATGTCAAGCGACACATTGTGTATTTCTTTGTGGTTGTCGAGTGCAGCCTACCAGGAGTGTGAGACGAGAGCCAGGATATCACCGGTGAAACGGCGGGGGTGGAATCTATATTGGCAATCGCTCAGTAGTCCTTCGCTTTCGAGAAACGTACGCAGTTGGTCGGAGATGACAGTTTCAAATACTTTCGAAATAATAGGTGTGAGAGAAATGGGACGATTATTATTCGGATCAGAAGGGTCGCCGCGTTTGGGAATAGAAAAAAACCTGGCGCGTTTCCAGGGGATCGAAAAAGTGGAAAGTTCAAGAGAGAGGGACCAATTCAGGGGCACGCATTTTAAGGACGATGGGTGGTATGCCGTCTGGAACGAGTGGTTTGCACACGTCCAGAGAACGCAGCGCTTGGCGGATCTTCCCAGTGCCAATTTGAGGTTGAAAACGAGAGCTAGAGGGAAGAGAAGGAACCGGAGGAGTAGGATTAGAGGGTAAGGTTGAGTTGGAGGCGAACCGAGAGGTGAAAATCTCAGCTTTCTCATGTGGTTCATGAACAAGATCACCGGAGGAATTACCGCTGGGAAGTAAATTGGAAGGGCAAAAGTCGCAGAAGACTGCTTTGGCAAAGGACCAAAATGTCCAGCTACCGATGAAGGAACAGAGTAAGCGTTCGCTTTCCGGCGGACGAAGCGTTCTTTGAATCTCTGTATGATTGACGAGCATCTGTTCCTGGGTTGCACGAAATGGCGGTGAGAGTCGGAAGTGGGCGAGTGGCGCCATCGGCGAAATGCTGAACGCCTCAAACGTACATCACGATCACATTCGAGTCTGCCAGGTTCAGAAAAGCGAGGAATGAAAGTTTGCGTACCTTGAAGAACAACGTCAGTGCAGTTAGAAGTGGAAACGGAAACGTCTGAAATAAGGCAGCAATCATTCCAAGGATATGAGTCTAGGAAATCGCGTAAACCTTTCCAGTTGGTTGGACTGTAACGCCAAAATGTGTCTCGGGGTAGGTGGAGGATCGGGGCGATTAAAATTGATGGGACAAGAAATAATACAGTGCTCAGATGAGCCAAGGGGAGAAAGAGCAAAGATGCCTGAGAACAGAGAAGGAACAGAAGTCAAAATAAGACCAAGAGTGTGGTTACGATCGCTAGCTCGATCGGGCGTATGTGTGGGGTGGTCAACTAGTTGGCACAGGTTGTTAACCACGGTGAAATGTTCGGCTTCGCGTCTCAGGGCTGAAGCGTCCGGTGAGTAAATCAACCAATCTCGATTGTGAGCACTGAGATCTTTTAAGATGGTGTTATAGCAGTTGGGATCCATAACAACACAAGTGCTCAATGTTCGAAGATATGAGGTCAAAGATTGATGAGTCTCTACTGTTGGCTGAACGGTAAGCAACACAAAAGTAGTGATTAAAATAAGGATGTCGGAGCTTTATGCACATCAGCTGAAATTCACGATTGCAAAAGCCAAGATTCTGAATTCTGGGTATGGCGAGTGACTGGCGGACAAAGGCACAGACACCGGCTTTGGGTGAAAAATAGGAGTGAGAGTTATATTTGGGAAATTGGAGGTGGCTGGTGTCTGATGAGGAAGAGGATTGAGTTTCGGTTAAAAATAGGACAAGATGAGAAGAGGATTGGAAAAATTTGTGTACAGAATTGATATTATGGTTCAGTCCGCGAATGTTAATGAGGGTGACGAGTTCATGCTTGTTTCGGGAGTAAGCAAAGCGAGCGAGAGAGTGAAAGTGTGTGTGATTGTGTACTGTAATGACTCATAATATGAAGGAAATCGGTAACCATGATTTTGAGACTTGAAGTGGTAAATCATATAAAGCCTCAGTGGAACAGGCGTGGAAGTGAGCTGGGCGACAGCAGAGCTTTGTACCACCTCCAAACATTTATTATTACTAATAATACTATTATTGCCATACACCGTTCCTAGAATCAGACTTTGTGCCAACACCACAAATGCAGAAATGGTTAACAAGTAGCGGAAAATGAATACAAAAAAACGTTTTTGACTTCTCACCGATCGCATTTGTGTTATGTTTTAGAGGTTTTGTTTGATATTCGTAGGGTCCGGGAGTTTGCTAATCACACCTCAAGGTATTCGCACCGTACGTCTCCAGCCGACGATAATTCTCATTTATTCGGCCTCAACCATGTATTCGGGACGCACTAATTAAAGCCAGTGCCGGCGGCAGTTTCGTACCTGTATGTCAAGTCATGGTCTGACTGCCATGTTTTTTCCAGCTGTACCCGGGAAGCTCAGAATGGTAGACGATACGTGGGCATAAGTAACTCTTGTCCAAGCCACCAGAGGCGGGGTAGAGTGGTGAATTCTGTCAGAGGGTAGCTCTCCGCACGCAACACATTGTGGCAAAACTCGTCGTTGCCCACACGCCGTTCCCACGAAACACGAGTAATGCTTCGGAGGTATTTTTGGTCGAATAGGAAAGGTCTCCGCGCATCCTCAGCGAGAAATGGTCAGAATTCGCAGTTGTGTGATAAAATGCTATGCGTCATGACATTGAAGACTCGTCCCTTCGATGAGAGACTTATGTCACGGCGGCGCCACTAGCGACAGATTCACGAAAGTCAGTCTGTTCTTTGCTAATCATGATGTGATCTCCTCCCCAACACTCCAGCTGCAATGTTGCTCCCGATGGACATAAAGCTGTCAACAAGTTCTAACTGCTCGTCACAGAGGACTAGAGCAGACGCAGGTTTTTACCAATCTTGTAAAAATACGTTGCACTTAAATGGAGCAAATCACATACCGTATCTGGATATTTCAATCACCAAGAAGTCCAAAACGTGTTACATTTCCTGTGCGTTAACACCCGGTTGAAGAGCAGAGCTGCATGCCACCGGTTTGCATCCTCAGGTCGCCTTTAAGGGAACGGTCACCAGAATGGTGGTTAGATGTGCACACAGCGATTTTAATGTTGCCGAGTAAAAGATCATGAAGGAACAGTGGCAGTGATCGACGATGTGGTGGGTTTCCCCCCTGAAAAGTACAACTTTTTAAAACTCCGCGCACATCTGAGGATAGCACTTTGGACGAGGTGAATGTGGCTTGCCTTGAAACAGAGCCATTGGTTTTTGTCATGCTACACACCCGGCAGGGTAATTCAGAGGAGATCCATTGACCACCGGCTCTTCTGGAACAAAACCGCAACCTTTCAGGTCGCGTTCAATAGTGAAAAGGTTGGAAGTGCATCCTCAAACGAAACGGTCTACTGTGGACTGAACGATCAAATAGTACAACATCCCGGAACACCTCAAATGACACATCAGAAAGAAGGACAAATACTGCGAGTCGTTAACCTTTCATGTACTCTTTCCGGTCTCTTATGTGGAGAAATCTGAAATTTGTACAAGATGGTGTTGTCAGGTGTGATGAGCGGACATGTAGCATCACGGAGAACACAGATTGACAGGCAAGCACGTTCACAGTGATTCATACGCATAGCATTAAATCACAAGGAACCGGACCAATTAAACAAATAGGAAGTGATAGAGATTAATGATGACAAAAAGGAAAGATTACAGTTGTAATCCAGACTTGAATGAAGACCTGCTGTGGATCGTTTCTCACGTATTATGTCACTTTTCATCTAGTCTGTGACCTGTTTTAGGGTGGAGGATGGGCTGGGGTAGCTTAAGAGCACATACACAAATTGTTTCCGAGCCGACAGATTGGGTTTGTGGAGGCGGTTGTCGACAGCCTCAGCTGTGGCCAGGATGCGACATTTTGGTTGTCTTGATTGTCGACCCCGGATCCTATACAGGGCACGAAAAGCTTGGTACACGCTTGCTGTGTAGTTGTATTGAGCTGTGTGAAACGACCGCCCTAATGAGCGATTTAACTGCTCCAGTGTTCAACTATACAGGGTGGTATTTGAGGATAGGTTCATACAAGCGCCTAGTCGTGCCGCCGGTGTACATTGTTCCACTGGAACAAGTAAATAAGTACACACAAAATACGGCTGCAGAATCGGGTATTTTGTCTTCCAATCGCAAAAGCACTGCTGGTCTGGATTGGGACAACATCCGGAAATTAGCTGTGTAAAATGTTTTGCAGATGATACCTGACAATCTTCTCTGAGCAATCTCTATCAACGCGTCGCCTTTGAATGGCAAAGTTTTGTATACTGGCTTTCTTCCCACCACAGACTGTCTTAGATTTTTCACCTCCATCTGCATCATTATATCAATCGGGTAGTCCGGTTGGCCATTCGGGATAAAAATGCTCTGCACTGTTTGGAGTTCTTCCTCAGCGGTGTCCTCCGAACATGTTCGTCTTCCTTTGTCTATGGGGTACCCAATTGGGTTCCTTTTCACTTTAGAAGGCAAAAAAACTGTGAGAATGAATGTATTGCCCATTCTACAGCGCCTTCCCGTGCACTGCGATCATCTCCTCAGTAAGCAGATTGACTGTCAGTGGTTTGTTCCACAATGAGCAGTGTAGGTTTGCTGAATGCTAATCGCTTCGAATTAGGGTTACCTAACTGCAGTTCGAATGACAAAATTAGGTTAACCTTGCTTTTGGTTGTCGCTATATGGGACTGGATTTTAGTACGAATGAATACGGGATTTGTTTTGCGTCATCGATTTGGTCCGGTAATTGAGTTTATGTTCTGAATTCCGATTTGATAGTCGTTCCTCTGTTCTGCCGATTTAGGTGCCAATGCAACTGAGGGTGAACTGGTCCACTCTGTATGAGGCAGAATTAAACAGTAAACATGGTTCACGGCTGTACAGCCGCCCCCCCCCCTCTCCCCAGATAGTTAGTAGGATACACATTTATGTGGCTGAGGTTGTGCGGTTCATGGCTGAGTTGAGTTTTGCGATGCACATTATTGAGTGCTTATGGCTCATTCCACCTACTTACTACTATTTTTTTTTACTTTTACGCGTCTGGCTCCTGCGAGCGAATGACCCTGCTTCATGGATGTCGCGAATAGCAGCTGTCCATGAGCGGTGTGTGTAGAGGAACTGTTCGTAAAGAATTTTGGGGATTATATACGAAGTGGCATCCCCAGCGTTACACATGCCAGATGTCAACCTAAATCAGAGCACAGGAGTGTGAGATTGACGAGTGAAAGAACTAGAATGAACCATCTGTCATTCTGAATAAGAACATCAACATGAATCATATCAATAAAGCCCCACTGTCGCATAGGTGGGTGATCAGTATGATCCTTTTCCGAAATCCCCAGCGTGTCCCTTCAACTCCTGCTCCCGTTCCTGGATCCGTTAGTTCTTTTATTCTTTTGGTCTTCTTACATTTCGCCATCGGTTCTCGAGTTTTGCGCGCAATAGTAGTTTCCGTTTTCGCGACAGCCACTTTCTTACCCACATCCGTCTGCACAATTCTCAAATTCGTCCAACGTCTAAATACTGCGGTCTCACGTGGGATGAGGCTTTGTCTTCCTCCCTGTCCAATTTTGACCGGCCAATACCATCGCTTCGTTGTTTATCCTACCGTAAACTTTCAATCTGCAGCTACCGATGATCGAGCACAATAACTGTTTGTCGTCCCGCAGATAAGAGGATCGAATCTCGCCACCGCCCGTCACTTTAGTGGCAGACAGCAATCCAGTGTGTTACCATGCCTGATCCATTAGCACATGTGATTCCCCAACACCAAGTCTCGGTGTCATTGTTTCCAATTCTTCCGGATGATATATTGGTTCTATAGGAGGCTGTTCCACTACAAATACGCACCAGCATGGGATAAAAATTTCTGTACAGTCGCTTTACTTTCCATCTTTTGTTGTTAGTGTTTGGGTTTTAGTTCCCCCAAGTTTGTGTATCTGTTTTTCCCCCGACGTTCCATCTTCTATGCCAAACACTCTCGCCTAGTCACCCAAATTAAGTCCCTGTTCCAGGTTGCTGAATCTGTATCTTTTAGTCTTCCTTCTTTAACAAAACAATCGAACTGTAACTCTTTCCTACTTTTCAGTTTTTCCATCTACCTACAAACTTTTGCTTCTGAAAAAAAGATCGACAAAGTAATTTTTTGATCGTTCTCTCAACCTGTGCCACAGAATGTAATAAGCCCATTGATTTGCTCAGTTTGCCTGTTATAAGAAAAGCTAAACCATGAATGTCGTGCGGGCGCGAAGGAGAAATCGAAAATTCGAGCTGCTTTAACATTTTTCAAAATGTGTTAAACTCATTTCCTTTTTTATTCCTTCTCCACTTCATGCAATTTAGTCTTATCCAGTTGATCCATCAAGCTGAAAACGAAAAAATAGACGACGCACGGATCACCTCAAACAGCCCGACCAAAGAGGCCACATCTCCGACCCCGGACACCGACTCCTCTAGGAGCTCTGCTAATGTGACCACTGATTCCGCATCCGATACGACACCAATGAAATCCAACAGAACGAATTTTGCCTCCACTGTGAAAATCGTCGAAGACCATCGTCAGTTTCCTCAGCGGGTCGATCGTGAAACCGCAGCAATTGAAGCGACTCAGGCGCGGGACATACTTCCACCGGCTTTGTCACCCCCCTTGGTCTCGAGTGAGCTTGACTGTTCATGTACGAATAAACCCGAGATACCAGTGGAACAAGAGCCGCCTGTTTTGTGCCCGGATCGGGGCAGCTTCCTGACTGATAACCATGTGGAAAAAACAGAAAACTCGAACAGCTCTCTGACAGACGAGAGTACGAACCTCAAATCTTCAGCTTCCACATTTAATGTAGAACATAAGACTCCAACAATAATTGTAGAGGAGAATAGTACTAATGCCAGAACACTCGTCACAGAGATATTGACTACTTCAGAGGAGGTTTGCGATATCGAACTCAAGATGTCACCTAAATCAGATTTAGTCTCTGACACGAATGAGAGTGATGCTGATGATGATGACGACGATTTTGTTGATGTTCCTGTGCCGGAGACTGTTAGCATCCCGGTGGTCGAAGATGTTAAGGATAAGATAGTGGATGCGACCTCCCCTCCCTCCTCTCAAGATAGTTCTTCCGAGACAACAGATGTGGAGGATGATTTGAAAAATCAAATCGAAACCATACCATCAGTGGGGGAGAACTGGGCCGAGGATGAGGAATCATTTACTTTTGACGATGATGTGCTTCGTGACGAAGCTGACCGTCTCTCACGACAGGCTCAGACAACCACCACGAAGTGTATTATGGAGGCACAGGTAAATTGAAGCTATTTATTGACACGTTCCACTTCACGGTCTTCTCACAACATGGTTTTATTTCTCTTTTATTCCTCATTTTAATTTTTTACTTTTTATTATACAATAGTGTGCAACAATGCGGGAAGGGGTCTACGACCAATAGAGGGCTGCCAAATGGGGATGTGACCGGTAATGGCGGGAATCGAACCCGGGTCGTTATTGTTCCAAGTCCACGATAATAGCCGTTTGACCACCGTCAGTTAGTTTTCACCCGACCCGGTTTCTTAACCCATTTATCTATATGCTTCGGTCACTATATCGCGCTATCATTCAGTCGGAAATGGAATGAACCCGCGCCTAAACAACATGCCGGACGACTAAACGGAGTATGGCTAGAAACATGAGCAATAACAGTGTTTAATTACCATGACGCAACTGACCACTGTCGTTTCATCATTTATTTTATTTATTGTTCGCCCATGAGTACAGTGAAATGAATATACCCCACAACCTCGGATAATCACTTTACTATCACGGAAAACCGGCTAACGGACGCGGAGATTCAGAGTTGAGAATCAGATGAGATCCCAATGGGTCAGGCTTGTTAACCAGCCGAGCAACAGAATGTTACCGCCTACCACTATGTCACTTAGTTATAAACCGTTCTGTAGGCGGATCTCTTGAGCCCAAATCCTGAAGTTTAACACGTCTCATACGACTGTGTTCTGGTTATTGTTTTCTTATCTATTCGTCATGTTGCTGGCTGACCACTCCGACCTATCTTCCAACCGCTGCCTACTTTGGGGAATAATACATATTGAGAGAGTCTATACGAAAACTTGTTCCAATATCTCTTGGTGTCAATATGTTCCTGTACTTTAGACTTGATTGGCCTGTGGCGGCATAGCTAAGTGATTGCGGGTCGTGGCTAAAGGTTGTGCGCGAAGGCTAAAGAATGGTGGGTCGTAGCTGAAGAAAGGTGCGTCGGAAATAAAGAGTTATGGGTTTTTACTAAAGCTTGACGGTGAAGGATGCAGTCATTCAACCCGTTGTCATACTCAGTGGCAGCATTATCCTAGACTTTGTTAGTTGAACGCTAATCGTTTTTGTCTGTCATATTTCTGTACAGTTTTCCGGTTTATGAGTAGTATGCCGGGTTATCTTTCAGCACATTGTTTTAGCTTCGTTGTTGGTTCACTCTTGATTCTACCTTCTTTAATAGAAAAACGATAGTCCAATAAACGAATTTACGTCAATTATCTAAGCACGCGTAGTTGCTATGTGATAAGTTTGCTACCGTTCAGCCGGCAGATCATCCCCCCGGCAAGGGGAATGTCGCCGGCCCGATTCCGGTCCGTAGCGCTGAACTTTGGGATGTGCAAAATGCAAGTAGATTTTCCATCATACATAAAATACAAGTGCGTTCACCATTTTCGTTGTGAATGTTCAACTACCTACTTGGACTCAACAGACAGTCATGTGTCATCCAGTAACCGAACACAGTTTGACGTGTATTGTAGCAAACAAAGCAAAGCTGGCGGAGCACATCCATACTTGAGCAACCAGACGAATCGAGCCGCTAAAAGATGTACAGCCGTTCATATAGTCCTTTTCCCAGACCGCGCTGTAGCAGTATCGATTTTCCGGCTGGCCAGATGACTCATCGTATCATCATCATCGTACAGCGTTAAACAGTAGGGCAAGCCCCACTGACCACTGCCTTTCTCACCATGTTGCACGTTGAATTAGAAAGTATGAATATACAAGATGGACAGAAAATGGACCTACATGGGTGGGAAGAGGAAAGAATACCCTAGTGTTGTGAGCGTATATACTACTTATTAAGTAGTTGATTGCTGAAGACAGAACTATGGACAATTGTGGATTAACGAACACAGCCAAGTTCAGCAATCCAGGCGCAATAAGGTAAGCGACGATCTGCAAACCACCTGACCGCTCCTCCGTTGGACGATGACTGTTTTCAAGTGAACAGGACAGCCACTTGGCAAATGAGGATGTTTGTAACGTTTGTGTTGTTTTGTCAATGTCCGAACACGTTGATGTCAATAAACAACCTATTGACCAAGGCAAGCCTTCTGGATTATAACATTCAGTGCCGTGACCAGGATGTATCTACCATGGCCGGAGCCGTTTGAGGATGGCGACATACGGATCTTCCTAGAGGATTTCGAGGATCTGGCGGAGCTCTCGGGGATCCAGTCGGACCGGGGTAAGTTGACGGCCCTTCGAGCGCTTCTCAAGGGCAGGCCGCGGGCGGTGCTGGATGCGGCGCGAAGGGGCCCGAAGGAGCTGAAGTGGGCCGCCGCAAAGGAAGCCCTGATTGCAGGGCTAGACACCCCGGCGGACCGTCAAGACGCTATGCGCCGGTTCAAGGCTGCCCAGCTGGGGGTTGGTACGGATCCGCTGGTGCACGCCGTGGCGCTCCGCTCACTCCTGGAACGTGCGTTGCCGACGCTGGATGAGGCGTCACGGGCAGACCTGTTGGCAGACCGATTTGTGGATAGTCTGCCGGAGCCCCTGCGTGGGATGGTACGCGTCGCCCGTGTCGGCCGTTCATTGAATTTGGTCCAGCTCGCGGATGTGGCTCGGGAACTGGCCATGATTGGCGTGCCTGTGGTCAATACGTCCCATGTCGGGGATTCATGAAGGCACAGGGATCGTGTGGAGAAGGCGTACGGTCCAGAAATTTTGAACACGGAGGACAGAACAGTGGAAGCCAGGCAGTTGAAAGAAGCCGGGTGTTTCTGCTGTGAAAATGTGGAACCTGTTTTGAACGAATATCCTGAATATCAGCAGAACATCGAAACAGTTGTACCAGAAGTATCATTGCTCGAGAATTCAACCATTACTGATGAGTTGGCGAACTATGAAAAATCGAACCAAATCCGTTGTGAAAATGCGGAAGATCGCTACCCAGGTTGCCTTGAACATGAACATTGTGACGAGGAAACCAAAGGCATGTCATCTAATATCGCAGTCACTGAAGCTGAAAGCTATGAGGAAACTCAGACTGAAATCGAAATTCAAGACCAAAATGAGTTTAGCCCGAAGACTGCAAGAGAAGTTGCTTGTGCTCCAGAGAATCTGCCGAAGGAGGAAGCCGAATATGATGCCGTTCAAATCAAGACAGTTAAACACTCGGTTCTGGATCACGTTCAAATGACACAACGCGCGGTCCCACTGGGAAAGGAAGCAGCTTTGCACTATTTCGTGGTAATCTCCCACGACAGCCAAGCAGCCTGGGGCACGCTAAAGGTAGGTACTGATCGTGGAAGTCGCCTCAGCACAAGGTTTCATCCTATGCCGATTATTCACCTGAAGAAGCACACCTCCGGAGGAGTTGTGGGGTTGATGACAACACCGCCACGAACCGGGGTTGGAGGTATGAACCTCAAAATGGAGAAAGACTTGAAGGCAGTCCTCTGGATATGGAGTTTCTTTTTTTTGTCAGGGGGGAGGAGTGTTGTGAGTGTATGTACTACTTATTAAGTAGTTGATTGCTGAAGACAGAACTATGGACAATTGTGGATTAACGAACACAGCCAAGTTCAGCAATCCAGGAGCAATAAGGTAAGCGACGATCTGCAAACCACCTGACCGCTCCTCCGTTGGACGATGACTGTTTTCAAGTGAACAGGACAGCCACTTGGCAAATGAGGATGTTTGTAACGTTTGTGTTGTTTTGTCAATGTCCGAACACATTGATGTCAATAAACAACCTATTGACCAAGGCACGCCTTCTGGATTATAACACTAGTAGCCAACACACGGAATACACAGTCTAACTGTACAAACACACATTGACCAACCATTCTGATTCGACATAAAGTGATAACACGATCTCCACTGCTCGCGGTTCGCAGCCATATCCTTCAGTGTCTCTAGCCAACTGGCAGACGGATGTTTTGGACCTCAACCACGAAAACCTGAAGCACCTACTTTTCCTAAGTTTGCTGTACATTTTTTCATTCCGCGCTGCCACGTCATCTGTTGACCTCTACGTGGTCTCTTCCACTCCCTAGGAGAGGCGGAGAATAGGACATGGTATGGTAGACGTGTGTTTGTCATACATAACACGTGTCCCAGCCAACGAAGTTTACTAAGCTGGATACGCTGTGCCAAAACGTTCCCCGAATTAGTACCCAATACTCGATTTCTGACCTCATCATTGCCTGCTCGGCTACTCCACCCGATCTTAGCGATACTACGTAAACATCGATGGTCGAAAACCTCAAGACGACGAATATCTTCAGCACGCAGACTCCAGGTTTCGCAACCATACAACAAAACTGAACGCACAGTGGCACAGTATACACGACCTTTCAACTTCAGTGAAATATCAGGTGGGTGCTACAAATACTTCAGTCCAGCGTGCGCCGCACGAGCCCTGGATATCCGCGTGCTCACCTCTACTACTGTGCTCCCATCCGTCGTCACGCAGCTACCGAGGTAGGTGAAGTGGTCGACAACTGACAGCATCTCCCCATCGAGCATCACACTCGGAATCGTTGACTTCCAGTCTTGTAACATCACCTTGCACTTTGAAGGTGCAAAGCGTATGCCGAATGGATCTACAGCTCTTGCGAGATTATCTAGTACACGTTGAGCATGTTCCGTGGATTCGAACAAGCAGACAACGTCGTCTGCGTAATCTAGGTCACATAGCTTTTCACTATTTCCTAGTTCGACGCCCACATCCTGAAGATTTTGCAAAGCACTCTCCATTATTTCGTCCATGACGAAGTTGAACAGGAATGGAGACATAGGACATCCCTTTCGAACACCACTGGTCGTTTCGAATGGACTGGGTGGTTCACCGTAAACTCTAACGCGGCCAGAAGTATGAGAATACAATGATCTTAGTAAGTTCATGAACTTCCGAGACATAACTTTTCGATGAAGAGTACTGAAAAGCGCTGCTCGATCAACTGAATCGAAGGTGACTTTCAAGTCTAAGAAAATCATTATTGTAGGTCGGCGGTGCGTGTGACGCGTTTCAAGCAGTCGGCGAAGAGTAAAAATCTGGTCGATCCATCCTTGACCTGGGCGGAATCCAGCCTGCTGTTCGCGGACATTCCTCTCACGAGCCGGTTTAAGACGGTGCAGTAGAATTGAAGCTAATACTTTGGTGACTATCGGAATTAAGCTAACCCAACAATGGTGACTACAGTCATTGCGTATTCCCTTCTTGAAGATGGGAACAACCAGTGACTCACTCCATATTAACGGAATACGCTCCTCGTTCCAAATGTCACGGAGCAAGGTGGGAAGTGATTTTATCAACGCCTCACCACCCAGTTTGAAAAGAACTGGAGGAAGTTCGTCGGGACCTACCGCTTTCCCTCGCTTTAGTAATCGAATACATGACTCTACTTCTACTTCTGATGGGGGCTCAAGTGATACCACCCAAGGAGTCACAGTTGTTGACACGGGAGTGACTACACTAGCGTGCGGCCAGCTAAACTGTTCCTTGAAGTACTCGGCCCATCGGTCAAGCCTTTGCTGTTTGTTATGGATGGGTTCTCCATTTCTATTGCAAATCGTTTCACCGACCTGGATGCACCATCCGCCGGTGTTACGAATAAGTTTGAACAGTCTTTGACTGTTACCTGAAGCAGCTGCTATTTCCATTTCTTCGGCTACCTTGACCCACCAATTTTCGCGATCATTCTTACGGCTTCGCGTAACTTGTCTTTGTAGCTTTCTCCGCATCTTATTCATCTCCCTACAGTTCGAGAGCTGACGTTTTTGCTTCATTATACTCAGCAACTCTTGAGAAATCCAGTGTCTTTGATGGACAACAGATCTAGGACCACAGGCAAAACCTGCTGCAAAGTGCATCGTCTGTTTGATATGAGACCAATGCTCATCTACATTACTGTTCGTCGTAGATCCTAACTCATGTGCTAACTTCTGCTCGTAACGGGTGCAAAATTCTGGATCACATAAACATTACACAGCTAATCGGGTTTGCGGTTTGCGACGATGACCGTGGAGCTGGAGAGATAATCGCATTAAAACTAATGCGTGGTCCGACTCTACGTACGTGGACCAGTAAGATCTACAGTTCTGAACAGAACTGCACCACCGGTAGCTTACGACGATATGATCAATTTGACTCAAAGTACCTTTAGAGTTAGAGCGCCATGTCGCTGCGCGACGCGAGCTGTGTCGGAAATTTGTGCTAGACGAGAACAATCGATTGTCTGCACAAAACTGAAGAAGTCTATCCCCGTTATCTGTACGCTGAGCGGGTAAAGCACAGCGCCCACCTAAACAGGCTTCTGACACACTGAGTTTGCCAACTTGTGCATTGAAGTCACCAGCTAGCACTACAATGTCAGAACCTTTACTAATGCGAAGAGGGTGGCGAGTGCACCATGGAACTCATCTTTTTGCGCGTCAGAGCTGCAGTCCGTTGGGGCGTACGCCGAGATCACAAACAAATTGCGTTTAACACAACTATCCTTTCGAACGCCGACTGACCCTTGGAGTCTCACAGCACATAAACGACTGTTAACAGGAATCCAGTCTAATAGGGCAGCCTCAGCCTTGTCAGTCAAGACAATTCCTACACCACGTTGACCCACAGCTCTAGCTGCTTCGTCTCCTGAGGTGCGCAGAATATGCGTCGATGAGATACCAGGAGCAGTTAGTTGAATTGCACTGCTCGAATCCTGTATACGCGTTTCACTTAAGCAGCAGACATCCATCTTCAGAGAATCTAATGTGAGGGCTAGGCACGGCTGCTGAACGGGCTGCATGAGTGTACACACGTTGATGGAGCCGAGATTTAGAGGCTAACGAGGCTTGCGAAAATGTGAGTTACCAGACAGAGGATTATTCCCGACACTATTTGACAGTGAATCGTTGCGAGTATCGACCGTGTTATCAGTGGGAACATTATGGGTGGATAGAGGAGGCAAAGAGGGGTTGTTGGGGACAAAAGACAAATGTTGAATAAAAGAGAGGGAACTCTGAGCAGTAGCCCACTTGTGACTACCCACCCCACTCGATGCAATGGGCAATGCAGTTCTGATTATCCTGCGCGACGACCGATGCAGTATGGAATTCTTTGTATTCGTGCAGTTCTTGGGAGATGTTGGACGGGTACTGTTGGGGTGTCCAGCCACGAATCAGGTGAACGATTAGGGTTATCAACCAAAGCATTTAGTTCTAACAAGAACCTATCCGCAAGGCAGGGGGATGGCTTAGTGGAATCCTATCTGCTTGGATCAATTATTCTTCCAGTGATTTTGCGGATTGAGTTGCCAGCTCAAATCAATCCCCAACCTGGAGGACCAGGAGACTGGACTTTGTCTGACCTCTACCCATTGACCTGTCAGGTATGATTGCATCTCCGGCTTAAAGAAGCCATCCTGTATAGCTCTTTGGGTCATAGAGGCGCGCAAGCCAATACACCACGTCAAGGTGCAGTCTGGTCGTGATGGCCAGGTGACTGCAGCCATTGGATTGGTTCTTTTGCGCACCACTTTCGTTCGGTTGGTCCGATTGCTCTGAGTGGCGGCTTGATCGGTAACCTCTCAAATAGGCTATCTTCCTGGTTGCCTGAGATTCCGCAGAGTCCCATATGTTAGTCCCCATACCTCCTTCTGTCTGCTGCAGGATGCTTCTGACATATCCACGGTCCTATTTTTGGCTCTCGATTGGTTGACTTGATCGGTTTGATACTCGCGTCTTTCTGTTGCTGCAGTATTCAGTGTAAGATAACCTTTCAACAATACCATCGTCAAGCGGATGAAAAATTCTGAGATGGTCAATAATAAGTCATCTCATCGTCAAACAAAACGGTATCCAGTCAGAATTGCAATCCTGGTCTATGTGATTAACAGGAATGGTCCATCCGCCCCGGTGATAAACATGACGTACATAACTCCATCATTTGCTGGCTTTCCTTAGTAGTCAGTGATTTGTACGCAATTTGGGTATCAGACGGTAATCCACTGTCGTCCGGCTCTTAGCTAAACCGGACCTATCGGGACCTCATGTGATTCTCTATCCAGTCTCAAATTCTAGTTACCGGCTATACCTAATGGTGCTGTGGGTCTTTGAGGCTATGGGGTACACCACTTCCATTGCACTCGTGCTCATGCATGAAATTAAAAATTTCTGTGATATATGAACTCTGCAAAAAATCTGATTCTGTACTTATTGTGTAAACTATTGTTTTTCTCTTCGCTGTTCCATTTGACTACCGTTTCTAAGTAAAACATTCAAATGCTGCAAATGAATATAGTGGCAGTTCGATGCAAAATATCACTCGATGTGTTCACTGCGGCAAGCAATGAATCTAAACAGTTTTAGGAGGCGGGGGCTTTTCGTTAGGCATGGCCACCAACAAACTTTCTAGGCGAACGCTATTCTTTGAGGCAGGTGGTGGTTGAAAGGTAGGTGGAGGTGATCAGTCCGAGTTATGAAAAATCCTGACGAGTGGGCTTGGCCAGGTAGGTCTCGTGAGAACTTCGTGTTTCGGGCCATAAAACCGTCCTACCAGATGGTTGGGAACACTGATTGATTTGGCTAAGTGTCACTGCCAATGGTGTGGCTGCATTCCGACTCTTTCTTTCTATTTATAATTTATGATTACTGCTTCGTTTTTGGCTCAGTTTTTACTTTATACTTCTGTTCATTCTGCCCTCCACTTGATGATGCTGTGAAGTAGCAACTGAAACCAGAACAAAGAGGTGCGACAGTGATGGTCGAATGAACTGAATCTGATGCAGTGGGAGTAGCATTCAGTCTGATTGTAATGTGCCATTCTCGCTCCCACGATTCCTCCTCATCGTCATTTGTTCTAGGATTTGATAAAAATGTTCGGAATGCCTTTTGTGATCAGTCCGGAAGAAGCGGAAGCACAGTGTGTCACATTGCAACGAACAGATTTGGTCGATCTGGTCGCTAGCGATGATTCAGACGTGTGGCCTTTCGGTGCTCAACAAGTTTGTCGTCATTTATTTGGCACCGTGGACGAATCTCGTTCCAAGGGTGGAACTAGACTCAAGTCGAAACACCATACGCCTTCTTGTTATCGTCTGGAGGATGTTCAAGCAACGTTGGGTAGGTTGAAAGTAACCTTGCTGTTATTTCACCCTCACCATAATTTAGGTGTTCTAGTTTTCCATAGTTCCTCTCATGTGATGGAGAACTTGGAACAGTAGTGTTAACTGTTTGTTTCTGACTTTCATTTATTTCCGTGCATCACTGATTTATGTCCATTATTGGGCAGAGGGGAAGCATAGCTGAATGCTACCGGGTGCCACTCCAGATCACCGATAGGGGAGTTTTTTCACGGTAGCAGTTAGCCACGAATGAGTGGGTGCGCATATCATACCTCTCGGCTGTCTACAACACAGGAAATGCCGATCTCAGAGGACATTGCATGTAGAGAAAGTCTAATTGGGAACATGGGATTTGCTTCGCACTGAAACAAATCCAGGAGGGAAATAGAGGAGCTGTAAATGAGTGTTTGAAGGTCGAGCGTGTTTCAGTCCCGTATGCCGTACGAACTTTGAATAAGGATGAGTTATGTCGATCATACAGGTTTAAGGCAATGAATAATCTCAGCAATCTCCTCCACGATGGAACAAGAAACGTGGTCAAACAAGACTCAGTGAATGCGAAACGATATGATTTCTGAGGTGACATGTCGCTGGAAGCAACTTGTCATCGGACGAACATCGAACGCGGACTATTCTAGGGCATCGTTATAAGTTTTCATTAGATCATCAACTCTCCATCCAGGACACCTTAATGAGAAAAACGGACTCGACGGCATCCAGCCTAGAAGTTGGGCGTATCCTATTTGGCCATTTCCAAGTGCACTTTTTTATTATTGGCTTGCACATAAGTGGAGTGGTTGAGGTACGTACTCCATAGCCACGAAGGCCCACTGCATTGTTAGAGATGGCCGGCAACCATACCCTAAAACCTGGAGTGGAGAATGATATAAGATCCTGACAGGTCAAGTGTGATAACAATCTAGACGACAGTCGATTACTGTCTACCACCGAAGTAACCGGTGACGCCGGGGATTTAATCTCAGACCTTTGAGGTGGTAACCAAGCACTCCAAGCCACTCGATCACCACCGCTTGTCATCCCTCTTCGCGTTGTCATAGAGGCACCTATGCATGGAATAAACTAATTTAAAGCTAATTTGTCAGTTCAGTGAAAACCAATAGATGTCGTGGAATATGATTTACCTTATTTTTAGTAAATTAGATATCAGTAAATTGAAATAACCCTATCTTACATTTTGCCTTTAGTATGTGAATTGATGAACAGGAGATCATCATTCGTAAAGGGTTTGTCGACAGTAGTTCTGAATTCCTACTCTACATCATATGAAATTCACTTCGCAGTGTAGACGTTTAAACCATTGAAAACTGTTTCTGACCGGTGAATCGGTGGTGTATTTAATGTGACCACCATAGGGTAAATTTCTTTTATGCGCTCTTTGTCACACACACTATCTCTGCGCATGAACTCTTCCACAGCCTTTTCCTTCTTCCTTATAAGAGTTGTTCTTTTTCACATACCCATACGATCATTCACGGTACTACAATCCCCCGACTGTTTCATTGTTGGTCCTTCGCTCACAGGCTTGGACGTAGCCAATATACTTCGGTTGGCCATGCTCTGTGGAAGTGATTATACTCCGGGAATTCGAAATGTCGGTCCCGTTACTGCGGTGGAAATCCTGAGTGAATTTGCCCGCCAAGTACCTGATCCGGATGCCCAGGATGAGCAATGGACGCAATGGCTGTGCGGTATGGACGCTCCAGATCATTTGGTCGGTGCAGTCCTTGAACCACTGAAACAGTTTGTGTGAGTTGGATCGTTGTGTGTTTCGCCCTTCCTATAGCATCATGTAATTCGTTCAAGAATTACTATTTTGCATTTTAGGTGACTAGGAATTTAGGGCCCAATGCGTGAGGTATTCTGTGCCGAAATTCGTTTGGCTTTTAAAACTCTTCATACCTTTATGCTTCGGTTTATGTGAATTCCGGCTTTGTGACTTTGAAATTTACGACTAGAAGTTGTAACCCTAAAGAATGAGGTTATTGATTGATCCAGCTGAAACCCACTGAACTCACCACACATTCTTTACAACTGGCGTCAAACCGTGTGATTTATCATTGGAAAAGAGCACTGTTGGAGGCCCTGGGTACTCACAATGACACAGACTGGAAGATTAGTATTGCTTGTGCATGTCTTCGAATCCAGTTTTCTCTTCTCTCTCCTCTCTCTCTGGAATCGAACATAAATGCAACCGGCCTTTGATCTGTGATAAGCTTGAAGTGACTGTCGAGTAGATGATGCCTCCATTTTCTTTCTTCTATCACGGCATATGCGTCTTTCTCGATTGCAGAATGGTGGCTTTCCCTTGCCGATAAAGTTCTAGAGAAAAATGCAACGGGTCGTCCGTGATGATTGAGCGTTACAGTGACAGCGACGTCAGAAGCATCCGTATCTCTAGTTAGTGGAGAGTATGGATGACCTGTGGCAACAGTAGCCGGGACTAAATCCGACTTCCGGTTCTGGAATGGTTTGATTGCAACCGATGGTGATCGAAATATTCGACTGAAGATCAGAGGATGAACTTTGTCGGAAAAGTGCGAAATCTAGTGGGAGTAGTGAGCGAACATTCCCACCACTCGTTGCTGCTCTTTGAGGTCATGGTGGCGCCATTTCCATAAGGGGTCTCATGCGGTTTAGGTCCGGCTTGATTATTCCCAGAGACTTCACAACCGAGTAACTACACTTTGTTTGTAGCAAACATGCATTTGTCTTGATTCAATATTGACCCGTACTTTTCTGAAACAGTAAGAAACCGTTTCAGATTTCTATCGCGCTCTTCGGTATCTCTATCGCAAATCGTTTTGTTATCAACGCAAGCAAAAGTTCCTTCAAGGTCTTCATCCCGGATAATCGCACCAGTGATGTGCTAGAAACAGGCACCCCCATTAGTGACACCAGACGGAATGCGTCGGGTTTATACTACTTGCCTCAAAGGCAGTATGGATCTTCTCGTCTTCGCGAATTGAAAACTGATGGTATGCGCTGTCTAAATCCAGCATGCTGTATAATTTATACTTAGATATTTTCTCTACCATATCGCCTATTCGAGGCATAGGGTAAGCGTCCAAAATGGTAAAGTGATTTGTCGTCTGACTGGAGTCAATGACCATACTTTTTACTTCTTTTACTGGTTGTGACCAATGCTTGAGCTCGCCATGAGGTTCGTGAAGCTTTAACTATATTCTTTTGTGACAACCTTTGGACTTCTACTCGAAGAAAATTTTCATCCTCCGCAGAATATCTTCTGGATTTCGTGGTGATTGATCTGATGCTGTCCGACAGGTGTTCAATGAGAGGAAGAGATTGGATCTTGGAAGTTGTGAGGCCACAGAGAGAGAATGCAGGTTCCATTCCTCCGGACGGTATTTGAACACTCGTGTGTAGTCTTTAAAAATCATGACCGAGTAAGCATATCGGCGCACAAATCGGGTAAGATAGATAGACGGATCCGTGAATGAAATTGTTTTGGTTCCTGAATGGCAGATAACACTGACCACGAGTGTTGCTACTGGCGCATGTGGATGCCAGTACAAATTCATTAGTGGAATTTTCAGCCGATCATTTGTTACGCTTGACGATGGATTCTGAGCCAGCTTTCGGTGCTTCCCGTGTCGACTAGTGCTTTTAGTGACAGTCCATTGATAATGACATTCGTGACTGCTTTTAACAAGCACTTGGTAGCGGCTGCATTACTTATAGATGAGAGCGTAGAGGCTATCGTTGACGCTGAGTATTTTGCCTTTCTGATGGAGCAACAGACCCTCTGGTAATACCCTTTCTCTTCACAATATTTGCAGGTGACGTTCCGTGCCAGACACGAATACCTGGGGTGCCAACGTAAACCGCAAAAGAAAAATTTGCTTAGTTGTAGTCGCAGTAGATTTATCTTTCAAAGTGTCACAATCCTTGCGGGATAACCTAGCACTTGTGGAAGCACCACATGACTCTGGGACAGTGGCCGGGTTATAGGACTGAGCTTGCTTTTCAGCCCACTCTAAGGCTTTTGTCTGTTCATGAGCGGATTTGAGACCAAGAATTTGGTGTTTCAGAAGACGTTGACGAATGGAGCTAGACTGCATTCCAGTGATGAATGCATCCCGCACAGCGTTATCAGTGTTGTTTTGCTGTCACTGATTGCAGGTTAAGATATTTGGCTAGAAGTCGAAGTTTTTTGCAAAAACTGATCAAAACTTTCTCCGGGATCTTGTTTGCAAATGATTAGTAGAAGATGGACAAAGACTTCGTTTTTGGGTTGGACGTACAAAGACTGAAGTGTTGCAATAGCTGAATCATAATCAGGACAGTTTGAAATGAATTTATACACCGACAGCGAGAAACAGTTGATTAACGTCTTAAGTTTATCTGAATTATGCACTGCAATTAAATCGATAAAATTGGTAAATGTACATATTCAGTGAGTCCATGCGTCCGCAGCGTTTGATGAATTCGTATCTTCGGAAAGCCTATCGGGTCGAAGAAAACGGTTCCTTAGTTTTCAGATGAATAAATTGTAATGCGATCAGGCACGATTGTACAGTTGCAATAGATTCGACGGTTCGAGAAATCGAGACAGAACGATACCGGGTGATTTAGCCGTTATTCATCCGAAGATCTTCTATACGTAAAAATGTAAAAGAAACGTGCGTAAGAAAACCTATCATACATGCAGTTCATCATAATAATACTTTTCTAGTTAGAGAAGACATAACCATAGTCATTCTTGGTTTCATATCTGCAAACTTCCCCACCATTTTGTGGTCGCATTCTTTCTTGCTCTTTCATTAAGTCCAGGATGGGTTTATTTCCGAAGTAATTTCCTTTGTTCAATGGTTTTTCCTTTCACAGCCCATTCACAGGCACAGTGGAATCTGTATCCGGTATCTCCAAACACATGTTGAATGGCAGTTTTTAATTCACTTTTCTTTCCCAGAACCGCAGATCTTCAAACACCTTACTACGACCTCGTTTTTCACCTTCTCCCAACCTATCTTTAATATCTGTTCTTTTATCGAGTGCTTCCGTCACTCCTATTATACGGTAGGTTCAAAAAACCATGGGCTTGTCCCCTTTTACCGTGTCATACTTACTCAAGTAATAAAAATCTCACCTAACCATGTTTAACTTTACGGGATTTGAGCTTTTTTCCTAGATGAGTGATTGAAATCTTTTTAATGGTTCTAGGGCATTCAGTTGCGTAACTGCTGGTTCTGAGACATAAAGCCCTCGTTCTCGTCTTCGTATTCTTGCACAAAGTCCACTTGAGTGGAATTTTTATTACTCGACCCAGGAGTCATGATGTTCTGTATTGTACAAAAGGAGAAGTCAGCCTAGTTGAATCATTTTTCTTTTCAATTCGTCTGTACAAAATTTATCCGGTCCGTTCCTGTTGCGATCCATCCCTTTCCCAGTGACTGGTGGCATAATTGCGGTTCAAAAACTGCGGGCGAATCGAAATTGGTCACAAGTCCGGTACGGCGCAAGTGGCTCAATCTGCGTCCACCTGTCGGTAGGTGCAGATTACCATTTCGAAATATATTAAGGAGTTTCTGTCAATGCTGTATATGTGCATAGTGATACTTGTGTACGAAGTGTTTTGTTTCCGTTTTATCACTCAACCGATGTATAATTTCTGAAGAGAATAGTTCAGTTCAGTTTAGAAAACTGTGGCTTTGGTTTCTATCTCCTAGAGACAAACTCAGAAGGAAGTATTGAAAAAGAAAAGAGCATGAGAGGACTAAGAGGAGAACTACAAATGTTGGCATCGAGTCGACGAAGACTGTTTATGGGTGAAAGAGCGCCACTGAGCACGACACCTAGCCATATCCTCTCACGCATTTAACCACCGAGTAGGAGGGTCTCTTGGAGCCCGCCCAGAAATTCTAACATACCCTACATCGTCAAGTCCACCGGCTAGGATTTTCATACCTTTCTTCCATGTCATGAATTGACCACCGTAATTCATATTCCAACAGTTGCAGGCCTCTGCGGTCATGGCGTGCCGATGAATCCTGTCAGAGGACATGCGTAACACATGTCCCCGTCATCTTAGTTTGGTGACTTTTAGTGTTTCATCTAATGATTTGGTTCGTGTAATAGACTCGAAGCTGAATCTGAGGACTGCTTGTACGGTTTTCCCGCCGAATTATGTGTTAGAACGCATCTTTTCGTTCCAAAAAGCGATTTGGTCAATATGCAAATGACCTTGCCGGAGACCAAGTCAGTCCAGAATTTGGCTTCATTCATTCCGAGGGATTGATTTTCAGCACTTTACTCATCGGTGCGTTATCCCTTAGATAAACTAGTTGTACGCTCGAACAATTATAAAGAATGAAATGAATCCTGGGCTCAAGCAGTGGTAACGGAAAAATGATAGGAAAATGAGTTTAGATGAATCGTTTTTCAGTTCACCAGACACTAGTGATGGCTTGTTGAAAGGTGCCTCGCAAGATTGGGCAAGACGGATAAACGATGGGAGGTTGTCCAGGAGTAGATGAGGAAGAAACACACCCAGCTAAATACATGCTCAATGGATCACTTGATTCCGACAAGATGTAAGTGCAAAATTTTTCGCACAAAGAAAAGTGTTTTTCTGTCAGAAAATTGGTTACAGCAAAGTAGGAGATGTCACTGCATCGTCATATAACTTTGATAAACCTACACAAAATGGGTAAGTCCTTTTCTCGAAGGCCATCAAAGATGACAGAAGAAAATTAGATGCGATGTGGCATCTCGCAAGAAAAGATAAACTGTTTAGTAAGGTGTTGCTGAATGTGCAAGGATTTCAGGAGCAGAATATAGAACGACAATCGTCAAATCTCTGTGAAAGCACTAATTATCTGCTGGAAGCCGGTGAGATCTTGAGAAATGGTTACACCAAGGTATTTCAGTGACCGGACTTTCGGTATTTCCTCGTTGTCAGTATACATAGAACAACGACTACCTTCGATCAAAGCTAGACGTCCTCCCCGGGCAAGTGAAAACAGAATGTCATTACATTTGGTTGCATTGAGAAATGCCTCTGACGACGTAGACTACAGAATAATAGAAGACAAGGAATCACTCAGTTCAAAAGAATAAAAAGTTATCGTTTGGTTTGGACACAGTTGAAACGTCATCAGCGTACCTAATCAGAAGATCATAGTTTTTGGTAAGGTACGAATGTACAATGAAAAAAAAAAGGAGAGAGAACGGCCTCCTGAAGCACTTCTGTATTGACGGGCGGAGGTTCAGAGATATCGCATTCCAATTTCTTCAAAATGAGTTCTGTTAGTGAAATATTCTCGAATCAATCACAAGACATATGGAGGTATGCTTTGTAACTTTGATAGCAGTGAAGGCCTATCAACATAATTGAATGCAATAATGTCGTCAATAAAACACATGCAAAAACATTCCGGTGCGATCGAGGAAAAATGTAATGCAGTTGACTAAATGTGCTAGGGCCTCCATTTTCGAACGCTTGTTTCGGTCTTCAGTATCTATGTACAACCTATTTCGCGTAATACTAAGTTGTTCGAATACTTTTGGAAGAACAGAAGCGCATACTAGTGGGCGAAATTTACCGGTTTCCATTTTGGGTATCGAGGTGATACGGACGGGTCTCCAGTGGTCAGCGATAGTGCTCTCTTCGATACATTTGCTGAAAAGCACCACAAGAGGTTCGGTTAAGTGCAAAGCGCGCTCCTTAATGACGGCCGGCTGAAGTTCGTCAGATCCCACAGCCTTCCCGATCTTGAGTCCTTTCTGCTTGGATGGTACTTGGCTTGGGTTGACAAAAAACATCCAGATCTGAACTAGGGTCAGAACTAAATTCCGGTAGAGTCATATTGAGTATTGATCGAGTACGAAACATTTGGTTGAGCTCCGTAGCCGATTGTGTGGATCGTGCACCACAGAGATTTTTAATGCTGTTCCACGTTTGGTAATGGCTGAAGTTTCAAAGTGTAGTTTCTGTATACAGCCTGTCCGGTTTTTAATTTCAGATTAAATTAAATGTAATGTTTGTTTCACTGATGTACGACTCCCAACCACGTAAGCACGTTCTTTCTGTCGTCCTGAAGTTTTCAAGTAAAACGACGAAAATGTGCTTGGTAGGATGTAAATTTACTCTAATGGGGAACAAATATTGTAACAAAAGTTCAAGTAACTCATCAGATGATAGCAGTAAATCGAGACATTGGGACTGTAGAGCTGACCAAAATTAATGTCCCGAACAATTTCTTGTAACCATGCCAGGTTTCCTGGGTTTCATTACGTATGGAAAATCCTGCGGTCAGAAGATTGGGTATGCATTACGTTGCTTCACTTGGAATAAATCTTGGGGTAAACCTTGATGATACAGTGATCAGAACCGAATAGAAAGGCTTTCTCCTGGACGGAGATAACCTCGGTGTCGTTGGCGGAAAGGGAATGATGCTATACATTCGTTCTTGTGGAGAAGTTTACAATATGTTTGAGCGCGAAGCAGTCTGAAAAACTGACATCCGAGTGACTAAAATCCCCAGCGACGATGACCACTGAGGTTTCAATGTTCCATTATTTCTGATGTGAATGTGTCGAGAAATGTAGAAGTGCCACTTAATGAGCATAGTGGTAAAATGTATGCATTCGTAGTGATGATGGATCAAGGAATCACGTTTTTGCATTCCCCTGATAAGCAAGCAATCTGTTTGTCGCTGTACACAAATATTGTTTCTGAAGACTTGTACCGGGAACGTTTGGTTTACGTGACTGGGCCGCCTCCACGATTCCGATACTGACAGTTACGGTGAATCCGGTGAACGTTGTATCCTTCAAGTTCGATTGGCGAGTCATTAATATCAGGATGAAGCCACCTCTCTTGCAGCACTATGATTTCTAATGCAGAAAATTCGGACCGCGTTTCACGTTTTCCTAGGTCGCTAATTTTTCTCAACAGCAACCGTACGTTGGTTGAGGATGATGGGGATTGATAATCTTTTGTGATTTGAAGGGCGTGAAGCTACTTGCCAGCAGGTGCGGTGCTTTTCAGTCATGCCGATGGGGCCAAGCGTAGAGGCAGTCGTTGTTTTGAAGACCGATTGCCAGAAAATTTAAACACACCCTTCACGTGTTTCCTGCTATAAAACTGTAACACAGCACTGATTGGCAGCATTCCTGAAGCATACATCGTATATTTGCTGGTACAATAACCACGATTGTTTGTCTTTTGCGTAGCTCTAATGAATTGTTTTCATTATGTGACTAGTTGTTTACGTCTCACCTCTAACTGTGGTACCATCACCGAGCATGCGGTTAATTGGAGACGTTTTTTCGCTCTCACTCTCTCTCCGTGACTACGAATGAGAACCATCTAAGGGACAAGAAGGTCAGACTCGGTGGCGACTTGGGAAAAATCAGGGTACTGTCCGTCATGAAAGTTGGTCGGTGATAGTGAGGTTCACACCCGTTGTTGAATGTCTCTCTCCATATCCTACTTCGACTAACCGTGTAATCAGTCTACCTAACCCGATTGACTTACGCAAAAAGAACAAGACAGTAAATGCAAAGACATCTCTGTTCCACCACTGATTTACATTCTGGTTGACCTATTTAATGATGCAATGTTTCTATGACAGACACTATCTCGTAACCTTATTTTCATCACTATCATTCGTCTTTCGTGGGTGCACCCACATGTGTTGCGAAAGCGTCGGCGTTTGATGACTTAGTGTTCGTGTGCAGCGGGGCAGGCGAACAGGTGATTCTGGTTTCTAAGGTGTAATCCAACACTGATATGGTTTCAGTCACATATGGTGATTGATGATTAGGCTACTCCCACTCGTCGTGTTTGTGCCGAATTTTTTTCTATTGATGTATGTGAGAGGCGCAAGATAGCCACCTCCTCGTTCGGTTTGATCGGTCAAAACTGTGTGCGCTGCTAATGCTATCGTTTATCTTTCACAAAAGACGATCGCTTTCAGGTCATCTATTAACATGAGAAGATGCGGAAGAGGGGCTTCCTGACAGTCTTTTCCATTTGTCTGTGTCACTTCATTTTTCAGCGCAGTGTCTTTGTTATTATTGTTGTTGTTTTCAATTTTTTTGTGTACGATTTGGCAGGTTTTCCGGACCCAAAGGTTGTACAGGCCTATCTGCGGCCGAATGTGAAAACCAATCTTGACGCGTTCAAATGGGAGACGCCAAGCGTGCCATTGCTTGTCAAATATCCTTTTTGATGATCATTTTCATGGTTTAATATTTCACGAAATGATTCGTCATACTTTCACTGAACCAGATCCATATATATATATATATATATATATATATATATATATATATATATATATATATATATATATATATATATATATATATATATATATATATATATATATATGGATCTGGTTCAGACAACGTGCCAAAGAGATCACGGCATAGCAGAAAAACAACGTAGGAAAATTGGAAAGGTTTTTTGTTGGAAATTTTTCCACACGCGGTATTTTGATTTTTTTTCCCTCGAATCGTTTATGGCCTTCATGTATGGAAGCGGACGATTAGGGACCCACCACAGCATTGACGCCACTGTCTCCCGTTTCAAGCCATATCCACCAGCGTCTCTCACCGACTGTTTTCGGTATCATCGTTGCTCCTATCTGGTAGTCGACAGAGCCCAGCTGCGGCTAAACTAGAAGTCACTTTCCTAATTTTCTCCTTCAGGTCATCGGTTGCCTGTCACGCCGCCGTTTAGAATCCTGTACAGCAAGCGTGAATGGAGCGTGGTGAGACAAACGCTTGGCGCGCATCCGCAAGACGTGACATAGCCACTGTAGTCGACAAAGAGAAGCAGTTACTTACAGTGATGATCCGTCCACTCCAGATACTCTCCTTCGTATTTCGTCATTAACGTGGTGCTGCCATGTATTTGGAGACCATACTCGGACAACAACTAAATTGTCACCGAAAACCATGGGAGCACTGTACACCTGTTACTTTGTTGGTAGCAATCACCACCTGTGCATGGTATATCCACCGAGTCACCGTTTGTGTTCGGGCCCAGTCGGAGTGCGCGATTGCGCTTCGTGCACATCATCCCTAGGTTGTCTGTGTCGGCTGTACGTGGTTTGTGTTCGTGTCAAGACTGCACGATACATCTCCTATCCATGACTGACTTGGAACGGTAAAAACCCATCACATGTATGGTGATTTACTCCCGTGAAGGACGTCTTAGTGAGCATTGTGTTAAAAAAAACCTACTGTGCCTGACTACTTAATCAGCCCTAATAGTCGATAGTTTTAGTTGTTCATTTGTTCACTGAATTTGTTCGGCTGTCTCTCTGTCTGAAACATCCCAGAAAACCGCAGCAGTTTCATTTCTGTTTCCGCTTTTGGTTTGCGCAGTCAGTCGTTTGTTTACCGCATCAATGCCGACGTTGGTTGATCGCAGTTACGGGTAATGTGTTGGAAAAACGAAGAATCATGTAGGTCCGTGGTTGCGAAAAAATCACCGAATAAGGCGCTTGTCTTCCTCAGGTCATCCACTTCCGATTTTGACTGAAGACGACAGTTTCAAATAAGATAAGATTCAAATTCCATGTCAGTCATACAACTCTTTGTCCGGACTGCTAGCCTAGATAGTGCTTTTGCGTCAACCGTTCGTTTGACCAACCGAATAAATCCTCTAGTATTACCTACGCTGTACGGCAATCGCCTGCGAGTGGCAGCAGTGCTTTATCCCCACAATATTAAAGTAGGTGGAAAAGGCGTTGCCCGCCATTCTTAACTTCTGAAGTAACATACATCTAGAATTGTCTAATAAACTTCCAATGCGTCGTCGGACAGCCATCAAAAAGATATAAATCAACCCTAGACGGTGGATGGGAGTACGGTAGTGGAGGTGAGCACACGTATATCCAAGGCTCGAGCGGCGCACGCTAGACTGCAACACTTGTTGCGCCGACCTGATATCTCTCAGAAGTTGAAAGGTCGTATGTATTGTGTCACGGTGTGTTCAGTTTTGTTCTGTGGTTGCGAGACCTGAGGTCTGCGCGCAGATGTTCGTCGTTCTGAGGTTTTCGACCATCCATGTTTGCGTAGTATCGCTAAGATTGGATGGAATGACCGGGTAAGCAATGTTGAGGCCAGAAATCGAGTATTGGGTACCACTTCAGAAAGTTCTTTATCACAGCGTATCCATCTTAGTAGACTTTGTTGGTTGGGGCACGTGTTACTTATGGCAAACACGTCTACCGTACCGTCCCCCATACTCCGTTACCGCTCGGGAGTGGAAGAAACCACGTGGAGGTCGATAGATGAAGTGACAACGAGGAATGAGAAAATGTGCAGCAGACTTAGGAAAAGTAGGTGCTTCACGTCTTCGTGGTTGAGGTCCAAAAGATTCGTCAACCAGTTGGATGGAGGCACTAAAGGATATGGTGGTGACCCGTGAACAGTGGCGATCGTGTTGTCACTTTATGTCTAATCAGAATGATTGATCAATGTGTGTTAGACTGTGTATTCCGTGTGTTGGCTACTAGGGCATTCTTTTCTTTTCCCACCCGTGTAGGTCCACTCCCTGTCCATCTTGTATATTCATACTTTCTAATTCAACGTGCAAGATGGTGAGAAAGGCAGTGGTCAGTGGGGCTTGCCCCACTGTTTATTGCCGTACAATGATAGGCAGGTCTAGGCGACACATGTTGGAGCGAATGGCCGTATCTTTCGATCAGTCTTGCTTCCCTACCGTGGTGATCGGGCTTTGCGTGCTACGACAACCCCTAGGGCTATGCGTCTCTCATGACTCATCGTTAGTAGCTGGAATTGCTTTTGAATTTTTATAGTCGCATCTGGCTGTGACAGTACTCACGCAGCGTCCTTTCGGAAATAATGAGAGCTATAGAGTTTGAAGGCAATTACAGACGGAGATTTAGTCGACAGGAAAAGTGGATTGCATCGGACCATTGTGGAATATCGGCATGTCTTTCACGCTCGTTTTCTGATTCATGCTTCGAAAAATCATTTGACTTAATGAAGCCATCTGAAAAAGGCGAGAAAGATCAGAACGCGTTTGAAGAGAACGAGGAAAAGGAGCTGCTTCGGGTATGACAAGAGTTAGAGATTGCCAAGCTGTACCAGGATTTCGAGAAACGCTTATCTGTACGCGCTTCAAAAAGGAATGAATGTGACAAAAGAGTTAATCGGTATGTTCAGCAACACCCAGGAGTAGATGTCAGTGAGTATATGCATCCCAAAGATCGGACAGAAGTTGCTGCTGAATCGGGTATTGAATGCGATTTGGCAGGTACGGCCATACCCTCTGACATACATGACCCAGACCTACCTAGGTTTGATCTATACCCTTTTGATAGAAGACAGTCCGATGAGAAGGTTCGCTGCCAACGGGTTTGCCCTCGAACGGATGAGTTACACAATCGACTCCAATTCAATGGCTACCCTGGGAGAAATAGTTGAAGGACTTTCGTACTCGTTGCAGAGTAAATGTGCTGTATTGTTCCATCTATTGACACGAATCCATATTTATCAAGCAGGTTGCATTTATCTTCTACGGCAATGGTCGCTCGTAGTCTCTTCGGACAGATCGCCGGGTAAATCAAACCATTCGGAACACAGGTCGGCGTCAATCGTTGTCTTCTCAGTCTGTTAACATGGAGATACACGAGGAGCATTAACTAGTTTGTGCAATATGTGAGGACTACCACTTCGTGGTAACCTGTCCGAGGGTGTCTGTCCTAGAGCTTAAGCAAGGCGGGTAGAGGGACCGCGTTCCATATGTTTTATGGGGAGCTACACAACAAGTCAGTGCAAGCCAGAGAACGCGTGTAGCATCAAGGACTGCAGAGGTTAGCATCATCAGTTGCTTTACCTAAGGGTAAAGAATAACCCGATCGACTAGAATCACTGTGGCGAAATCGGGCTACAGCACAACGGAGTAACCCTGTAGCTGTTGCCAGTATGAATCTGGGTCAGAGTAGATATAAACAGGATGATGTGTTCAGACTGGAATGATGGAGACTCGCAGTCACTGTAGGAATAGTAGGACGTTCCACCTTGATCTTCACTCGGAATACACACTTCGTATGTTCGTAGCAGGTCGGATTTAAGAATGGTTCATTGTAAAATCTTACAAATGTGTCATGGGGCGAAAAATCATTGGTGTTCACAAGGAAAACAGAACCGTGTAAAATTCTGCTTTGAAAAGTTCGGCTTCTGAGCAACGCTGTTTCTGACTGATGACTGGTGAATGCGTTTATCCACTCCTACGAGTAACCTCTCATTTCCAACATATCTTTATCTGGGTGTGTCCGCGCTCTTCACTGAATCATCGGTATTTCGTATTTTCGACCTCATTTTTGTTGACCATCCTCACGGATTACTGTATTTGAGATATGTATGATACAAACCCTCAGGGGGGCTTCCTCGATGCACATTATTAGCCGAGGCAAACAGTCAGTATAATAATAACGTTCTATGTGTAGCGCATGACGTGACACAAACTTATAAAAGTTAACCAGCAGATTGATCCGATTAGGACTTCGAAGTCTGCGTGATCCTACTGTCTTTGGCAATTTCACCGAGTGTTATATTTATCTATACATTCTTAGGATCGTTTTATGTCTACGTGGTTCTCCAAATGAACGCTCATTAATTAGATATTTACCGTTCATCTTTTGATTTATATTGTTTTCAATTAGCAATACTCTGAACTATGGAACAAAGCGGCCTTTAGCGATTTGACGAGTGAATCGAATTGAACTTCCGCCGTTACTGATTGATACGTAAATGGTGTTTTGCTTGGGACGTTATTCAGTGCTCGGAATTGGATGGTGTTTTCGAATTTCTAATACTGAACGATGTTCGTGTGTGTCCTGTTCCTTGACCTGCACTTTTGATTTTGTTGGTGCTGTCTGTTATGTTGGTATCTGGATGGTATTTCGAAGGTCACGCATGCACACTCGGTCCTCGGCTGGTCCCGAGATAGTACGGAAGCTATGCTGTCCGCGGTGTTAAAACGACAACAAAATCGTGCCTTGTCTGCCATTCCGTTGGTCGGACCGCAACTGATTACACACTATTTTGCAAAATCTACTGCACCATGTTCCCAAAGTGACCAAAAAAAAGGAAAATGTGACGTACCTGATGAGGTAAGCCAAAAATGTTGTTGTTAATGCTAAACCTTAAGTCACCCTGATTACCCTTTATATCTGAACCAAATAATGTTCCTATAACGACCAGCATTGCCCGCTGTCTAGACACTGGCATTTAATTGAACCATATAAAACGAGTCGTGCAGTTTCACTGGGCATGATAGAATCATGTAAACACAAATCGAGTTAATTTGGCGAGTGGAGCCGGATAACAATGGCTACGGCAGTTCAAAGCATTTGCGAAGCCGTCTTAGCCAAGTGTTTATGAGGTGAAACGACTATTTTGGTTGTCTTTAATTGGCCTAGAACCACGATGTTCATCTGTTATTCATCTCTTACCGGATGCACCAAAAATTTTGCTTCACCAGTTGTTGGCTTTTAAAATGCTCCGGAAAGTAGCTGAGACCTCCAGATCTGTGAGACTGTGCTCCTCGAGCGCATCGTTTGGGGCTGCGGTGCAACGGGCAACAATGAGGTGGAAAACCATAGTCAGCATTTATTTGATGATTTCGTACATCATTGTTTTCTCCAGGCTTTTAGTCGCCTCATGGTGTTTAGGCTGCAAACGTTTCAACACTGGTTGAAGAAAAATTGGCATTGTGCTGGGGACAGATCTTAAATACTTCTGTATTTGAAGGAATCTTGTCCTTGGTTCAAAAAGGCATTACACAAGGTGACACGGCTCCATTTCCTCAATATCTGTCCGCGGTATCAAGAATGATATACTTACAATTTGGTTGGGGTTCGCATTCTACATTCGCTTGGAAACCTTTTTCCCAGTCTGATCAGCGTAGGACTCCTCGTAATACTTGCAAATGACCTGGGTTTGACGTTTTTTCTATCCTCAGTTTCGTTGAGTTTTATCACGGTTTTTGTAGGCCCGTGAGCACCTTTGATTTTTCGGGAATCAAAGGAATTTCGCGGTCATATCACATTGTAGTGCAAACAAACACGAGTTTTCCGAGGTAGATCTTGGAAACCTGGTGCTTATTAGCAGATCCAGTCGATCGACACATTGATATACATCAAACATGCAGTCTCCTGAGCCACATCATGTTCATCTAACTCAAGATATAAGAAACAGATCGCCAGGAACTTCAGACATCCATGATGTATTTTCCCTGTTTCTAATGTATCATATTGATTTAAACTCGTGTTTTACGGTGGCCTAACGTGAAAAATCTACGTACTTTCCCATAACTGTTTCCTCAAATCCTTACATTTCTACTGTGAAATAATCTTTTTGAACGTTTCTTTGTACGGTATGTTCCATAGGAGTGGGTCCACCTCGCGAGCGTCGAGTTTCTGTGTATGCTACTGAAAACGATAGCAGAAGTTAGATTTTGTCTCCCGGCAGAAAAACGCGCTGGATTGTTCCCTTGAGATGATAATGACCAATACTGAGATTTGCTGATTAAAATTTCGAAAAGGGTTCATTTCAGAGCGGAGTGACCGCCCAAAGCTACCGACGTACTCCTACCGCGCTGTTGGTGTTATACCAACTAATATGGACGCGCCTATTGCTAATAAACGGGTCGTGTTGGTCAGTTTTGAAGCGCTTGTATGGAAAATCCGAGTAAAATAACAATTTAAGTAGTAGTATTCGCTGGTCAGTGTATCATCCATCAGCACAGTATATGTCGCTAATTCGTTCTTGGTTCGATCGTGTCTATCCACATTTTCCTCCTAAATATGCTAGCAATTAGTGGATTTTTTTCCGTTGTAACAACCAGTAACAGTTCATTGACTGCGGTGGTTCACTGCTTCCTGTATGTTAGCAACAGCCTAACTTGGATATGAAAACGACCATCAGAACTGAAAATCAGGGGGAAAACTATGAATAATGGTATCATTGGGGTTGCTAAGTTGTGCAACTACAAATGTCACTTTCCATGTCACACAGTCATATCTTTCTGCATGTGATCACTAATTTGATGGACCTCGTGATTGTGTGACCCACCGTGAAAACCCGATGCGCTCTTGATGGCCAGGTGCACTAGTTCGGCTTTCAGTACCTGCTTCCGTGCTACGAACTGATCACTTAAGGGCGTTTAATATATTCTTGACAAGTGGTATACTATTAATTTGACAGACCAATCACCAATCTGACTTCGGGTTAAATCTCCATAGTGTTTGGTCCCGTGATTGCAATGATTTTATTCCGAAGACTGTCAGATAGAGACTGCTGAAAGCCACTTCAGTTTGTTCTGGCGGATTCTATAGTAACTGCAGTTATCATGTGCATGATCATTTGCGTTTATAGTATAAATTTGGACATAGTTCGTGTGACCTCATAATTGAGCAGTTCTCCAGTCGTTTTGCTGAAGCGTATTGGATGACTTTGGAAGATCTTGGACGAGTCGACAAATAATTTGGTTTCCTAACAGGGAAGCACTTTTCCTTGCGTAACGGATCTTGGAGTAACATCACAGTTTGATGTAACTTGAGGCAATTGAAAATTGGTAATCCGTTGCCGTTAGAAGCAGAACAGCTCCAGGGAACCGCGGAGTCGCCCACATTTCCTAATGACAACGTCCTTTTGTTTCTCTTTAATTCGACCATATCGGTAACAGTACGGGATATAGAAACACATGTTGGCTCGTGCTCCCGATTGCCCCACAGATTCAACTTATTTTTTACTTATTTAATAACAACTTTCTTTCGTATTGCAACTACAGTTTGATTCACTTTTTTGTGACGGAATTATTGATTTGTGCCGGTAGAATGTTTTTGATTTTTTGGTTGTACCGCAGCTGATCTGCGCTGTGGTTTCGTCCACCGTTTTTGTTTTCTGCGCTGTCCTGATTTTTCGGCAGCTTCTGTCCTTTGTTTTGGTATCTCACCCGGCTAGTCACGAATTATCAATGAGCACGGTTATTTGACTGGAATTTGTTCTACTGACCACAGTCGTGCTCTCCCCATGTCGTGCATACAGCTAGTCAGACTAAGTTTCTGCTAGATCAACAACTTTAAAACTCGGGACAGTCGCTACAGAAATCCTCTACAGTCCGAGCCCTCTATATTAAGGTGTTATCGCACAACCTCACAAGACCAAGTTTCCACCATCAGTAGCCGTGAAATTTCAAGGTCGAATCTATGTGCGAGCTTCTCGTTGATGTCCAGGGGTACTGAGACTGTCAGCCTCGCACGGGTGAAGTCACCTCGACTGGTACTCACATTTCACTTTTATATGGCTTTCTCCTAAGAGGAGATGACCCCGCTTCAAGGATGTCGCGGATTGCGCCTGTCCACGAACGGCGGTCAAAGGCGAGATCAGAACATAGAGAAATCCGGTTCTGATTCCAGAGACGAGCACTGTAAGCAGACCGGAGTTTCAATCGCTCCTCGATTGGTGATAAAACATGCTTGGTGACCATGAGCCCTTGAAAGCCGTCAGCTTGAGCTACGAACAACACCCAGATATTCAGAGACATTGAGAATGCACCACTGTACTTCATGGAATGTTGCCACCGTGTTGGCTCTAGTTTGTAACTCCAGAAACTGGAGTTCGTTTGACTATGGCCAACGAATATAAGTTTCAGTTTGGGATCGCGCAATGTCACTGTGGGAGATTAGGTCAGGTCAACCTTGTTATCTGATGCAATTAAGTGTTTCGCGATTAAAGAAGCTGGAGATTCAACACCATTCTCTGCGGCTGCTTTGGGTATGTGGTCCGACACTTGTTGAGCCAAGTAGCGATCCATTCTACCAATGTCTACGTCACCGCAGCTGCAAGTGAGCTGATAGGCAATATGTGAAACAGGATTGACAAGGCTGTTTGAGACATTTTCGAAACGGAATCTCGTGATGGTCCGCACCAGACGTAATTTCGCTGCTGTGTGTGAAAGTTTTATGGCTGAATTAAGATTTATGTTTATTTGATTAGAACTCAGAACACCAGTTGTAGGTGAACATATGTTTTTGGTGATCTCATTCTCAAGCCATTACAATCACATTTATATGAGAACAAATTGATAAGAAGAGTTGGAAGGTCTCACTAAGTCAATACGGAGACTTAAGAGTGAGGAGGGACATAACCCGTGTGAATGACCGTATTATGTAACGGGTGCTGATTAGCTTACGCCACGGCTGCACCCTGCTGTGCAACACAGTTGACTGTTGGCCGTGGGAGTTGGAGTGCTTGGACTTATTTTCGCTGGTTTCACTTCTGATGTAGGTTGAGGCGCCCATGGAACCCATTCAATCGAATTGATTGAGATGACCCATAGACCCGTTCGTCTGGTTTATTTAATACTGCGTGTCTCGCTTATCTCCGACGATATAGTTTACACACGCGAATTAAGCTGATGAAGATGCGCAGCGAAAGACACACCTTCAGTGTGTCAATGCAATTTGATCTGGACATCAACAGAACAGTTTTGTTTGGTTGATGCACACCTCAAAAGTCGTCGTAGACACCAGAACCACTCACTTTATATACCATGTACGCTTTGTCATCATCTGAACAACTAGGCTTTCAAAGTGTGGATTTGAGCCAATCAGTTTTGGGCGAATATAGTGATTATAGTCGGCCCGCCGATGTGGGTTTTAACCCGTGCCCTAAATGACTTCGATTTGAAATCTGTTTCACGCATTTTCACTGCATTCCGTTTGAAATTTGCACATTTGAACCAATCGCTTTTGGCCGGGATTTTTTCACACACTACAAACCGAATGATATCATTTTTGGAATGCTTCATACCATTTACAAAAAATATAAGCATTTTCCTATTATAGATTGTTATTCATATGATCAATAAGTATTTTGCGTATGGTTCATTCATCCCATTGGTTATAATTCGTTCAATGTGACAGTAATGCACCATGCATCAGTGACCTGAATTCCACCGAGTGATTCATTACGTATTATCAGAACCTGGTTCATCGGGAAAAAGTCAACCCTGCCCGTCGAGTTCCAGTCTGTATTCGCACTGCCCCCGTGCATTCCGTGCATCACTGTTGCTAATCCTCCTAGCAAACAAGGACAAATCACCCTGTAGAAATGAAGAGCTACTACTCACGTTGATCTAAATTTTACTTGCCAGCAGTTTTATTGTGAATGGAAACATCTGTATTGAAGTTCGATTTGCATTCACCTGTCCGCTATTTTCAGGTCACCTTGCCCAGTAAACGTGCCCGAAAAGCGACCACACGTCTGCGCCCCAAAACCCCTCCACATGGTGCAACGTCATCGGTCGGTAATCTGACCGATGATACACATCCATCTCAATCCTGTGCCGTCGATCCGGCTTTGTTTGAACTACCAAGTCGACGAGGAAGGCGTACTGGCGTCCGTGGGAGTATGGCTCCAAAAAAATCGCGCTGTCCCACGAATAAAGCTACTTCTTCGCTGGCCAGAAATAAAGTCAAAGAAAGCACCAGGCGTCGTGTGGTTGCTCGTGTTGCCCTTTCGGAAGACGAGGAAGACGACGAATAGTCAACCGGAAGACAATATGTGGTTGACTTTCATTTTTGTTGATTTACAGTGCGAAAAATATATATATGTACATAAAACAAAACAGTATTCAATTCAGTCGCTCTCGTTTTGATCAAGACATCTATGGGTCAGGGTGAGTTGATGCATTGACCTGTATGGAAAAATGAAGACAGTATCGAGTGATGCGCCCGAATTCACCAAACCTCATAATGATAAGGATAAAACGATCCAGATAGGAAGACTAATCTCCAAAAGAATACAATCGCTGAGGTAGAAACGGATCATAGAAAAGATCCAACCAACCGGGATAAAGTCTTATAAATGTTCATGCTGGATAGATGGAGACATTGCAGTTTCCGTTGGAGTTAACGGGAAGGCAGGTCTGCGTGTAAGTGATGTTTGCAGTTGTCAACTTTCTTATGGGCAAATCTCATGTGATTCTGTGTCTGTCACCAGATTTGCCAATCAGTTCACTGATGAAGAAATGGAAAATACGACTAATAATTATTTGGCCGTTTTAGAAGACCACGGGATAGTACTAGACAAAACAGACTGATAGGCATGACAAGCAGGTCTGTTTGTGTGATTGGGAAAGATTGCTGCTGCTGCTGCTGCTGCTGCTGCCCGTGCGACTTGTGCTCGCATTCATACCAGTCCGCTTGACTAGCTCAATTGACACATGTGTGCGCATGACTCATGATCGTAGAGCTTCTTGGGTGGTTTTCATTTCGGTATCTGGTTTCGAATTCAATTATTTGTCATCACTGGCTCACAGTGTGAGCATTCCACTAATCCTCGCACTGCGTAATTTTGCAACACACTGTTGGATCCGCGTCTTTTGTTCAAAATCGCTGAAGGTCATTCCTATCTACAGGGTATTCATTAGTCTACTATTGTCAGCAAGGTAATAATGTGTAAGCCTATTAAACAACGATTGTTCTGTGTTTGCGGGACAGGGCTGAGTGGTTTACCACAAAGTTTTGTCATTGGATATATTGAGTAAGTTGTTTGTTCAGCCCGACAGACATCGTTAAAAAATCGTAATGTGGTTTCACGCGTAGGTTGGTTCCCGCCAGCTCACTTCACATAGACTCGACAGGGCAAACAACCAGACGGTAAAGACTTCAGACGATGAGCATCTGCTTAACAACGGCTGACTTTTTCAGCGGTTTATTAAGAGATTCATCCGCGTTGCTTCCATTATGGACTGGAGGTGAGACTGCGTTCTTTAATGAAAAACCCTCATCGGTCATTGAGAAAGATGAATCCAAAAATTATTTTCAGTTATCAATTCCAAAGCTTTGGGTTATTTTGGGACAGGTGAGTGAATTAGATAGCCATTTCCGCATGGTAAGATTGGAATAGGGAGAGGGTAAGATGTGTTTATCAGGGTCACCCCTTCTTCAATTTGATATTAGCTGTTTCGTGATGGTTTACTTTGTTCATTGAGCCTTTGATTACGCAGAGTTGCGGTCGTGGCAACTATTATTTGTGGAGGTGACGTTTTCCTTTTGTTAGATTGAAGTGGTCGATCTATTTGGCTGCTGTCTGGGCTGTTCATATGACGGTTCTGAACAGGTTCGGAAGGTTAGTCGGGGTCCAATAGATAACTCAGAACGTTCACGTGTTCCTTGAGGAGCCCGTGTTGATAACGTTCCATAATAGAGCGACCTTCGTTATTCATTTCATCAGCCACATAATATAATGCTATCTTATTGATCGATTGTTGACTGCCGAGGTAGCCGACTCCAGGAGGCAGATGGATTGGTAAACAGCGGTAGTTGACACAGACACTTGAATTTGGAGTCAAGAGTGAGCTAAATGGAGCGTCCTTATTTCTACAGGACTGAAGGCAGCTTGAGTTTCCTTCGATGCCTGTTTCCTAAACTGTTCCCTTCAGCCGTCACTTACGGAGAGAAAAGATCTTCATCCTCTTTTTTAGCCCATCGCGAAATTTGAAATAAGGTTTTACTTCTGCTAGAAGAGTTCTTTGGTCTTCCGGCCAAATTTGGACGATACCTTTCTTCAGGGATTGTAGACAAAATTCTGCCACTGCGGTGTCCCGAATTTCGAACAATCAGATAAGGTTACCTCTGATACAATGTTCACCGTTTCATTTCTACTTTCGTTTTTCGCGTTCGGTGGTATAGTTCGTGAGTGTATCGGGCACGAACATTTGTCTGCATTGTTGACGTATTAGCACCGATTGTAATTTCCTAGGTGGTCGACGTAACAGCTTATCCATGATCGTGATCAATGGCTAATGATGTGAGTATACGTGCGCAAGTCAACCGAAGATATATTCAAATGTCACTCATTTACTTGCGAGTAGTGTGAGATTGTTTAATTTTCGTTTGATTGACTGTCATTTTGGACTCCACGTTTCACGCGCAAACCTCAGGTCATCCGACCAACTTGCACTCGGAGGCACCAGACTCGAGTTTCGCTCTTGTTAGAGCTCATCAGTGGTGCATATCCTCCGCCACACCCAGGGTTTGAACCCGGGCCCTTCCATCTCGAAGGCGTGTGTGTTACCACTGCGCCACCCCGCTCCCGTTTGGTGATTCGGATCAGCTCGAACGGGAGCGGGGTGGCGCAGTGGTAACACACACGCCTTCGAGATGGGAGGGCCCGGGTTCAAACCCTGGGTGTGGCGGAGGATATGCACCACTGATGAGCTCTAACAAGAGCGAAACTCGAGTCTGGTGCTTCCGAGTGCAGGTTGGTCGGATGACCTGAGGTTTGCGCGTGAAACGTGGAGTCCAAAAGGACAGTCAATCAAATGGAAGATATATTCGTTGAAAATCTTCAAAGCATACACAACTGCCACTGGTTCCTTCTCAGTCTACTCATATTTTTGTCCACTAATTGTTAACATCCAGCTGCGATAATCAAACGGGCACCCATTTTGTAAACGAGAGGCTCCTAAACCATTTTGATTATTATCACATTGTTCTGTCTGTATTGATTGCCTCGACTGCATAGCTGATGCTAGAGCGACTGTCGGGTGCACAGTGTAGACCGGAACGATGCCCAATGTGGAGTGTGACTCGTTATTAATAGAGACGTCTTAAGTCATCTAACTTTGCTGGATGGGGGAGACGATTTCAGAACAATTTATTGTTATTCTTGGGGCACAAGAATGCAAACATCATCATGATAGGATAAATGTGACTATACCATTTTAACTTCAAGTTAAGCCATTCTCGCTTCAAGTGTGTCCCACGGAACTCCACGTTGAGCCAGGAAGTTGTCCACAGACAATAAAGTATAAATCAAATATCTTGTTGGTGAGTTCAAAAATGGTTTGGAAGATATACGACTGACTACATAATTGCCTCGAATCCGGCATTGATAACATGGAACACAGTACGAAGAATAAATAGAGTAAGTTTTGTGAAAATGCGTTGAGAAACAAGAAAAGTTGAATGTAGATTTAACGGAGAATAATTTAAAAATACCCGGTTGAAGCATCAGAACACTCAGTAGAGAGCGAGATTGTTTTCGGTGCTTCACAACTGGTCAAAGTAGCACATTTTATTAGCATATAAAATAAACATAATGGAAGAAGGAACAAAAAACTTGGTAGCCATGGCGACGGCAGATGACAGTCAGTACTATCGGTGTCACGAGAGATAGTGTGTTGATAATTGTCATGCTGAATTGCCTATGCCATCGGATTTGAAAGATAAGTCAGCGCAATTCATCACGCAATTGACAATATGGAAATATCAACGCCCAAATTCACTCCGAGTTACTTAGTAGATTCAACTCCGTATAATCGAATAGTGCGTGGAGTACGCTGGTCGAGATGCGGTGAAGATACATTCAGAAAGTTTGGAAGGGTCGAGGGAAAGATCACTATTAAGAATAGATCACAATTTTTTGAAGATTATCAGGTAGGTTGTTAAATTCCTATTTGGTTGGTGCAGTATGAAAAATAGCTACGACAGCATGCTTAATTGAGGTTCCGAAGGACTGGACAGGAGGTTGGATGTAGAAAAAAGTGTGAAAACAGCAGCTTGGAGACTGCGAGATTTATTCATGAGGAATCCGGCCGACTCGTTTGGTACATATCCTTAAATAGTCGGTGTATCATGCCAATAAACTAGCTGAGCGACCAATGAAATGGCGCTTCTGTAGAAACAATGATCTCAGGATGAAGTCAGGGATTGAAGAATAGTTAGGAAGTATGCACTTACCAGATTAAACAGAATTGTTCCACAGTTTATGGTTGGAATGAACCTGATAGGATATATAACATTATTCTGTTTGGCTGACATTTCATTGGTGTGCGTATGTGTTATCTCAGCATTCAAAGGAAAACATGGATGAGCCGCACTTCCATTTCGCAAAAGCACTTTCAGATGTTGCTTAGGCTGTTCCGGGAAAAAGTGATTTACCGTCAAATTCTGCAGAAGCAATAATTTGACTGATTCGAAAAAAGGGTTCAATTAAAACCGATAAATAATATCTGTGAAATGCTACAATGTTGTTCTATCATTTTAGCGCAGCGCAAAATAAAATGATGCATTTCATTACTCACATTCCACACAATTCATCCTCGCAATGTTATCTAAAGGACTGAAATTCATACATCTCGTGGAGTAAAATCATGGAACCGAAGAGGAAATACCAAATGAAAAGAGATGTTAGAAGACTGGGATGACAACAACAATATATGGTTAGGCCATCAGCGAAAGTAGAACTCAAGCACTTGCATGAGATATTGAATTGTCCGTTGGCTTCCGTGACCGGCTGTGTTCAAGCGATTATCATCATGGCCTTTGGACAATAATGGTGAAGGGTTCGATTTCTTATAATTCCGAGCATTTTTCTTCTTGACTGCCTTTAACCGGCCGCGTCTCCTATCTTGGATTGTTGTATATTAAATAAAAAAGGAAGTAAGAAGTGATGAAGCAAATGTATCATAGTGAAAAACGAATTTACAAAAAATCCCAGAGAGCACATTCCGAACAAAACAATGTGACAAACAAGCTCATTCTCGTATAAGTTATAATGTTAATAACACAGCCTTGTTGGTGGACGTGATATGCCAACGTTTCGGTTACCGTGAGTAACCTTTTCAAGACAATTTCACAATCAATTTCGATATACTCCTTACATCGTTTGGTCCGGATATTCGCAAGCTCATTTTCAGTTATTCGTACTAATATCTATACATAGCAACAAATATTACTCACAAAACTGAAAACGGGAACAACAATCCGGATCTGTCTGTGCACCTGCGTGTACGTGCGTGTGAAATTGATCATGGTGAATAATGGTTCAGTGGTGGCACACGTATTCGAGAATAAAAATTGGACCATGGGAGTTTAATTGCTTGCAAAAAATGTTTCTGATCAAAAAAAGGGGGGGGGATAGCAGAGACAAACACTCACGGCCTTATCTTTTTCATGTTCTTATTTGATTCCTCTTATAATGTAATAATGATATAATATTTCATAAGGGCATCACGGCCAGTTGCTGGATGCCATTTATGGAAATTGACCGGCATCAGAAGCAGGATTTGAACCCTCGGGACCGAAGGGTTCAAAGCCTCCCGTGATGACCGTCTGATCGCGGCCGTTCGCTTCGGCTGCGGCTAAAATGCAATAAATGAGAAGTATTGATTGCTTACCGTGGACTTTGTAAGTGATGCGAAAAAAATTTATCGCCTCTACTGAGTGGTTTGACTCGATAAGGTGTGAACTCACGGCACTCGTAATTGTCTTAGTTGCTTCTGTGTTCCACCGAGCCGAACACTTTCGGATAAGCGCTTGGACGTGCTGCCAGCTTACCTAGTTCCATAGAAACAGGTGAATGAGTACACACACAGAGAGGCTACAGAACCTGGCGTTGTATTCTTCAGCCGAAAACACATGATCGGTTTGGACTCGAAAATAATTTGCAGCTATGCATCGTAAAATGATCTGTTGGTTGATCCTGTTAGCCTTTGTGGAATAATTTCAGCTTCCATATCTCTCAATATTCGCGAAAGGAAATAGACGAGCTTCTTTTCGACTGTTATCTGTCATGGCCTCCCTCGTTGTTGTATCGTCCTGTTAATAAGCCCTTCATGATAGCCTGTTTTTAGGACAATGCTCTTCAGTAAATGAAGTCCATGTTCTATTGCGTCTCCCGTGCAGATTTTCCGTGCTCTATTTACCAAGCAACGTACTAGATTTCTCTTCATGTTAGGTGGTACGATACTGTGAAAATTATTGTATTGCCCATTCAAAGTTTCTTTCGTATGCACTGATAAGGGAACGGAGCAATCACCCCGACCTCTCACACAAACATCTTAGTACGGTAAACTGTTTTCCTTTTCTTTTTCCATGGTTAACCGAACACCTGGATGGGCTGTGTCAAAACTGTTTAGTGGTAGATTTACATCAAATTTGGTATCTATCACACACAGGATATCGCCCAAGTGCCGTTTGTATAATGTGTAACCTTTAATTGTTGAAATGAGTTGAATTTTCAAAGTTTCGCTATGAAACTTTTAACGAATAAGGGTTTCAAAGGGACCCTTCTATTACCCCTTCCTTTTGACGATATACTTCACTGTAGAACTAAAACTGGATATTGTGAAAACGGATAAAAAATAACTGTTTCGGTTCATCCAACCGGATGCCCTGATGGATATTGTTCTCCTGCATGTATTCACACAGATAGCTCATTGTTTCGTTGATCAGGCATTGGTGAACGGTGAGGTAACTTCTAGAGAAATCATTTGCCTTCCTTCCAAAACTATGTTACATACAGTCTCCACGAAATGAAATGTGTCTTGCAGGCCGTGTCTGGAAACCATGATTTTTAATAGTTCTAACAATGTAGTTCACCTCTTTGCTACGGTTTGATACGGCAAGTTGCTCATATCCAAAGTCGGTCTTAAGGGGACGCCTTCCTTGTGTACCTTGGCTAGGCCGTACAATCTAGGAATTGTCATCCCAGTTGATCGTATCCTTTTACAGGTTACCGCATGGATCATTCCTTTCTGTTTCAACGATCCCGCTCTGGCGGAAATTGACTTTTCTATATAAATTGTCCTGTCCTTTTCCGTCGGGACCTTCGTGGATTTGGAATCGCTGCTCTATCTCTTCAGCTTTTCTAATATAGTCCGATTTATTGACCAATATGATACCCGCATCTTTATCTGGTCTCGAAAATATCATTTCCCTTTTAGCCTTCAAGTCTTCTAGAGGGTTCAGGCGCTCTGCTATCAATAGTTCTTCCGTCGACGTTCCGGGGGAAGCAATAAAATCTTGTCAAGTAACTGTCAAAGCTGTGAGTATTCGTCTCCACTATCCTCCTTGGTGTGATCAGAAACATTTTGTGCAAGCACCAAAACTCCTATGGTCCAATTCTTGTTCTCGAATACGTGTGCAACCACCGAACCATTATTCACTGTGATCAATTTCCCACGCGCGCACATGCAGGCGCACAGACAGAGCCGGATTGTTGTTCCTCTTCGCAGTTTTGTGAGTGATATTTAATGCTATGTATCGGTATTAGCACGATGACGGAAAACAAACAAATTTACAAAAACCATAAACTCCGCAGAAGTCGGGACTCCTCGGTGCATCTTATTATTCGTTTGGAAAACGTTCGTGGCGGAAAAGAGTAGTACACCATGGTGTCATTAGCTCTCTGATGGTGAAAGTACTTTGAATTCTTCCACTAACTGCATGGTGGTTACCTGATTTTTGGCTACTGACAGCTGCTCTAGTAATAAACACAGGAATTCGACTGAAATGGACTACCATCGCACTTACGCATAGAGGCAAGGGGTGATCATAATTTGCTAGGACTGGGGCATCACGATAATTAGCTTTTTGCGATCAAATGCTACTTGCTGTTCCTCGTTCCAAATCCAAACTGAGCGAACAATTTAAGTGCTTGAACAAACATGTCGCAAGACTGACATCAGTCGTGTACGCACACATTAATCAAGTGGTTGCAAATCTTTAAACGAAATACTTCATTAAAGTAGTTTTATGGAACAGTAAGGGATAATGGTTATCCGAACTGGTTTATTTGTTTTCATAGTAAAACGAGAAAGGATTCAAACATCTGCTTCTCGGGTACCCAAAAAGATATCTTCGTATCTCCCCCTTGCAAAAAGAGCTAATAAGATGGCCTACTACATACAGATACGGAATTATGTCAAAACCATTCGCAATGATTACTAAGTATTTGGAAGTGCTGTCCGACTGGTCATCAACGTACCACTTCGGATATCATAAGGTGTGTTCTTAGATCGTAAAAAATCCTCATATATTTTGCTGATTTCATGGAACGAAGATGAATTGGATCAGCCTCTTTGATATTGGTATTAATTCCTATCTAATGTTCAGTTGTACCGACATGTACGCACCCATTACATCCTCATGAAGAGATTTCGGAAGAAGCGTTCGTCCGCTTCTAACAATGTCACGATAAAGGTGTTAAAAATTGCGTCACTTTGATTCATTTGTTGAGTACTTGAAAGATTTTGGCGTTGTCAAAGTTGTGTTCATGCTTCTATTATTATCTTACAACGACTCTAAGTCTCCAGCTAGAAGAAATGGTGGTTACAATGGTTAAAATGTCTAGCGAAGTCACACTTTTACAAGTGAAACTGCTACTTTGTCAGTTCTCCGCTTCTGCTCTTCACCTTGAAGTTCACATAGATAGACATGTAGTGTGGATATGAACGTTTTCTCCGGAATCATAACCACCAGGGAGACAGTCAGAAAGTGGCCTTTGACCTTCGGTACGCAGTGCTCTGGGGTTCCGCGAGTGACGCATGCACTTTTCATTCACATGAGTACGGTCGAGTCTCCTTTGCGGCTGTTCGACGCCTCTCCTCTTGGTTAGGTTGGAAACTAATCAGTGGGGACGGTGAAAAACCACGCGTTCACATAAAAAGAAATCATATCCAGCCAGATGCATAATTTCATACAAATGATTCAGTCACCAAATAAACTCTTCAACCACTGGTAAAAAGACGGATCAATGTTCATTATATCAGACAACAAATACAGGCCTAACGTGATAACCTTGTCAATTACACCACAGAATTCAGATTTAACCCAGAAGCAGAGATCACATTCGAGTTCTGGTACGTGAGATTTGAGGATAAATTCAGCGTGGATTGTGCCTCATCGGAAGATGCTTACAAAGTCAGATGCTCACACTTAACCCAGTGGAACATCGGAGGTGTGCCAACTTCATCTTGCCTCAAAAACTAGTCGATAAAATAATTCCCGCGACAATAAAGTGCCTCATACAAATATTCTCCTCGAGGACGTCTCTTTTTCACAACTAGTTTCAGTGCCTTCACGTCAGATATAAAGAACCAGGGATTTGTGGCATATACAGGCGAAACCAATCTCGAAGCCGAACGGTTAGAGCTGATGAGCCAAGCAAGAGATCATTTCAAATGTTTGTTTCTTGTCAATGGTTTATGATCGTATTCCGATGCGGAGATACGCCATCGTGTACTCTCTCAGCTGAAAAGCTCTTCGGACCTTACTCTTCACACCATAACTGAGGAATGCCAGGGAATCACAAACATAGGACTGGATTCAGAAGGGATTGAGAAGGGACCGGCGCAAACAGACGTTAAACGGTTGCATGCTGAAACAAACCAGCGAAAACTCTTTATTATTCACAAAATCGTCAACCGAAACCTACCGCATGATGGTAATGCGGACGCAGTCATTCCGTAAAATTCTGTCCATATATAACCGAATATGTAATTTTGTAATAAAGAAAAACACAAACAAACATTTGAAACACTGGGTCCCCTTCATCCAATTCATGAGAATAAAGAGAAGATATAAGTCGTGAGATACAAACTTTTCGTTTACTCTTGTCAACCGCGGACGTAAAACGTGTCAGTATATATACATGTTACAGTAGGGGAGTAAGTGCAACAGCAAAGTAGGCACGATCGAAAGTTCTTACAGTACGTACGTTGTGGAGAGTGAAATCTGTCGTGTTGATTCAACGAGTGACAGAACACATACCCAAATGTCTGTCAAACTTGATGACGCAACCCGCTGGAGCAATACATAACGACGTGAAACCACCAGCTTCTTCGATTGCAAGACACTTGATTGCATCAGGTCACAAAGTTGACCTGACCCAGTGTTTCAAAGCTTTGTTGCGCAATCCAACACCGAAACTATTAGCGTTCAGTGAAGCTATTCTAATCATGATGCATCAGCCAGCACTGTGCACAAAAACGACCGACCCAAAATGTTTGTTTACCCTGGCGTTAACACGACAGATTTCACTCTCCACAACGTACGTACTGTAAGAACTTTCGATCGTGCCTACTTTACTGTTGCACTTACTCCCCTACTGTACCATGTATATATACCGACACGTTTTACGTCCGCGGATGACAAGAATAAACAAAATGCTTGCATCTCACGACTTATGTCTTCTCTCTTTTCTCACAAACCAACAAGCTGTTACCGGTAAAAAACAAACACATCCCGTAGAGAATCGAACGTACCCTAAATATTTGGTAATTAGTTCAAGACTACCGAATAGCCCCAGTGCATTTCTACCCCTATTGATGAACTTTCAACTAGACGCAAATTTATGTACTTTACTGGGAACAGCGTTCCGCTACTCTTTTGTTCTTTTCGGGCTCTGATCTAGCGATTTTATCACAGGCAGATTGTAGGTAGACCGACTCTCCAACCAACAATGCTTCAGGTCACGAAAATGCTACCTCGGGAATGCTGAATATGGTTTTCACGGCAAAAAGTTCTCCCCAGATTTATGCGTTATTAATGTTTGTTGCCGTTAGCTGATTGGTATACACTAAATTAATACAATGGAACTGTCGGGCACGTCTAATAACAAGTTTTGTCGTTCATACAGCAAAAATATGAATAATGTACCATCATTCAAAAAGCCGAAGTCTTATTCTCTCGAACAACGTGGCACTGAAACTCAGCTTATTTCAAAATTACAAACAACGAAAAGTGGTTTTCTCCGACGGTTTGGGACTGTATACCAGAACGAAAGCAACATTGTACTTGAAAAGATGCCAAAGCTGCATGCTGACCAAAAGGATCCGTCCCATATGCTACCGCTGCTTAGATTAGTGAAGATTTATTCCCCCTGCACGAAGCTGGTATTATTAACCCAGTAAACAGTTCATAATAGGCATCACCTATAGTAATTGTGAGGAAACCAAACGGTTTGAATCATGCCTGAGAGAAATATCCATACCCTCTATAGGTTCCCAAGGACTTTTCATCAAAGTAATGGATAGAGGTACACTTTTCAGAAGATTAACTAAAAGTAGAAATCGACAAGGAATCGAAACAATTCTTGGCCATAAATACACACAAAGGGCTATACAGATATAATGGATTACTCTTCAGTGTTAAATGTGTACCTGCAATATTTCAGCAAATTATGGACACCACTTTTGCGGGGTTGTCTTCCGCATTAGCTTATTTGGATGACATTATCACTGGTAACACAAACATTCATCTGACCAAGCTAACAAAATCGCATACAACAGTTTGATTTTCACATTCGATCAGAAAAATGTTCCTTCCTCGGTAAATGTTACAAGTATCTGGGTCTTATTGTTGGTGCTACCGATAGAAATCCGGTCCCAGAAAAAATGAGGCCTGCACCCCCTGGCATCCATACACTTCAATCATTTTAAGGCGTAGTCTACTATTACAGCCAGTTTATACTGCACATGCCCACATTTCGAGCTCAGTTAAACAACCCATTCCCCCTTTCTACTCAGTGGAAATGGACCCATAACTGTCAGCATGCTTTTAATTCAGGCAAGAAGATGCTGTATTCTCTATTGGTGATGCATTACAATTCGTCACCTGACATTTTTATAATGGCAGATGCTTCTGATTACGGCAAAAGAGCAGTAATCCTGCACCGGTTAGCAGATGGTTCTCAAAAAGCTATCGCACATGCTTCAGATCGATGTCTTCTGCTGAAAGTCATTACAGCTGAATCGAGAAGAGAGCTCTGGCTTTTATCTTTGCTATACGCGAACAACACGCACCCTTTGAACGGCTGCGCTACACCCTGGTTCGCCTCTGAAACTACTTATTTTATTCATCCGTCATTGGCACGTTGCACACTTGAATTATTCGAAGCGATTTATGGTATCGAAAAAGGACGTGTTTGGACAAGAAAACGTGTACCCATTATCCGAAGTCCGTAACTGGAGCCATCATGCAAAGAAACGCAAAAGAGCTGGTTGGCAAGCTGCGCTTAAATGTACAACGTCAAGCAGTGTGACTGTTCCTAATATTATATCTAGTAATGTTCTTTCCCTAATCAGTAAGCTATCGGATCTTACATATCTTCTCATATTATTAGTCTTGTTTCTGGTGTAGCCTTAAATGGCCCAGTCCTGGAGTTACGCTCTAGCCGCATACCAGCCTCTGTCGCGTTGCACAGAAGATTATCTCTGGTACTTCGCACCCATTGCATTTTTATCTTGCTCTTTCTCCGTCCCACGTATCGACCCGGTCCAGGTGTAAACTGCCTCCATGCAGATCGTCTTTTTACGGGAGTTTCGTTGTTCCTTTCCTAACACGTATCCTACCAAACAGGGATGTCATTCTCTCTGAAATGAGACCCCGTTTTTCTCCGTAACTTATTTTGGAATATATTTTGGCTGGAAAGCATTGTACAACTACTCTCAAGCTGATATATATACAATATACAACTACACAAAATTATCCAGAGATGGAAGTTCATCCTCTTGTAGTGCCACCCCCATCCCTATTTTAAACTTCTATTACCGATTTTTCGGTTTCTTCTCCATAAAACGTATCTAAAAAGGCTGATGAATTTGTCCCTTGTTAAGTTATTTCTAATCATCCAGACTTCAGGAAATTCGACGAAACCCATCTCAAATAGAATGCTTCCGTTCCAAGTTGTGTCTAAAACAGAATCCATCTAAATGCCTTGAATGTGGTTTCAGTCCATCTTGCTTAACTTTCCTTACCGATCCTGTTATACTGAATTCCAAATCCCCACTCAAAGTTAGTTCCGTCAAGTATCTGGTTGTATCTCAGCATCTCACATTCAGTACTGCGTCGGTAAACTGTGACGCATATTTCGTGAATAAGATAACCCAGGGAGTTTCGTACACCACCAAAAATTGTCTCCAAATCTGTTATTCAATCTCTTTTTTCAGCCTTATTATACTGCTCACCAGTAATCTTCCTCAGCCTTTTGAAACAAGTCTTCAAAGCCTTTCGCAGCAGATTGATAGTTATTAGTCGTTGATTTTCTTTTGACTGAACTTGGCAAACAACATACTGAATCTTACGTAGCCCTGGCCCACAAGATATTACAGGATCAAACGCTTCCAATACACCCTGACTTATCTCTTTGTCTTTCTCTCTCATCCATAAGATCTGCATTCCATCTCCATTTTTCCAGAATTACCGTATATAAAAGCCTTCTTGTACCCTGTTTGGCGCGGGTAGGGATCAACAAGGGTAAGACTAAAACGGAATTATTTTCTAAATTTGTTTGATGTTTTGTTTTCCATTTTCTCTCTCACATATATTTCGGGGAGATCATGGCATTTCTTGTTAATTTCACCCCTGTTTTGTCAAGGCTTTTTGACTGAAGTGTAAGCATGTCACTTGCAAAAGTCTCATTATTACAAATACAGATGACCAGAAAACACTTCTAGCTATTTTCAACAGCAATAAGAATATACCGATCCACACCGCCAACCTCAAGAAAAGATGAGGAACGATTTCCAGGTTCATCAAAGTCTCCTTCCGAGATTCATTATCTCGGTTAATATCCGAACAGAAAAAACGGATGATGAGTTTTGAAATATGGGGGTCCCCTTGATCCACTTCATTAAAACAAATGGAAGAGAGAACTTGCGAAATGCAAGCTATTTTTTCTATCTTCTCAATCACGTACGTAAAACACGTGGATTCCTGTTCGAATGGGACACAGAGCAGCATAATAGAATAGATAGTGTCGAACGTAATTCGGAAAGGGTCCGCTAAATCTGATTGGCTACTAAAGTATGTAAGGATCACTGTCTTCCGGGGGGGGGGGTTGCTCTTGTTTGATCTGCGAAACACAAAAACGTAGAAAACTCCATGAGCACAAAGGCTCAGTAAGTGCATCAACGGGATCCTACACTTACATCAATCGAACAAGATTACGGCTGGCAATAGCCTGCTCGCTACACTACCGCCAGGGTAAACGCACATTGTGGATCTTACGTTTCTGTGCACACAGTGGAGGTCTGAGTCTACTTATCAATATAGCCAAACAAACGAACACATACCGACCAAATATTGAGCTTCCACAGCAATCATCCAAACAACCACAAAAAGTCTTGCATAAGAACTCCGTTTACCAGAGCTAAAACAGATTACAGCACAGCGGAACTGAAAACACAGGGAGAGGACTATCTTTTCATGACACTACAACAAAACAAATACCCAAAGAACTTTATACGAAGGACCATATAAGGAATCAGGACTGAACCGGCCAAAGAGCACAATCTAACATAAGGATAGCACTGCCGTATATCAAAAACGTATCCGAACTGCCGCAAGGCTCCTCCAACCACAAGGCATTACAGTTGCTCACAAGCCTACCAAAACCCTAAGAAGAATCATATCAAAACCAAAAAAGCAACTGAAAACCGCAGAAAGATGGAACGCTATATACAAGGTGAATTACAAGGGCTGTGACAAAGATTACGTCGGTCACACTGGGAGAAAGGTTGCAACACAAATGCATGAACACGAATTAGCTACAAGAAGACATGACCCGTTCTCCCTGATATCCATTCACGAGGATCAAGAAGGACACACGTTCAATTTGGATGAAGTCCACATTTCGGACCAAGCAACGACGAGACACGCAAGGGAGTTCTTGGAAGCCAAGCATTCTTCATCAAATCCAATCAGTAAGCACATTGAAATGGATCGGATTTACAATCTCCTGATGCGCAAGAAATCCAACTAACCCAAGTGGAAAATTACTGAACCGTGATACTACCCATCCGTAGTCATGAAACCCAATTCCTCGCATGTACACATCAGATAAAGAACAGAAAATACAAAAAAGAACCAAAAAATCGAAAAACAATAAGACATTTAAAAAACAATAAAATACGCGCAAAAGACAAAATACGAGCAGCAACACTTCCAAGAATCCAAGTTCTCGATTGTACCCGGCGTTGCAAAAGGTCAAAGGTCAAGTTACTAAACTTATAAATTTCCCCCTAGAGGTCAAAATGTCAAGCTTCTGAAATCAGTAACCCCTGAAAATCAGGGTCAGGTGAAAGGTCAAAGTCATATCCAGAGCAAGCTCCATGTATATACAGAGGAGCATGGACAACCTCGCCTGCGCACTGATGATGCCACCTCTACTGGTGATGAAACGTTTGCGACCTAAAAGCGAAGCTCAACAATCAACAACGGATACGAACCATCAACCCAAGCTACAAAGAACACCAATGTTCCAAATCAGTGGAAATAGCCTCACTGGGCGCGTGAGTTGCAAATTTTACAAACCACTAATGGACTATACCTACGAGCTGATTCAAGCAGTTTCATGAGCCCGAATGCCTCACACATCATTTATCAGTTTACCTGCAGCTGCGGTAACACCTGTTAGGAAGAACGAATCTGTCTTAGTCAAAGAATGGGGAGCAAGTACCGAAGTGGCCAGCGCAGTGGATGAATCATCCCCCGCTCGAACAACAAACGATCACAAAAACCCGGCTTCATCAATCGCGAAGCGCCTTGTGACCTACTGTCATCTGATTGATCCGCGTCAACCTTTCCGAGTGATTGCACGAGATCCTAACCCAAAGCTGCTAGCCTCTTACGAGGCTGTATTGAAAAGTAGACTCAAACCTCCACTATGGGCACAGAAACTTAAAACCCACCATGTGTTTGCCGTGGCCGCAGCGAATCAGACTTACCTGGCCCTTTCCTAATTACGTTCGACATTGTCTATTCCATTATGCTGCTCTGTGTCCCATTCGAACAGGAATCCACATGTTTTACGTACGCGATTGAGAAGACTAAAAGAAAAACTTGCATCTCGCAATTGCCGTCGTATATCTGCTTCAGTGGTGAATTGATTATCACCTCAGGCAACACTGAGAAAGAGGTTCAGCGGGTGCTCGTAAAAACTATCTCACACCTAACAACAATGGCGGACACAACCAAGGATGCCGGTAAAGCTGACAGCGCCATCAATGAAATCAAGAACTTTCTGATCACGGGTGGTCAAAGAAAGTTGCTGAACCCTCGATTCGTGAGTTCTTACGACACTATTTGCTATCGACCACAGATGACTGCATTCTTTTCGGAGAACGAATAGTTGTCCTGAAATCACTCAGGTCTGATATCTTGAGACAGTTTCATGAGGCACATCCGGGACCAAACAAAATGAAATTGGTGATGTGCAGCTACCTTTAGAGGCCTCTTAAGGTCTAAGGTATCCAACAAATGGTCAGAAAGAAACCAACACAAGTCACAGTCATGGCCATTGACATCAAAACCATGGAACCGCGTTCATATTTATTTGCCTCGGCCGATTCCTGATGTCTGCCTTCTACTTCTGATGGACTCTACACCAAAGCTGCCAAGAGTCGAAATCATACAACGACTCACTAGCCAGCGTACAATTCGTTACCTCAACATCATGCTCTGAAGATCTGGTTTCCGGCCTGTCCAGACACTTGTTCGCCGGACGTTTGGTCGAACGGACATTTGGTCGGATGGTTTGATTGATTGAATTACGCTATACTCACTTACGTCTGTCAAATTTCATACCCTCAAAAAGTGGATTGGGCAAGCCTGTCCCCTTGGTCATTTTCGACATTTGTATTGAACACCTGGTAATCCAGGATTATAAAGACATATATTGATCACGGACTATTAGGCCAAAAGGCCTGCGCCATGCTGTTATGTAAATGCATCACAGTCAAATTCGTTTGACCGTTGTAGCTACACGCCAGAATTCCTAAACCCGAAGGCTTAGAACTAAGGTCAACTGAAATGGCAAAGCGGTCTACCACGACAGGGCCCGGTGAACCTGGAATTCAAGCCTTTGTCCTTTTCGAGGTGATATCCAGGCGATCCACCTGACTACCTTAGAATGACTCATCCTAACGATTACATGCGACAGGCAAACAGGATACATCACTGGCTTTGTCTTAACCACCGTCTGCCTTCAATGACCAATACAGTGGCTCTAATTTGCAAGCCCAAGTCCGGAGAAAACGCCTACCGGCTGAGTGACGGATACCAAAACAGTTATTGGCGAGTAAGTAATCCTTCTGTTCGCCCAAATTGCATATAAGCTACGTAATTGATCGACGAGCGGATCACGGTCACTCACGTGCTCAACGTCCCGTGATTGGCAGCTTTTGACAGACTTAAAGGAATATAGCGTAATCCAACCATCCAAATGCTTGGCGACCAAATGTCCGTGGACCGAATGTCTATCCGCCCAAATGTCCCACGATCAAATGTCCATTTGACCAAATGTCCGGCGACCAAGTGTCCACTGACCAAATATCCGGCGACGAAAAGGCCGGGAGCCGGTTTCCGGAAGACTCTGGCTTCAGAAAATGGTGCTCAATTCATATCGACGGAATTTCACGAATTTCGTTTGATAAACGGCATTGTACACATGAGAAATCCATTAAAAAACCCACTATCAAATGGTGTCGTGGGACGACTTGTCAATTTGCCAAAATACCTCAGACAAAAATACCCGAATGAACAGCAGTTGCACTACATCATAAACCAGCTTTTGCTTAATTATAGAATTACTCCAAAACAAACCGTTTCAGGGTATGTAACGTCTGATGAGTGCTTGATCGAGTGGAAAATAAGGACTGAGCATTGAATAATGCTTCCTAAACCGCTATCAGAGTACCATAAGTTAGGTAAACGGGAAGTTCAGTGACAAGAACCTAAATGTGGATTCCGTGTGGGTGATAAGGTTTACGTAAAAGGTTTTAGACAACGTCATCCTACATGGACCTCGGGAAGGTTGTCATGAATGAGAGGGCAACTTTTTTGCGAGTTGCTGGTGGGCACAGAACAGCGGGCACGTTCATCAGCTCCGAAATAAATACAGTCGAAATGGCCTCGTTAAACACGACGCCGGATGCCTCTCATACGCTACGATACCTCGACATAGACAGTACAAACACAAACCGTACAACTTCACACACTGAATCGGGTTGCTCTACACAGTGGTCACTCCGCTGTGAGCAGATATCTACATGGCAACAGAAGGTTCACAAGACCATTGCAGATCAACCAGCAGATGTAAAGCTTAAAAAGTTAGGAAGGAAGATATAAAGGAGCCAATCAGAGTATGAACGGATAGTCCTGTTGACCTCTGACCTCCAGTATGCATTATTCCGTGGTTTATCGATTGACGCATGCGCTTTTCATTCATTCGAACACGCCTGAGTCTCCCGCGTGGTTGTGTTCTGGCTTCTTCTCTGGGATAGGTCGGAAACTTACCAGTAACAACCTTACCTTTGGCAGACCAAGAAGAACAATGCGGACAGAAAAGCCCGTCAATTTCGGATGCTCCAATTAATTGTCAATGCAAATTATGTGAGATCGCATAAAGTGTACGCAATATGTAGGATTTATCAATCAGTTCCGTTCATTCAACGATCAACCTGATAATTCAGTGTTCTGGTTTTGGTTCCTACCTTGCCAGTCAAGCTTAGGGAAGATTGAGCTGAATCATGAACTGAAGAGTTGAAAACAAAGTAATCAGCAGAAATCACGCAGACGAAGCAGCCCGAATGAAACTACGTCACTGACCCCGATAACTAGCCATTCCACTTGATGTCACTAACCATCCGGTAGTCGGGTCTCTTGGATCCCAACCCGGAGGTCTAACACGCCTTACCTAGTCAAGTCCAGTGCTGAAAGTTTTCGTCACTTTTCGCAATGCCATGAACTGATTACTTTGACCTACCTCCCAACCACTACTTCTTTCTGATCCATTCTAGTAGCTCTACTTGGAGAACTTCTCTACCTTCGAATCGTCTCAGAACAGTTTATTTAGCAAGAGAGAGTCAGTACCACTAGTCGCTGTAACGCAGAATAACTGATTCAAAACTGCATTGAGTAGCCTCTCTTCTAATTTGCTGACTGGTGATAGGGCCAGCCACCACTTAACAGGAATCCTTCCTCGTCTCATCGCACCCCTGTCCGCCTTTCGCCAATTCGTTGGTTCAAGCCCTGACCTGGATGCTGGACAGGTGACGACGAGCTGTCTGCTAACATGACTGGGCCGTCTATCGAACGATGCAGCGGAACATACTCTCACACTACCTGACTCATCATCATCATCGTACAGCGTTAAACAGTAGGGCAAGCCCCACTGACCTTTGCCTTTCTCATCATGTTGCACGTTGAATTAGAAAGTATGAATACACAAGATGGAGAGGGACTGGACCTACATGGGTAGCAAAAGGATGGCGTATGCCGAAGATGTCCATCGGTTGGCAAAACTCGTTGAACTATCCATCGATCTCAAATTAAAGGAAAGGGTATTATTAAGGCTCTTCACAACAGAGATGCTGTAGGCTTCCGGGCGAACTTAAGTGGCTGCCCATACCGCGGAAGGAGCTGTTCCATGGGAACCCTGACCGAGGCCTTGGATTCAGTAGTCTGAACCACAAGGCAGTGGGATGTTAACCCAGGACGGGAAGGTGACGGGAAACCCCGTGGATGAACTTCTTCTGGTCTGTCATGTGAAACCTAATTGTTGCATAAATTCTCTACTGTTTTTAATGGTGCTTTGGTATGGATCTGTTTCTCGGATTCATTCCTCAGCCCCATACACTCAACAGAGCAAGTGCAACGTAGACGGGGCCGCATCCGTTGGGATGGGAGTTGCCCAGTGAAATGCGAAGACCTCCACCACCGTCGAGAGGAACCGCAGGAACTCCACTAGTATGTCCATCTGATGGGGGTTTCAAGACCGGTAAACTGATTTTCTCCGTTTATTCGCTGGAGCGTCCTCTCCAGGGGTATGGTGGTTAGAACCAAGTGATGCCCATTAACTGGTTCAGAGACTGGATTCCATCTGGTCTCTACCCAGTGACCTGGTAGGCATGATTTAATCTTCGGCTTTAGAAGGCCATCTTGCTCTGAGTCTAGAGGCATGCAAGCCGTCCCACCACGCCAAGATGCAATCTCGTCGTAATGTATGATGGGATTATCATCTGGATAACAATATCGAACTCTGAGAAGAAACCCGATTTGCCGAGGTGTATTACACCGTCGTTAAACAGGGCTGGATAGCGCCAACCGAGCCCACCGCTGTGTGACTTTCTAAGGCTTGGATGTCCCAGTGAATCTCCGCCTCAGTAGGTGCGTCTGTTTAAACAGACCAGTGGACGAGCAACGAAAAAGGTGTGTGTGAAGCTGGCACTGAAGTATGGCTGAGCTGTATCTAGAAGTGCTCCGTCGAGCGCCCCAGATGCCGCAGCTGACTGTGAATTGTCGAACTCCTAAATTCACACCGTTTCGCTGAAACGTGATGGTCTCCCACCTTTGAAGTCATGAAAAATAGGTCATCACGCGATATGAGGTTTCAGTCTTCCTGCATTTTGAATAGGTCATTTTCCGGGGGGTAGGGATTATGTTATAAACACCATCAATAGTCTTGAGAAGGCTTGTTTTCGGAAAAATGTGATAGTTCTGCACGGGTCAGACAGAAAAGAAACTTCATAAAGTGTTCGGTTTCAACAGCAAGAAAAGTCGATACACCAAAAAATCAGTGCACATCTTCCCCCCACAGCTGCTTACTCAGACCACATCGAGACATTTGGAAATGAGATGAGAATCAACTGATCCCGGTTCCTAACCACTCTACTACAATCCTTATTGGGATTCACGATGACTGTCTTCAATTCACTTTGCATCACACATACACACACGTCGATTGAATGTTGTTAGTCCTTCCTTGATTCCTTGAGTTGTTTCGTCGCTTAAAATGCAACGACGTCATCATAAATTTTTCCAGAGAACTGTTCACCTATACTTACTTTCATTGTGTTAATGGACATTTTCGATCGACTAAAATCTACTCATTATTTTGAAGATACTCCGGCCCATAACCTTAGTTTCGCAAAAGACGCTCAAACTTAGAGTCCCTAGTTGGTTTTAAAGCATCAACAGAGACACCCGTGATCTCTTTTCCCCTCTTGAGCATAAAAGCCTTCACGAATTTGGAACAGCATAACCTGAAGATCATCATGGTTTTCAGAATAAACCTATTTCATTATTGGCTTTCATGCAGTATCGCCTCGTGGCTGACGAAGCACGAACACAATCACTGGGGCCGTCTCGAAATTTTCTCCGGAAACGATAATCGACATTCGGTCTTAAACAGCGTGGAATCTGGAGGTCCGTGCAACATTGCTGAGTATCCAAGTCACATATCACTGCATTTCAGATTTTAAAACACTTCTCGTTTTTTCTGTAGGATTCAACGTCGGAGGATACGGACATTGTCGAAGCAATTCAGCGCCTGGATCATTCTGTTCTTCGAAAATTGCCTCCAGTTTCGAGTGACATGGAGCGTTTTCACATCTGATTATAACTTCACTCCTTTCTGTTTTCCAGGATATTGCTTGCACTTTTCAACTGCTTAAGATCCACGCTTGATTTCACCACCCAATACACCCCATTCGCTAGTAGCTCCATTGCCTTGTAGGTTCATTCCACATAATTTTTATCACCTCGCCAAGTGCTGAAGACTGGTTGGAGTTCGGATACATTATTCTGTTGGGAACGTACTGTAGCTCTCGTTCCCCATTGTCCCCCTCGGAGTCAGTTCTAGACATCAAGGTAATTTTCCCTGCTTTGCCCATCTTGAACGCAAAAGCCCACGGATAAGCGTGCCTCATTATACTGGTCTTGTTACCAGTATCCTGTCGACCACCCAGTCTGGACACAGGACGGTTAATGAAGTTCTTAGTTCCGGTCACAAAATGGTCGGGCCCACGTGCATAATTGTGGCCGCGCAGCATGCAATGCGTAGATGAAGCGAAATGCGGAAGAGTGATTGATACGCCGGTCAACAGACTAACCAGAAGCATAACCCAAACAAACAATCGGGTGATTTCCCGAATAATTTTGACCTGATTCCGAAACAATGCGAAGAACGACACAAAGGCCTTACCGATCACTTACGTCACACCCGCCCTATTCGTCCAAACACGCATGATCTTCACACTGAGCCCAGAGAGAATCCAGGCAATCTCAGAGTCAAACACGACTTCAAATCCCAATAAACTGCTTCATATATAAATTTGTATCGAAAATTCTATTCCCGCGCGATGAGAGTACATGAAGGAAATTTCTGTCACAATATCTGTCTCCTGACTTGCTTGCTCAAATTTATCACGGGAATTAAACGATGGACCAACTTACTACCAGTTTTGTTCCTCCCCACTAGCTCTAGTTAGAACTCATATCCGTCTCAGAATCATCTAGTTTTATTAGCAAAAAAGAGAATATATTAGATTGCTGTCACATGCGCCCACACGTTGCACACAGCGCATTGGTCCGACAGCTGTGGACGGCCACGCTTTGAAACCTGAATGCCTCCGGCAGGATTCGTCTCGTCTATTGCTTCACGATCGATCGGCTGTCCTGTCGTTCATGATTTCTAGGGCTCGGTAGGGGCTGATGCTGACGCACTGTCTGCCAGTGAGATAAAACGGTCCATCGAACGGGTGTCGGACCAAACCCTGATACCATCGACCGCATGAAACGATATATTATTGCGACGGAAGGATTGAAGACTATAACAACTGCAGTATTTCACCATTTGGTATGGATGGTTTGATAGTTTTTGATACTGTTCGTATAATCCACTATAGTATTCATAAAAACAGAGGAGCAGAAACACCGCTCGTACCAGATCGTGTTTGAAAAAAAAACATCACGGCAACAAAACAGAATAACGCAGCAAAAAACAACTTTGTTGAGTATCTAAACAATTCCAATGCAATAAACAGCAACTAGAGCAGTTGCTAAGGTGGAAAGGGGCGCTGTAGAAAGACGAAAGATAAAGAGAAAACAAGAAATGGACAGGATCAAACATGCGGTTTGGTCAAACAGTGAGAGGCCGGGGGTGAACATAGAGCACAACTACGCTGAAATCCGATTCAACATAGACCACGTCGAAATACGGTCTCCAATTTGGCGGAGTCAGAGCATAATCCTGTACTTCCGGAGTCATCAGAGCTTCACACAGTGCGGGTCGACCAACCAGTTCAGGATGAATTAAGTCGTACAGTTCCGGAGAGCTGCATCCATTCCGCGCCGGACAGGCCGGTATATCAACTAGAACGAAGTTCGCCTGTGATCAAAATAGATGAGAGAAACACAGCACAAAGTAGACTGATAAACCACAATCCAAGAGCCCATTTGAAACAAGAGCTTCAGCTTCGCCAAGCACCCATTTGCGGCTTCGGTGCTCTGGTTCTTGATACCGGATACGCATGCCTAATGAGCGGCGATAACAACGATTAAAGTCAAACCAGGGTTCAGAAACATCACTGATCAAAGATAGCGTTAATATGTTGCGTTTTGTCCGAAACCTGCAGCGACTAGGTTTCTAAGCCTGTCGTTGCGGTATATCTTCGTCACTTGATCATGCTCCCATGCGTGCGTCTCGACCGAGGCCGAGAAATATACCGTTATTATTACTATTATTACTATTATCATCATTATTATTATTTATCAACAAATGTCACGTTGTCGAAAAACGGATATGCTATCCAACATCTGGCCTCCGCATGAAAGCAGCTGCCTAAAATATAGAATTTAATTACCCCGTCGTACAGGTACCGTGGAAATTCCCCAGACATCAGGGATTTTCGAAATAATCAATCTCCAAAATACAAGGTTACACCCTCGCAAAAGTTTCCAAGTTACATGGGAGACTTGCGTTGGCTTCTCCCTGCATACAAGGAATAAATTTCTTATCTTATTCAAATCGTTAATTTTAGCAGGAACTTGTGAAAACCAAACCATTAGTTTTCCGAGTGGTTTAGCTACTTTAATACTGTATTACAATTGGACAGGTTTTTCAACATCTATGAGATGTACAGCCTAGCGTGAGATACGACTTAACGCATCATTCTACAATAAGACAGTTTTCCCAGAATAAATTCCGCTCTGACAGAGAGGGAACTTTCGGCTTTTGAGCACGGAGAATTCCAAGTTGTTCGGTGTATTTTTAGTAACAGCTCATCAACACGGTTGATCGTGAATTTCAGCAGTCCATGTCAGTTAGCGCGGTAAGTTGTGCGAACTCAAATTCTCTGAAATAAGTTCGCTCGGAAATTTCTATTTACGACGGACGTATTTATGAGCCTTTATATTCTCGCCACAGTTCGTTCAAAGTACGAGTCACGATGCGATTAGGATATTCTAGTGGTTGAAGTTTTTAGTCAGCTTTGTCGTTCGTATAATACTGACTTTTGACCAGCAACCAACTTTTCTTCACCCTTGTTTGCAAACGTGCACGGAAATTTTGTAACAAATCTTCTTCCAGATTAAACACTTATTCATCCCGGGCTGTTATTTTCATACTAATGCAGTCAACATCATCATACAAGTCAGATGCGTTCGTTTTCCCCACTACAAGTTACCATGACACCACGTTTTGCATGAATAGTGAGAAAAAAACATGCTGCTATTCACAAAAAGAACAGGAAATAGTTTTAAGACAGGAGAAAGTGTTCGATAGGTTAGCCCAATATCATCATTCCTCCCCTCTTTAATGAAGTGGTAGAATTTTTCAGTTCCCAGTAAATATTTCTTCAACGTATCGAAAACAAAGTGGATGCTTAACGGGCCACCCTCATATGACCTCGAAATCCAGGTCACGTGTCTGAAATGAATCAAAGGTGAGCCGACCATTCGCCGTGAGTTGGTTGGTGAATTGTCAGACAACACAGTATTCCTCATACACGTTCGCTTCGTTTTTGTTTCTTTCTTTTAAGCAGAACCACTGCAAGGAATCCAGAAAAAAACGTTTCCAGATAAAAATCACCCATGTTGAATGTTACCTACATCGACATAACGATAAGGCATACTTCAAATTCAACTAATATCAAATTTCTGAACTTCAGACTAATTTAACACGGTAACCAAAGTCACAAAATTTCAATCGTCAACGGGTCGCAGCAGAACTACCGTGAATGACATCAAATTATATAGAATTTCATATTTCAACCTTGTGTTGCAATATACCACGAAAACTTCAGGAAAGAGGAATCAATTATGAAGTTAAAAGTTTTTCTAGCGAACTCCAACAACACCTGTATTGGATCCTAGTCCTCATATATCACATTTCCTTCCAGGTACAAAACCGATTTTCCATTTTTTACTCTTATTCCCTCTCCGTTACTCTAAGAAATTCAAGTTCGTCCAACGCCTGGACAGTGCAACCAACCTGGTCCAAAAAAGGCCAGCCAGTTGATCAATGGCTCAGCTTCAATATCCTATCTTCAGTGGCTCGCCTACCGCCTTGCTTCATTACCCCATGTTCTAACGTTATTAACTTGGTCTTCGTTCGCCCGAGCAACCCTCGGATGTTCCTGATGTCTTCCAGCGCTGGTCTCAAATACAGGTAGCTAGTCGCACGTATCAGAGTTTTGCCCCAAATCGTCGGAGATGAAACATTCAACCCAAATTCTTCTCGCACGTCATTTTCATCCGCATACAACCCATCCTCTTCTAAAAGCAGAAATAATGAACTACTAATGATGTGCATCCTCTCCAGCATCCCTTACAGTATGTTCTCCAATCATGAAGTTTACCCATTCATAGTAATTCATCTCATGTGTAATTAAAAAGAACAAACTTGGGGCAATGCCTCAAACTTTGAAGGCCCAGAAAGCATCCCGAATATGGACACGAAGTTACGCGTGCTTTTCACATAACACTACAACAGTTCAGTCCATTCAATTAATAAACCCGCACGTCTGTGCTTTGGTTTCAGTTGCTACCTTCCACCATCGTTGAGTCAAGGGCAAAAGTAGAAGCACGAATTAGGAAAAACCGAAAGCAAAATAAGAATCAGAAATACCGAAGACAAAGGAAGAGTCTGAATGCAAACACGCCACTATCCGTGACACCGAATCCCATCACTTAATGTCTCTAACCATCTGGTAGGTGGGTGAGGTGAACCCCAACCCGGAGGTATCACACGTCCTACGTGGCCAAGTCCACTGGGAAAGGTTTTCATACCTTTTTGCCGTGCCATGGACTGACTGCCTCGCCGTACCTTCCAATCACTATCGGCATCAGAGAACAGCGTACGCCGAGCAAGCCTATCGGTGGGCATGGGTAACACATGTTCAAACCACCTTAACTTGTTTAGATTCAGTACGTGTTTCAGAGAATGACCACTGGTTCCCTACACGTTACCCCTGACCTCAGCGTTGCTGACACGGTGTTCCCATCAAATTCGAGTAATGTTACGGAGACATTTGTGCTAGAATACCAACAAGTTCCGCCTATCTTCTACACTGCCACGTCATGGACTGACCAGTTCGACCGAACTGCCAACCACTACCAGCCTCGGAAAACGGCGTGCGCCAAAGAAGCCTACCTGTGCGCATGCGTAACACGTGTAACAGCCACCTTACACTATTTAGATTCAGTATCTGATCCATAAATTAACTCCTGGTTCCCAACACCATACGTCTAACCTCAGCATTGTTGATACGGTGTTCCTGCCACATTCGGACTATGCTACGCAGACATCAATACTCGAACACCAACAGTCTTCGCCTATCTTCTACCCTTTCCCACAGTGTTTCTGAACCGCATAAAGAAACCGATCTGACCGTCGCAGTCCACATTAAACCCATGACAGACATTCGGATGTCACGCCAGCATCACAAATGACTAAGATTAGCAAGATCCTAACTCACTTCCCGTGTACGCGATGACATTTCATCCGATATCTGTCCACTTGGTGAAATGTAGCTGTCCAGGTCAAAAACCTTACCTACTTCAGATAGAGCTTCTCCTGCCAAGATAAGATTTGGTGTTGAGCCAATCCAGTCCCGCAGCAGCGTTTTACACTTTGAAAGTGCAAAACGCATCTCAAACATTGCTACACTGTTGTTAAGGCCATCTAAGTGAGCTTGCAACTTATCTGGGTCTTCACTCAGAAAAACAATACTGTCTGCGTATTCTAAGTCAGACAGTTTTCTGATTGAGCAAAGATCAACACCGCCGTTCTCACGCAACGGTAGGGATATCTCAAGAATCAATTCAATTACAAAATTGAAGAGGAAGGGCAAAAGAAGGTAACTCTGACGAACACCACTTTCCATGGTGAACTCGGAAGAAAGATCATCGTAAACACGAACTCGGCTTTGGCTGTTCGCATACAAGCATTGGAAAAGGGAAATGAGCTTCTCTGGCACACCCTTCAAAGGCAGGCAGCGTCTGAGAACTGTGCGGTCGACTGAATCGAATTCCACTTTCAGATTAAGAAAGACAAATTTTGGGCCTACTGAAGGTATGTGTGTAGTCTAGGATTTGTCGAGTGGTAAAGATAGGGTCAACACAACCCCGACCGAGTCTGACACCGGTTCGATTATAAAGCGTACACTTTCCCACGGGCTCTGAAAAATCAGTAAAGAATAATCCTGGCGAGCAGTTTAGATCCGATGCTTACCAAGCAAATTCTTCAGCGATTTTCACAAGAGGATCTGTCACCTTTCTTTTAACTCGGCACAATCACCGATTCACACCATTCCATCTGAATCTGTTCACTTACACGAACTAGCCGGAGTAGTTTTGGTAACTACGAAACCAAATCTTTGCCTTCATCCTTGAAAAATGATAGAGACAACCCATCTGGTCCAGTGGCTTTCTACCTTTTCGAGTAACCTATCTCCCGCATAACCTCCATTTCTGACGAAGGAGTGATATCCACTTGCATTGTTTCGCTGGCAAGTATATTTGGAAGGACGACCGTTGACGTGGGCCAACTGAACTATTCCTTGGAGTGCTTTACCCAACGGTCCAGAAGATGTCCCTGAGAGTGAATCAGTGAGTTTTCGGATTCCTTGATTAGCTCACTTACACCAGGCTTCCGTGGACCGGTACTTCTTATCAAACGCAAAAGGTTGCGTGCATTGTCAATAGACGCAGCCTTCTCCATCACCCTGTATTTCACAATCTACCACTACTCACGGCCGTTTCTCAGGCTATCAGTCAGTCGACATTTCGAGAATTCACGCACTTCATTGAACGTGACTGCAGCTCATCTGGATCATCATTTTGGAGCACTACGCCGCTTGAATCCTTACAGTCCGATAATTCAAATTGAGGAAAAAACTCAGTATCAATTTTCTAGTACCAGGATAAGAACTATGGGACTATTTCAATAGCGATCAAAAACAGGCAAAAGTGCTAAATCATATCGATGCCTTTAGTGAATCCAGGGAAAGGAACAGCACAAGCCCGAACTCGATTTCAAAAATTCATACTCAGGGATGAAGATTAATTTCTGCTCTACACATAAACGAACCTGCAGTTGATGTCTGTAGATATGCCATGCCTCCTCAATCGATTTTCGACTATAAATTGCATAGGCCAGCACGGTTCGATGACGCAACTCCGCATTTTCGTAATGTGGATGGTTTGTGAACGCGAATCCTGCCCTAAACAGTTCATTTTCACCTGGACCCAATGGTTGCGGGGAGGGGTATTGCCGAACCGCGGGGAGCATCAGCCGTAAACCACCTTGTACGGAAATCTGACCAGCGATGACCCACGGTGTGGATGGACCGGAGAGGGGTGTTGGTAGACTACGAAACCAGTCAACTAGAACTTCTCTGTCTAGTGCACTGAATTGGCCTCGGATATTCCACTCGGCCTGTACGGGGATAAACAATGGACATGCAACAAACAGATAAACCCGAGTCTGGTGGATGAAGGATAAATAATTGGAAGTGATTTCACTACAGGGGTATTGTATGTGATAGGGCAGGCAAACTATCACCCTCACGGTTCAATAAACTTGAGGGATAAAACGGAGAAGACAAATTGTGGTAGACCGGAGATGCGCAATTGTGTGTTACCTTATAAAGCGCAATCAACTCAGTGGCGCACCAGGCCGCCCTAACAGCAGGGAAAACAGTTTTCCAGTCATCTGACTAAGAGGCAGCTAGTGATTCAGATCATCAATCAGTGTGATTGTCAGATCGAATATATATATATATATATATATATATATATATATATATATATATATATATATATATATATATATATATAAACTTGTAACATAAAGAAATTCCTTTTCGATATATCACTTCAGACATCTTTATATATAGCATTGGGTGCAGCAGTCAGCAGTGAGTAAGTGAGCAACGAATCTGACAACTTGATAACATGCTTCAACTTGATGAACCTATTCCGTTGTGTGAACGACAGTAAGTGTGAAATGTGTAACCACATGGGGTGAAAAGACAGGTGTGAAAAAAGTGCGGGACTGGGGAGAATTGGAGCATGGAAACCATGAGAGAATAACTTGTTACGGACACGGCAACAAAAACTATTGCACGATGTTACGTTACTTGCACGATTCCGGCTTCAATAATCGAATTGCTGTCCGATGACGCCATCAATAACCACCTGCGTGATCCTTTTGCGTGAGGTCTGGGAGTTGTCAGGACTGGTTTGAGAGCCGTCACTATATCGAATTGATGCCCACCATCTACCCGATGCTGTAGGATTGCGCTATTGACAGTCCGAACTGTTCCTTTGCTTAAAGAAGCCGGGACGTCTCGTCGTATGTCCGATATACTGTGCACTACGAGAGCACGTAAACTGATATAGAGTAAAAGGCTGAGACTGATGAGGCAACCTGTCCTTGGATTGTTGAACAATGAAAGGCTTCGTATTTGTTAAGATTCAGACATGTGCAGCGGTAAAAGACTTTCCGAGGGTCTCAGGTAAGCGTAGCCCCAGTATTTCTAATGTTTTGTCGCCCTTGAACGAGTAGGTAGGAAGACATCCCTTTTCTTGGCCATTTGCACTCTTGTTTTGTCTCTCCTCCCCTACATGTTCACGAATGAACGGTTCTGAATAACCATTTCTTACTAATGTGTCACGTATGTGTTCAAGTTCTTGGGCAATCGTGTCAGGAATACAGATGTTTCTTGCTCCGTAGATCAGACAGTTCACTAGGTTTCTTTGCTATCTTAGGGGGGCAAAACCTAAGAAATGTGTGTATTGCCCCAACCGTGTGGATTTCCGATACAGACTCCTTTCTGTATGTACGTTCTCCATTCTACGCAATCCCACATCGAGAAAAGTGAAAAAAATTGCTCTTCTCCATCTCCACTGTAAATGTGGTCATTGCGTGGGCATTGTTGAATGTCTGCAGTAGTCCGGTAATATCTTCTGCTGAATCGCAAATTATGAAAATGTCGTCCATGTATCCGGTATACATATCTAAACTGCCGATGGTGCTGTGTAGTGGCCGACTTTCGAGTTTGGCTAAAAATATATCCGCTAGAAGGGGTCCAAGCGGTGATCCCATTGCCACCGTCCTTCTGCCTGTAGTATTTTCCACTGTACAGAAATCGTACATTCCGTATACAGTTAAGGATTGGTTTTTTTTTAGCTTGGCCAAGGGAACATTATATATATATATATATATATATATATATATATATATATATATATATATATATATATATATATATATATATATAAAGTAAACAAATAGGAAAAATCAACAATAGCAATAAACACACAGTCCACTGAAACTAACTTTTAGTTTCATGAAGAAAACAGGTTCAGGCGAACAATTGTTTTCGAAAATTTATAGCCATGCCTGCATAATTCATATAACCGAAAACCGAAGGTATAGAGAATATGTAAACAAAATGTCCGGTCGATGTGCCTGATGAAGACTGAGCTGGACACGGTCGCAGTGCCGTCCTACTGAGAACTGCGGTCCAGCAGTTATGACTCAGAGGTCAATTAATCCGCCCGGAAATCACGAATATTTTTAAGTAGTGTGTGCAGTGCGCGTGTGTGTGTGGGGGGGGGGGGGTTCGTGTACTGACCAGTTCACGTCTTCTTCCTGTGTATTGCCATCTTCATTTCGGGCGAAATGCACAAAAAGAAAGAGCATTTAGTCTCCCGTTTCTATTTCGGCTGCAAATTTTGTTGATTCATGAGCCTCATTGAACGTGCGTAATAAATTTCTTATATCCTAGTCTGAAGCTGCATTGCAATATCCACCAGTATCCGCGAATAATCGTCTCCCAGCTCCAACAATGAGAAAATTAAAGAAAACCTCCAGTTTTGTTTAAATGTTAGGTATTCAATAGCACACCGTTGTCGAACATTCCTGTAGTTAAACGAAGTTTCTAGGGTGCCAGAACCGAGATCGGTTCGGAGTGTACCGAAAAATCGATACGCCGTGAAATGTTACGGTATGATTTTATTGTTTAATAACACAGCATAGTCGAAATTGTTGGTAGGTTGTTGACATATCGGCCATCATGGGTAACCTTTCAAGAATGATTTTACAAGCGAAAAGATTGCCCGTGATGACCGAAATGACGTCAACCTACTAACCAACGACTACGCTGTTATTGAACAATAAAAATTTGCTAGATGAAATTTAAGTAAACGCGGATAACAATAGAATGCAAGGGTCACCTCGGGTGGTCCAGCCTAATCACGAGAAACTAGCACATATTAGCAGAAATACACCTAACAGGACAGTTGGAATGAATTAATATATTTGCGTAATAACTTTGGGGTAAACATTTGCCCTTCTGAAGTAATGGTTCGTAAATAGCGACTTCGTGTAGACGAGTTGACGGTTTTTTTGGCTGAGAAAGGAAAACCTCAAAACGAGCTTTTGCGAATGATGTCAGTAGCCAAAATAGAAATACGAAACACCCATGGTGGCCCGTTATTCTTGAACACTAAATATTTTCGTTAATTGGGTGACCACACACAGCATGTCAAAATATGCTAAATAAATTACCAATTATGTTCAAATCGTCTTTTTCGTTTGAGAAGAGACACGAGGGACTGGAAAAATATTAGGATAGCCTATTTTAGTGCTCGAGGGGACTTACCTTCAGATTCTGTATTCCGCGTAAAGACATAAAAGAGACCAAAGGAATAAGAAACAGATGTGCTATCCATGTGCTCCGTCTCTTGGATCGTGAACTCGAAGCACGTGGGGTTTTTGAACCCCAAATTTGTGTCCATGCCTTTGTCAAACACTGAACTAATTGATGCCAACGAGCAGGTTGCGCGAGCAGCGCGAGTGTGAGGCAGAGCTGTGGTGTCCAGAATAATTTCAGACGCATAATAAGCACCGCCATCAAGGTGAAGAAAAATAGCTGGAACACAGAGACAAAATGTGTTTGCATACATTTTGAATCTGTTGATGCACTCAACAGTGTAGTAATAACGAATAAATAAACCAGATGCAAATAAGCTCCCGAGTGAGCACCTTATTCAACTTGCATAAAAGTCAGACTGGACACAAAATTTCATGACATCAGCCACTGACTACGATATAACTGGAAAGGTTCCCAACCAAGCGTGCTATGAACTTCGAGGTTCCCAGTCATGTAGGCGTGAGAGACCGATGGGGGCAAACCCCGAAGTCAACGTTCCCACTGACCAGGGCCTTGTTTCGTTTGGACTCCACGATGCTTTGTACCGGATACGGTGTGTATATTACAAAGTCAGGCAGAGTGATTCAGCACCATGGACCAAGGAAAGACGACTACATCTCCACCGTCGAAGGTTGTTGTATCGGATTTCCAATTTACTTGTTGAAATTCCCACGCTGAAGCAAATCTCGTTCGACCGTATTTGTTTCCCATCTTGCATCTTGCCACCTACTCCTAGAAGCCGTCTCCAATGGTGTTAGCACCGACTGTGTTTGGTTCTGCCTCAGTAATTTAGATCAAGTAAATTGCAATTGTATCCGCATTTTCTAACCCTTTTTCTTTGACTGAGGATATATATTACTCATCCTTAACCCGTACATGCGTATGACCCGTTGTTGGTCTCATTTTCTTGCGTTGCTTCCTAATAATCTATAGTTTCTAATTGGTTACTGTTTGAGCATGTTTTGGTCCCGCTGTGCTCTCTCGTTCATTGATCAACTGATTTACCGAGTTCGTGTCTGTTTAATCAAACTCTCTTGCCGTGTTGCTAACCCATTCACTATGTTCATGCTATCTTCACCGTCGTCCAACATTCATGGATTCGTAATCATGAATCATGCGCGCTGCTACCGTTCAGTCAATCTTTATGTTGTTCATTTGTCAAAGCTATCTTCGCTTTTTTCGACCATAACTACTGATTCGAGAACAATAGGCAGCAAGGAAGCTTGTTCTCGGTGAGTATCTCTTCTAGGTAATGTGGTTACATATATAACGGATGCTTACCGATGTTCAGGAGTAGCAAATTATGAATCTAATAAAATCAGTGCTTAACGGAAATAGTCACCTAGGACGGTGCGTTCAGAAGACCATGACAGAGAAATCAAAGACGTCTCCCCTATCCACTGCAAAACGAAAAAAATTATATATACAACCGTGTTTAGGAGGGTACTCGGTATTGGAACTTCAGAAGCGACATCTGTAAAAGGGATCGTTTGCATATTTCCCGTGTGCACACTACTTTAACCAGCCAGCGCTGTTCGCGAATCTCAAAGATAAATTGTCTGTCCCAAGCTTATGAAGTGCTGGGTGTTCTTTTGTTTGCTTGCGTTTAGCAAGCTATAAAGGTCGAACGACTTGGCGGTTTTCTCAGAGGGTTAAGGAGCTCACTCGACCTGGTTAGGCACCAGGACCATGAAGACCATATCCATTACAAACCTAGCGTTCATCAAGACCACCAAATAACTGAAGAATATATCTCCAAAGTGATCTACAGGATTCCTCAGAATGCACCAAAAGCACATAGCATCCCACACCTCGCGATTGTGGAGACGGTTGCGGTTCGCTTTTAAAATCCATCCCATTTTCACCAAAAGTGAACTGTCAAGTCACTTCAATTGCCCTGACCGACAACCGATTTCAGCCCACAAACTTGATGCGACTGAATGCGTGAAACTAGAATATGCACCTTAAATTCATTCAAGCGTGGGGTCTACACCGTTCCTGGGAAATTATTTATCACGCACAACTGTGGCGAGGGCGGTTCAAGCCATCTTAAATGCCGCTGAAATAAGTGTTCCATTCATTACACCCAATCGTTCAGTAACGACTCCAATATCGACTGCCTCTGTCAACCACTCCTGCATATTTTCTAGTTCATCCGTTCCTGTGGAGCCAGTGGGTGGCCAATCAAGAGAATACAGGAACATCATCCTGCATGACTGAAGAAAACAGTGAAGAAGGCCATCAGGAGTGCCACGGTGGAACCCATTATCAATAAGCGGCATTAGGTGAACACTGAGGAGTCATGCAGAATCATCTGCTGAACCCGGGTTAAGCTCAAGAACTAGATGAGAACCATCAATTTGTGCGCACCTGAGACAGTGGCCTCACGAATCCACCACTTCAACCAATGAAAACAAAACCGCCTGCTTCACAACCTCAAGCCGATGTGACCAAAGTATGACGTTATCAAAGGTTCGATGAACAGTGTATTGCCAACAAGACCAATGAGATTATATCTATAGTCAAACGGATGCTTGTTCTGAACTGATAAACACTTCTCCTTCCACCCACGTGAGAAAACTTACTATTTTTACGACTCATTTAACCTACGTTAATGTAGAGGCTTGAGAATGGATAACTGAAAAGAATTCTCTGCGTCATCTGTCTTCTCCACGACTGATGAGGACTTTTTATGAAAACCTAGATTCTGGAATTCTGGGATGGAATTATAATAAGTGAACATGGTGTACACAATTGGTGGAACGGTTGTTTTCGATGATCCCATAAACAGCACAATGTATTTAATTTCAGTTTGAGAGGATTTATTATGCACTATTATAATCCATATCAAGTAGTTGGCCGCTTAAAGTATTCTCAGTAGGTAAAGTTTAAACTAGATAGTACGTAGGTAGAGCCAGAACTAATTACAGTCCCCATTTAGTAAGCCGTGATATCATTCCGGTAGATCAAGCGGACCCCATTACGTGAAATTCCATACATTTTGCGCAAAAACGGTTCAATACTTTCTTGACTTCGGTGTATCCAACACGCATTCGCCCATTAGAAATTTGAAGGATAGTGGAACAACGGTCTGATTCTTTAGGAATGCCAGTGGTCCGGATACGATTCCATGTCACTAATATCGAAAACCCATACTTGGGACCATGCATCCTCGTTCTAATGGTTAGCCGTGTTAACCGATGAATTAACTTTAGGAGAATCACCGTGCGATTCTAAAAATGGACTTTCCGTCCATGCATCCTCCATGCGATTCAAATGAGATTCCAGCTGTAAACCAACTGTGGAGTGCTCAAGTATAGGGATGATTGGGCAGAGGAACACCGGGCACGCATACCTGATGAGCGGCAACAACCGCGAAACCGGTTGTGTGCTTCCGGGTGAATTGTGTCCTGTCATCCAGATACAATGCCGTACTACTCATCGAAAACCAATGGTCAGATGTTGAAACGTGACATTACAACAGACTGCTAACCGTACACCGTGTTGCACAAAGATTAATGGAATCACTCTAAGAAATAATCTTCAAAGTAGCCGGCGTTCGGGACCTCGAGGAGCATAACCGTTGTTCGTTTCCAATGTTTCCGTGGGAACAAATACACATTAAGTTCAAATGAGCTTCAGAGCAATTATACGAGGATAAATTGTCCATTAGCGCGACTGAAATCACGCTGTACCTTCCTTCTATTACACGTTGAATCAAACGTGGGAAACCTCTCTACTATGATGACGATTCACACAAGGTCCAAGAATAGCAGGCGTGTTAACGAACTGAATGATATGTTACATTTTGGCAACTTCTAGCGACAGTTGCTAGAGCACTCGAGCATACTGAGCGAAAATTCGTAATGGCCAGTAATACAGCAAAAAACAAGAAGTGGCTTTTTATCGGTGCGGTTACCAAAATCTACGAAAATCAAAGAAAAGTGTAAAACCATACCAACCTGAATAACAATAAATAGCGAAACGAAAGGCATACGGACACTGAGTGATAGATCCGGATCAGACAATACGATTGTGCTGTGCTCTCGATCGGCCAAGCCTGACGGATCGAGTTGCCTCAGTGATCGAACTAATTGCACCAATGCGAGAAGACAAACCGTTGCGGAAATAGCCATGGCTACCGGAAGCAGTCCGGTGTGAATGGGCTGTTCCAAGGCTTCCCACTGAGAAAATTCCGACGATCGAGGACAGACAGCGAGGGAGCCCATTAGTAATAAGTGAAATTAGGATGGTTGATATTGTGAAATAAAATCGAGATGAAACAAGAAATCCAACCGACAACTTTGCTGACTACATATATATAATCGTATTTACACCAATACACAACAATAATAGTCCCATTGTCACTACGTCCTTCTTACCATATATATTTCACCGCTAAGTTGAAATGCCCCGATTAGTGAAACAACCAGTAATCACTGCGAATCTATTTAGGACAACAACATCGACTTGGATATCCCGTTGAACTGACTGATATAGTTACTATTTATCCGTATTCATGAGATCCAGTTTCAATTTGAAAGCAAAAGCTATCGACAGAAGGAAAGTGTGGCTATGGGATCACCCTTTGGATCATCATTTACTGACATTTTCATGACCAGTCACCAATTAGATACTGCGCCTCGTAAAAATGTCACATCAATGGTATCCCACTTGCGGTAGATGTCAGTGCTGATACAAAGCTGCTGCTTGACGAATTCACACTGTCCACGAAAACGCTTTTTTACTCTGGAAAAAAGGATAACAATCTGGCGTATTAGTATATATACATAAGCCGTCGAGTAGATGTTCACATTTAGTTATTAGTGTATGAAAAACCAACGTGGCTGAAAAATAAAGATTAGAGAAGTGCATTGTTAAGAAGGAATGATACACTGCGCGACAAAAATATAGGACCCCTCTCATTTATTTGCATATTTTCGCTTCTGTGTTCTTCAACGAAACCACATCTGGTCAGGACGACCGAATACCTAATGCGATGCACAATATAAAATTTCACAAAAATATTAATTTATGAACTAATTAAATCAAAATTTGCAAAAAAGGGGATGACAGAAGCATAGAGCCAACCCAGCTAGGCTTCAGCAATCATAATTTAAAATCGCGTGCAACCGCCATTCTGCTTGAGGACCTTGATACATCTTCTCGGCATACTTCTTGCAAGAATTGTGATTGTCTCTTGGTCAGTATTCACCCGTTCTCGATTAAGGGCGGTTATTAATTCACTTCCTGACTGGCAAACCATGGAATCCTTCTACACCTGGTGAGTAAGTGTGCCCCATAAGTTCTCAATCGAGTTTACATCTGGGTTGCAGGTTGGCTACTACATGACCTTGCTCCCAAGGAACAACAGTCAACATTTTGTAGTGCATGATCAGCGAATAAAAGCATTATCATGTAGGAATATGGAGTCATTTTGCAATCTGTTGGTCAATAGAGGGAGCAAAAACTGTTCTAACGCACGAATATACGCAACGGAATCTTTCATGCCCTCAAGTATTACTATGTCACTTTGGCCGTTAGCTGAGAACGCTACTGAAACCCTGCTGAACTCTTAACGTTGCTTATTTGACCGGAAATTTTTTCTTTCTTGTTGATATCATGCCAGTAACAATCCCCAGAATCCGGTATACCAAATTAAATTTGTTTTCGTCACTAAAGTAGATATTTTCCCGCTTTTTTACCTATGCTACGTACGTTTCAGTTCAAGATTCTTTTACATACAGCGGTGTGAGACCAATAAATCTTTTCTTTTTTGTATATCGTCTACGACACAGCTACTGAAGTTCTTTAGTTTAATATACGTTTCGAAACACTGATTCCGATCAAAGCTATCAGCGTCGACATGGAAGCTGAACGAATTATTTTGCGTTCGTCTGGTTTTGTCAGTTTTTCGTTCTGATTAGATATGGTCTGGTGAGAAAATACAGAAACGGAAATTATGGGAGAATGAAGAGGGTTTTACACTTTCGTCGAGCACTATATTGGATAAAAAATAACTGATGGTTCGGGAGAGCTTAGGAATGTGGCAAACGTAAGTAATACTGCAGTCCAAAACCGGATAATTCTGGCATGACTCAACTAATTCACGAAGACTATTGGTGTCGAAGTCAAGTCGGCGAAAACGGAGGCTTTTTCGACTGGCCCTGGGCCGTCAGCTCAGCAGTTGTCTGTCAGTGTCAGGCGATCGAGTATGTACCATCCTTCAAATATATGGGGTCAACTTTGCTCCCAAATTGCCTGGCGAAGGACGAAGCACTGTCGAATCAGAATGACTGATCGATGTGCGTTTGTACAGTTAGACTGTGTATTCCGTGTGTTGGCTACTGGGGCATTCTTTCCTTTTCCCATCCATGTAGGTCCATTTTCTGTCCATCTTGTATATTCATACTTTCTAATTCAACGTGCAACAAGGTGAGAAAGGCAGTGGTCAGTGGGGCTAGCCCTACTGTTTAACGCTGTACGATGATGATGATGAAGCACTGTCGAGGACCAACAATGCACGGAAAGTGTTTCTTCATATCCGACGTGTGCCATCGTCAAGGTACGAAATTAGCCTTTGAACGAAGATTCGTGCTTTCCATGTCACTATCCGACCCGTGCTTAAATACGGCTGCGAAATGTGGCCAGTGCGAGCTGAGGATACCAGGAAGCTTTAGATGTTCGACCACTGGTTTCTGCGCCTAACTTTTCGTAAAGACTGGCAGGAAGTGCCACAAAACGACGAAATTAAGAAGGTGATGATGCGACATTCTGTTGCGAAAATTACTTTCCCACAAAACGGCGACGAGGATTTCAAATCCGCAGTCAAATTCCGTCTCTTACTTTCGAGGATATTTGATATTCATTTCGAATTTGAATACGCGCGACTGGACATTTACATAAAACTGCACGACTCACCACTTACGAAGCGCTCTCCGTTGTTTTAATCTACAAGGTCACGCGAATTTTTATATAAGCAGCAGACCAGCACTGTACATTTGCCTTTGGTCCGGCACCAATTATACGGCTGAGCTAATAGTCTTGTCTTCGTATTCTTCCTTGTGTGCAGGGAGTTATCTGGGTTCGAGGTCCCAGTCGTTGCGCATGATTGTGAGTCGCACGATACTCGGTCGGGGTCCATACCATATTCACCAACTCCATGTCGTTCTCCAGCGTCAGTGCCTGCAGCGGTTCGGGATACTTGGTAAAGAACTGTCCGGACGAACACTCTGGTCTGCGCCATGTACGGGATGGCGCTGTCGCCTTGGGGGTCCACCGAAAACGTGGTTAAGCACCGTCAATAAGGAAATGGAGCACCTCGCATAACAAACGGTCTACCGGAACGAAAACTGAGTGACGATTTGCGCTGAGATTACATCCAACTGCCGCGCATGGTCGGCGATGATCCGCGATACCCGACTTATTCTCTGGCAGGAGACAATCGTGTAAAATTAAAAAAAGTAAACTAAAGCCCGGAATGCGAGTCTCCTGAATGCAACACACATTGATGGCAGGCATCTCAAGCATGCAAGCCAAATCCCCGTGTTGTGTTATGGGTATCAGGGTTCGAACGTTGAACCAGGTTAGTTTGAACAGCCATCGAGGAAGAAGGGTATTAAACGGCGATAATATGTCCCGTGAGACTTTGATGTTACAGGTTTTTCTATCGATTAGTAGCCACTAGCGATCATTTAGTAGCCGCTTGGGATTATTTAGGGATCACGGCCTAAGGTACAGTAACAAAACCTTTCCGACACATCATACCGCTCAAGGTCGAATAACATGTGAGCTATCATTCCGAGTTACGCGACCTGGTATCCTTGTGTGAGTCAAGCGAACTGCTGCGTGCTCGATGCAGATTTGAGCACCATCATTTTCAAGTCACCAGCTGAAATGAGTACTTCAATATCCGCAGGACTCCCAATGGAGGAAATTAAGATAATCGACCTAAGAGAACCAGTGAATGAAGATTCACATTGTAAGCGGAAAACAATTACTGGTCAAGGCCGCAGAAGGATTGTCTAGTGTGCAATCTAGAACTTATTTCCTATCATCTTGGAGTTAACATAAAAACCTGCAGACCCATCGCCAAACGGGAAACAGCTTAACCTATGAGATGACTCGTAAAACGTAAATTTTCCGATAAATTCGCTATGGAACTGTGCTCATTGGTAGAGGAAAATCCTGCAACCACTTTGAGCGGAATGACGAAGAAGGTGGAACTGATACACCCGAATCTATCGATCAGTTCATCCTCCACTGAGCCTCTTCTCGATGGCTGTGGTTACATCACGAAGAAGCTATGTATTCATCCGATCGAACGAAACAAAACTGATGTCAGAGAAAGACGATGTCGTCACAGGAGTATTTAGAGTATTTTGTTCACACTCGGACTGGATGGGCCGACACTCCTTGGCAGAATAAGTTTCCGGTTACTGTCTATCACCGAAACGTCCTCAATGCTCCTTTAAATTTAACAATCCACTGGCACTTGTTATTATTTCACAAGCTTATGCTCAGTCGGTTTCTGGGGGATTCGTACTCCTCATCATCTATGACACTCTGATAAATAGATTCACGGGCATCTAGCGGTGCTAGCAGAATGCAACTATTCATGGTATTAGTGAGAAGTATTAGAAGGAGGTAGAGTGAGCAAATGTGACGTGTCATCTGTAGCGCTCACGTCATCGATTTACCTATGCGATGCAATACGCTGTTAATCCAACTTGAATTCAAATTCTGATTATTGTCTATGTAGTATTTTGTTTCGTTATTCTAAAATCGAGTCAATAAAACAGGACCAATAAATCAGTTGCACAACCTCATAACGACAACCAGCATCACAATCATAACAGCTCACTCCAATGAAATCGAATTCAGCTGAGCACGTGTACATTCCCGTGTGGAATGTGCGATATTGCCCACCAGGTTGTAGTTTCTCCCGTAACAAGTCCACAATGTGTCCGCCATCATGCTGTTGTTCCGAACCGAGACTGACATTGACCAGGTAGCATAGCACGACCGTTGAACCCACCGTGATCAGTCCGGGGAAAAGACACGAAAAGAAGAGTCGGGTCAAACCGAGACCGAGACGGTCCACCTGTCCATCATCGAGAGCGGTGGGACGGTTGATTGAATATTCTTGAAATAGGACGAAAAAACAAAACAGAAAGATTGCACATACATGTACATGCAACGGCCTTCTGGACGACGTTGATACGAGTATAACACGCACGCATCTCTTAGTGACCTGCAGTTAGATGTTTTCTTTGACAATTATAGTCAGCCATACTGGGTGTTTCGGTATGTTTTCAAGCTATCTTACTGTAGCTGGCGCGAGGAGCTATTGACGAAACTTCTCGAATTTGGATTATTTACGAGTTTCATAGCAAATAGCTTACTGATCCAAAGTATCATAGTGAGCTGGTCATTCGAAATCCGAGAAAATTCTCATTTCAAGTGAAACGCTCTTTACTCAGTTCGAACACTCTACAACGTTCAGAGTTCAAATAAGCCCTAATCACGAGTACTGCCACTCTGATTTGGGCGGGGCTCTTCCTTTCCCATTGTGGATTAAGCAAAATCTACTGCCATTCACCCAGTTGTCAAATTATTTTCCCCTTCAAATCAGTGATCTTTATCTTACCACTAGACGGTTATTTTCACCCAAATCCCATTGATGGTATCATAAATTTCGCCCTTCTGAATCGGTTTACTCAATCTACTCCTTCACAATATTGGTTTTCCTGTGAATCTCGTTCAAAAGCACAATCTTCATCTCGCATGTTTAAGGAACTGCTCCGTAATATTTGTTCGATGTCTGGTCGTTATTTGACTATATTTTCGAATTATTCAGAAGGAAAGGTACCTTATGTGATTGCATGTATGTATGTCTGTATCTATGACCGTGTGAATGTGAATATAGGTATTTGTGCTATTCTGTGTCTATATCTGTGTGTGTATGCAAGTATGTGTGTATGTGTGCGCATGTGTTTTTGTGTGTTTGTGGTGAAAGAGACAGGGAGTGGAGTGCGGGGACAGCTGGGTCTGGATTATCTACCTGATCTTCATAAAACATCGACTTCACCACGTTCGCGTATGATGTAGTCAACCTTCGACCAGGCTGTTTGAAGAGTCCTTGCGAGTTTGAGTTGAGCTCAAAAAGCTGGGCCCATGGAATGGGAATTGAATGCCTTGGCGGTTATTAGCGTACGTCACCCAACTGCATGTGAGTTGTTCGTCGGGGCCCCTTGACACCAGTTAAACCAGAATCGTCCGATTATTCCCGCTGAGTGCATTTCGGGAACACCGATTGACAAAACAAGCTCGTTTTCGGTGATTCGCACTCATGCCACTACATCAAAGTATATTACGACAAATTAAGGGATTGAGTAAATCAGACAAATAGGAATTGACAGAGTGTAATGGTGACACAATAAAGGAAAGAAATCAATTGTAATCCAGATTTCAATCAAGACCGGGTGTGGACTGTTTCTCACGTAGTCAGTTTCATCTGGTTTATGGCCTGTTGTAGGGTCAGGGGAGCTCAACAACACACAGATTGTTCTGAGCACACACAGTGGAGTCTTGTAGGCAGATGCCAACAGCCTCAGCTGCGGCCAGGATGCCACATTTTGTTGATCTCGATTATCCACCTCGGACATTATACAAGCTTCGGACCCACCCTCAATCCTAAAACGGGCCATAGACCACATAAAACTGACTACGTGAGAAACAATCCACATTCGGTATTGATCGAAATCTGGATTACAATTGATTTCTTTCTTTTACTGTGTCATCTCCTATTTGTCTAACTGGTCCAATCCCTTAACTTGTCGTAACATATTGTGAAGTAATAGCGTGGATTTGGATCACCGAAAATGAGCTGGTTCAGCAATCTGTGTTCTCGAAATCAGAATCATACCATAATGAGCAACCGAGCTCTACCACGTGGGTGATGAGCCGAGTCGGTGAGCGTAACGACATCCAGCACAGGCGATTCAATTGTCACGTCTCTTTTTCTCATTATGAAGAAATGGTACAATATTTCACGATGAAGATCGTGACCAACTAGAAGCTCTTGAATGAGGAAATGACCGACGGTGGCGGTAGGATTCGAACCACAAGGTCAAAAGTTCAACGAGATTCGTTTGAAAACCGCGGGTCATCACAGGAATACAGGGAAAGCGTCAATCAGGTGCTGGTCACACAAACTGAAAAACGGGAGTGTGAACAGCAAGAAAATTACGTAGACCCACCTTCTATTCACTCATTCTCCCTCAATGATCGCAAATGATACTAAATTTCTCACATTAACAGCGTGAATTCACGGATAAATATGACTGTACGGTGTCTGACATCGCTATATTCTGTCTTCAAGCGCATAGTCGATTTGATTCTCGATACGAACATCCTATCTATCCATTATTTTCCAACAGGTTCATTTTATTATGTGATCAGATCACCTGTTAATATATATGACATTTACCAACCTAACAGATAACAAGTACAAACAACTAAACGGAGGCAAATGAAAAAATAACTGATCATCATGAGTGAAATCAAACAGAATTTCTAATCCTCGTTAGCACGACTTAAGTTCTTGTGGTGAAAAGAACACTTTGCACTTCAGCATGTATTGTAACGGAAAACACTAATACTCAAGAAAGAACGCGTGTTCCGCAGGACACGGATACTTCTAGATTGAATAACTTACTGCCTGAAGTAGAAGCTGTCCTGACACCCACGGAACCTGGCGGGGTCAGATAATGAAGCAGCACAGACAGCCCCAGCCATGCACCAATCAAACCTGGAAAGTAAACCGAGGTGAGTAGCAATGCGTTGCCAAATTGTAGCAGATAGCTGAGCATCAAAGCAACCAGATGAATACTGATCACAGATCGGACACGTCGAACAAGCAGTTCGTGATTTGACCCATGAAAAGGGTTTGAGGCCACCGTCAAACAGCATGCGACCAGTACAGAGGCGATCTGGGTGGACAGAGCAAACTGGGAGAACTGCCATGGCAACTGAAAGCTCAACAGCAATGTGCAATAGACTATGAACTGGAACACACGCTTGAAAGACCACGTGGCCGCTTTGCCCTGTGTCAAAGAGAGAATTAAGGGATGTACCGAGACGAAGAAGCAAAACGAAGAACAGTAGTCAACTCCGGTATCAGAAAAGACAAGTGAATAATGCAAAAGAGCGCGTAATTCAAAAAATGTGTTCGCTTGTGGAATGCAGGAGAGCAAAAGGGGCCGTTTGTGTTGTAACGAGAGGAGAAAGAATGGGAGAAAAAGCTATACTGGCCAAGCGAACCAGTTTAAGAGAAAAATTCCTTCTGCGGTGTCGTTCGTGCAGTTTAGTTGCATGGTGCTGTGCATGTCAACGGCAAAAAAAAGCTGAAGCATCGACGCTCATTCGTCGTTTCTGTGCATGCTCCAAACGACTGTACCTCTCTTGAGATGAATTCTACTATGATTGATCACAACTTCTTCGCAGCGTGCACACTACGGATATAATGATTGCTGCTGTCAGAACACGAGTTATAAGCGGACGTTTCCGCTGATTTCATTTTGAGCCTTTGAAAACGTATTTATATGAAAATGAACTACAAAGAGCTGGGAAAAGCCTCGTTAAGTTCGTACGAAGAAATAGAGATGGGGGAGGATGGATCAGTCAATTTCAATCAGGAAACACATGCGGATGACCGGATCATATAACGGGCGATAAATCGCTTACGTCACCGCAAGACTCGCGTATGACATTTGACTGTTGACCATAGGAGCTGGAGTGCTCAGACTAATTTTCGCTGCGCGTAAGGCTCAGGCTTGGAGAAGCGGATAATAATTGCCTCGGCGTTCCTGTCCGAAACCGTGTTGTGGGAGCCAGTACACAAATCCGGTGGCAGACTCAATGTCAATCGTACACCCGGTTCGGTGCGCCACGATTGAACCTGATATCATCCCATTACCTCCATGCCCAAGCCATCGTGGGTGGATGTTGTTTGATGAGCTTTGACAGCTGCCTTGTCGTTCAACCCAAGTAAGCAGTACTACAGATACATTTGAATTGGTAGATGACCATGGATGGGGTCAATAAGGGTAGCTTATTTTTATTTTCAAATCGAACTGTTGGTAAAGAAACGATACTCCTAGCGTAGTGAAAGCCATATTGGTGTTTGACTAACGTAAGTGTAGGATCCTGTGATGAACTTACTGGGCTTCGGCTAGTGGAGTTTTTCTTGTTGTGTTTTGCAAATCAAACGCTTAAAACCCCTGTGGAGGATCACTGGTCCTTGCATGCTGCACTAGAAGTTCCGGCTGCGAACAGAAGGGAATTAATCCTCCAATGCACTTTGAATGCACGACTTGTATTCAACTGCGCTTATTATCGCTAGAAGGATGGGACCACTATGGGCTCATCTATAGGACCACCTCTTATCAGGTATTTTCACGGCAAAACTAAAAGCTCAGTTGGTGATCAGTTTGTAAATATCCGGACAAAACGATTTAGGGAGCGCAATGTAAAACCGCTTTGAGAAAGATTTTCCACGGTAACGTAAGCGTTGTGCTATTACCGTTATAACTTGCCCAATAGAAAATCAATCACTGGGTCAACAACCGTCATCATCCCTCCCTACTACTAGATGCGGGAGAGAGAGAAAGAGAGAGATAACCAATGAGAAAGATCTACAACAGATGATCGACCACCGTAACAGTCGGAGACAACCATGGGCTAAGCACATCACCTCCTCATTGATAACGACATATTCTGAATACGATGGCCAAGCCCGGCGAACATACCTACACCTACTTGATGACCTAATGAGCCACGAAAAATAAAACCATCCTCAAGCCTCTTGTCGACTCAGATCATACAAAACTTTGCACACTGACGAGAGAAAAGAAGCTGTGCCACTTTTATAATCATTATGAATATTATTACTATCCTTGTCAAATAGGCCTGAGAATTAACCAAATTTCAGCCTCATCGGGTGAACTGACAGCGAGTCAAGACACTCAAAGGGACAGCCATAGTCAAAAACAATGACCGGGGAATTGAGCACAGTAGTTTAACCTACCAGCCACATGCGCAATATTGTCCTGAATACATCCATTCAAACCGGCTGTCCAATTCTAAGGTAGAAATAGTTAAAATGAACCGAAACAATTGTCATAGCGCACTGGACTCATTGGACCGGGTAACGGACTACAATAACACCAGCACACGCTCTGACACTAAGACGTTTAAAGAAAATTTTTACCGTTTTATTTTCCAATGAGAAATTAAACGGACAGAGCTCTGAGTCAGTATTGCACTGTAAACTGCCTTTCCATAATTGATCACTACGACCCACTTGATAACTATTACCCGTAAAAACTGTCCTCCAGTTTGTAACGCAGTTCATAGCTTTGGGACTCTTCGCGGGTAAAGATCACTTTAATGTGTTCTGTATGAACCACAGCCGCGAGGGTCTACTGTGCTATTAGGGATAACCGGCAATCTGACCTTCAGTGGGGAACCACGAAAGCTCCTAATAGGTCAGGTCCGGTAACGAACCGGGTGACAGTGTCTATCCCCGGTGATTAACGATGGCGAGGTTCCTACCTATGATATCCAGTTTGCTGATCCATAAATGGTCAGTATGAATAACTACGAGCGTCTACTTTCATGCAACTGATACCCGGATGACCACGATGAAATTGTCTGAACAGCTGACTACAATGTCTGTGGTACAACGAGTTGCGCGCCGAGCACTGGACACATGCTTAGCACATCAGGCTAACCCCATTTTGAAAAACTCTTGGCAAGCTCTGTTGTTAAGGTTTCGGGGCAATAAAGTAACACATCCTGCTATAATCAGTCCATCAATGTTTCGGGCTGGATTATTGAAGCGGTGACTGGCAGACCCCACAGCGAATCTTCGAAAACGTAATGAACATCGGGGATCAACGGTGATCGATGCAACTATGCTATCTTCGCCAGGAAGACGACTGCGATGATCAGCTAGTAGCCTGGAGAGGCCATCAGCGTTCCCAAAACTTGCCGTTTTCATGAAGCGTAGTTCAAAATCATGACCTAACAACACTGACCCAATTTTACAGCCGATTTGCAGCGTACACTGGCACCCCTGTATCCGTGCCAAAGGTAAATAATTAGGGCTTTTCATCAGTAAGCAAGGTAAATCTCACGCGTAGCAACTTATGAAACTTCTTGAGTCCGTGGACCCCAACCCGAATGTCTTACACGTCCTACTTGGTCGAGTCAATTGGTCCGGGTTTCCATACGTTCTGCCAGTGTCTTGGACTGACCACCTCGACCTATCATCCAACTTCTACCTGCCTCCGAAAGCAGCGTACGCCGAGGAAGTCTCTCGTTAGGCATGCATGTCGCGTCCATTTAAACCTGTTTAGATTCACTACCTATTCCAGTGATTGTCCTCTAGTTCCCAACACCGCGCGCCTAACCTCATCATGGCTGGTGCGGTTTTTCCACTACATTCGAGTTATGCGATACATCATCCTCAGGCTAGTAATGAAATTCACTCATGCTTTCGAAAAACATCTCAACTGTTGGGTTGTCCACATGATGCTACATGAAAGTCGCTGAATTAAAATTTCAAAGGAATAGTCATTACCCAACATTACCAGAAGTTGCTATGACGGAGAACCTTGGGTCGATTAACTCAGTCAGAAAGAAAACAAGAGTCACTAAACGGGGACGACTCTACAAGAAAAAGACAACTTGAGTACGAATCGATAAATACACCTGATTGGATAATGCATGCGAAAGCGACAGAAAGGGCTTGTCAGTCGAGTGTGCACCGATGAAAGTGAACGGACACCAGTCAAGGCGTGGAGCAAACTGATTTGCGATCTCTTTGCGTCTTTATCGAAGTGTGACTGATTCCCGCTTGATCTAACGTCGTTTTTGTTTTCCTTCCCGTGGGATTTACCTGTTTGTCGTAGATAAGTAATGTGTTAAATAATTTGAATAAATGACCAACGGAAAGTTGTACGCCTTAAATTTTTCCGAAAAACATGGGTCTGAATACCAGAAAAGGGTCATGGAACTTACCAGTTCGGATTCTGTCAGCATGTGCAGTAAGAACGCTTGCTGGAGAACGAAAAACGGGTAAGCGAACGATTCACGCAGTGGTGGAGTCCACTGAACGCGAGTTGCTTCGCGATGATTGTAAAAATAACCCAAAGCGGGTAAAACCGCACCCCAAACAGCGAGCCAGTGATCTCCAATGAGTGATGGATGTGTTGTGGAAACGGAGCGCACTGAGGTAGGATCGCCACAACACCGATCGGCAATCAACCAGCCAGAGAGACAAAGCCCGACCAAAATGAGACCAGAAAGTGTGAAAACAACCTCGGTGTAAAAATAGGCCGGTTCGGCCGGACCAACACAACTTGTCACCGAGGGTTCGGCAGCCGCAAGTGTCTCATTGGCTACCATCAAAATGCTAGAGGTGAATAGGGAAAAAGGCACACACATGGACAAAATTAGCCCACGTGTAGATAAACCTAAAGGACAGTTCAATGAAATGCTTTCTGTAGATCGCCCTCCTACTGACCAACCAATACTCGATGATGGCGGTTAGGTTTTACCAATAACCGTGCACCAGGTACAGCAGCTCTGGTTGCTATCACTCAGTGGCAAGCTCAATCGGAAATCACGAGATACCGAGAGAGTAAACACTACGATTAACATCAAACTGACATGGAAGGAGAATTCAATCGCGGGATTCAATTTGGAGTGGTGACCAAAAAAAAACCCTAGCATTTCAGATGTGCCATCGAGGGCGGGCCAAAATGGTATGTGTCGTTTGCCACCACAGTTATCAGTAAAACTAACGTATATAAACTGCCTTCCCCGTCTAATACTAAACAAATTTGAATGTGAACCGTACCTGTCATTTTGGATTGCTTTAGCGAACTGCGTCGGGCTGACAACTATCGCAATTGGGTTCCAATTAAGCTCTCGTTTTACGCGATAACACTGAATCTGCAGTAGGTTAATCGAACGTAAAATTCGATACATTGTAGCCAGAATGAGTTCCGGGTAAAGATTGAAGCGTTGCATTGCGTTCAACGGACGACACTGTTTTCGTTTGCTCGGCTGTGTTGACTGATCGGTCGGTTCGCTCAAATCTAAACAGAGAGGTACTTCGCTACGAATATCAGTTAGAAGAGAATTCCACGCCTCGGTCAGATTGGATGCAAGGATCATCTGGAAAGGAAAACCGAAATGAATGATATATGTGCGCAATTTGACACGGCGGAGATGATAAATACTAGGCACCTCGTCAAAAAACCCCTAAGAGTCCATGTCAAATTATACCTACTTTCCTTAATTCTTTACCTGTCACTCCACAGGCACAATATTTTCTGGAGGCATGTCGCCGATTAGAGCCGATCAATGGGGGACGCTGACCGGCAGTGGCGAGATTCAAATACCAGAATCCACGATTATGATCCCTTTAGGTTAACTGCCTTAAAACCACCGATTACACCACAGCATTTGCTTAGATGTGAGTGTCTCATCAGCAGCCGGAATCGAAATGAACAGTAAATCCAAAACGATGGCTTAGTATATCTCTTTATAAGCGGACAACAAGGAAACTGGAAGTCATCAAACCATCCCTTCCATTAGGAATTGTGACAACTTGCCTGCAGCGAAGACAAACTTTATCCGCGTATCAACACATTCTTTTTTGGTTAAACAGGTCTACGTTTTTCTCTAACCAAAGTTTATTCCGTTTTAGCGTCGTTACTAATCATCCTTGGCCTGTTACCCAAGGTCCTGAGCTCGATTTTTGGGCTGCAACACAACGTAAAAATACTCACAAGACATTTGGATGCCCAACTGGTTTGAAACTTACCATCAAGAAATGTTGCACTCCTCAAACTTTCGCTCTGCGTTCCCATTTGAATCTGGTTTACATGGTACAGCTAGTCATTTTACTGGCACTGTGAATAACATTTTTTATTTGCACTGTACTCATGATGAAACCTGATTTGTTTGTAACGGTATAGTTTCCTTCCTGCTGCTGAAGTCACTGAGATGGCGAAACGAACGTCTATATAAATTCCAAGACATAACAGCCGTTGAACGGTTACTCGACACGAACAAAGCTGAAATTATTCGTTTGAATGCATCGTTCGCTGGTTAACTCCAGCAAATCACCCAACTCGAACATCTGCGGTATGGCATAAAACCTTCATTTTGAAAGAAATCAACACCATCGAGGGACAAGACTGACATCGATGTTATTACCGCTACATTCATTCACCAATCTGGTGCCCCAATTTACTGAACCTGACAGGATAATGGCCGAGTATAGTGAACAAATTACAAAATAGCATTTCTTGAGTATTTCAACTTTAACAGACATGCACACATTTTCTATCTCTGAAGGTCAGCCCATATTTGCAAATCCTCTTGTTCCGAATTAGTCTCAGCATTTTTACCTTTTTGATTACATGCTTGCATAAGAGTGCAATGGAAAAAGGTATATCACATAGCCACAAAGGCCTACTGCACTATTAGAGATAAACGGCAATCAGATCCTGAGACCTGGAGTGGAGATCCACATAAGGCCAGATGTGATAACGAGCCCAACGGCAATGGATTACCTTCTACCATCAAAGTGAACAGTGGTGGCGGAGATTCGGACCACTGACCGCCGACGTCATTTGGTCCTAAACTAATGGAATATGCAGTTTCCCGTCGACTACATGTTATCTTCAGTGCGCCCTAAGATTACTGACAATCAGCTTGCAAATCCAGTGGATGGCTTGAGAACTTGTTCCTGCTCTCGTTCGCTAAGTTTCGAAGTCCAAGGTTGTATGAATAACGTATGAAAATGGTGTGTTTGTAAAATGAGTACGGAATTTTGGTAGTCGATGATGCTGAAGCTAATTCCATTGAAATGAAAAAAATACGATGCTAGTATTCGCTGAAGTTAAGGTAAGCCCGTGAACTATGTTAAATGAATCGGTCTTGAAATCGCTCACAGCAAAACAGCGACGTTGTCTACTGAAGGGATTCCACTGTTACCGTCCGTGTGGTGCTTTCAAAAAAACAATCCGTGAGCGCCAAGCACGAACAGAATGTCCGGACGTGTATCAATAGCGACATCTGGCATTGACAGTTGAGCACTTCTTGCAGTCTGCACTTCCATAACGATGGCAATGATTGACAGTAACTGCTTGTTCAGTAAAATGTAATCCAGATATCCCCGAGATTTCATTCACAGAATTGCAGGTAATGTAATCTATTGTGATCTACCGCTAAATATCAGTTTTGGTTCATGTTGTTTCACATGCACTGTTAAAAGGCATTCGCGCACTTGGAAGTCACAAATCCGTGAGAAAACCAACTGGATCATGAGTTTTCTCAATTATTTTAGCGGGAACGGCTTTATAATCAAAACTTCTGTCTTGACAATCTATAGGGAGAATAAAGTCATCCACGGGTTCGCTCCACATTTCCTTAAATTCAGTTCAGTTTATATCAACACTGGCCTCGCACTCCTATGTTCCGATTTCGGTTGCTACATTCCAGTATCGTCCAGTAAAGGGAAAAATTAACAGAATCATAAAAGGAAAGAAACTCAAACATTGAAGCAATAAGGGGAAATCATGAAGACAAAAAAAAGGTCGAAAGCGACTGAGCCACTGGCCGCGAAACATATCCATATCGCTTAATGTTTCCAACCATTAGGTAGATGGATCACGTGAACCCCAGCCTCGAAGTCTAATATGTCCTACTTACCTAAGTCTACCAGATAAGGTTTTTATACTTTTCTGCCATGTCACGAATTCCCTTCCTCGACCCACCTGCCAAACACTACCAGCCTCGGAAAACAGCGTGCGCCAAAGAAGCCTACCTGTGCGCATGCGTAACACGCGTAACAGCCACCTTAATCTATTTAGATTCAGTATCTGATCCATAAATTAACTCCTGGTTCCCAACTCCCTACGTCTAACCTCAGCATTGCTGATGCGGTGTTCCTGCCACATTCGGACTATGCTACGCAGACATCAATACTCGAACACCAACGGTCTTCGCCTATCTTCTACCCTTACCCACAGTGTTTCTGAACCGTATAAAGAAACCGATCTGACCGTCGCAGTCCACATTAAACCCATGACAGACATTCGGATGTCACGCCAGCACCACAAATGACTAAGGTTAGCAAGACCCTAACTCACTTCCCGTGTACGCGATGACATTTCATCCGATATCTGTCCACTTAGTGAAATGTAGCTGTCCAGGTAAAAAACCTTACCTACTTCAGACAGAGCTTCTCCTGACAAGATAAGATTCGGTGTTGAGCCAATCCAGTCCTGCAGCAGCATTTTACACTTTGAAAGTGCAAAACGCATCTCAAACATTGCTACACTGTTGTTAAGGCCATCTAAGTGAGCTTGCAACTTATCTGGGTCTTCACTCAGAAAAACAATACTGTCCGCGTATTCCAAGTCAGATAGTTTACTGCTTGAGAAAAGATCAATGCCACCATTCTCACGCAACGGTAGGGATATCTCAAGAATCAATTCAATTACAAAATTGAAGACGAATGGCAAAAGAAGGTAACTCTGACGAACACCACTTTCCATGGTGAACTTGGAAGAAAGATCGTCGTAAACACGAACTCGGCTTTGGCTGTTCGCATACAAGCATTGGAAAAGAGAAATGAGCTTCTCTGGCACACCCTTCAAAGGCAGGCAGCACCAGAGAACTATGCGGTCGACTGAATCGAATTCCACTTTCAGATTAAGAAAGACAAATTTTGGACCTACTGAAAGTGTGTGTGTGGTCTAGGATTTGTCGAGTGGTAAAGATAGGGTCAACACAACCCCGACCGAGTCTAACACCGGTTTGATTCTAAGGCATACACTTTCCCACGGGCTCTGAAAAATCAGTAAAGAATAATCCTGGCGAGCAGTTTAGATCCGATGCTTACCAAGCAAATTCTTCAGCGATTTTCACAAGAGGATCTATCACCTTTCTTTTAACTCGGCACAATCACCGATTCACACCATTCCATCTGAATCTGTTCAATTACACGAACTAGCCGGAGTAGTTTTGGTAACTACGAAACCAAATCTTTGCCTTCATCCTTGAAAAATGATAGAGACAACCCATCTGGTCCAGTGGCTTTCTACCTTTTCGAGAAACCTATCTCCCGCATAACCTCCATTTCTGACGAAGGAGTGATATCCACTTGCATTGTTTCGCTGGCAAGTATATTTGGAAGGACGACCATTGACGTGGGCCAACTGAACTATTCCTTGGAGTGCTTTACCCAACGGTCCAGAAGATGTCCCTGAGAGTGAATCAGTGAGTTTTCGGATTCCTTGATTAGCTCACTTACACCAGGCTTCCGCGGACCGGTACTTCTTATCAAACGCAAAAGGTTGCGTGCATTGTCAATAGACGCAGCCTTCTCTGTTTCCCTACATTTCGCAATCCACCACTGCTCGCGGTCATTTTGAGGCTCCCAGTCAGTAATCTGGTTTTGGACATCATTTCTCTTTGCTTCGGCACCGATAGTTCAATTTAAATCCCGTCGAAACGTGTTAAATGCGTCTCGTGTTCCTTCCTCTCAGACTTACCAGTGTTCAGTACAGGTCACCCCAAGACGGTCAGCTTAAAGTCACGATCTCAACCAACCTTCTTTAGTCCTTAAGTAATGTGTCGCATCAGGTAACCGAGGTGAATCTCCCTTTAGATACTTAACCGTAGACAGTTGCCATTTGCTGTCGATTTTCCATTAAAAGCTATTCTTTTTCCATTACCTTAAACGAGTTGTACACTAGAAGCTGCGAAAGCTACTTAAACGCGTGATAAGTTTGGACTAAGCATTTTTATAGACTCCATCAATCCTTCGTTCGACAACACATCATTCGACCTGACCAGATTTTGACTAATTCCTAAATGAAACAGTTGGACACGAAACTTCGCGGTCCATCGGCTATCCCACATGCTCATAAGCAAAAAGAAGCTGTGACCGAATTCTTCGTGAAATTCAACGTCTAATTTTCCACTCATTTATTGAATTACACATTGAGATAATGAGTGTATGCTCCGCCCAATGGCGTCGGCGACACCTCATCGGCTGAACTCCAGTTCTTACTACTCAAACATTCGTCAGTAGTTACAATTAACATTACCACCACGGATTAGGGGAAAATACAGTGGAGCACACCCGCGACCGGAAAACGAATGACACTGTTTACTATTTTTGACTGCCCTGAACGTCTTCCGAGGGGATACACAAGCGTATCGAGATATCTACACTATCGTGGCGGCATACGGTGTTTCTGTATTTGCTTGCAATTTAATTCGATAAGTTGTAAATTGCATTGAACTCGGGGGCCAACTGACGCGTCATACGACAACTTAATACCTCATCCTCAATTAAATGAGTTACACTTCCATCGATTGCTGTACTATACACTGCTATTCACCCCTATTCATCAATCTCTAATTCTACTTCGTATTTCCTCTTCACTTCCATGATTCTACTCTATGAAATGCATGACTTTCCAATCATTTAGATAGCATCGAAAATCTCATTGCTACGAGGAGCTTGAATCTCACATAATGGCAAATCAATTTATCCACACCCGAGTGGTCGTATCCAGAAGGTACTCTTGGTAGACCATCTGCCCGGTAAGCGGATTTTCGCCGGTTGCATTCCGGCTCGCAGCTTTGGATGTGAAAAGTACAAGCTAGTTTTCCATTCCACATTTCGATAATGTGAAGACGAATTGTAGGTGTGGGATTATTAAATGAAGTCATTTCGATTTGTATAGCCTCATGAAAGTGAAACCAGATTTGTTTTCATTCACTGGAACTACCTTACAGCCGTTCTATGTGGATAATTTTTCAAACGACCCTATTATTACTTTTGCAGTTTTTAATCTCAGACCACTTATCTTGGGGTATCCATTATAGGTGGTGCTTTACTCAACAACCGACCGAGGTATTTCAACGTGAAAGTGGCAAAGCATGGACGTTTACCTTTTAATGAAGAAATAACACATACACACGCCATGAAACATCAGCCAAACAGAATGATGTAATGCAACCAACCTAATTCGCTTTAACCATATACTGCCAATCAACTCTGTTAAATCTGTTAAATGAATATTTCATGACTGTTCGTCTTCCTTTGACTTCATTCCGAACTCACTGTTAAAACATAGATCCGTCCAATGGCTGCTCATCTAGATTAGTGGTATGACATATCGACTATTTTTCGAGACTTATACGGAACACTATATTTACCAGCAAGTCTTCAAGATTCCAAATTATTAATTGTTGCGTTTTTTCAAACTGCCGTGTTTTCGCTCCTTTTCCAAACTTGAGTTAGCGACCCACTACTTGGCTTCTCCGGAACTGCAATTAAGTATCCGGTTTTTTTCCTTTCATTTACTTCCTTTGAGTATATAGTAATGGTATAATATTTCAGGAAGGGGGCGCGGCCAACTTGAGGCTGTCTAGTGGGGAAAGTGATCGGTGGCGGCAGCGCGGAGATTCGAACTCCCGGGGACTGAAGGGTCCGAAGCCGCTGGTGATGACCGTTCGACCACCTCCCGCCCAATCATATATGCACATTGATAGTAAGTAGAACGTAAATGGGTGGACGAAGTTTTCCCGGAAGCACACAACCGGTTTCGCGGTGGTTACCGTTCATCAGGTAAGCGTACTCGGTATTCCTTTGCCCGTCTGAGTATATATATATATATATATATATATATATATATATATATATATATATATATATCCGTATGCCATTCAAAGGAGACGCCATATCGGACCATGTCAACAGACGCTTAACGCGTGCGGTGAGTGGGACATTCAACTCAGCTCGTGTTGCCTGTGTATTTGCAAGCTCTCCCATTATCCGAAATTCCAATAAGGATGTGTTGCCAATGCTGGCCAACTCAATGGTAATCTATTTGTTCAGGTGCAAATGTAATGCAACCTACATTGGCCGAACGGCAAGGCAACTATCCCAAAGAATTAAGGAACACTGTCCAAGATGGCTACAACATGGAGGAACAGGAACCATAGGGAGTGCCATTCTCGGACATCTGGTAGACTCAGGTCACAAAATAAGCACGGATTCCGCATTTAAAATCGTCTATCGAGTGCCCCCCAATCCCCACAAACACATCCGCTTACACACACTGGCCACCGCAGAGGCGATTAGCATCCGTCTTTTCGCACCTGCTCTGTGTACACAAAAGAAGTTCGTCCAAGCCCTCCAATTACCCTGGCCGCAAGTGGACCACCCCCACCCCAGTCACTCAGCTCCGAACCATGTGACCGTCACGACCTAATCGTGCAGATCGACACGTCGATCTAACCCCAACCCGTCTCCCCCACAAACTACGTCCAATCCGAATGACCCTTGACCATTTCAGCACAACCATCTCCTATATGATTTGTAAAGACTTGAGAATGAATCATTGAAAACAATTGTTTGTCTCTGAAAACGTGTTCTGATGTCACAATGTGCATATTCCGGGATATATATATATATATATATATATATATATATATATATATATATATATATATATATATATATGACGGTTGGTGAGCGGCGAAGAACGAAAATTTCAAGTCCCACATCTTCAACACAAACATGCACGGACGCTGACTTTGCTTTCTTGTCACACACAAAGACTCGGTAATGAAATCCAGTTCAGTTAGTGTTACCTCATCATGTGTAAGCTGACGAAGGCTCAGCTGAATCTGGAAAACCGGTTTCATCCGGTCTATAACATGATGATCTCAATTTTCAACTAACTAGGAAAACGAGCTACACTGAATTGTGTTCACCACGACCATTCATGGTCTCGTGAATGGAATATAATCGATGTTCATTTGCTCAACGTTTCTTGTGAAACTCAGGTCAGTCAGTTCATTTTCACGCAATCTTCGCCATGCACCTAACTTTGAATGACAAAGCTGAATTCGTTTTGTTAAACGCAGCCGGTTGCAGTTAAGAAGCTACGCGTGACGAACCTAAACGTTCACGCCCTAGAAAAAAGATAACTACACTATCCACCGTGAGGAAACTGAGGATCGAAGTCATGGAGACGGGATTTATTCACGTCGTTTAGTACATTCCCCTTCCTTGAAAAATATCGTCAGTTAGACGAAACAGAGGTCATGGCTTAATAGAAAGGCGAGCTACATTCTATGTTACAATCCCATCTTGAGAAATGTAACTCTATGGGCGGAGAACCCACATACACGTGAATGTATAACGCACTCCTCACACTCCCCGTTGTAAGTGTTGATGCCTGTTTATGCACTTACTGAGCTTCGGCTTATCGGTTTTTCATTCGCCATATGCCTTTGCAGATCTTGCACATGCAATCCCCACGAAAATGCGTAGCATCCAGCATGTATCCGACGACCCTGTCAGTCTCTGTGTTCGTGTGTCAAACCTTTGCTATTGTTGTTGTCATCACTTCCGCCGCTCGTAATCGTTGCAACTGCTTATTCGGAGAGCACGGAGTCACCGGGTTCGCAGTTAACCACTCGCTACTGGTGGTTGCTCCTCCACCAGCTTCCTGGGGATGCGCCCGGTAGCGTACAACTCTGTTCTTCATCTATAAAGGATTCTCAGCTGCATGAAGTTACGTCAGGCCTTTTAAAAAATGCAGCACATAAAGTAAAACAATTAAACGTCCAGCAAATAGTGTGGACTATAGAGAAAACAAAAATGAGGACTGTTAACAAATAAGAATAACGAGCGTAGATTGAATAAACGGGCTCACTTGTTTAAAATACGAATAATAAAACCCCATCTCTGTGCGGAAAGTCAACTCTCTTTCCGTACTAGATAAATGCGAGAACGTGAGATGATTTTCATGCATCTGTGAAACGTGCATCCAGTGTGAAATTCCACAGCCCACGGCAATGCTGAGCACGATTAGACGAGTGAAGAATAAGTGAACGGAAGTCGAATGCGAAAGTCCTTTGCATCTCTTCACTTTGTCGGTGTCTGGTGTGCTAAGGTGACGATCATTCTTTGCTCGGGTTTTGATCATTCTCCAGACTGAAAAAAGAACGGACGGTGAATAAGTGCGATTCGCCTCCACATACGATCAACTTTATGATTTTCAAATGAGCAGACTGCAGCTAAACGCAACGGTCTGAATTGGGAACTAACAGTAAACAGGAGTATGTATTCAGTGTGTCGGGACTGAACGAGGTTCGGAGTATATCGGCGAAACGATGCATCGCGTGGTCTATTAAACAAGAAAAATGTACTGTCAATGACACGGCGTTGTCGGTGGAAAAAATATGATTAGCCGACGTCTTGCTTGCCGCGGGCAACCTTTCTCAAGGCAATTATACAATAAAATGATTGGGGAATTAGTTACAGACCAACAGTTGTCCGATAGCTTGCGTGTGTTAAATCGTTCGTCGATTAGAATGATTAGTTTCCAGTCATATCTGTTCTCATTATTACAGTCAATGATGGAGAGGTGAATTGGCAATGTGACCTTTAGGTGACCTATTCGTTAGTGCTATCTAAATTCTATGAATCTCTGCTTCGCCATTTTGATTGACACGGAGAGTAGGTGCTAAATGCCAAAACCCCGGTATACAAGCGCTTAGCGCATGTCCTAAATTGCTCAATGTTGTTGTGATTTACACTGTATCCGCCGGCGATTACCTAAAGAACAACCTCTGAATTCCGCTCCTGTTTTGATAAGGCTGTTCTGTCGGAAGGCCTATATTCTTTTGTCTTGTGTTCTGTATGACAGATCAACAATTAGTCAGTAGTAGAGGTAAGCACGCACACATCTAAGGCTCGAGCGTAGTACGCTAGACTGAAGCAATTGTGGCGCCGACCTGAAATTTCACCGAAGTTGAAAGGTCGTGTATACTGTGCTGCGGTGCGTTCAGTTGTATTGTATAGTTGCGAGACTTGGGGTCTGCGTGCGGAAGACATTCGTCATCCTGAGGTTTTCGACCGCCGACGTTTGCGTAGTATCGCTAAGATTGGGTGGAATAGCCGAGTGAGCAATGCTGAGGTCAGAGAGCAAGTATTGGGTACTAATTCAGAGAACGTTGTCACAGCGCATACATCTTAGTAGGACACGTGTTACGTATGGCAAACACCTCTGCCATGTCGTGCCCTATTCTCCGTTTCTCTTAGGGAGTGGGAGAAACCACGTGGAGGTCAACAGATGACTTGGCAACGAGGAATAAGAAAACGTACAGCGAAATTAGGAAAAATAGGTGCTTTGCGTCTTTGTGGTTGGGGTCCTAATGAATCGTCTACCAGTTGGCTGGAGACATAGAAAGATATGGCAGCGAACCGTGAACAATGGTGATCGTGTTGACACTTCTATCGAATCAGAACGACTGATCGATGCGCGTTTGTACAGTTAGGCCGTGCGTTCCGCGTGTTGGCTATTAGGGCGTTCTTTGCTTTTTCCCCCGTGTAGGTCCACTCCTTATCCATCTTGTGTGTTTATACTTTATAATTCTACGTGCAATATGGTGAGAAAGGCAGTGGTCAGTCGGGCTTGCCCTGCTGGCTAACGCTGTGATGATTATGATGATGAAGGACTATATTTGTCAGTTAACGAATGACTCACGACACGTTAAAGGTGAGTCGAATCGCGTTGCAGATGCCTTGTCACGTATTCAACTTATTGTTGTTTAATATCCCATTTTAGACATCCTTTCCATGGTTGCGGTACATGCACAGGATACGTCATGTATGGAAGCTGTTCAGTCATCATCGCTACAGTGTCAGTCCGTATCTCTAGCCTCCAGTGCTGGGACTATACTCTGCGACATGTCTCCTGGCCTACTCTCATCAGCCGTGCCCTCTGCAGATCGGCGTCTCGTGTTCGATACCCTACATGGACTTTCCCATCCAGGCATCGCAGCCAGTCTCCGACTAGTCACTGCACGATACTTCTGGCCGTCCATGAATAAAGATGTTCGTACGTGGGCGAAAGTACTTACAATATCAACGGTCTAAAGTGCATAGGCACGTAGCATCGCCTATCGGTACTTTCGTTACGCCTGATGCTCGCTTCGACCATATCCATGAAGATATTGTGGGCGCATTGACATGGGTATACCTATTTACTAACGTGCACCAACAGATCTACAAGGTGGCCCGAGGCTATTACCATCTCTGTCGTCACAGCCGAGTCAGTGGCTCGGCATCTGATAAAACGATGAATAGCGTTATATTGTTGTCCCTCTACAATCATTACTGATCGAGGGCAACAAGTTGAGTCCGAACTATTCTCTTCATTAACTCATATGTTGGGTACGGAACGCATTCGCACGACCGCGTACCATCCGGTATCGAACGGTTTAGTCGAACCTTTTCATCGCCAACTCAAAGCAGCTGTTAAAGCACACGAGAGTCCCAACTGGTAAGAAACGTTACCACTAGTTCTGCTTGGTATCAGGACTTGCATAAAGGCAGATATCTAGTGTCCCGCCGTAGAACTTGTCTACAGCACGACATTGCGACTGCCTGCGGAATTCTTTACGCCACGGAGTACAGATCCACTTGCTGTACAAACTTACGTTCACCGTTTGTCTCCGTACATGTAAAATCTCGCTCTGGCGCAGACTCGAATGCAGCGACGACAAGTTTTCGTTCCGACCGAACTCGAAGCTTGTTCGCATGTACTCACTCATTCTGATTCGGTATGCAAACCATTACAACAGCCTTACACAGGTCCATTTTGCGTGATTTCCCGCCACGATAAGATCTTTAAGGTCGATCGACACGGTCGCGTCGATACTGTTAGCACCGATCGTCTCAAAGCCGCGTACGCTGATGATGGCGTCTCGCCCGCTGACGCGAGACCCGATGTTAACCCTGCACTACCTTTTGACGACACTTCCGTGTCACGTCAAGGTCTGCAGTTATCATTGCCTGCTACGACTTCGAATGAGGCCATAGTCTCACGTTCAGGACAGCGCCCAGTTGGTAATGCAACAGCTTCGAATGAGATTGTCGTCTCACGTTCAAGTCAGCAGCGCACGCCCATTAATTCGTCCATGAATGAGGCTCACGTCTCACGTCCCGGTTGGAAGATCGTTTGCCTTGCACGTTTTCGCGACTAGATAAAACACGATCTTAATCACTGTTCTTCGCAGTAATAACTTTCGTATTTATCGTTTCGACACGACTTAACATACGTCATTCGTTATTACTACATGTTAGTCATGTCCATTGCAGTTGCTATACCAGTTTTCCGTCTCCTTTCGTTTCATGGCACCTCGCCATATGGTACGCTTCGCTGGTCCCACGAAATCCAGAGAATGTTGGCACTAGCGTTTGCATTCTGGTTCGGCCCTATCGCTGTCGTTCTTTGTCACTGACGAACCTACCGATTTGGGTCCCAGATATCATATTGGTTGGTGGTTACCCGACGCTGGAAGTTACTGGTGCGGCATACCTGGATGGCGATTCACGCAACCGATGTTCTTGGCAACGAGTCCGCTTCTTTTGTTGCACATAAAGTGAATTACAGCATAAAGGGTAAACCCCACATATTGCAAAAGTGGGTTGAGGGGGAACATTCACGGTAGAACCCGTTTGTTGACGCCGCTTTTGAAGAGGGAAAGGTTGTAGGTGGGTGGGAAGATAGAAGAAGGGAGAGTGTTACATAACTTAGCGGTCCGGGGAAAGAAAGAAGGTTGGAAGATGGAAGTGCGACATCTAGTGGCAGAAGCTTGGTAGGGATGACTAGTTGCCTGGGTGCGTGAAGGTCGAGAAAAAGTTTTGGGAAGAGGAACTACCAAATAAAGTTCAGAAGAACAAAATTCAAAATAGTACTGGTAGAAGAGAGACAACGAAGCAACAGCCCGACGATGGGCTAGTGACTGCAAATTTGAGGTTGAAGAAAGGTGGTCGATCAGCCGGATGACCGTTCGTTGAACCCGATCAAGAAGAGAAAGAGAGGCAGACGAAGCTCCTTCCCACACGTGACTGCAGTATTCAAGTGCGGGGCAGATTTGAGCTTTGTACAGCAGAAGATGAGCTGGTGTGGAGAATCGTCTGCCGCGAAACAGAAAACCACCTTTGAGCGCAGCACGAGAGGCGAGCTGAGATATGAAAGCGGATCAACATAGAGAGGAAGTTATAGATACGCCAAGAAGAGAAATAGAATCTGCGGCGTGCAGGACAGTTGAATCAAAGAATGAATAAGGGGAGAATGAATGATGTTTCAGTGAGATTGAGAGAACAGAAGTTTTGGAAGCATTAAATGCAACATGATTGTGGGATCCCCAGTAGGAGATATGTTCGAGATGGGACTCTAAAGAGTGCTTGCACTGCGGTCACGCACGATCATCATCCCACGAATCTTGCGTACCATGAACTCCATCCGTCAGCATCCTACAGCACAGCTACATTCAGGTACTTAGCATGCATTCAGGCGCACGAATATCGTTTTTATGCCTTCAACTCCCTGACATTTTTCGAAAGCTTTCCACGCTTTCTAGTGGGGGCTGCTGTAGTGACCTCGATCGTTCTGAAAAATGACCACTTTCTGGACACCATTTTGAACCCATTTTCTCTACAATCTCTTCTGACGTTCGGTTTCGACCTCATCGTTTTGTTCGGTTGCGTATGTTTAACTAGACTAACTTTTCGGACGTTTCCGTCGACCTCGTTTTGTAATCAATTTCACTTCCGGTTCTTCGCCGATTGTACACGTTTGCGGTTCGCTCGCGTCTTCTCTATTCGTTCGACAGAGGGGATTTCGTTGGCATTTCGCTGTGGGACCGGATAGAAGACAAGTTCTGTTCCCAAATGTTACTTGTTCGTAAGCTTAACCAGGGTTTGGAACTGCTGAAGTAGATATAAGTCCATTCTGTTCTCCGCCTTACAGAAGACGTTGGAGAGCGGCTTCAGTCTTTAGGTAAAGGGCAGTGTAAAGTCATCCCGTATGAGTCTCATCGCATCGTACTCTATTGACTCGGCAAGATGTCGGTGCTCTTTTTTATTACATGTTTGCGCACGAGTGCAATGGAAAGGACATTTGCCCCATAGCCACGAAGGCCCACTGTCCTAGTGGGGATAACCGGCAATCAGACCCTGAGACTTAGAGTGACGAAGAACCAAGTAAGGTCTCAATAGGTCAGGTGTGGTAACGATCCGGACGACAGTAGATTACTGTCTACCACCAAAGTAACCGGTGATGGCGGGGATTCGAACCCCAGATCCCGGAGGTAGTAAATAAACGCTCAGAATTGCAGAAAGATGAGTTATATGATGCCCTCGCCACTCTCGTTCGCAGCAGTAAAGGTCCCGACATTGTAGTGCTAGCTGGTGACTTCAATGCACAAGTTGGCAAACTTAGTGTGTCAGAAGCCTGTTTAGGTGGGCACTGTGCTTTACCGCTGGGTGTACAGATAACGGGGATAGGCTTCTCCAGTTTTGTGCAGACAATCGATTGTTCTTGTCTAGCACAAATTTCCCACACAACTCGCGTCGCACAGCGACATGGCGCTCTCACTCTACAGGTACTTAGAGTCAAATTGACCATATCGCCGTAAGCTACCGATGGCGCAGTTCTGTTCAGAACTGTAGATCTTACTGGTCCACGTACGTAGAGTCGGACCATGCATTAGTTTTAATGCGATTATCTCTCCAGCTCCATGGTAATCGTCGCAAACCGAAAACCGGATTAGCCGTGCAACGTTTGTGTGATCCAAAAGTCCGCACCCGGTATGAGCAGAAGTTAGCACATGAGCTAGGATCCACGGAGAACAGTGATGTAGATGAGCATTGGGCTCATATCAAACAAGCGATGCACGTGGCAACAGGTTTCGCCTGTGGTCCTCGATCCGTTGTCCATCAAAGACACTGGATCTCGCAAGAGTCGTTGAGTATATTGGAGCAAAAGCGTCAGCTTTCGAACCGTAAGGAGATGTATAAGATGCGGAGAAAGCTACAAAAGCAAGTTACGAAAAGTCGTAAGAATGATCGCGAAAATTGGTGGGTCAAGGTAGCCGAAGAAATGGAAATAGCAGCTGCTTCAGGTAACAGTCAAAGACTGTTCAAACTTATTCGTGACACCGGTGGACGGCGCATCCAGGTCGGTGAAACGATTTGCAATAGAAATGGAGAACCCGTCCATAACAAACAGCAAAGGCTTGACCGATGGGCCGAGTACTTCAAGGAACAGTTTAGCTGGCCGCACGCTAGTGTAGTTACTCCCGTGTCAACAACTGTGACTCCTTGGGTGGTATCACTTGAGGCCCCATCAGAAGTAGAAGTAGAGTCATGTATTCGATTACTAAGGCGGGGGAAAGCAGCAGGTCCCGACGAACTTCCTCCAGTTCTTTTCAAACTGGGTGGTGAGGCGTTGATAAAATCACTTCCCACCTTGCTCCGTGACATTTGGAACGAGGAGCGTATTCCGTTAATATGGAGTGAGTCATTGATTGTTCCCATCTTCAAGAAGGGAATACGCAATGACTGCAGTAATCATCGTGGGATTAGCTTAATCCCGATAGTCACCAAAGTATTAGCTTCGATTTTGCTGCATCGTCTTACACCGGCTCGCGAGAGGAATGTCCGCGAACAGCAGGCAGGATTCCGCCCAGATCGAGGATGCATCGACCAGATTTCTACTCTTCGCCGACTACTTGAAACGCGTCACACGCACCGCCGACCGACAATAATGCTTTTCTTAGACCTGAAAAGTGCCTTCGATTCAGCTGATCGAACATCGCTTTTCCGTGTTCTTCATCGAGAAGGCGTGCCCCAGAAGTTCGTGAACCTAATGAGATCATTGTATTCTCATACTTCTGGCCGCGTCAGGGTTTACGGTGAACTATCCGGTCGGTTCGAAACGACCAGTGGTGTTCGGCAGGGATGCCCTTTGTCTCCATTCCTGTTCAACTTCAGTGCGCTGCAAAATCTTCAGGATGTAGGCGTCGAACTAGGAAATAGTGAAAATCTATGTGACTAGATTACGCAGACGACGTTGTCTGCTGGTTTGAATCCACGGAACATGCTCAACGTGCACTAGATAATCTCGCAAGAGCTGTAGATCCATTCGGCATACGCTTTGCACCTTCAAAGTGCAAGGTGATGTTACAAGACTGGACGTCAACAATTCCGAGCTTGATGCTCGATGAGGAGGTGCTGTCAGTTGTCGACCACTTCACCTACCTCGGTAGCTGCGTGACGACGGATGGGAGCACAGTAGTAGAGGTGAGTACGCGGATATCCAAGGCTCGAGCGGCGTACGCTGGACTGAAGCACTTGTGGCGCCGACCTGATATTTCATTGAAGTTAAAAGGCCGTGTATACTGTGCTGCAGTGCGTTCAGTTTTGTTGTATGGTTGCGAAACTTGGAGTCTGCGTGCTGAAGATATTCGTCGTCTTGAGGTTTTCGACCATCGATGTTTACGTAGTATCGCTAGGATTGGGTGGAATAGCCGAGTAAGCAACGATGAGGTTAGAAAACGAGTATTGGGTACTAATTCAGAGAACGTTCTGTCACAGCGTATCCGGCTTAGTAGACTTCGTTGGTTGGGACACGTGTTACGTATGGCAAACACACGTCTACCGTACCGTGTCTTATTCTCCGCCCCTCCTAGGGAGTGGAAGAAACCACGTGGAGGTCAACAGATAACGTGGCAGCGAGGAATGAGAAAATGTACAGCAAACTTAGGAAAAGTAGGTGCTTTGCGTCTTCGTAGTTGGGGTCCAAAAGATCCGTCTACCCGTTGGCGGGAGACACTGAAGGATATGGCAGCAAACCGCGAGCAGTGGCGATCGTGTTGTCACTTTCTATCGAATCAGAACGACTGATCGATGTGCGTTTGTACAGTTAGACTGTGTATTCCGTGTGTTGGCTACTAGGGCATTCTTTCCTTTTCCCACCCATGTAGGTCTACTCCCTGTCCATCTTGTATATTCATACTTTCTAATTCAACGTGCAAAATGGTGAGAAAGGCAGTGGTCAGTGAGGCTTGCCCTACTGTTTAACGCTGTACGATGATGATGATGATGAAACAAACGCTCTTAACCACTCGACCACCACCGGTCGATAGTCATTCAGAATATGATTCAATTTCCTCTTACACGGCGTCTTGTTTTTCTCTTTCACCACTTCGGTCGGTGGAGCGTTTCAGACGTTGGTCACTCTCCTCGATAATTGGCAGATGCCCGGGAAGCCGGTGGAATGCACCCCAAGGAGCGTCAGTGCATGTCCTCTGGTACGGTCATTATTCCTGAGTGGGAATTCCGACTTCAGGTCCGGGCCCAAATCACCACGGATGGTTCGCCCGGCATAGATGAGGTTACCTCGAAGTCGCCTATAGATTCCGAGGTCTTTTTCCTCCTGCATGTGACGGAGTACGATACTCCCAAGGCAGTAGTCGGAAGTATCATTGGGGCTACCAATCCTCATGCACGCATATTTACCCACGTTTATGTGTAGACCCCAGGTGATCGACCAATTGACTAGAGCATGGAAATTCTCCTGTAGTACCTCACGATCTTCTGTCGACCGAATAATCCTCCACATGCGTCACATGCGAGAGGAAAAAGACCTCGGAGTCTTTGTCACCGCCATCCTGAAGATACAAGCAGACACTGCGGGAGCCTGCACCTCAGCGTGGAGGATAATTGATCTCATTCGCCGTTAATTTGGGTCTCTAGCTCTGGACGCCTTCCGATTGCTGTATGCTTCGCATGTACGTCCTCGCTTGGAATATGGCGGTCCGGCTGTCTACCCCTGCACTGCGGCGGAGGTAGTCAAATTGGAACGAGTGCAACAGGCTGCCGCACGCCTCATGGCCGGACTACGTGGGTTCAACTATGAAGAACGCCTGGAAGTCACCGGGTTGTTTCCCAGTGCCCATGGACGACTTCGAGGTGACCTCATCTATGCCGGGCGACCCATGGTTCCAACCGAACCACGGTTGCAACCGTGGTGATTTGGGCCCGGACCTGAAGTCGGAATTCCCACTCAGGAATAATTACCGTACCAGAGGACATGCACTGACGCTCCTTGGGGTGCATTCCACTGGCTTCCCGGGCATCTGCCAATTATCGAGTAGTGACCAACGTCTGAAACGCTCCATCGACCGAAGTGATGAAAGAGGAAAAACAAGACACCGTGTAAGAGAAAATTGAATTATACTCTGAATTATTATTGGCAGAGCGCAGAAATTTAGCCGAGTCAATAGAGTACGATGCGATGAGGCTCATGCGGGATGACTTTCCACTGCCGCGCTCCAACGTCTTCTATATAAGGCGGATAACAGAATGAACTTATGTCTATTTTAGCAGTTCCAAACTCTGGCTAATCCCACGAACAAATAACATTGCGGAACAGAATTTGAAACAATAAGATCGCAAGTAACCGCCAACATACGGTCACGGTAACAAAAGATGGTGAGACTGAGCCGTTGTCCAAACTGTGGCTCAGCTCAGTTTCCATAGAAGTTCAGTTCAGTTCAATTTGCACAGGACAGGTAATGGCCACGACCAATCGAGCGTCCATAATTCCTTCGATGTTATGCACATCAGTTATGTAGCGGTGGCCATCGTCGTTCATACTTTTGCCACGTTTATTGTCTAACTGAACGCTGACTGCCAAGCTCGGTTGCCATTTGACCGTTGCTCTTGCGCACGCTCTCACGCACACTCCTAAAATATACGCCAACCACTATCTCTCTCAATCGCCTTCTCATTCTCACGGGGCGCGGAGAATACTGTTCTGGTTAACATATTCGTACAGTGCCGAGCATTAGAGTAACGTGCATGTGTTCCACGCAGTACAAAGGACCGAAGCACGCGTTTACTAAGGAAACCGCGAATTAAGGTCTAACCAACCTTACAATTGGTGAGCCCGACGTGATCCCTAGGTCACGTGAAATTCCTTGTTTTCTGCCGTTCAAGGTCCCGTCTGCGTACGTTTTTGTGTGTTTTATTGTTTCCTTATCTGTTGATTTTTTTTTGGTCGGTTTACCAAATAATTATTTGTCCATACATATTTTGTGTGTCTAGTTAGTCGTGATTTTTTTTCGCGAAGACTATAGTGCCCCATTGATCGTTAACTTCTTTTCCCGTCTGTATTCCATAAAGTAATCGCTATGTCTGCCGAACGGAACCCTGCTCAGACCCCACTGTTGGGGCGATCACGCTGCACATACCGGCATTCACGCCTGCTGATCCAGAACCCTGGTTCACGCTGGTCGAGTTAGAATTCGAAAACTGCCGTATTACCAGTGACGCCAGCCGCTTCAGGTGGGTAGCAGGCCGCCTCCCGCCGGAGGTCACAATGCAAGTAAGGGACGTAATAATCTCTTCCCGAAGCTATGAGGCCTTAAAGGAGGCCGTCATTGTCCGCACGACCCCAACGCAGGGCCAACGTATGCAACAACTTCAAAACATTGAGCTTGGAAGTAGGAAGCCCTCCGAACTGCTGCGTGAGATGCAGCGCTTGAGAGGACCGACGGTAGGCGAGGACCAGCTCTTAAGGGAACTTTGGCTGCAGCGTTTGCCGCACAACATCCCAGTTTTACTAAGTGCCCCGTGCAAGTGTTCGCTGGAGGAAACTGCAACAATAGGTGATGACATTATTTCAAGATACAACCCCGCTGTAGCTGGAGTAACCAGGTCCTCCGTCACAACGGTGCCTGCCCTGCCAACATCTAACGACCTCGAGTCAGTTTTGTCTAGGATTGACGCGAGCCTGCAACGCCTAGCAGTAAGAAGTGGGTCACAGGAGCGGCACCGTGCACGCTCACCTACGCGCCCTAGTCCGTCATTGCGACGACGTTTTGTCTCCTCAAAATAAGGGTATTGTAAATACCACAGTCGTTCTGATGAGGGAGCCAAACGGTGCGAACGATGGTGTACGTTTCCCGGTGCTCATCAGGGAAACTAAACCCCCGGTCCGTGGTGGCGACCCACGAAGCCGTGTATCAGACCAACAGTCGCCTTTTGAACGTAAGGGACATCATTTCAAATAACCTATTCCTTGTAGATACCGGTGCCGAAGTGAGCGTCCTCCCCCGAGCGAAAGGCGACAATAGCACACCGCAGGCCCAAACACTACGCGCTGCCAATGGCACGGCCTTCCCAACGTTTGGCCAGCGGTCGCTCACCTTAACACTAGAGTTAAAGCATAATTTTCGTTGGGTATTCGTCATCACCGACGTCCCGTACCCAATTCTAGGCATTGACTTCCTGCAACACTTCGATTTGTTAGTTGATGCACGGCGCCGCAGAGTGGTGGATCGTCAGACCACTCTCGCTGTTGCGGGCTGTAATTCGCGAGTGAATCACGTCACGCCTTTTTACTTCCAACCACCGGCACACCGACCTTATAGCGAACTCATCGCCATCTACCCAGCCATGTTTCTGCAGGCCGGGCCTCTCCCAGCAGTGACCACCAGTGTCACTCACCATATCGATAATAAGGGACCCCCAGTGTTCAGTAGGCCGCGTCGGTTAGCACCAGACAAGCTTCGTGTTGCACAGGCTGAATTCGAACATATGCTAGAACTGGGTATAATACGCCCTTCTAGTAGCCCTTGGGCTTCCCCCCTTCATATGGTCCCTAAGTCTAGTGACGACTGGCAATCCTGTGGTGATTACAGAGCGCTTAACAAAGTCACCGTCTCGGACCGATACCCGATTCCCCATATACAGGACCTTACTTCGTCTTTATCAGGTTGCTCCGTCTTCAGCTTTATCGATTTAGTTCGTGCGTACAACCAGATCCCGGTAGCAGAGGCCGATATCCCTAAAACTGCCGTCACTACGCCTTTCGGGCTGTTCGAGTTTCTGAGAATGTCGTTTGGATTCAGCAATGCAGCCCAGACGTTTCAACGGTTCATGCACGAGGCGACTCGTGGTTTGGAAAATGTCCACGTATACCTGGATGACATTTTGGTGGTGAGTTCTTCAGAACAAGAGCACGCTACAAACTTACGAGCACTTTTCGAACGCCTTAGCCAGCACGGCAATACGATGAATATCGCGAAATGCCAATTAGGCCGGTCTGATATCACCTTCATAGGACATTCTGTTTCATCCCCGGGTATCCGCCCTCTGTCAGATAAAGTTTCCGCTATTCGCGACTACCCTGAACCCCAATCCTTTCGCCAGTTGCGTCAGTTTGCCGGCCTGGTGAATTTCTACCGCCGATTCATTCTTCACTGTGCGGAAATGATGCAACCCATCACCGACCTGATGCGCGAAGGTAAGCGGAAGTTCGTGTTTCCTGACACGGCACAAGCCGCATTCGCCTTGGTCAAAGATGCTGTCGCCTTACCCACCACGACCCTTTGGCTCCTATTTCGGTAGTGACGGATGCCTCGGACACAGCGGTTGGAGCAGTACTGCAGCAGTTCGTAGACGATTCTTGGCAACCTTTAGCATTCTTCTCCAAGCGCCCACAACCCGCGGAATCAAGGTACAGCATGTTCGGTAGAGAGTTATTAGCCATCTACTTGGGAATCCGTCATTTTCGACATGCACCCGAAGGCCGTTCGTTCACGGTGTTTACAGACCACCAGCCTTTGGTTTACGCACTAAAGTCAGCTTCGGATCGATACCCACCACGCGAGATTCGCCACTTAGACTTTGTCTCACAGTTTACTGTGGACATACGACACGTCTCTGGGGTACTTAATCCCGTCGCAGACGCCTTGTCGCGCGTATATCAACTTAGTCTGTCACGGACGCCTAACATCAACTTGGACGCAATGGCACAGGCTCAAACTATGGACCCTGACATCGAACAACTTCGACAAAACGGTTCTTTGAGTTTAACCACAATGCCCATCCCAGCTTCCCAGAAAATCATCGTGTGCGATGTGTCGCAAGGTCTCCCTAGGCCAGTAGTTTTTGCTGCCCACCGTTATCCTACGTTCCTGACACACCATAATCTGGCTCATCCGGGTGTAACTGCCTCGGTGAAACTGATAACTGAGCGTTTTGTTTGACACAATGTCAGACGAGATGTCCGTCAATGGGCTCGTACCTGTCTGCAGTGTCAACGTGTTATGACCCATAGGCACACTAAGGCAGCGTTAACCAGGTTCCCAGAACCTGAAACACGTTTTCATCATGTGCACGTCGACCTCGTAGGACCACTTCCACCGTCGCTTGGGTAAGTTTACATACTCACATGCGTGGATCGTTTTACTCTCTGGCCTCAGGCCATCCCTATCCCTCGTCCCACGTTGGAAGAGGCCGCGAAAGCTTTTCTGACCGGTTGGGTTAGTCATTTCGGTTGCCCGGCAATAGTGACCACCGATCGCGATCCACACTTTGACGGCGCTTTTGGCAGCCTACTCGCTAAGCTCCGTTGCCAACACGTTAAGACGACAGCTTACCACCCTCAGGCCAATGGTATGGTTGAGCGTTTCCACCGGCAATTAAAAGCTGCCCTTCGAACAAACGGTAACCCCCTTTGGAGTGAAACACTACCATTAGCACTCTTAAGCCTGCGTAGCACCGTTAAGGAGGAATTACACACAACACCGGCCGTACTAGTATATGGCTGTACACTTCGTCTGCCTGGGGAGTTGGTAGCCCCCTCACCAACCGTGACTTTCGACTACGGAGATTGTGTTCAGCGCCTTACGCAGCACATGCGAGTGCTCAATGCCAGTCCGCCGCGCGAACATTAGTCTACAAGTCCCAACTGCGTAAGGAACCGCTACTCACGTATTCCTTCGCGTCGATGGCGTTCGATCACCACTATAAGCGCCATACACTGGCCCGTTTCGGGTGATAAAAGTAGGGCAAAAACATTTGTCATAGATATCAGCGGACGACACGACACCGTATCAATCGACCGTCTCAGGCCTGCCGTCATGGAGTGCAAGCTGTAACAGCCGGTCGTGGAAAATCACCCTTTTTCCCTCGCGATTCAGTGTTTTTCCCAACATCACTCATTTCCATACACTATTGACTTGTCTTTACGAACTGGTTGTTTCTATGGACCAATTGTTGTTTGTTCGCGCCCAGAGCGCTATTTTGGCACATCCTTGTTCAGGACCTGCGTGACGCACGTGCTGTCTGCTCACACGCTGCTATTCGGTTTCTCGTTGTTGAGACTTTGTGATCGTATTATTGAGGTTTGTATATTGTTTATGTCATTGTTTATTTTAATAATCTAGTATCGTAGAATTATCACGGATAATCGCCTTCTGATTTCGGGATCCGTTGCGAATTTGGCTACGCATTGCTCAAACGTTCGTAACAATACTCAATAGATCTATTTGGAACGAGGAAGTTCACGCAAAATGCCAAGAAAAGGATCAAAAGCAGTCGAATCCGGACAGAAAGTAATACGGCAAGTCTCTGGGGAGGTTTTGGGTACATATGATTCTTTAGTTAATGCTAAATCGCCTAGTCCTGTCAGTGCTAGCTCATGTGTTATTGAAAGCAATATTGATCGTAAGGATGTCGATTTATATAAGCTGAGAATACTAGAACTAGAGCAACAGTTACTTTCGGCTAGACTACAGGCGCATGAAGCAGAGAAGTGTACACAGAAACAGCGAGAGAATGAGACCAGTGACTTCGACACTTCCGATAGGTTAGAGTGCAATAAGGTAGGGAACCCCACGCCGGTCGCCGACTACAAACCACCATCGATCGATCTGCCTAGAGTGGAGTTAACGGTTTTCGACGGGCGAGCTGAGCAATATTGCAAGTTTGTCAAACAGTTCGAGACGTTCGTTGAAAACAAGGTAACCGACCCTGGGCAAAGGCTTCTTTACCTTACTCACTACTGCCGAGGTCGAGCGCGAGAAGCTATCGACGGGTGCACCATGCTCGATCCAGAACAAGGCTACACAAGGGCAAGAAAGATTCTGAGGGACTTGTTTGGCCAACCTTTCAAAGTAGCCCGTAACCTAATAGAGGGCGTGATGGTAGAGGCAAAGAGAACCAAAGGCGACGTCTACACCATGGCCGACCTGGTGATCAAGATGCAGAACTGCTCAATTGCCCTCGACCATTTAGGTTACAGGGCTGACCTAGACGCCATGCACACTTTGGAAGGCATAGTCCGTCACCTTTCTCCCGAACTACAGGGTCGGTGGGCGGAAGAAGCTGAACGGATAAGCCGAAGTGACAGAGAAGCCAACTTCGAAGACCTGACTGAATACTTGGACAGGCAAACCAAGATAGCTGACAGCAGATTCGGCCGACTCGTCCGGGACAGCAACCGAGCAAACAAGCCCTGTGTAACAGCCGGTCGTGGAAAATCACCCTTTTTCCCTCGCGATTCAGTGTTTTTCCCAACATCACTCATTTCCATACACTATTGACTTGTCTTTACGAACTGGTTGTTTCTATGGACCAATTGTTGTTTGTTCGCGCCCAGAGCGCTATTTTGGCACATCCTTGTTCAGGACCTGCGTGACGCACGTGCTGTCTGCTCACACGCTGCTATTCGGTTTCTCGTTGTTGAGACTTTGTGATCGTATTATTGAGGTTTGTATATTGTTTATGTCATTGTTTATTTTAATAATCTAGTATCGTAGAATTATCACGGATAATCGCCTTCTGATTTCGGGATCCGTTGCGAATTTGGCTACGCATTGCTCAAACGTTCGTAACACCCTGTACTAGCCAAGCTCAAACCCCTGTACGGGAACACCGAAAGTACCAGCCTTGGACCAATACACACGTCATTTCACGAGATGCTACGGCGAAACCAAATTGCAGGTCCTGTGGTACTAGCCATGGCCTACCAGAATGCCCCGAGTTCGGCAACGCCACAATAGACGAACGGTGGGGAATGGCGAGGATGGCAGGAGCATGTTTCATCTGTCTCAACACCACGCACCGGGCAGCAGCCTGTAGAACAAGGAATCGATGTGGTTACGAGGGCTGCACGGGCAGACACCATCGGCTGCTGCATCAGGCGAGAGTAACCATATCCGAGGCAAGTGCCAAGCCCAGCGTGATTTGTTCAACTTCACAATCTGCCAGTAAACCGGTACGTTTAGGCGTAGTGGCCGTGGGAGTAGTGACTCCGACTGGGATAGTCAAGGCGTTGGTTTTCGTTGATAGTGGATCCGACACCACCTTAGTGAAATAGCGGTTTGCCGACAAACACCAACTGGCTAAAGGTGCGACGTCGTTAGCAGTGAGCACGGTGGGCGGAACACAGGTAATGACTGCCGGTAGATTAAGGCTGCAACTCATCTCTCTAAACACTAACGAGGAAATTGAACCAACGGAGGCATTCACGTTAGCGGATCTCCCCATGCGAGCACCAAGGTCGGTGAACGCAATCTTGACTCGGTGGCCCCACCTGCAGGATATAACCGTTGTAGACTGGGAAGATGATGAAGTGGACCTCCTCATCGGCTGCGACGTGCCAGAGGCGCATTGGGTGCTTGACCAGAGAGTGGGCGACCGCCAGGCACCTTATGCCGTACGCACGGCTCTGGGATGGATGTTATACGGTCCAGTAGGGGTACGCGGTTCCGTGAATTACTTATCCGCCGAAACGGACCGCATAGAGTATCATCTACAACGGCTTTATGAAAAGGAGTTTCATGACATTGGAGACGAAAGACCGACGTTGTCTCAAGAGGATCACTTCGCTCTACAAACGGTGCGGCAAGGCACTAGAGGCCTCAAAAAACAGTTCGAGGTTCCCCTCCCAATGCGCACACCGGTCGACCCGTGGACTGACAACAGAAACTATGTTCTCCAACGATTACTACGACTAAAAGAACGCTTCATTCGAGACCAGAATCTGTGGGAACGATACGCGGATTTGATGAAGCGAAACGAGGCCCTCGGTTACGTTGAAAAGGTGCCGGTCAACACCGACAGCAAAAGGGGTATCTGGTATCTACCTCACCATCCGGTTATCAACCCCAAGAAACCCAATAAACTGCGGGTGGTTTCCGACTGTGCGGCCAAGTTCCAGGGCAAGTCGTTAAACGATCGCCTACTACAGGGGCCTGACTGGACCACACCACTGATCGATGTTTTGTGCCGTTTCAGAGTGGGTAAAGTGGCTTTGTCTGCTGACATTAGGGAAATGTTCCATCAGGTGAAGATTCCGGTAGGAGAACGAGATGCTTTGCGTTTCCTGTGGTGGGAAGGGAGCGACCGGGACAACGCAGTGGTGAATTATAGCATGACCGTCCACCCCTTCGGAGCCATATCGTCACCATTTTGTGCGAACTACGCCCTCCGAGAATCGGCGAACAAACATGGCGATCTAGTACATCGGACGGTGGTAGAAGGCGTCAGCAGGAACTTCTACGTCGACGACTACCTTGGGTCATTCGATGATGTGGAATCAGCTCTAGAGAAGTTCAGGTGTCTGACGAGATTGCTGGAAGAGGGCGGCTTCCATCTAACTAAATGGATGTCGAACGCTTCAGAAGTGCTGAAAGTCATCCCGTATCACGAAAAGGCCGAAAGGGTAAGAGATTTGGACGGCTCTCCACTTCCTATCGAGCGCACCTTAGGGATATAATGGGACGCGGAAACGCACGGTTTTGTTTTCGAACTAAACGTTCCCGAGCTGCCAATAACCCGTCGTGGCATACTATCTGCCGTCTCGAGTTTGTTCGACCCGCTCGGTTTCGTCTCACCATGGCTGCTACCCGGAAAGATCTTTCTGCAGCGGCTGTGCCGTAAGAAAGTTGATTGGGACCAGTCACTGTACCGAGGAGACCGGCTGGACTGGGAAGAATTTCTGAACACTTTGAAGAAATTAGGGGACATAAGAATCCCACGATGTTTGACTTCTGGCCATACGACACGGACTGGAGAACTACATGCCTTTTCCGATGCATCCGAAGTCGGTTATGGAGCTGTGGTGTACGGACGATGGTGCGCAGGAGATGGACAATATACCACGAGGATCCTGTTCGCCAAAGCCCGCGTTGCCCCACTGAAGTCGGTCTCAATCCCACGCCTTGAACTCAGCGCAGCCGTGTTGGCAGTCAGGGTGGTTCAAGCTGTGAAGAGATGTTTCGATCTCTACATTTGGTCGGTGAGCTTCTGGACGGATTCAACGATAGTACTTTACTACATTAACAACGTACGGAGCCGGTTTAGTACTTTCGTTGCTAACCGGCTCACGATTATCCACGATGAATCAGCCACGCACCAGTGGAGTCATGTCAGGTCTGGCGATAATCCGGCCGACCTGTGCTCCCGAGGTGCGAACAACTTCAGGCAACTGGACACGTGGACGAGAGGGCCAAACTTCCTGCAATTGCCCAAACAGGACTGGCCCGTGTTCGAATTAAACCCCCTACGGAATTGGAACTGGAGATCAAAGGCGTAGTGATAGCAACCAACGTCGTCGAAGCGTCACCAATTCTATCGCGACTGGTCAGGTTTTCTTCCTGGATGAAGACGCTTCGTTCGCTAGTTTGGTTAACCAGGTTCAAGAGAAATTTACTAGTCATGAAAGGGCTACGGCCCTCAGGTCGGATACCGGTCGGCCCGATAGGTCCCGATGAGCTACGAGCGGCAGAGTACGATATTTTCAGAATGATACAACGCGAGGCTTTCGCCCAAGAACGCAAGAGGGCGGAAGAAGTGGGGCCGACCAATAAAGACATGCCATCTCCAAGAGGCGAGCTGAAGCGTTTAAACCCCAAACTCATCAACGGACTGCTGCGGGTGGATGGTAGGCTGACCAACGCCCACCTGAACTTCGACACAAAGTATCCTATACTGCTGCCTGCGAGACAACCTGTAGTAGAGCTAATGATTCAACACGTCCACGCCATGGAGAGACATGCCGGGGAAAGTCACGTGACGAGCGTCATCCGAAAGCGTCTTTGGTTGTTGAGAGGACGAGAGACTAAAACGCGTAATCCGACGGTGTGTGCAATGCAGGAGACGCAATGCCACAGCAGGCAAACAACTCATGGCCCCACTACCAGAATGCAGGGTGACTACGGGCTGGTGGCCGTTCAGTGACACCGGGTTGGACTATTTCGGGCCCTTGTGGATCAAGTGCGGGAAAAGATTAGAAAAGCGATACGGATGTATCATGACGTGCATGAAATCACGTGCGGTACACCTAGAAGTCGCACATTCGATGACGACCGATTCGTTTCTACGGGCCTTGCAAAGATTTATCAACCGAAGAGGCGTACCGGCCGATATATGCTCAGATAATGGATCGAACTTTGTGGGCGCTCAACGGGAATTGCAGCGTTGGCACAAGAACATAAACAGGGACGAACTGCAGAATCGAACCGTGGCCTACGGCATACGATGGCATTTCAACCCCACACAGGCCAGTCACCGAGGCGGCATATGGGAACGCATGAACCAGTCTGCCAGACGGATATTGCTGTCAATCATGGAGCAGCAGCCGCCCGACGACGAGACGCTGAACACCGTCATGACTGAGGTGGAGCGAATCCTGAACAACCGCCCCCTGGTTCCAGTATTGAACGGCGACCCCACCCACCTGGCGCTCACCCCAAACGACTTATTGACGCTAAGGTCGAACGAGGGTTTCCAAGGTCCGGTAAACCTTCGTGGGAGCTACCTCCACGGGTGGAAGCAAGCGAACTATCTGGCCAAGGTCTTCTGGAGGCGATGGCTACGGGAGTACCTACCGGCTTTGCAGACTCGACAGAAGTGGCTGGCCAAAACAAGACCATTCAAAGTTGGGGACGTGGTTATGATCGCCGACGAACGCGCACATTTCAGCGCTTGGTCTTTGGGAGTAGTTAGGGAAACCATCAAAGGCACTGACGGAATGATAAGAACGGTGAAGGTGAAGACAGCTAACGGAGTGCTCATTCGTGACATACGCAGTATTAACCTACTCGAGAGCGAAGACGGGGGAGCCGATAACCCTGAGGCCCAGTAGACATATTCACACTAGACATCGAGGTGAATAAAGAAACACCATATATACAACACAATCTCCGTCAAACACGTTAAGGTGCTCGCGGTCCTTTCGTTGACATTACAGGAGGTTCTTTCAGATATGTGGTGATGAGTGCGATTCCATTATACTACCGATACATACACGCATGCACGACGCACTCTACATCCCGTAAACCCATCAAACATGTGACGGTGTTCGTTGTTTTGCTTTTTGTTGATGCTACCGAATGCCCCTTGCATATGTGGAAGTAGCGGAGCTCAGGTCACACGCACATGCCTACATTTTACTCGTTTCTTGCCACGCGGTCTTTTGTTGACATTGCAGAAAGTCCTTCTTTGAGGTGTAGTCATACCTGTGATTTCATTGTAACCCCGGCATACACACACGCACTCACACACACACTCAAGCATGTATATCCAGGACCGGACGGCCCTTTAAGAGGACAACGTCTATGTGACCATTCACGCCCGCCATCGGTCATTTGGTTTTGTGGAAGATGTAGACTAGCCTCACGCCTATGTAGCCAATGGGTTAGGTGCGACCAGTAGTGGAACGCTGACGACGAGCATTAGACGCGCGCACTGACAGCAAGGTCTAGGCAGGTAGGAAGAATCAGCACCTTTATACCGAACCTTTGACTCTGCTAAGGATCTAGGAGGATTTTGGTGGGCGGTGTAACAGCCGGTCGTGGAAAATCCCTCTTTTTCCCTCGCGATCCAGTGTTTTTCCCAACATCACTCATTTACATACACTATTGACTTGTCTTTACGAACTGGTTGTTTTTATGGACCAATTGTTGTTTGTTCGCGCCCAGAGCGCTATTTTGGCACATCCTTGTTCAGGACCTGCGTGACGCACGTGCTGTCTGCTCACACGCTGCTATTCGGTTTCTCGTTGTTGAGTCCTTGTGATCGTATTATTGAGGTTTGTATATTGTTTATGTCATTGTTTCTTGTAATAATCTAGTATCGTGGAATATCACGGATAATCGTCTTTTGATTTCGGGATCCGTTGCGAATTTGGCTACGCATTGCTCAAACGTTCGTTACACCATGCCCGACCCGGAACAAGGCTACACAAGGGCAAGGAAGATTCTAGGGGACTCGTTTGGCCAACCGTTCAAAGTAGCTCGTAACCTAATAGAGGGCGTGATGGTAGAGGCAAAGAGAACCAAAGGCGACGTCTACACAATGGCCGACCTGGTGAATAACATGCAAAACTGCTCAATAGCCCTCGACCATTTAGGTTACAGGGCTGACCTAGATGCCATGCACACTTTGGAAGGCATAATCCGTCACCTTTCTCCCGAACTACAGGGTCGGTGGGCGGAAGAAGCAGAACGGATAAGCCGAAGTGACAGAGAAGCCAACTTCGAAGACCTGACCGAATACTTGGACAGGCAAACCAAGATAGCTGACAGCAGATTCGGCCGACTCGTCCGGGACAGCAACCGAGCAAACAAGCCCTGTACTAGCCAAGCTCAAACCCCTGTACGGGAACACCGAAAGTACCAGCCTTGGACCAATACACACGTCATTTCACGAGATGCTACGGCGCAATCCAATTGCAGATCCTGTGGTACTAGCCATGGCCTACCAGAATGCCCCAAGTTCGGCAACGCCACAATAGACGAACGGTGGGGAATGGCGAGGATGGCAGGAGCATGTTTTATTTGTCTCAACACCACGCACCGGGCGGCAGCCTGTAGAACGAGGAACCGATGTGGTTACGAGGGCGGCACGGGCAGACACCATCGGCTGCTGCATCAGGCGAGAGTAACCTTACCCGAGACGAGTACCACACACAGCGTTATTTGTTCAACGTCACGATCTGCCAAAAACCAGTACGTTTAGGCGTAGTGGCCGTGGGAGTAGTGACCCCGACAGGAGTGGCCAAGGCGTTGGCTTTCATAGATAGTGGCTCGGATACCACGCTAGTGATGAAGGAGTTCGCAGAGAGATATGGGACTATCGGGCACCAATCCTCACTAGCAGCAAACGTAGTGAGTGGCACTGAAGTCATCCAGTCGACCAAACTGCACTTACAACTCGCTTCCTTGGTCGGCAACGGTAGAGCAGAAGCCCTAGAAGCATTCACTATAAAGGACCTGCCGATGAAAGCGCCTAAGTCGGTGCAATCGATCCTGACTCAGTGGCCGCATCTCGGCGGGATTACGATCGAGGAGCGGCAGAGTAACGAAACTGATCTGCTGATCGGCTGTGAAGTACCGGAAGAGCATTGGATCCTGGACCAAAGGAAATGGAGCAGCAAAGCACCCAATGCAGTACGCACCATATTCGGTTGGACTTTATTTGGTAGTACAGACGGCAGATGCGGCAAACAAATCAACTGCATTTCGGTGGAAACGACGAACATCGAACAGGCATTCCAACAATTGTGTAACACTGAATTTGCCGACCTGGCCATGGACAGAGACGCCCCTTCACGAGAAGATAGGTTGGCTTTCGAAATGGTGGCCGAGAACGTCAAGTACGCAAAAGGTCGTTTCGAGGTTCCTAACCCGTGGAGATCCAACATGAAGCCCATGGCAAACAGCCGAGAAATGGCTCTGAAAAGATTAGGCTTTCTCAAAACCAGGCTGCTCCGTGAACCACAATTAAAGATAGAATACACACGAGCTACGCAACATAACATCGACTTGGGTTACGTGGAAAGAGTAGATACAACGGTTACCATCGCAAATTTGAGGTGGTACTTACCCCATCACCCGGTCGTGAACTCAAAGAAACCGAGGAAGGTCAGAGTGGTTTTCGAATGTGCCGCGGAAAGTCAGGGTGTGTCACTCAACGGCCATATAGTACAGGGCCCAGACTGGACAACACTAACAGCCGAGGTTTTATGTCGATTTTGGATAGAAAAATTGGCCGTTTCTGCGGACATACGCGAAATGTTTCTACAAGTAAAATGCCCGTTAAAGGTAGGGACGCCTTCCGTCTCCTCTGGTGGCCTGAGAACGACACAAATCGCGCACCCGACGAGTACAGGCTGACCGTATACCCCTTTGGGACGGTTTCATCCCCCTTTTGTGCTAACTTCGCTCTCCATGAAACCCTCAAGCGTTTCGACGGCACCAGCAGCTTGTTAGGAAGAGCAATGGACCACTTCTACGTGAACGATTTTCTGTGCGCCTTTTACGATTCAAATGCTGCTATTCTTTATATGACCGAACTGATCGCCACTCTAAATGCCGGAGGATTCAACCTCACTTAATGGACTTCAAACAACCAAGAGGTGCTCAATGTTTTACCGAAGTCCGAGAAAATGGAGTGTAAGAAAGAGCCTTTGGGATCCTCTACACAAACGGAGCTCACGCTTGGGCTTCAGTGGAAATTCAGAGGGGACGAATTCATTTTTACTCTAGACCTACTCAAACGACCAGTCACACGGCGAGGGATCCTTTCAGCAGTCTCAAGCCTCTATGACCCCCTAGGTTTTGTTTCGCCATGGTTGTTACCGGGAAAGTGCTTGCTGCAATCGCTGTGCCACAGGGGGGCGGGTTGGGACGAACCTCTCCAGGATGACGACGATTAGCGATGGCGTGACTGGCTGCACAGCCTGGAGCAACTTGGGGAGATAAAAATACAAAGACGCTTAACGGGTATCAAGTGCACAAACGATGCCCTACTCCACTTATTTTCCGATGCATCAGAAATAGGCTACGGGATAGTTGCTTAAAGCTGCTGGGTTGACGCAAATGGTGGGCGGCACAGACAGATGCTATTCGCAAAGGCGAGAGTGGCTACACTGAAAACGGTGCCGATTCCATGGCTGGAACTGACGGCAGCAGTACTGGCCGTGAAAGCCGCGACGCTGATTAGGAGATGCTTCGACCGGATAGACTGGGCAACAAACATTTGGACAGATCCAGCCACGGTACTTCATTACATAAACAACACTACCACTCGTCTTAACACTTTCGTGGCCAACAGACTCACTATAATCCGTGAGTCGACTAAAACCGATCAATGGCACTATGTACAATCCTCCAGCAACCCGGCCGGCTTCTGCTCAAGGGGCCTGAAAACACTAGAGAGGTTGCCGACGTGGACAATGGGACCGGGCTTCCTGACTGCAGCTAAAGAGATGTGGCCAACGCTATTACCACCCAAGGCTGATGATGGTGATTTCGAGACTAAAAGACTGATACCGGCTGTAAACTTCACGGGAAGCCTAAGCCTGATAGAGAAACTGTGCCAATTCCCCAACTGGACGAAAATATTAGGAGCCGCGGTCTGGTGGACACGGTATAAAGCGCTCTTATTGATTATGAAAGGCGCAAGACCACAAAACACATTGAACGTGGGGACGATACTACCGGGCGAGCTGAATCAAGCCGAACTCGACATTCTACGCCCACTGCAACTAGATGCTTTCCCGTCCGAGGCCCGCAATCTAGCCAGGACAGATGATAACACCAGAGGAAGCAGGCTGTTACACAGTAGTATCCGAGCACTAAACCCCATGCGAATCAACGGACTACTGAGGGTTGGAGGGCGGCTGACGAATTCAAGCCTAGAGTACGAAACAAAACACCCCATAATAATCCCCAGTGACCACCACCTGACGAGATGCCTGATAGACCATGTTCCTCGGGAAGAGGGACACCCAGGTTTGAGTCACTCATTGAACAACATACTTCGACGATTTTGGGCGACAAAGAGACCAGCGACAGTCAAGCGAGTCATAGGCAACTGCATTACTTGTCGTCGCCGGAGAGCGGTAGCAGGCCAACAGATGATGGCCCCCCTTCCAGCCGTAAGAGTCCAACCGGGATGGTGCCCGTTCGTGGAAATCGGCGTGGACTGCTTTGGCCCGTTACTCGTACGGCATCAGAGGAGCACCCAAAAGAGGTCCGGCTGCCTGATAACGTGCCTAAAATCCAGAGCAGTCCACCTCGAACTAGTGCATAACATGACAACCGACTCATACCTAATGGCCCTTCAAAAGTTCATCATGAGGCGGAGCGTCCCCAAGAATATATACTCCGACAATGGCTCGAACTTCGTTGGGGCTCATAAGGAGTTAGAAAAATGGTGGAGCCGCTTGGAAACCGCCAAAATACAAAACCAGACCGTAGCAAAGGGGATAGAATGGCACTTCAACCCACATTATGCCAGTCATCGTGGTGGCGTTTGGGGAAAGCTGATACAATCAACTAGGAAAATACTCACAGCTCTGGCCTCACAACAAACCCTCGACGACGAGACGCTGACTGCTTTATTAACGGAAGTAGAACGCATATTTAAAAACAGACCCCTGATGCCGATCGTCCCAGACCCGGAAGGCGAACCGGCACTCACACCCAACGACCTGTTAATACTTCGGTCAAAAGCAGGGGCAACCACACCGAAATCCCTGCTTGGGACGTACGTTGTTGGATGGAAACAAGTGAACCACCTAGCACAGGCTTTCTGAAAACGATGGACGAGGGAGTATCTACCGACACTGCAGCTTCGGCAAAAGTGAATCTCCAAAAAGAGGTCGTTCAGAAGTGGTGACATAGTCATCCTCGTGGAGAGCCACCTACATAAAGACGATTGACTGGTTGGAGTGATTAAGGATTGTCGTACAGAAATCGATGGTCTGGTGCGCACTGTGGTGGTGAGGACGAACAAAGGAGACGTATTGCTAGATATACGTAAAATATGTCTACTTGAAGGTGACAGCGACGCGGGCGAGGCCCACGCTACCGACCAAGCTATACCCATGTCTGCTGATACCAGATGAAGCCGAGTTCATTTTTTTATCCCTCATGTGTTCCCCTGTAGGACCCAACTCCCCACAACATCTTTGAAGTGTATTGTGCTTAATTTCATACAGCATTTATGATGTACTCAGAGTTAATTGTCCAAACCTTAGCTCACCACACGACACGACACTGCATGCATCAACACATACATATATTTGTCAGTGAAACAGCATAATAACGCTGAAGTCCATGCGAAGATTTTCCCACTTTATTATCCGTTACCACAGGTTATCCTTCCTCCGAACCGTAGCCGGCTGGAAATTGACTCTCCACTTCTCGAGATCCTTCCAGTTGCGCCTTCTTATTTCTAAATAGTACATGCTATTGGCCATGAATCTAAACTTACCTTTTTATGGACTGCTGTTTCTCCCACACCCACCAGTTCACTTTCACGAAATTGGCCTCATGTCCCCTTGATTCAAAGCTCATTCCGTTTCTCAAACTCCGGTAAATCCGTCATTCAGGGTCTTCATGGATCGCTATCCTCTTCGCATGCGTCGATTTTCCCCCCTCTTCTTCTTGGTAAAAATTTACTCCATCTGCAGAACCTTAGTTGGCCTCCGGTTTCCTTGGCTTGCATCATTCTTGTTCATAATGCCTCCTTAGCACTGCGTTAACGATTTCTTCGACATCTCCACCGCGCACCACTGCCTAGCCCGGATTCGAAACTGGTTCAAAACTGCCGCGCAAACCATTATCAGAATGATCCACTCAAACTGTTGCTGTCTATGTTTTTCCATTTCTGATACTCTCGCCTTTCATACTTAGAATTTTGTGAATATTTCACCATATTGAGTAACATGTTACACCATGATCATGCGTTAGCGCGTGCCTCTCGACCATGGCCGAGAAATATACCAATATTATTATTATTATTATTATAAGTAACGGAGCTTAGGTCACGCACACATGACTACATTTTACTCGTTTTCTTGCCACGCGGTCTTTTGTTGACATTGCAGAAAGTCCTTCTTTGATGTGTAGTCGTACCTGTGATTTCATTGTACACCCCGGCACACACACACACACTCAAGCATGTACATCCAGGACCGGACGGCCCTTTAAGAGGACAACATCTATGTGTTCCTTCACGACCGCCATCGGTCATTTGGTTTTGTGGAAGATGTAGACTAGCCTCACGCCTATGTAGCCAAAGGGTTAGGTGCGACCAGTAGTGGAACGTTGACGAGGAGCATTAGGCGCGCGCACTGACAGCAAGGTCTAGGTAGGTAGAAAGAATTATTTCTTTACCAGTGTCGATGTTGCCGGCTTGTGGTACCTATTCATTTGGTATCACCCCGGGCCTATAAAGCTCATTGATCGCATGCTTACACCTCACTGCCAACCTTTCTGTCAAACCCTCCCTCGTTCTCCCTTCTTATGCCTAATACCATTACACAACAGCCCCACCCGCACCCATGACCAATTCTCATATTAGAACTGCCTTTCCAAACTCTGCATCTCTCACAGCCACATTTATTATCCAGTCACTATCAATATATTTTCCTTGCCTGGCTTCGAGATTCCTCTGTGGATCCTTCCACTTGGCAGTGCTCCGATTAGTATCGTCCAGTTGCATCCACTTGTACAGTTGCCTGCAAGCACGGGGCTCCCAGCTTCCGTGTCCCCGACTCCGACGCGCATCCATTGTTCATGCGATATGTTCGTCCACCGGTTCACTTGTCCAGGCGCTTCCTTCCTCTCTGCCTTCTTCGTGTTCCACCTGCAATGAAATGATTTTACTGGTTGTCTCACCTGTCTATTTCGGCCCGTGATCCCATCTCCTGTTTCGTCTACTGTTTGCCACAAGCATTTTATGCGTGCCTTTTGGACCGTTCTGATTTTTCACTTGCCACCCAATGTAAACTCACTGTTTCGTCATTCACGGCTTCAGTCCGTTTGATCTGCCATTACCCCCTGAAACCCCTTCTGCTCATTCCTCTCCCACGCTCTTTGCCGTCACAGCTGATGCATCTTGCACCACAGGCAGTTTCACCTTCTAGGTAAATTTCTCCACTTTGTATGCACAATCGCTCTGTGCTGGTTAGCCATCCTCATCGCCACCACCTTCCTGCTGAATAATGTAAGCCTGTAGTGGCATTCAACCCCGATTATTTGTTTAACACACATCAGTATTTATGTGAACTCGCGCCACCAAGCGCGGTGGCTACTTAAACGTTGCCCGTGCGCGCTACACGCAAGCTTCTCCAATATACACTAACCACTCTCTCCCTACCTACAGTGTTCTCCTTCTCATGGGTTGTGGGAAACAACGTCGTGGTGATCGTGACGGTATATTGCAGAGTACCACTGTAACAAACAGGTGCTTCTCCCATTCTTGACCGACACCACATGTCTCACTTACATCAATCAGATTATTAGATCCATTCTTACCTGCTATCTTCGATACTTTCCTTCATCTCCTCTTTATTGAACTGCTCCTCAGTCGTCGTCTTTTCCGTGACTCCGCATTCTCCACGCTATCTGTTGATCCGCCAAGTCCACCCGTCATGAAGATAATTCACCACGATATTCTAAAGTTAATTCTACAAACATTCGACTTAACCTAACCTGCCCCTCCTAATAACTGATAATTTCTTTCTAGGACTCCATTTTTATTGACTTGTCTTCTCTTATATTTACATATATATATATATATATATATAAACAACCGCACATATGCATACATGCATTCGCTTTGTATTCTGTAGCTCCTCACAGGCCACCTCTCTTGCTGTCATCCGTCCGACCGCCATGATATGCGTCCACATATATAAACCACATCTACTGTGTCCAATTCCTATGAACTTTATTTTTACCTGATTCAACTTTTTACGTCCTACTTTGCTCGCTCCCTGTTTTACGATGAGTTTTGTGCCTGTTCACCGACCATCTATTGCAGAGTACCAATGCTTCCTGCTACCTAATCCTTTGTAGTGAATTTCACTTTTTCTCCATCGTCTCACGCTACTACAGATTCTTATGCCGATATTGAGCGTTTCTCAGGTAAATCAGTTAGCCTTCAGACGTCCCTATACTGACCAGCCGAATTCCCCACGTGACCTTGACTTTTCAAACCCGCCGGGCTTCCATTTGAATCCGTCCATGGGTCCATTTAAACCTAGTACATTTCCTCTGCTGTGCATACATTTGCCTACGTTCATCCCACGTTACTCCCCATTCTTAGCCCGATTTTTCAACTCCTGTCGTGTAAACTTCTACTTTTTCAAGGGTTTTGTCTGTTTATTCCATCACTTGTAAACAATTGATCGTGCACCTGGCGTGCCTCGGGCGTCTCCGAAATAAACCATTATTAATAATAAAAGAATTCGATGGGGTGACATCGGACAGAATGCATTCAGCCAGAAAAGCTGATGGGTGGTGGGCCGTAGTATGAATGTGACGGGTGCCTGGACGTTGCCGAAGACTACTGAAGGCCCCCTCGAAATGCGAACCGTGGTCTGTGGTAACCACGAGTGGACAACCAGATGGTACCACCCGGTGTTCTATGAAAGCTTGGGCGACGTTTTCGCTAGCGGCATTGTGCAAAGCTTCAGCCAACGGCTATCTGGTGAAGCGATCTACACAACTAAGCAGATATGTGCTACCCTTTGACGGAGGCAACGGCCCTACTAGGTCGACATACACGTGTTGGAAACGTGAGTCGACAGCTGGACATTCCGATGATGGGACTTTTGTGTGCCTATGCACTTTTGACTGTATACATTGGATGCAGGTACGGGCCCATGCAGTGACATCACGGTTCATAATAATAATAATAGTTTATTTCGGATAACTCCGAAGCATGCTGCAATGCAAGATCAAACGGTACAGTTGAAAGCTGAATGAAAGTTACAGTGGGACTGTATAATTATGCGAGCGCGATTGAATATAGGAGAAGGCATTCAAGTCAATTGCTGCGATACCGCCCGGTGAATTTAAACTCAAGGTCAGGTGGTCGATCCGGCTGGAGGTAGGCGTAGTTATTCTGCCAAAATGTGGGGTGGGTGGAGAATGGTACAAAATCACACAAATCTTACAGAAGAAAGACTGTCCTGTCGGAGAACTAAACTAGATTGACGGATACGCGGATATCGTGAAGAAGAAACATTCCTGAAGCTTCAGGAGACGTATTCAAGCAATGGAGCTTTACAATGTATGAGAGGATTTGCGGTGAAAAAATAGACGATAAAAAAAATTTTGGCATAATATGTAAAGACCAAGAAAATCGGCCGAGGATAGCAATTTTGGGGTACAGTGACCGTATATCGGTTGAGCCAGTTGTAAAACGAAACGGACAAAACACTGGACTGTGGGTGTCAAATTGATGGTGGAAGAAGTGACCGGATAAAGCATATAGACTTTGAGTGGATTGTTTTGCTTTCAGAAAAAAGAAATGTATTGCTTCAGCAAGAAACTGGTAACTGACAAAAAAATCGACGTGTGGTGCGTAGCTACGATAGTGGCAGAAACGTGGCTTGCAAGAAGGATGACCGGTTGAATGAGAGGTAAGTATTTACATACTGATAATTCTCAGCAAAGACCTCACGTGGTGAAAAAAAAATGTATCAAGTATCGGAAGTGTCTGAGACGATCTATCGGAATGGAGCATGGGAAAGGAAATACACAGAACAACCGATGAATAGGTTTGCAAAGTTCGGCAGCCGGATATGGGCGGAGTGTGTGTGATAAACCAAATGGACTACACATCTGGACCGTGGTTGCCAGAGTGATGGTGAAGGAAGTGACCGGATAAAACACATGGACTTTGAGTGGATTGTTTTGCTTTCAAAAAAAGGAATGTAGTGCATCAGCATGAACTAGGAATTATCGAGAAAATCGTTGCGTGGTGCTCAACTACAACAATAGGATGGACACAGCTGGAAAAAACGATGAAGTGATGGGCAGAAGACTATCAGTTTATGTTCGATACAAAAGGTGGACCACTTTGTGGCGACAAAACGGAACTCTGCGGCACAAGAGCTTATCAGATGTGCAAAAGTGGGACACGATACCTTGCAAGATGAGGACATTGCAATGCAACAGCCTTAAGTGGGCAAACAGCGGAGCTGGCAGAGAAAGCAAGCAAACACAGAGTCGTCGATTATTGGGAATCTCAAGAGATAAATTTCGCAGTGTCATATACTGTCTGGAGATTGTGGTACGGAAGTTAGTGACAGCAATAAATGCGTTATTTCTGGAGTATATCGGTAAAAGTAGCAAAAAGGGATGGGCTTTATCTTAGAGAGTGGTTAAGTTTGCAAATAAGACTGGTGAATAGTTTGGCATGAAACCGCGGGAAGTGGACCGGGAAAAATGAGCCAGAAGTGTTGATGGGTTTTTAAGTATACGATAATTGTGCACCAAAAAAAGCAACTTTTGCCGGACGAAAAAAGCGTTAGGTTATGCAGGCAAATTTGAAGCGAGCACGATGGAGAGTCAATGTTGGCTGGAGGAGACAGCAACATTTTGAGTATATGAACGGTCTTCCTTTTGTTCTATTTTCTTGTTTTTTTTCAATCCGCAACCGGTGCTAGTGGGTGGGGCTGACCGTGCGCCAAACACAGCGGTCACCGACGAGTTTAGCGGAGGCTTTTATATTCGTGTGCGCAAACCGCGTAAGGTCTCGAAAACCTGTCGCCTAAAAGCTGACGGTACTACTGGCCTTGGGTGGCCCTCGGACATGTCAAACAGTACGTAACCTTCGGCTAGAGGAATGGGAACCGACTGGAGCCGCAGCGATGAGGTGCTACGGAGCTGTCCGACCTCAGGATCGTCTGCTTGAGCGGGTGCGATAGCTTCGAGGTTGATCGGGCCGGAGGTGCTGAGTTTCAGGCTGCGAATGCAAGGTAGCGCATCTGCGACGAGATTATCAACATCTTAGATATGACGTACATTACTTGTGTACTGAGTGATGTAATCCAGATGTCTCGACTCTTTGGGAGAGTTTCTGTCCATGGTGGCGAATAATACGTGAGTCACTGATTTATGGCCGGTGTAGACCGTTAAAGCGCCGTGGCTGACCAGTACCAAGATTATCGCCACACCACCGAGCGTGGAGTTAGAGCAGCCCTCCAGAACGGTTCTCATGATGTTGCAGGATGCATGGACGGACTCATTGCTGGAGGGAAAAATTCGGACCGGAATTTCAGGGCCGGTATGGAGGACTTCAAGAAGCCCCTCCCGTTCATCAACGTTCACATCACAAGCAATATTATTACGTCTGTATGAAGTATGTTTATCGGAATTCCAACCGTTTGTCTCATTTAGCAAAGTCTTCACAAATCGGACCCTCGCCAATGCCTCGAGCGTGAGTCTGCCAGCTTGAAATTTGTTATGACTGTATTCGGTGATCCCATCTTCTAATGCCAAATTTTGCTGTAATTCAGGTCCAGTTGTTGATTTGTTGTTCATTTCGGAGAGTGAGCTTAGAATGAACACTACTGAAGTTGGGTTATTGTAGAATTTTTTTAACTCAGTGTATATAGTACCATAGCTATTTGGAATACAGATTTTTCCCGCACACCACCAGGTGTGGTCTGCTTCATGCACCGGCTCGCTCTACGGTTCCTAAATACCTGGAACTGCTCATTATTAAACACGTCTTGTTGTTGGACTGGTGGATCAACTCTCAATGGTCCCTCCGGGTTCCTCAAGTCCAAGGAGCTGCCTCCCACTTGTGGAGAATTGACTGTTGGGCGTATACCACGAGTATCCGGTTCACCTTCAACAAGAAAAATCTTTCTGCTGTCACATAGCAATAATCCTTCACCGGTTTGCCCTGTGGCTATTAGTACCAAGCCGTCTTCCAAAACTGACGTGCCTCCGATAACCCCGAGTGGCCTTCGGCCACTTGGTAAAGCCTCCGAAACTAACAGCTCCACATCATCTGATCTGAAGTTGCATTCCCGAATTACTCATTTCTGCCGCTGTTGCAAAAGTAGAAGATACTCCCTGGTCCATTGCTTCCAAAACTATCACTAGAACTCTCTGACGGAGCACCTTTCTTCGGCACGAAACGCGACGGTGTCATAATAAATGAATCGGTGCTCAGAGGGTAGTGAACTTAAACGCGTACTCCAGGCATCTGGGAGCAGCTGAAGATGCATTTACATCACTCCTTAATGCTACAACCACGTTCAGATGAAAACGGACCGAAATAATCTATTCTGACATACTTCAATGGAAACCAACCCTATTGGACTCTGATTGATTGACAGAAGAGCCATCACGTGTATGCCTATGATTATCAAATGCTTCCGACATTTCAAATATCTTCCAAGTATAAGCTTGACGCCAGCTTTGCCCTGTACAATGAAGAGCGTTTTTCAAAGTGTTCCGAGTGCCTGAGATGGTCCTGCGTGTCCTTTTATTGTGCGATATCATCGAATTGCTGAGTCCGTTATCAGGTGAGCTTTGGGTAATATTACAGGATGTTTCAAGCCCTGGATCTAGTTGAGGTGGTTCTTTCGTAGTCCAACACAAATCAGTCCATTCAGTAAAGCTGCATCGGGTTTCAGTTGTGTCTTGTTCATCGGATGTCTGTTAGCCCATTAATCATAATTCCTATCTCGTAAGCACTTTAATTCTCCTCCACAAGCCCTGGCTCGCACTACGAGAACAACACTCTCCTCCGCTTCAGCAATATTGGATAGTTTCAACGGTCCAGGTGTCCATCCTGGACCTGCGCGGCCGTCCCTTATTACTGCAACATGTTTTAAAACGAGCTTGCTGCGCTATCGATCCCAGCAGGTGAAACCAACTAGAGTACCTAGCCAGCAGTGAGTCCGTCCATGCATCCTGCAGCATCAAGAGAATCTTTCTGGAGGGCAGCTTCAACTCCACGCTCAGTGGTGTGGCCACAACCTTGGGACTGGTCGGTCACGGAGTTTCATGGTTCATCAAGATGGTACGACCTTAGAACCAGGAACTGATATCACTGGTTGATGTTGTGCCCCCCGGACGCCAAGTCTGCAAGGTTAGCTTCTGATCTGACATGACGCCACTGCCGAAGTTCACGCCGTTCATGGATTTCAGCGAAACTATTCGCAACGTGCGTAATAAAACCCGCGTTAGTATTGTTTACGTAGTTCAAAACTATAGCGGAGTCGGTCCAGTAGTTTTGCGTACGTAGTTGGTAGCAGAACACCTGGTGGTAGCGTTACGTGTATTTTTGCGGGCGTAAACACAAAACCCGGTAGTAGCCGGAGAGTAAGCTGCAGGCAAACAGGAAAGTGGCATAAAGAGCTAAACTACATGTTCTATCACGCGCAACAGGGTGAGACCCATCGACACATAGCAAAATCGATAAGTCCATACTGCTGGCGTCAAAGCATGAGTAAAGAACAAGGCAAATCAGGCATATGTTCATTCATGAGAGGAACATTGATCGGTTGTCCGCGTAGAGCGCGGCTTTTATTTGACAAAATATCACCCCTACTTTTTCCACGGAAAATGCTGTACAGTGACCAGCCGATCACACCGTCTATCACTTGTTTAACTGTGCGGTTCGTGCACGCGGCAACCGCAAGCGCTACTTCCGACACACTTCTTCAGCACACGCCAGCGTACGGTCTCTGTACTCAGACCCTGTGAGAATACAGGCGGTTGGCACTCCACGGTCTTTTCTCGTTGACTTTCTCGATGAGCGCGATCGTAGAAGCTGAGGGAGTGTGCCCTCCAATAACTGGCCGGCCCATTCCATTCCATCCGAACTCTTACCGCCCGACAAGGTGTCCTTTTGACCGGTGCTGGTGCACATTACACGCAGGTTTCTGCCAAGTATTGTTAAGGAAGAAGAGCTTCACCTGGTCGTATTGCGTGCTGTTATCGATATAAGAGCCATTCAGCTATCTTAGGAAATACTAAAAATTGCGGCTTTTTAGGGCATTCCACTAACCCAGAGAAATTCAGGGAATTTTTTTTAAGCGGTAAATTCTTACTTGGCTCTAGTTTGCCGTCACTTTTCCGCCTCACCCACAGCGTCCTTTTAATATTTCAAAATGCCACTTGTAGTAATGAGGACTTCCCATAATGCCCCATCTACCCATATTCCTGTTACCAGGGAAAATAGGCTAAGTCAAACTCTCGTGGCCTTAAAGCAATGTTCGGTTGAGCTCTGTGACTTTGTAGGCTTGACGACGAAAGAACAGTTGTTTTAGACCAAAACTTCTCAGATAAAAGTATCAGCTTCTGAGGTTGGAAGATGCTGTATCTAAACTCGCCTCCTTACTGTGTATCACTGAAAGCATCGAACTTTCCACCTTACAAAACTTGACAGCGGCTGGCCGCTTTGTCGACTGTGTTCCATCCGAAGTTCTCAAAAGAGTGAGGAACTCTCGTAATGCAGTCGTGTTTAGTGTCCCAGAGAGAAGACCTCTCGAACATGTCAGGCATATATTGTTGAATGCATGTGGTATGGCCCATCTTCCCAGTCAAACATCAAGGCTGTGTAATCGCGTTCAGAGCTTCACTTGTCCAATCCTCACGCAATTTGCAGATGACCTATCTGCCAAGGGATTCAATAAAATGCCTAACAATATGGCTTTTAACTTCCTCTGTAAGAACGTTAAATTAGCCGAAGATAAAACGCCTCTTCGAAGGGAAATATCCAGATCCTCCTCGACTTTCCTCACGGGGAATACGCTTGATAGCCCTGAGCCTTCGACACAGACAGCTGGTCGCTCCATCACTTCGGAAGTCTTCACTGCTTTATCTTCACACGCGCCTTCTGCTTCTTCACAACCGCCCATTGCGTCCTCATCTGCTCCCTCACTAAACTCTTTGAAATCCGATCCCATTACTGTTGGTCTAGACATTTCCGCTTCTCCCCTCTTACTGCCGCCCAGTAAAAGACGCTAACTATTGACTCGATCGCCCACTTCATCGCCTGTTAGGAACACCCCCAACTCTAATTCGCCATCTGTTCCCTCCGGTGATAACCTACTCGCCTTCCACAGAAATAGGTCTACCAGTCTCCCCACCCTTCTCGCAAACCCCTTCTTCATTCAACTGTCTCCTCTTAAATCAACTCGCCTTAACTCACCGTATAAGGTTTTGACCTTAGAAAATACCCCTTGCTCCAATGCTTCGGTGGTCCCTACAAATTCACCACGCTCACTGCCTGACGATACCAAAATACGGCCTTCACTTGCTGTCCACTCTCCCAAGCAGCACGACCGTCATCTGAGCTTCACCGGAATGTCACCTGAGTGTCCCCTGGCCATCCCCTGAATGTCGTCCGACGGTCACTGAGTGTCCCACTCGAAACAAAATAGGGACACTCAGTGACGGTCACGGAAGCTTATCAAAACGTACCTCCCTGATCCCATTAAAATTGTAGCGTTAACCACAAAACCGAAATAAGTACATGCTAAGCAATATACTGGTAGTCTACGGAATAACCAAAGTTCAGCGCAAGCGCATAAGCATGACCATCTTACAATAAGCTTTACCATAATTCCGCATACAACATTTAGCGGTATTAATCACTGGAGTTCAAGTAAAATACAGGTTTTACGATGGATAATTATATATTTCGCTATTAGTAAATCTTTGCACACTGGGCTTGTCAGCGAACAATTGTTATCCAACCTTGGGTCATTTTTGTTTACTTTGCAGTATCTGGAACAAAGGAAATGAGGTACCCGTTGAACCGGTGCAGTAAGAGGTTGTTATAACTGTCAACGCTGGCAATCGACTCATGATAGGGTTCAGCAAAGCGTAATATATTAACGATATTCAAGCCAAAACTGATTTGGACGGTTTGGACGGCCACGTCCTGATATGGTGGATCAGTGCCAATAACCTCAGTCGGTTTGCAACTTTGAATCCGGCATTGGATCTTTTCGTTTATAGAAAGTGTTGTAGCTCCGGGGAAATGGTGCTTGGTTGCAGCGTCTACAAATACAGGATAGGATAACACAGAAAGGTATACTCACCGAAAGTTAGTCTGAAGGCTCTTATATTGGCAAATGACTGGTGCCCGTGGACACCGCCCCAGTTTAACTTGTGCAAAAGGCAATCGATCGGTGTACGCATTGTCTGACGTACACAATTCCTAACTGCTCGAGTTTCCGCTGCAACGAGGAAATGCAACTGCTTGTCAGAAAAATATGAACAATTTCAGTTACCATTTGTTCGTGGAAAGTTTCATCTTCCAATTTTTCATTCAACCTCCTGAACTCCCGCGCGTTTCCCACAGGAATAGCCCACTGCATGAGCTGAACTGAGGCATCCGCAACATGTACAAGTTTGCAGTTTAGACTTGAAATCTTCCATCGTTTTCTGCAGTTCCACAATCCGAGTGGTAAGATCACTCATCCAAGCTGCAATTAATGAAAGTAACATATGAAGTTGGGCATACACTCCAACGTTTTCCATAAGTCACGTGTCCCAAAACTCGATCTGTTGCGCGTTTTACCTTTGTAACGGTTTCCGTTTTCCTAAATGTAGAAAAAGTGACAACCTATTTTTAACACGCACGTACTGTACAAAGTGCCTCCGAGTGTCTCTAAAAGAGGTTGCTGTTGCTGGTATAATGGAATGAATTGTGACTTGGGACCCGAACACGCCATAAAAACAAACAAATACGTACGTGGTGACTAGTGGACACGAAGGATAGCTGACATTGGCATTTACTTCCAGTTCACTCCGTTTTATCACGAAACAGGGCCATCACATCCACCGGTGGGACTTCGAAAGGGGAACTGCCAGTATGCTGACTGCCTTGGCGACGATTTCGAGTGTAAAAGCCATTGCTTAACGTTCCTTGGTTGATGGGGAAATGGGATGGCGCCGGACGCAACAGCGGCGTTGTGTGCATCTGTGACAGCTGTATGACCCAGAATGACGCTTAACCTGCTTAAGCATTGCCTTGGTTGAATTATCTGCCACAACACTCCGCAAACCATTTCTGCAACGAAAACCACTGCCACGAATAATGACGCTATCGGATAATAATGATGCTAATTTCTGTATCGGGTATTCCAAATATTGATGCACGCCAGTAGGTTTGGAAATTTCACAATACAGAACAATAAATACTCGTGACGTGGGGTCTAGGAGGCAGCACGATGTTGGCCACGACTGGTGCGATGCGCCACGAAACAAGCTCACACGGTCAATGTGCAACTGAATATAAAAGCAGCAGCCGGCTGTGACAGGTCTACACTCTAGAGCTCGTTGCAAGGTCTCCCTCAGTCTAAAATGTACGTATCCACCGGGGCCAATGTTTTTCTTTTGGATTCTCCTTGGCTTCCCCAGCGACGACCTCGGACCTAAAGACAAGTCAAGCTTTAACTGTCTCAGAGCCCGTAATAAAACCCCCAAGTTGGTCATTGATGATTTCTTTTATTTAGCGGCCTGCCTCATTACACCCTCGCCCGAAGGTGCAGCTGGAAAGTATAGATTTAATAATTCGATTACCTTCTTTGAGGGTAGTTATCATTTCTCCATCCATCAAAGATGATTCTGTTGCATATATTGCTGATTATCATGAAGATTACTTCTCTTGAAAGTGGTAGCCGCCAAATAAGTTGGCTCCCACTCCCCCTCTGGTATGCGCTTGTTATGCTCCTCTTGTTCTCACAACTATCCATGTTTAGAAAGTCAGTGGGCATTATCTAACAGCGGTAGAGGTTGCAGCAGCTGTGACTTGCTGCTCTTCAACTGCTGCCGATGAGACCTTCGCTTCTTCAGCGCTGTCGACGTCATCAATATAGTAATCGGACTCGTTGTTCGTCGGACCGGAACAATTGGCTGGGAATATGTAACGAACTTCATAAAAGTTAACTTTTCACACCATCAAATCATATGAGGGGTGAGTTGAAGTCGCTCCCATTAACCCTGCGAACTGCAATCTGCTTCTTGCGCCCCCATATTGTAATTCTGGAGCAGCCAAGCAATTTTTGGTGGGTCTTTTTATCTACAGATGAAGAGATAAATGAAAATGAATGAGATTTACTCTCCGAAGAAAATCAGAAACCGACCAAAGGCAGTGCAATGTTTAACAGCGTAGCCTGGGGGCGACAACGAACAGCCACCGCCAAGGACTGGCAGCCATAAATGAGATGCATTAAAACAAACGGAACAACCAAATTTACAATACACAGTAAAACGGACATTAAATGCCAAAATTTTTCTTATTACCGTTTTTTATCATGGAATATAAGTTCGGAATTCTCATGCTTCCACGATTCCATTGATTTCTGTGTCTAAAGCTAATGGGACCAGGCTGTAACAGCCGGTCGTGGAAAATCCCCCTTTTTCCCTCGCGATTCAGTGTTTTCCCCAACATCACTCACTTCCATACACTATTGACTTGTATTTACGAACTGGTTGTTTTTCTGGACCAATTGTTGTTTGTTCGCGCCCAGAGCGCTACTTTGGCACATCCTTGTTCAGGACCTGCGTGACGCACGTGCTGTCTGCTCACACGCTGCTATTCGGTTTCTCGTTGTTGAGTTCTTGTGATCGTATTATTGAGGTTTGTATATTGTTTATGCCATTGTTTATTGTAGTAATCTAGTAACGTAGAATATCACGGATAATCGTCTTCTGATTTCGGGATCCGTTGCGAATTTGGCTACGCATTGCTCAAACGTTCGTAACACAGGCTACTAAATATTCGGAAGTGCGGCTTACCAGAGACTCTCGTTCGAAATATTTTGCATTTACGGCGGATTCTCCGGTTTTCATAGGGGTTTAGATTGTTGTTTTGGGAGCATCGCACTGATTTCCTGCCACCCTCCCCTAGGGGGCACTCAGATGACGTTCGAGTGTCCCTTTGTGCTGCCTGGGCTGCCTCGCGTCGTAATCCCCAACTGACAGCTATCTCTACTGCTCCCGATACTAACTGACCCATATTTGGTGTTCCATTCAACTTGAGTTACCCCTCCCACAAAGTGCAGCTTAATCCAACACCCTATACCTCTATTCCTCGCGCACTTTCAACTCTGCCCTCTGCACCCCCCCCCCTCTTTAGCCAGTACTCATTACCCCCGGCCGGTATTTCTCAACTGCTCCTTATCACCCCTGTCTGGTATCGACCCATCAAACCCCACAGGTTTCTCCTTTGCTCTGACATTTCCCCCTCCGTTGATGCCCAGTTGTTCTACCCCTCAGCAGTCCCTCTCACTGCAACATTTACCCCAGCCTGGTTGGAAGCCACCCCATCTGAACCTCCACTAGCCTTAACATCAACATATTCTCCCTTGACCCTGATCTCCACTCATTTCAATCGCGATAGTCTGCCTCCTTCCAATTTGCACTACCCCCTGATGTGCCTATACCACCTCCCACAAATGGTATATTTTAGCCTTATTCAACTCGCGTTCTATTCTTTGCAAGCTCCCATACCTGAAAAACTTGTTTTCATAAATATTTACGACATTATCTTAATAAAGGAATCCTGACTGTCTGACAGCACTTCCAATGATCAAATATCTTTGATAGGGTACAGTCTTCTAAGGACCAGCAGACCGAACCGGTGTGATGTTGAGTGCCTAGCCTATGTCAAGGAAATCTACACCAAGACCCCTCTTTTAAATACGGCACTCGATTCCATTCCCGAATCTCTCTGGTTCACTATCAACGTCCGAAGCACTGTTCTTCACACTGGCTGCATGTATCGCTCGCCAAATTCCGCCAGTTCCTTGTTTCAGCTTCTCATTGGGCCTTTCGAATACCTCTCTTTTCTTCCTTCTGGAACCAAGCTTATTGCGGGTGACTCTATTCTCCCTCAAATTCGTTGGTCTATCATCTTGACTCCTCCCAATCTTATGGGCCTAATTACTAATATTCGCCTTCGTGGCGGAACACAACATGTTTTCTAACCTACCAGAAACGGGAACATACAAGATCTGGTATTCATTCATAAGATGATTCTCACCGACGTGTCAGTAACACAAAATTTCCCCGGCATTGACCATAAAATGGCTATCTTCTTTCTGCCTCTTAGTGGCCTACCTAGTCCCGCATACCCCTCCAACAGTACATTCCTATGCAGAAACTGGGCCTTGCTAGTCACCCTTATTCGCCAGAAAGACTAGGGTGAATATTTCCTCACTCATGACCCTCAGATTGCCGTGGATATTTTCCACTCCTTTTCCGACTGTCTGAAAACATTGTCTAATGCTGCCCAGGCTGTACCTAAAGAGAGGCCACTTGTCTGGCCACTCCATAAAAAGTATCATAAAATTCGCAAACAACTACATAATTCCAATGATTTTTCAATATTTATTCGTCTAAACCGCCTCTCCTTTTTTTGTTCAACGACAAGATAATACGCGACTTCGTGACCAAGAAGCTAAGGCATTGAGTCATCCCAACAAGTAGCAACTTCTTTCCATGTTGCCTTAGCCTAGAAAAGCTGATGTTAAGGCCGACTTCCAACCTCTGATTCTGGATAATAACTCATCTATCCCTTCCCCACATTGTATAGTCGAAGTCTTCAGTGCACTCTTTGCTCCAGCCATGGCTCCATCTACTGTAAGGGCCCCTCCCCCATCTTCACCACTTACTGACTCTGCCCTTTCTACGATATCCTTCGATGCCAGGAGTATTTCTGAGCTACGGTCCAATAGCAAACCCTCCTGTCGATTAGGCTCCGATGGCTCACCACCAGTTGCTCTTGTCAGTGGTGGACCGGATCTCCCCCTGTTATTGCTTAACCTCTCTACTCTTTCACTTGATGGTAGCTTCGTACCTGCTAATTGGAAGCTCTCGGTATTCGTTACCATTCATAACAAAAGACCTTTAAATGAGGTATCCAATTATCACCCCATAAACCATATTCCCATCTTATCCAGAACAGTGGAAAAAATGGTTAAAGATCGCATTATTAACTATTTATTAGGCCTCAGCCTTATTAATCACAACCAACATGGAGTCCTCCGTTCACGGTCTTGCATGACTTTTCAGTACGATTTTCTGAATCTCGTCACCTACTCTGCTGAAAGTGGGAAATCTTTTGCTGTCCTTTACCTTGACTTGTCCAAGGCATTCGATCGTGCACCTCACCCCCACCTTTTGACGAAGCCGCGATCATTTAGCTTTGTAGATTCAGTAATTTCTTGGCTCCCATCTTACTTGTCTCATCGTTCACAGGTTGTCTTGATTGACGGGTACACCTCTAATCCTAAACCTGTTACTAGCGGTGTTATTCAGGGCAGTGTTTCAGGCCCCCTTCTTTTTCCTCCTATATATAAATGATGTTTCCGACAATGCTTGATGTCACGCCATTTTTGTTCGCGGACGACATTAAGATAGTCTACACTTTTTCGCCTGGCAACCTCAGTACTACTATCTCTAAAATCTCCAGTGATTTGGCTGCTCTTGATGAATGGCGCTCAACCTGGGCGACGAAATTCTCCGCCGATAGGTGTTCTTTTCTTAATCAAAAATGCCAGGTTCCTCCTGGTTCCTTATGCATCGGCGGTTCACCCATCGGCAGCCAGCCCTTAGTAAGAGACCTTGGCCTGAGTTATTCTTCCTCTCTCAACTTCTCGGAACATGCTGTCTTCCAAACGGCGAAGGCTTAAATGTGTCTTGTTCTTCTGTTCAGATCCTTTCAGCTTAGGGAGAGCATTCTATACATGTACAAAGTACATGCCAGGCCCCTTCTCAGATATTGTCCCCTCATCTTCACTAGTATGAAAAAATCCGACAGGATTATCGTCGAATGTATTCAGAGACGATTCACGAAGCAGCTTATTGGTAGTCGTCCAACCTAGACTACAGGAAACGATGCTTATCTCTCAAAATCGAGCCACTGTGGTTTCGTAGCATGAAGCTGAACCTGGTATTTCTGTGTAAGCTATTGACTGGGCAATCTTATTCTTCCAACCAGTTGTGCTTCTCCCCGGGTACTGGATAAGCACTCCGTAATAGACTGCATACTATTACCACAACCTCCGCAAGGACTGTTCTACGCTATCAGTTCTTTCTCTTCAAGCACTCCAGAATCTTGAATAAACTTCCTTTGCACATCAGAACTGAACTGATGCATATTGTCTCTCGCAGTTGATGTGCGATGAGGTTTTCCATTTCTCTCTACTTTTTAGCGGGGATTAGACGAAATTCACTCGACAGCGGTGGGTGCACAACTGGTGTTCTTACCATCGAAGGAATTCTGGATGCTCGATTGGCCGTGGCCATTACCTGTCCTGTGCAAACTGAACTGAACTGAACTGAACTGAATTGAACTGAACTGAACTGAACTGAACTGAACTGAACAGATCTCAGTCAGAGTATGCACTCTTGCATGCTATTTATAAATTCCCTTCTGTCCCAACCGTTTTGCGCCTATTCAACATTCACATAACCGAAAGTCAAGCTTAAGAGAAAGGCTTCGACATTTAGGTCATTGCTCTGAATTATCACTTGGTCTTACCTTCCTAAATGACTTCACCCCTTTTCAATTCTGAATGCTCTGTTTGACCGCTTCTCCTTAGACTTCGCCATCGACCTATTTAAACATGTCTGCGTCAGCTAATTGTTTTGCCATACCAACATATAGGATCCTGTCAATTTCAATTTGAACTAAGTCCTTCCAGATGCGTTCTCATTTATAGAAAGGCCACTGTAATACTCACAGATTGTCAATGTGCCTCATCCGCTCCACGATTTATCACCTTTATTCAGTTGTATCACTTCTGTGGCCCTGAAATAAACCTCAACAACGCTATAAAAACTGCACCTGTAACTACTACCTGGTCCGCTAAATATATATATATATATATATATATATATATAAATTCACTGCTGTCCTGTAGTTAATAACGCAAGCATGGTAAGTAACCCAAAGCTCATCTCTCTCTCCTAGATTACAATGCCTCTTTTCCAAACCAGGTCCCACCACATACACTTCCACCACCTCCTCTGCGATTCTGAACTGGGAAATCCAATCTCACCTATCTCACCTAGCGTGGCTCACTAACTGCACTCAACATCCAGTTATGACGTCACCATTTCTGCCCCCACTCTATCCCCCGGCTAAGTTTCTTCCGTAATTTCTAGCAGAACTTAGTCTTTTCTTCTGCTGAATGACTATTCTAGGTGGAATATTAACCTCCCACCGAACTTTTAGCTCCTACTTATGCGTCTCCTTTTTAGTCCCACCTTCCATGGCCTAAATTTGTCTTAGAGATCCACTGCATTCATGAGCCCGTGCTTCACTTTTGTTCTTTCTGTTAACCGTTGACCCTCAGCTGGGCTATACCCAGACTGCGTTTCTCTATCTCACTTCACTTTCCAGTGATCCTCAATGCCGGCCAACCACCTCGGGCACTACACTGACCACCTTTCTGGCTTGTGCACCTGGATGATAATGCTGTGTGGCCGCCTGTCTATCTCCGTTCCCGTTGGCTCTGCTGTCCAAGTTCCCACGACTAGTCCAGTTGGTCCTGGATCAGACACCCTTAACTTGGTTGCTGAGCACTCTGAAAAACCATCAATGAACGCTCACGCCAATCTCAAAGGTGCGGGGTGAGGTCAGATCCCCCACTTTGGCTGGCTCACATCGGGCATGCAGGCAGTCCGTAAAGATACTCGAGGGAAATTAGGCTGGTGGGTCACACCCCCCGTGTTCACTTCACGAAGAGTTTTTCAGGTTGGTGTCTAGGGCACGGTCAGCCACACCCACTAGCACCGGTTGCGGGTTTCATGCCCCAACTCTCCTCGCCCTACCGCATTTATCACTGTCCGTCGCGGACCACATGCTCCTACCATTCATCCGCCACATTTCGCTCATCTATCGTTCTTGTCAGCACTCTTATCACTTCCCTTCCGTGTCGTTCTACCTCTGTATGCACGCCAATCCTTTCTGTTTTTGCTCCTATCGTGTTTCACAATGACAACCCTCACTGCATGATGTCACTCTCGCCCCATCCATTTTACTCTGCTCAAGCCCGAAATATGTTTTCCCCACCAATTTCGCCCCTGTCGGCTCCTAATCAGTATTCACTTGGTACCTCCATGTGTTTATAAAGCTCAATGATGGCGTACCTCACTAGCCACCATTTCGCGATATCCTTTTTTGTCCATACTATGCCTCCCACCATTATGCACCAGACACACCCGTAACCATTACCAATCACCATATGAGAACTAGCCGTTTCAACCTTGACATTTTTTTACAATCAAATATTTACTATCTTTTTACCACCTCCGTATTTTTCACGTCTGAATTCATTATTCTTCCGTGGGTCTTTCTCTTAGGCAGTGAACCGATTAGCAACTTCTGGTCCAATCCAGTGGCGCATTGGCCTGCAAGCACGCAACTCTTCAGTTCCAGTCTCCCATCTCCGAAGCACAACTATTTTTCGTGCATTTTTGTTCCACCACTGGCCTTCCTGTCCGTATTCTTTCCCTCTTCTCGGTCTTCATCCTGTGTCATCTGCAGTGAAACAATCTGATTCATCATCTCTTACCTGGTTTTCTTTGGCCAACACTCTCGTCTGCTTAGTACATTGCTCGCAACAGGCATCTTCATTGTGCCTTTCAGGTTGCCCCGCTTTTCCGCGTTCCACTCGGTGTAATGTCATCGTAACGTCATCATTCTCACCTACAGTTTCAAACCATGCGATCTGCCATTACCTGATGTTTCTGATCCTCCACCTCCTTGTTTCTCTTCCATGTTATTCGCTGTTACAACTGATACATCTTTTTACCGCAGTTCTTCTGACCTCCAAGTTACCTTCCCCCAGTGATATTTTACACCTCTCCAACCACCTCGTACTTCCACTGGCGAAGCATTCTCCAGCCATTTTCGTGGCCATCGTCTTCTTGCGTAATGTACGTCCATTTATTACCGCTCCACCCATGTTCGACCGGCACCACGTGCCACATCTGCAATAATCAGACTGCTAGATTCACTCTTACCTGTGTTCGTCGATCCTTTCCGTCATATTCCCTTGTTTATCAACTTCTGCTCACAGCCATCTCTTCTGGGCTTCCAAAAATGGTTTTCTTTTGCTGTTGATCTCCTATGTTCACTCGCCATAAACGAATTCATCGGGGTTTATCCAAGTTAATTCGGCACCACTTGACCCAACCCCACTACCACTGCTACCTGCGTGTCCCGTCTCTTCACTGCTATTTGCTTCTGCTCTGATATATATATATATATATATATATATATATATATATTTGTATCCACATATTTTCTCTGCCTCCGCCAGTTCTTTTGATAACGGTTTATTTCGGATAACCCCGAGGCCTGCTGTAACGCAAGATCAAACGGTACAATTGGACGTAGAGTCCGAATTCCAGGAGGATGATTCAGGTATGTGCACTCGATATTGTACAGGAGAAAGTATTTAAGTTACTCTTTAAGGCGGCTACCGGCAAATTTGATTTCAAGGTCAGGTGGCCAACATGGCCAAGTCAGGATGGGGCAGGCCGGAGGTAGTGGACTCTTACTGAAATATTACGAAAAGAGAGACTGTGCAACAAGAGAATCAAACAGAACTGACGAAAGTTTGGTTCACCTTGAGGAAAAAGAAGTTTCTAAGTGAGACATGAACCAGCTATAACGCTCCGCGGATTGGAAATCAGACGATGAAAGGAATGAATTTGCAGACAAAGAACAAGCAAAATACACTTGTAACGTTCAGCGACCAAATATCGGCTGATTCAGTTAAATACCCAGTGAAGGACTCATTTGTAGAGAGAGAATGCATGGGTGACGGTGAAAGGAGTGGCCGGATGTAAACATGTGATCGTCGGACATATTGTTTACTTTCAGAAAGGTGGAATGTGATGCACCAAAATGGAAATGGGAACTGGGTGACAAATCAATTTGTGATGCGTAGCCATGGTAGTCGCAGATACACGGTTTGCGAAGGTGAGTATTTAAATGACAGGTAAGTATTTACGTACGATTATCGTTGTCTAAGGGCTGAACATGATGACCAGAGAGATGCAAGGATCAAAAGTGTCCGAGAGAATTTACCAAGATAGAATACCGGATATGAAAAAATACCAAACGATCCATAAATATGTTTGCAAAGCTGATCGGTGAAGTAGTTGACAGGTAAAATATTGTCTGTTGGTATTCTTTGCAAAAGGTGGATCATGTGATGGCGAAAGATCAAAATGCTGCGATACAGATGTCTCTCAGATGTGAATATATGGGGAGGGCATGAATCTTTGCAAGAAGAGGATATTGCAATGCTACAGCCCTGTGGGCGAACAGAAAGAATGATAGAGAGAGCGGACTATCACAATATCGCCGACTGTTGGGGTGCCAACGCCCCTCATGATATGCGTACATTTTGTCCATAACTATGCCTCACATTTACCGTATCTCGATGCTTCCGCGGCGTTGATGCCATCTGACTCATTCTTTACGTCTTGCGTTGCCTGCTCCCTGCTTTCAGATTGACACCGTCCGTTTATTGCAATAACGCCTGGTTCATGGCCACCTAGTCCCCAGCCATACAACCCAATTTTCTGTTCTGTTCTTTTCTTCTCTTCCTTCTTTTTTTCCTCAACGTTTCTCGTAACGATAGTTTCTCATGCCGATTTTCAGTCCACCTCCAGTAAAACCCCCAGGCTCCATTCCTTCCCACTTGGCTCAGCCAGCTGCTTCTTCTGACCTTGACCCATTAATTCACCGGGCCCATATTTGAATTCAACTCCGCGTTCACTCAAACTCCCTACATTGCTCCTTGGTGTGCATACATTTATCTCCCTCTCATATCTTTCCTATTTCTTCCTGACCCCGGTTGTGTTACGGATTTCTAAATTTTTCATGAATTTTGTCCGTCAGTTTTGTCGCTTGTAAAATTTTGATCATGCGTAAGGCATGCTTCGGGAGTCTTCGAAATAAACTATTATATTAGTATTATTATTAATATTATTATTATTATTATTATTATTATCATTATTATTAGTTCTCAATAGTCCCACAAAAATTACCCGGCTAGGTCACGTCTACCGTAGTTTTTCCTTTCTTTTTCGGCCATATATTCGGTCTAACATTAGTTAGGTGTATTTTTATCGCATTTTAATATCCCCATTGGGCACTTTTAACTACGTACATTCTTTGTTGATCGTCATTATTTTATCGGTCAGATTTTCATTCCTATTGATACCGATATTTTGTATATCAGGCGTTGCTAACAAATTTTTGGAATTCCAGGCTAGTTAGTTTCTACAGCGTACCTATTTCACAATGAATAGAGAGTCTAAGCCCGAGTTGGAACCGGAGTGCCATGCGGCGTACATGAAAATGCCGGATTTCATACCGGAAGATCCGGGGACATTCATCGCAATCCCCGAGTCTCGTTTCCAGGGGGCTAGCATATCTAGTCAGCATTTCGAGCACACTAAATCGCTTTCAGCGATCCCACAAATCCGGGATATCGTAATGAACCCACCGGATCATAACCCGTACGACACACTTTGGGAAGCTCCGGTTAAGCGCGTGGCATCGTCGGAAGAGGAACGTATCTAACACGTTCTCTCTGAAAGTCAGCTAGGAGTCATGACCCCATCGCGGTTGCTACGGAAAATGCTTTCATTGGTAGGTACGACGTCCATGGACGGTGTGGCCTTGCGTTAACTACGGATGCAGCGGCTTCCACCATATACTCAGAGCATAGTTGCCGTTCTAATACAAGGTCAGACATTGGATAAGTGCGCGGAGGCTGCAGACAAAGTCCTCGAGCAGGCACTTGCTTTTGACCAACAGTCCCGCGAATTCACCAACGCCACTGTTACTCCACCAGATCCCGCTGTTAACTCTGTGTCTACAACCGCCCAACACAAAGCACCCATTAGAAACTCTGACATTCCGATATTACGCCAGAAGGTACTCCGTTTAATACAGGTGGTCGAGCAGAACGAGACCACCATCAGTAGTCTGCGTTCACAGAGCCAAAGCCGTCGCCGTTCTACTTCGAATGCCCCGAGAGCAAACGCGCAATCCTGCGAGTGTTATTATCGCCGCCGCTTCGGATCCCAGGCGCGTAAATGTCAACAGCCTTGTACTTATCACACTCGCCAGGGGAACTGCTGGGCCGAGAGGTGATGACGACAGCCACCTCGGGCGTTCCTGTTCCTAGTCGCCTCATTCACGTGAAAGACAGGACTACCGGTATGCGTTTCCTAATCGACATGGAAGAGCGGGTCAGTATAACACCGATTTCAAAACGGTCCACCGTCTCCTTTACAACTCTAACCCTACAAACCGCCAACGGCACTTCAATCCCAAAATATGGCAGTCGATTTCTCACCCTAGACTTTGGCTTGCGTGGTCCTTTCCCGACGGTTTTCGTCATTGCCCAAGTGCACCAGGCTATTCCAGGATTAGGTTTTTAGAAAGTCACAGTCTGTCAGTCAATCGCGGTAGGCGACGGCCAGTAGATCGAGACAAATCAAATTTCGTTGTTGGTCCCCTAACTGAAGCTGAGTCACTAGAGGTCCTCACGCCAATTCCCACTTCGGAACCAGAATTCGGTAGTTTATTCAGCGAGTGCCCTGATCTTGTCCACCCAAAAACAACCTGCCTCCAGTCAGCACTGAAGCGGCCAATCACATCGTCACACGAGAGCCCCTGGTCTACGCGCGACCCCGCAAGTTGGCTCCAGACAAGCTTCGTGTAGCCCGCCCCGAGTTCCAACACATGCACAACTTGGGCATTATCCGGCCTTCCAACAACCCGTGGGCATTATCCGTACACATGGCCTCGAAGAAGTCGCCCGACTACTGAGGACTGTGCGGGGACCATCGCTCACTCAACCGAGTGACTACGCCCGACCGATATCCTATTCCGCACATCACGGACCTTACTGCTGGTTTGGCGGGTGAGACAATTTTCAGTCGGATAGATTTAATGCGGGCATATAACCAAATACCAGTAACTGAGACCGATACCCACAAAACGGCTGTAACGACTCCTTTTGGTCTTTTGGAGCTCCTACAAATTCAGTTTGGACTTAGCAAAGCCGCGCAAACTTTCCAGCGTTTCATCGATGTGGTACGCAGTGGCTTGGATTTGACGTTCGCTTACCTGGACGATACCCTGATTGCCGGCTCGTCTAAGATAGAACATCGAGCACATCTGCGTACGCTTTGCGACCGCCTATCTAAACGCGGGGGCTCAGTCAACGCGAATAAGTGTGTATTAGGCGTCAACGCCATCGAATCCCTAGGCCACAAGGTTACTTCCACAGGGATCATACCATTGCAGGAAAAGGTGCAGGCAATCCTGGACTACCCAGAACCTAAGTCATTCAAGCAACTACGGCATTTCGACGGGCTGGTCAACTTCTATCGTTGTTTCGTCTGACAGTGCGGTCAGCCAATACAGCCGCTAACAGACCTGGTAAAATGCAAAGCGAAGCAGCTGGTCTTCACAGGAACCGCACGAGATGCATTCGCTATGCTGAAGCACGCTATCGGCAACAGAGCCCCGCGACCACACCGGAAACCAACTTCTCCAGTTGCATTAGTCATCGACGCATCGGACAAAGCCGGGTGCGTGGAGTTGGAACAATAATTAACTGACACTTGGCAACCCGTTGCACTCTTCTCCAAAAAACTACAACCGGCTGAATCCGAGTATAGCAAATTTGGCCGCGAAATTCTCGCTATCTAACTAGGCGTCCGTCACTTTAAACACATCTTACAAGGACGCGAATTCACGGTCTACACCGGCCATAAATCAGTGACTCACGTATTATTCGCCACCATGGACAGAAACTCTCCCAATAGTCGAGACATCTGGATTACATCACTCAGTACACAAGTAATGTACGTCATATCTAAGATGTTGATAATCTCGTCGCAGATGCGCTACCTTGCATTCGCAGCCTGAAACTCAGCACCTCCGGCCCGATCAACCTCGAAGCTATCGCACCCGCTCAAGCAGACGATCCTGAGGTCGGACAGCTCCGTGGCACCTCATCGCTGCGGCTCCAGTCGGTTCCCATTCCTCTAGCCGAAGGTTACGTACTGTTTGACATGTCCGAGGGCCACCCAAGGCCAGTAGTACCGTCAGCTTTTAGGCGACAGGTTTTCGAGACCTTACGGGGTTTGCGCACACAAGTATAAAAGCCTCCGCTAAACTCGTCGGTGACCGCTGTGTTTGGCACAACATGAACCGTGATGGCACTGCATGGGCCCGTACCTGCATCCAATGTATACAGTCAAAAGTGCATAGGCACACAAAAGTCCCATCATCGGAATGTCCAGCTGTCGACTCACGTTTCCAACACGTGTATGTCGACCTAGTAGGGCCGTTGCCTCCGTCAAAGGGTAGCACATATCTGCTTAGTTGTGTAGATCGCTTCACCAGATAGCCGTTGGCTGAAGCTTTGCACAATGCAGCTAGCGAAAACGTCGCCCAAGCTTTCATAGAACACCGGGTGGTACCATCTGGTTGTCCACTCGTGGTTACCACAGACCACGGTTCGCATTTCGAGGGGGCCTTCAGTAGTCTTCGGCAACGTCCAGGCACCCGTCACATTCATACTACGGCCCACCACCCATCAGCTTTTCTGGCTGAATGCATTCTGTCCGATGTCACCCCATCGAATTCTTCAGGACCAGCACCCATTTCTCCGGCGTTCCATACGCCTACCGTACCAACGCTGATGACCTAGTTGCCCGGCCTTCCTGACACAGCCCTAAACACGCAACTGCCTCCATTGTCTTCCAATCGTGGACGGGTGATCAAGAAACCCGTTCATTTCGCAGACACGGTTTGTTGGGTCCCATGAAGAAATGAGAAAACAAACAAACGAACAAGCGAACAAACAAACAACCAATCAAACAAACAAAAAAACAAGCAAACAAAGCTGTTGCGGCTGCCCATTCGATGTTTGTTTTCCACACGGGGGCCATTTAGTTTTTTGCCGCTAAACAACCGTTTTGAAGTTTTGATCATCCCTCACCTCCGGACACAATCATTAAAAGTCTGCAGTTTAAGAGGGACTCGCGTCCCCGTCCAGAGTACCCGTTGGCTAACGACAGGACAGCGACTGACCTCATGTAAGTTTTCGCATTCATCCTCCACTGTGCCCACACTAGAGACCCATATTTAGGATACACGCATTTCCGAAAAGACCGATTACAACACCCCTTTGTCAAGCCGAACCTGTACTAGGTCGTACACTGGGGTGAGCGGAGAGAAGAATACACTGACACCTTCACCGTAAGCACCGGACAATCCTACCTCCCGCGTTGAGCCTACGAGGTTTTTCGGGTTGAGCAGCCAGCTACGGCGGCTCTCCCCAGTATCTCGCTTCCAGTACCAACCGCCACATTCTACCGCATGTAACTTTCTGCTCTCTCTTTTGTCTTTTCTTCTATTTTCCTCCTTGGGGACATAGATTGTCCATTCATTTTCAACGCAAATAAAATGGTTTCAATCAGTTGTTTATTTTTACTTCTGAGAAAATTTCATTGGTTTCGGAGTAATCTCACACGGTTCTTCCCGTCAGGTGAGTGGATGTTATCCACAAACAATACCACTGGATCCGATGACTTTGGAGCTGTGTCCTGAACCCACAAACGGTTTCAGAGTCATAACAAAGCAGCAACATTTATTTAATCCACTGGCGGTATCACAGGCGGCATACTCGTTCGCTTGCCAGAGTCGTGATCGAAGCCCTTCTTGCGGGCGGTCTTCTAGGAGGGGGCCTTTATAGTAATTAGCCGATCACACCGTCTATCACTTGTTTAACTGTGCGGTTCGTGCACGCGGCAACCGCAAGCGCTATTTCCGACACACTTCTTCAGCACACGCCAGCGTACGGTCTCTGTACTCAGGCCCTGTGAGAATGCAGGCGGTTGGCACTCCACGGTCTTTTCTCGTTTACTTCCTCGACGAGCGCGATCGTAGAAGCTGAGGGAGTGTGCCCTCCAATAGCAGCATGGCGCGCAACGTGTGGCCGTATTCGTTGTATTACCAGCGACGGTAGATGGAGTAATTATATCGTTGGAAGCAGTTGTCGTGGTAGTATCCAAAGCAGTAGTATCATCAACAACAGTATTCTAAGTAGTAGTTGCCAGAACTACGGCCTCAACATTTGTAGTATCCGCTTTAGAATTAGTAGTATTTGCAACAGTAGTTCTTCAAAGCAACAGTCGTAATAGCATTCGTGGTAGTAAACAGATCATTAGAACTGATAATAACAGAAACCGTAACCGCAGTAGCAGTCTCGGGAACTTTGGTCACAGCATTAGTTACAGTAGCAGCAGCTGTTGTTGTACGCATGTGATGATGCAAAACACTGAATAAATGAGCGCTGGCATAATGGAGGATGCCTATTGGATATAAGAGAGCAAGAACATTGAAAAATTAGGCTAAAAGTTGAACGAGAACAAAATCTCAATCGACGAGATGATTGTTGGAAATTGGAATGCGGCATCAGCAGAAGTAGACGTAGTATTAGTCACCGTAGCAGTGGCAGCAGAAGTCGTGGCAGAAACATCAGCTGAGGTAGCAGTGGTAATAGCACTTTTATTATAAGAAATAGCATGGATTACAGTAATGATCATTGTAGTGGTGGTGTAGAGGTAATTACCATAATTGCAGTGTAGTGGTCGGAGTCGCATTAATAACAGTACGCATGTTATACAACAAAATAGTGTTTTAACCAGCTTCGGTAGAGTGAAGGATGTATACAGCACAAACACGAGAAGAGTGGTAGGAAATTGGGCTAAGCATTCAATGAAGACAAAAAAACAAGTCATCAGCGAAAAACCTACGGAAAGTTAAAAGTAACACTCTGGTTCTAACCACTCACATCTGCAGATAGACTTGTAGTTAGAGCGTCAGAGAATTTTTGCATAGATCTGACGAAAATGGTAAATCTTCCATAATTTTCATGTCACCTGTATACACAAACCCATAAAACTGGTCAGATGCCGAAGTCGCCAAATATTGTTTCCTTCGGGAAAGGAGAGGTGATATTGTGTCAGATAAAAGCCATGCACTCTACGCGGACAACCGATCAATGTTCCTCTCATGAATGAACATATGCCTGATTTGCTTTGTTCTTTACTCATGCTTTGACGCCAGCAGTACTGACTTATCGATTTTGCTATGTGTCGATGGGTCTCACTCTGTTGCGCGTGATAGCACATGTAGTTTAGCTCTTTATGCCACTTTCCTGTTTGCCTGCAGCTTACTCTCCGGCTACGACCGGGTTTTGTGTTTACGCCCGCAAAAATACACGTAACGCTACCACCAGGTGTTCTGCTACCAACTACGTACACAACATTTGGTTCGAGTTTATTCTATAAGAGTCCGAGAGATTTTAACGTGTAGTCTTACTGCGGCTAACTCCAATCGAGGAATAGCTACGGTCTTCAGAGGAGCGGCTCTTGATTTAGGGAACAGTAGGTACGATAAGGGGCTGCGTCCTTTAAAAGCATTCTGGAATACGCCACCACCCCATAACCAACTTTAGAAGTGTCACAAAACACATGAGGTTATGCACCGTCGTTCACAGAGTCACCTTTAAGAACACAGAGCTGAATCTCCGATACGCAAAGTTGTTCCGTACTCTTAAGCCATTCATTTCAGCAATGTGGGAGATCTCCAATCGGGTCGTCCCAAACAGGCTTTAAGCGACAGCGATTGCAACAACACCTTGCTTGGCAGAATGAAAGGTGAAACTAACCCCGGTGGATCGGAAACCGACGACACCACGGACAACAAGCTACGCCTTGTTTGTGGTTTTTCGCGAATCGTAAATGAAGACTGGAGTGTATTTTGTATGGCATTCCACTCCAATCTCAACGTCCCTTCAGGCCCTGGCGAGCAATCGTTGATTTCCCATTTGGGAAGGACCAGTTCAGACTCCCGCAAAATATCTACCGCCTCTTCACGATTACACACTCATTTATGAGGCTGAAAGCCACCACGTGATAGTAATTCGCTCATATGAATCGCAAAATCTCTTGATTTTTCCCGGGTAGGCAAGGACAAAGGAAAGTCGTTTACATAAATGTTGTCATACATGGCCTTGGGGACGATCCTCATACTGTCCTCCCCAATCGTCTGCCGTGCTAGGTAACGCGAAATTCGGACAAAAATGGGGAGGAAGTGGCACCAAATGGGTGAGCATTCATTTGATATCCAACCAGATTGTCACCTAGTTGAACACTTCCCACCGAAGTAACCTCAGTGCTCCCCTGTCTCTTGTCGGCACTCGAACCTGCATCAAAATTTCTTCAGTGTTCGCAACTAATACAGAAAATTCTCTTCGAAAGCGAAGCAACAGTCCAACTAGACTTCCTGTCATGTCCGGTCCCCGTAGCCAGTAATCATTCACAGAGCTTCCCTGGAATCCAGCCGCACAGTCAAACACCACCCTCAACTTGTCAGGCTTCTCAGGGTTTGTTACGGCGTGGTGTGGCAAGTACCACTTAGGCTCAAAATCCCTTTCTAACTGTATACCAAGCTCTCACTGGGCGTGGCCCTTGCGCACATATCCCTCTATTATTGTAGAGCATTTAACACAGAATTCAAGATCACAAGCTAACATTTTTCTCAGTCCGTTCAATCCCTGTTTGGCCACAGTATAATTATTTGGAAGTCAGACCACAGAATTCCTTCATCGAAATGCAGCTTCATAGTGTCCGTCCAACAAAGTTATGGCGTTCGCAACTATATCAACAGAATGTTTGTCTTCTAACGAAAGAGGGTTCTTTAGTGCATCCCCATCATAGAAATCGGTGTTGTACAGTCGATTTATCTGTTCCGCTAAGGGCCTAATTTCCATCACACTGTGGTTTATCTCCTCACAAAAGGTGGTTCCTGATTTATCGGCCCAAGAATAATCCATCCTAAGATCTGAACATAGAAGTCAATAGCATTAGATTGCACGATGTATTCCGGACCATTCCGCTGCCTCTTCACTAGTGCATACTGAAGTCAAGGTGATCATTTATAAATGGTAAATTAAACGTCCTCATGAAACCAAAGGCAAAAGTGCAAACACACACACGCACACACAACTAATGATAGCAAATAAAATCACGTTACCAAGGCAAGGCAAACGTAATTATCCACTCTCGCCGTTTGCACAGTTGAGGGTGACGTGGGTTAATTGCTAGTGCCTCCACATATCTCAATAGTCGTTGATTGTTCGTGACATAAGTGACGGTGAACTTGACTGCAGTTTGTACTTGTGAAGATGCAGCGAAATGGTCCGGAATGCACTGTGCACTCTAATGCTATTGACTTTCTATGTTCAAATTTGTGTCGGGGAAGTTATGTTTTCACATCATAAAATCGTCCGCACGGCATGGGGTTGCTTTCTTTTATCGCATCTTCGCTCTAAAGCCCAATTTGCTTCTGGTGCGTCGGCATCTATTAAGATTCACACTTTCGACTCTTCCAGATTCTGCCTTTTAACGCGATTTAGGTGAGACAAAGAGAAAACATCCGCATCTGAGCAGTGGTGAAATGCTTGAACTGGTAGCCTACCAACACAATAGGTTCGTTCTATATTCACAAAATCACTCCGTAGCAATGAGTTCAGTCGCAGCTCCGTTGTTCCCGAATTCCAAGTGGTAGTCCCATTCACGGTCGAAATCGAAGGTGAGGTAGGGGATGCCTTCCCAGCCAGCACAAAACGTGGTAAAAACATGTTTCTAACATGTTTTTACCACTTCCAAAAAAGGTTTTTTTAGGTGCTCAGTGACCTTGATAATATCGCCTAAATACCACTTCATAATACCAGTTAAATGTCACATAAAAAACACTTGTCGATGAAAAGCAACAGGACCATTTTTAATTAGGCACCTCTGCTCCGGCTTCCCCATAGCCTTCACACTATGAGTTATAAATATAAACCATTGATGAAAGGAACTCTCGCCCTGTCATATTAGTAATGTTCCATTAACAGACTGATAATACGTACATGAACCACCTGACCTCAATTGTTACCTTGAGTATCCCAAAAATATCTCACATTTCTTCTTATCACTCGGTTCGACAGTGTTGCGTAATGAAAAAATAAAAACAAATAATGACTGGAACAATATATCATGACTTTTACAAACTCAGGAAGCCCTCTCCGGCTCCTCCGATTCCAGGTGCCATGCAATCTGAAAATCTACGAAAATAGGTATAAGCTTATAGGGAAACGCTTTGCTAGTGTGATGAATATCACAGATTCATTATTCATTGAAAGGAAGTACCTTGCATCACTCCAAATAGCGGTTTGTCATCAAGCGCGATTTTTGGTTTTTTCCTGAGAGGCTGCACTCTTTCAAAAGGTTGGCATGCAACACTTTCAGCAGTAGGGCCCGAACGGTCTCACCAAATGTTCACCCACCTACGGAGAATAGCAGAGTAAACGGAAAAAATTAATAACTTCAAATGCACAAACCTACCAAGCTTTTTCGGCTGTTTGTTGGTCAACTGCTGCTCAGTCTTCATAAGATCATCAACACTTTCCATTGGCAGATGAAGATAGTCCTTGGCCTTAAATCCAACTGTGTCGACCGTCGAAGTGTGGATCTCTTTTTGCTAACTTGCAGCCAAAATTTTCAACACATTTCTCGTACTTGAGCAAGATCTTCTACAGAGAACATTCACGTAACGACTGAAGACTTACCTCTCATACTTTCAATGTCGTGTTGCATCTTCTGAGGACTTTGCTCCACTGCATCATCTGCAGCCCTCGGTGGACTGTAAAAGTAGGAACTAGTCGGTTCCACACGAAAGCAGTCCTTCGAGTTGGACATTCTCCTCATAGGTACTCTTCTTGGTGTCACTGATGTTGATGGAATTTCTTCTCTGAGCACTATGCACATGAACATATGCTCAAACCTTACTTCCAATGTGCTTGGCAGTGTCGGATAAGACTGATATATTGGTGGAACGTTTTCTTTTTCAGAATGTTTTCGGCAGTCCTCCATTTCAGGCGAGTTATCCGATTAATTAGAGCTTGATTCCGTGGTCAAGAATCGATGTGGTCGTTTACTGCCAAATGCAGCTGAATGGATATGCAGGTAGGAATGGGATCCACATGAACAGCTTCACGGAGTACCGGTGCATGTAAGCCTAAATGCACATAAAAACCACCATCGTCCGTGGGTCCTGAGGTACTTGGCTTAAATATGAACTTCCCATTTGTAACCATCGTCGTAAATCCGTTAGTGACATGTTGCATTGGCTGTATAAAAGACATGTATCATCCAATATGTTTCCAGTGCTTATCCACGTGTTCGCATCACTCGCACTCCTGAATTCCGATGCAGCATTATGACAGCCAAGTGTAGAAGTATTCACGTGTTCCGCATTGTCTAAGATATAAATGAACATTATGTAGGTAACCAAGTCTCACCAGCCGGACTCAGGCAGACAGCCGTCTCGGCTAAATCCGATGTAGATGCTTGTGCTGCTGGCCTGTCTCATGCCTGAAGCAGTTGTCGCTGTCTTCCTTTCTTAGCGGATTTCGACGAACCAGGATGAGAAAATGTTCTTCCAGGTATAGCTAAAATAGTGAGTTCTGAATAATTTAGGAATAAAAGCTGAAAAGTTACTACCATCTACGAACTACCACTTGGTTTTATGGTTTCCAATAATATTATGAAGCTGAGTGGATAGATCGTTGCCCTAGGACAAAAGCTCACTAATCCAAGTATTACATCGAAGAAACGGTTCGAAATATAGTGCATTATATTACAATAATCGAATTTAGAGATTAGTCTTGAGCTTGACAAAAAATATCGTCACCTAAGGACAAAATCACGAACGAGCAATGAGCACAAACCATACCTTACAGCTCAACAGGGTGAACTAGCAGGCACGCGCCAGAAATTCGTAGCACACTGAAACAAATCGAAGTCAATGAGTTTTCATAATACTCCAGTGATCGAAATTTCTTTGCGCTCTGATAAGTTCCTATGCAATGCAAATAATTATTTGGCCGTTTTGAGCAAAAAGAATGCACTCATCGTCGAAAAAACAGAAGTGGTATTTAGGTGGTGAATCTACCATATGGAAGGTGGCTGGGTTCAGGCCCACCAGCTCCAGAAGGTCTTTTGGTATCAAATTCACTTGTCACCGCTTTCCAGTAGACCGTAATTCTCCTCAGAGAGCCCTGGTCCGTCGGCTCGTACTGGCAGCACACGTAAACTGACACGACACGCTGGCCTAAAGGTAGCCGCACAATTATTGGTTCACTGACCAGGCTTTCCTGTATCATCCGCACTCAGCTCATCCAACTGCAGCCCTTGTATTGAAACATGCATAACCCGGTCGGTAGATCGTCTTTGTGCACCCTCCAGTACAGGGTGGTGCCGCTTCTGACAACCTGATGTCGAATGTGGTTTGGAAACAGAACAGTTGCTAGACAGATGTCCACAACTGAAACACGAAAAAAGCCTTGATTTTTTTAAGAAATGTCCAACGACCGGGCATATCATGAGATAGGAAATGCTGACAATCCTCAAATGCTTGTATTCCACTAAAAGCCAAGAATGTATCAGCTGCGACCAACAACGAACTACCCTGTTTTGGCGTGAATAGTGTCGCTTCTGGGTGCGGTTTTTGTGCATAATTCCTCCAACTGGGTGACCGCGAATACCCTTGAACCTTGCTATTGGCAGCCAGTTTACCAAACCTATTTCGAGCAATCCGTGCCTCACGGGACACTAAGTAATGCAGATCTTGGAATCTGAATTCATCTCCTCTCCTCAAGAGATCATCAACGGTCCTAGCCCGCAAATCCTGGAGAAGCGTGGGCAGCACTCAAGTAATCCGTCCCATGGTCTCACTGGGTGAGGGTCTGACGTGCAATCTATCTGCTTGAGCGCTACTTCGCAGCTGAGCATTTTCAATGAGAGCGTGGTGAGGGCTTCTAAATCTTCCACCAGAGGCTTCAAGCCTTGCAGTAAGCTGTCAATCAGTGAACGAACCACTACGTGATCTTGTCCATACAAATTCTTCAAGATTTCCCTAGCCCTATTTTATGCCAGTCTTGATGACAACATAACATTCTGAAATCGCATCCCTTGTTTGTCACTCGCAGTGATGCATCAAATAAAGTAAACGCTGGCCATCGTCCCAAACTCTACCTTCAATGTTTTGTTCAAACTGTTTCACAAACTCCCAATAGGTAGACGAACAGCCCAAAAATGATTCCAGTCTCACTTTAGATTAATCCAAAAGACTATCCACTACAGATTCCGCCGTAGAAACCACGGGTGTTGTTGGTGGCGCATCGTTCTGTACATGGCAGTCACCCTGGTAGCGAGTTAGATGCCCATTACTTAGCCCCTGAATTCATTTCTGGTGGCTAGGTTTTCTTCTTTCTCGGCGAGTGTCAAGAGTAATTTCCTAATTTCCGTCTCATTCCTCGCCTCGAGCAGCTTACGTTGTCCAAGCAACTCTAGCTGTTCCGCAATCTGCCTCTCCTTTAGTTAAGCTAGCAACAGATTATCCTTAACTCTGTGGGAAACCAAACTAACCATAAAACAATTTGATATACCAGAGCCTGAGCGACAACATAACCAACGCCTATGGGCAAAAAGGATTCGGTTCACTTACAGGGAACCGTCCTTTGATTCGGAACGATTTGCCGAGTTGCTGTGTAATTTCATTTCTCAGCGATTCCCAAGGTTATTGAGTACTGTAAAGTCCAGCCAGTCGAAAGTTCGAGCGACGCGTAGCGGTCAATTCCGACACAGTTCAAAACAAAGTCTATTCCGAATAGCTACCGTACTATATACACTAAGTTAAACAATTTCACAATAACGAAACTTCAGCGGTGTTCCTTCTGGGCTCGTACGCTCCAAAATGAACAACAAATGAACAACTGGACCTGAATTACAGCAAAAGTTAGCATCAGAAGATGAGATCACCGAATACAGTCATAACAAAGTTCAAGCTTACAGACTCACGCTCGAGGCAACGGTGAGGATCCGATTTGTGAGAAAGATTTAGTAAAATGAGACAAACTATTGGAATTCCGGTAAAGATAGTTCATATAAATGAAATATTATTGTTTTTAATATGAACGTTGATGAACGGAACAGGGTTTCTCGAACTTCTTTACAAGAGATCTTGAATAAACTTCTTTGGTCCACTGTTGCACTCTGCCGTGCTTCACCTGGGGTATTTAGGAGTAAGAGGCTTGTCTCATTGAATGAGTTAGATCTGATGGTAGAGCCCACAATGTGCGCGCCACCTAGTAATGACATTTTTGGCGGTCTGTGAGATGGCCTAGGCACAGCTAATTTGTGCACAGTAGACTGTAGATTGGCGATTGGAGCCGAGTGACAAGATAGACTAGGATTATATGAGTACCTCGATTGACGGTTTAGCGGTTTATGGGTATGGTTGGCGAGCTGGTCGATCAAGTCATACGGTTATGGTCGAGGCCAGTGTTTCGGTGATAGGAAATAGCAGATTGCTGTTAGCAGGCCTAAAGGGGGAGACAGCTTGCTAGGGATAAAATCTGTCTCTTGGTTTCTTGAGTATTGGTTAGCGAGGCGAGGTTGAAATAGATAAATCTGAGTCAGCGTCGAACGCCTGAGATCGATGAGAGAGAGTGAGAGTGGAGCCGAATCGGTATTGCACGCACGTTCAGCATCGCCAGACGGCGAAGAAAAGAATAGCTTTGGACGGGCGATTTTTGGCGAAGCTGAATCAGAGCTGGCGGATCCGGCGAATTCCATTTGCAGTGGGGTTTTGTTTACAGCAATCGTGATATTGTTGAGCAAGATTTTCGAAGCGGTGGTAGGTTGATTCTTAATGAACTCTCCGGCAGGTTTCTCGTCCAGGGGTTGAGAAAAGTGGGCAAGATTTACGTTGAATGCGCTTTCGCAGCCGAACGCACTGGCAAGGGAGTTATGTCAAATTAATAGCACTTAAAAGACTATGTTTCACTTTTTCAACAGGGATTCGGTCGGGTGTATTGAGTAAAATAGCCTTTATCGTGTTGCTAACTCTTTGCAGAATTTCTGAATCGATGGCGTCTATAAAGCGCTCAGCCGTGACTTGATCTTGGGCTGAATGATTTGTAGGGGTATCAGAGATGTACTTGAGGGGAATCAACTTGGACAGAATTTTATCAACTGATGACAGCTGACTGGTGAGTTTAAGATTTAGTTTGATTGTCTCAGCTCTATTATTTGCCCCACCAAAAACATCAAACAAGCTGACAAATCACGGATTGAATGAAACTCTCGACTTGGCGAGTACTTTTGGTCGAGCTTTGACACGACCAGCCAATAAGGGTGTAGTTTTTTTGATAATAGTTCCAGCGTGGCTACACTGAGAGCAAGTGCTAAATGTAGAGACGAGCGTTACGTTCCACAATAAGGAGGTTTCCGGAAGGAAAAACGTGGGACTTTGTGGTTTCGGACTAAAGAAATGTAACACTGTGGAGCTGCTGATAGTACGACTTTGGAACTAAACGATGAAGTCTAGATGATTCCAGAATAGAAGGTTGCTATTATTTTGATATTAAACGTGAAACAAAATGTCGGAATGATGTTGAGTTTGACGGTAGACCACAGTTATAATACCTCAAGGTGGTGTAAACGTTTTTGTTCTAGGCAGATGTTTCCCTCTATTTTTATTTTAAGAAGCAGCTCTTAGATTCCTTCTGGTAGAAGTTTTAAATCAGTGAGCCACATCAGAAGTTTATGTCCAGAGAAAATCCCTGGATTTTTATGAGTTATTGGAATGCTCTGAGAGGACACAGTTTTCAGTAGCACCCTGCATAGCTTGTTAAAACTAAACCGACTACAGCACACAAGACGACATGGTGCTGTGGACCACTTATTGCTGTGATCTAGCCGAGAATCAATAAGTTTTTATGAATATCACCGCAAATGATATTTCTTGGTAGGCTTGAACCTAGAATTCCTAGAGAAGGCTTGTGTTTATAATTTGTGATAATAAATTATTGTCTCAAGGTGGGATGGTGCAGTGTTTAACGCTAAAAAAACCAACTCATGTAGCACAATCCTTTCCATGGGATGAGCTCGGAATGGGTTTGGGACGGGTTTGTTAATCAGCAATTTTGATGGTAGAAAATTGTGGAGATCGTCAAAATTTTTTCTAAAGAACTCGGAAATATAAATATTTTGTAATTTGGCTGTCAGAGATGGCGTTGCAATATATGAGGGGTTTGTTTAAATCGACCCTCGGCTTCCATTGGGTAGCTCCGCTCCACGCTGCAACGGTCAGTATATTTCCAACAATATCTAAGCAATCGTCCACGGTGAGTCACATTTTGCAAAAGATAAACCCATTGCGTCATATAAAATGTTATTTAGGGTAACGTATGGGCTTCGTTTTAGGTTTATACGGTATTAGTTGACCAGCCGGGTTCGGAGCGGGCTTGGGCTGGGCTCGGACCGGGTTCGCAACTGGTGCCGGGACCCGGCTATGTTTCGACCGGGCAACCCAGCGGTAACCCGGTTCGTAATCCGGCCCGGCTTTGGCTGGGCTAGGAACGAGCTCCGGCTGGGTTCGCCTATAGGTTTGTCAGGCATACTATTCTCTACCACTTTACTCTAAAGATATTTCATATATTTTTAATGCAAAGGTAAGTGACAACTGTCACTTAACTTTGATGTGTATTTATACATATTAAGCAAAAGCACGGTTTTGTGTAGTAATTTATGACACATGTATCATGTATGTCAATATCAACAGCTAAAGCATTTGTATCGATGTCCCGTTGGAAGAGATATCGGATGAAATGGAAGATATTGCGGGATATGAAGTTTCCTGCTTGTTTAAATGTCACTCTCTGGTAACATGGTAACGGACGTCCAACATTTGTGAACCCAGTGTTAATAGTAATTTATGGAGTGATATGGATCTAATGCCAACGACGACGGTGCATTACAAAATGCGGAAGAAGATTTATTTCAGCTATAATAGTTAAATCCTATTATATAATTATTACACTGCGTATTCAGTTACTCCTTCGCAGAGAATGGGGAGCCAACCATTGAGCGAAATAGACCGGCACATTATGCGTTGTTTCGCAAACGCAAGTGATCATGGAGAACCCAGGAAGCGTACAAGGTACGTTTCACACACGAAGTACGTCTTTATCACCGGTTTTATACACGTACATATTTTCTTTTCAAAACTGCTTCCATTTCTGACTGACATACAGCATGTGAATCAGTGTATATATGAACTTGTACATCTTGCTGTTGTACTGTTTCACAGCTCAAACATTCTTGAAAAAAGAAGGTTGGTATGGCCGATACCAATTTCATTTTCTTCATATGTTGCACTTTGTTATCCACATTGTTCTTCGATCTGAGGTGACTGATAACACCATTTTATGCCGTTCCCAATCAACCACCGACTGGTTATATGATATAATTATTTCACTTTTTTCTTTCAGGGCTAAAAAGAAGATTAGTGAGAAATAACACGAATACGGACAAGTAAACTGTAAATATCAAACCAAAAGTGAACATTGAATTTCGTGCAAATAAAGCAGGCATCATTTTTAACGGCTTCTTCAATTTTTGTTATGGAATGGGATGTAATCCTGGCCTAGGACTAGATGTAAACGGAAATCGTTAGGTTGGGATTCGTTTGGTGCAATGTAGCGGGCGAAGGTAGCATACCTGACAAACCTATAAGCCAACCCAGCCGGAGCCAGCTCCTAGCCCAGCCGAAACCCAGCCGGTTCCCGGCCAGGTTTGCTACTTGGAAACACTTCAGTATAAACAACTATTACTTTTAAGAAGGAAACAAAACCGAGTCTAAACGAAGCAAAAATCTAAAACTGAGGCAACCAGATTTTAGCCTCACTATGATCTTGACCATGGTACCTAGCCCCTCGACCTAAAGTGCGAATTCCCGCAGCCTTTTTTATTCATCCCCGAGAAATTTCCTAAGTATTTATCCGACGACCCTACTTCCTGGAGGCTCACTATAATTCCCAAGACACCGCGGTCGCTCTTGCCAACCAAGTCATCAAAAATCCAGCGTTTCAAGATCGTTTTGAGCCCTCCTGATCAGAAAACAAAAGAGTCAAGATGTCTTTCCATACCTCCACTCAGTTACCTGCTCCACCAGCTAAAACAGTTTTCCATTCAACAAAATCTCCCGGTCCCTTCTCGAAGGTTCCCTCTGGGGCCGTTTTGGTTTTCCAGTCCATTTCGGATGGGTTGAAGCCGCCTAGCGTGAGAAAGCTTCTCCTTGCACTTACCACCTCATTAAGAGATGACAACGATCCTTTGTCTTCCCATTGGGGAGGCTGTAACTTCGGCACGTATAGACTATCGAGATTACACATTTTCGTGAAAACTATCTCTGCGGCTTCCACTTTCGACGGGGCAAGTCGTCATCGTAGTAGGTAGTATTGTTGTCTGCTACGAGTACAAGAACACCACGTTCCGTACGACCGTCATCCTGCTTCAACTTCAGAACTACTCGACCAAGGTATTGATCGACTCTAATGTATCATGCAGGATGTTCATCTCGTTGATTTCATTTTCTGCCCGTTTGTAACCTCGTCTGTTTCTGGCTATCGTGATTGCAATCTGATTGCCCCGTCTTACCTACACGCTCTCCTGCTATTGACCAACATGTTTCGCTGACGATTACGGACCAATTCATGCAACAAGACATTTTCGATATCGGGGCAATTCTACGTGATCCCGAAAACCATCATCATCATCAACCAGCACCTAATTTCTCCTGCCAACATGGCGGGATTGTGTAATATGCTCTCACCTACCATGGCCCTGTGATGTGGTTTTCCAACCCACCAGTTCAGCTGTTTATCAGTACTGCAGCACCCATCACATAGCAATGCGTTCTTAGTCAACGGCTGGCGCAACCACTCACCTCTGACTGTCCCCTTCGATTATCCCGCTCAGGTTAGACCATGGTCTGCTCAGGCTGTTTTTCAATCACTGCTATCCCCTGCGATCGAGACAAGAAAGGTTACAACCAATCTTCCGATGTCATATCATGGCTTGCAAGTATATTATATTTACTCACAACATATTCAATATTATTCGTTATACATTAAACCGAGCAAAGCCTAGTTTTCATTTCCACCGCTCTCCTTGTCAATTCGCCATATATCTCGGATATTTAGCTCCATCTTTTCTCTCACTTCACTCTTGTAATTCCATTACGCCATTTTTGTCACCGTCATTCCTGACATTTGTCGATACTTCAGCTCCTCTTATTTTTGCGAGCCTGGTACAAGTTGAATCCCTTTCTCCTTCTGCTGCATATAATTGACGCATACTGGTCTCCTGAAAACTTTCAAATCCTATTTTTGGTCCTTGATCTTCGCCAGTTTTAACCTCCTGCAGCATTTTTAGTCGTCTACTCAGGCGTTTTATGTATGATTTTTTGACCCTTACTCTGGTATTATCACTGATCATGGGTCGAATGTAACTCCCGAGTTTCAGTCTTTTTGGCAACTTATAGCACTGCTCGATACTGCTGCCAAAATCGGTGGCAAACCTTAGGCCAGCGAAACAGGTCGATGGCTCAGCCAGGGTGTGACGAAACTGAGCGAAGCCATCCAATCATCCGTGAACAGTCGCCCTTACCGAACCGAGCGGAGTCAACGAATCAGCGGTCAGACTTTGTTCTAAGGAGGCGCAGTGGATTGAACCAATCAGCGGCCAAGAGGTGTTTTAATCGAACGGGACGAACGTCAACCAATCAGCAGCGGAGTTTTGTTTTAACCGATCGCAAAGAAACCGGACGATCGGAGACTTGAACAACATAGCCATTCAGAAGACCCGGTTCGGGGAAGACTCTGTACCAATGTGCTTCTTGCAATGACTTTGATTTTGATCACCTGGTGATCTGTAAAAAAGGTTTGAAAGCAGAAAAGTTTTCTCACTAGAGATAGTGGGACGGAACAAAACATGGGGTCAAAGAAGCTCGACGAACCACGCAGCAGTTTGGGAATGAACACTTCAAGAACATTTGCGATATCCCCTCCCTATCCATTGAACATGCAAAGCAAAAATCGCCTGGCAGATGAATAGAGACTGTGGAGACAATGATATCAGGATTTTGCTGTACTTACTCATCTGGATTCTGAGTCAAAGAAGTGTCAGGTGGCGATGCTGCGCCACTGCCTCGGAGATGAAGCTCGCCGGGTTCTCATCACCTTCTCGTTTGATGACGACGAAAACCAGGAGGATCCGACGAGAGTATTGTGAAAGATGGATGAATATTCCATGAGTCAGTCAAATGAAATCTTCGAAAGCTCCCAGTTCTTTCGAAGAGAAAGCCGTGAACATGAAACAATCGATGACTATGTTATTGCACTGAAGACGCTTGCCAAATCGTGCAGTTTTGCAACTGCATGAAGGACAGTTTACTACGAGACAAGCTAGTGACCGGAGTTCGGAACGATGCAGCCCACAAAGAAACTTTTACCGATGCGCTAACTGAATTTGAAGACTTGTATTGATATGTGTAAGAGCGAAGAAACCACCACTAATCAGATGAGACATCTCACAGAACACTCGACAGCGGCCGAGTTGAATGCTGTGATGGAAGCCACGCGCATCACGTGCAAGTTTTGTGGTCACCGGCACGACACACGAAAAGAGGACTGTCCAGCTTGGAGGAAGTCCAGCTCTAATTGCGGAAAGCTGAATCACTTCGCTCGAAAGTGTCGTTCGCTACAAAAAAATTTACCAAGAAGCCTATACACCCGAAACCAAATACCACCGGTCTCTGTGATTTCAATGCCTGCAAAGGGCTGTTCGCGAATGTCATAGTTGACGGAAAATGTTGTCGTTTCTAACGGGATTCCGGAGTCTCGGTGAATATCCTTCCTGTCTTACGCTGATGAAGCTGCTGTCAAAAGATGTACTACCAGTTTGCGAATATGGAATGAGACGGAAACAGACGTCATTGGCGAAATACGGTTGGACGTCAAAAACCCAAAGAATGATGATACACACAAAGTCAAGTTTATGGTGACCGAAAAGAAATTGCATTCAATGCTTGGACTCGAAGCTATTCAGCAATCGAACTTTGTCACCGTGCATGAGAATAATTTTGTAAACGGTTTGGAAAAAACGACATTTTTGTTCAGTACGCACCAGTTTTTGATTCTCAGTTGGGACTTTTCTAAGGTAGAGTGCATTTACCAATGGTTGACAGTGCCGCGCCTGTTGCGTTACCAGCCAGAGGTGTTCCGGTGGCTCTACGAGAGACTTTACGCTGTGAATTACATCGTTTACTGGATCTCAAGGTGATTGCTGAGGTCGATGAGCCAACAGACTGGGTTAGTCAAATTGTTATTGCTGTGAAGAAATCTGGGGCCACTCGCCTGTGCATAGACCCAAAGCACTTGAACGCCGTTCTCAGGAGGGAGCAATACCGACTGCCGATGCTTGATGACATTCTGAGGCGCGTTTCCTTACCAAGATCTGCTTATCATCAGCTTTCTGGCAGCTAGAGCTAGATGATCAGTCGAGTTTTCTCACCACTTTTGCTACTTCTCTCGGTCGTTTCCTTTAGCTTCGACTACCCTTCGGATTGAAGGCATTCAGTGAAAGTTTTCAGAAGCGTCTTGTTCAAGCTCTTGATAATCTCAAAGGCGTTATTTGCGTCGGGGATGATGTACCGATTTATGGCAGGACACCAGAAGAACATGATTCTCATCTGGTGGATTTCCCAAGACGTTGTATGCAACGGGGTGTACAACTAAGCAAGGAGAAATTCGACCACCGTGTATCATCGGTCTCTTTCCATGGACATCTTTTGACGGATAAAGGACTAGGAGGCTATCCAGAGAAGGCCAAGGCGATTGAAAACATGCCACACCCGCCGACTCCAAGAGGGTTTTACGTCTCAATGGTATGTTTTTGCCGCGCCTGGCAGATTTGATGCAGCCTATTCGACAACTCACTCACAAGGGGATGCAGTGGCACTAATGCACAGAGCAACAGGATGCTTTCGAAAAAATAAAGAAAGCAGTTTGTGCAATACCGGTGTTGGCCTACCACCGACCCGACGCCTCTCTTATTGTCCAGTGAGATAGCAGTCAGTCCGGCCTCGGAGCTGTGCTCCTACAAAACTGACATCCCAACGCGTTCCAACGGCTAACGCGGTCGGCAGCCATAATAGAAGTCGTCTGTTGCATGTTCGAGATTTAATTTCCAGTGTCCTGTTCCCTGATTGACAACGATGTCACAGTCGGTGTCATTCTAAAGGGAGCAGGAGCTGCAGCAATTACATCAATCCAACAACTCCGTGCTACCAACGGCACTCCTATGGCTACTTACGGCGGAAAGTCACTCACGCTCAACTTAGGCCTACGTCGCACCTTCCACTGGGTGCTTATAGTAGCAGACGTTCCCTATCCCATACAAGGTGTCGATTTCGTTGACCATTTCGACCTCCTGGCATACCATTTGAGCTGAGCAATGCAGCCAAACCTTTCAAAGGTTTATGCATGAAGCAACACGCGGTTCAAAAGAATGCCTACGTGTACTTAGACGATATTTTGGTGACAAGTTCTTCAGAAAAGAAGCATATGGAACATCTGCCCGCTCCTTTCGAGCGCTCTAGTCAACACGGTGTAACCATAAATCCTACCAAATGCGAATAAGGTAGGACAACTATCGCATTCCTAGGTCAAGAAATCTCTGCTCCGGGCATACAGCCCATGTTTGACAATGTGGCAGCAATTCGCGGCTTTCCTGAGCCTAACTCTTACCGGCAATTGAGCCAATTTTCTGGCCTGGTTAACTTTCATCGCCGGTTTATCTCCCAGTGCGCCGAAATAATACAGCCTGTAACAGACGGTTTACGTGCAGATGAGCGGAAATTCATTTTTCCCGACACGTCACAGACAGCATTTGCTTCGATCAAGAAAGATATCGCCAACGTAGCACTCTATTCACATAACGACCCCTCTGCTCCCCTGGGACAGACGCTTCAGACACGGCTGTTAGAGCAGTGTTGAAACAATTCATGGCAACCAAGGGCTTTCCTCTCCAAGCGTCTCCAGTCTGCGGAATCCCGATACAGTATGTTCAGCAGAGAACTACTGGCAATCTATTTGGGTATCCGACACTTCCGGCACACACTCGAGGGCCAAACGTTCACTGTGTTCACAGATCATAAACCACTAGTGTACTCTCTACATTCAGCTTCTGATTGATATTCGCCACGCGAGATTTACCTTTTAGACTATGTTTCGCAGTTTACTACGGACATTTGACACGTCTCTATGGCACACAATCCCGTAGCAGACGCACTCTCATGTGTCCACAATATCGACGATCCACTACCGATGGGCATAAATCTAAAAGCAATCGCCGAAGCCCAACTAACAGATCCTGAAATCGAGCAGCTCAGAAACAGCAGTTCCCTGCATCTAGTGTCAGTGACCCTTCCAACTTTGGACGTGTCTGTTATTTGCGATGTGTCACGGAATCGACCTCAACCACTAGTTCCTGCCAGTTTTCGCCGACAAGTTTTCATCAGCCTCCACAACTTATCGCACCCTGGTGTAACCATCTCAGTGAAGTTAGTTGGAGAGCTATTCGTTTGGCCTTGCACCAAACGCGACGTACGTCTTGAGGCCCGTTGTTGTCTTCAATGCCAACGAGACAAAATACACCATCACGCTAGATCTTCGTTAGTCACATTCTGTGAGTCGGACGCACGTTTTCATCACGTGCATATGGATATCGTGGGGCTCCTTCCAACATCGAACGGCTGCTTCTACGTCCTCACATGTGTAGATCATTTCACTCGCTGGTCATCCTACACGTGCTTATAATAACAAGGATATTTACCACTGGACTACGTTCGTTAACCGCGTACGCTATGCGCGGCGGACAGAACTGGGTGCCTAAGGAGCGTAGTCTCTGAAAGTGTCGCCTTGGACTTAGAAAACGCTTCTCAAGAGGCATCTATAAGCGTCAAATTACTTGGAATGCAACGAAGCAGGTAGGTCCATGGAATCATTCAGCGGTACGGGGTTTGAAATGACTATGAAAACTAACTAACTGTAATGTTTTTGTCCTACTGGCACGCAATACCAGAACTCCCCTCTGGACAAATCAATACTTAGGTGTTCAGTTTGCACCTCAGTCATCTTCCATGCATTTTCATGCGCTAAAAAATACGTGGTGCGCGAAAGACATCGCAGTACAACTTTGGATATTGATTATTGTAGCGCGCATGTCGCGCGGACATGACATGCTTCGTCATTACGTGACAACTTTTGGCTAGGTTGGGCCAACCAACCACACTGCTCATTGATCAATACCTGTGTGTATATGTTTTTAGTTACACGTTTCATGCCTATAAGAATGCTGCATTTTGTACGCTAATCAACCAGTACATTCCAGTGTCATTTCGGGTGTCTTCCGTTTTCACTTCGTCCATTCGGTCAATACAGTTGGTGTCACGGCATGGAAACACTGTCTACTATGCATCTGAACCTGCTGAGTTAGCCAGTTAAGATTGAAGAAAGAGGCTGAAAAATTTGAAATTTGATTGCAAAGGAGGGAAAATTGATCAGGCAGTCGTGTTCTTCACTTCTGGAGGACGTCATTCGTATTCATTGCTGATGAATCTAGAATTTCCCCAATGCACCGTTAGATAAGCTGAAAAAAGCTTCTGCTGAAGCATGTTCAGCCAGCTAATTTTTACGTAACCTAACAAGCCTAATCCAATTCGCTGGCCCGAAATGAAAACATACCACGCCAAGAATTTATTTTTCAGCTGATCAATTAAGCCTCACGGTGCAGCTACCGCGATCCTCTGAATTGACTATTGTGATCGACTGATAGTCGGAATCAATGAAATCACTGCACAGAGTAGACTACCAGAGCAAAAAAGGCTTGAATTTTGCAGAGGCTAGTGGGATTTGTGAGTAGTACGATGATATGGTCGGCTACTGAAACAAAAATTAGAATCCTACGTCAGAAAAATACCTCCAAACCGGTGCAGCCATGCCAAAATTGCCAGGCCCGCATGCCCCAACGAGCGGACCCAGTACCACCACGAACGTCAAAACAGTCAACCAAAGCGTGTCGTGTGAACTAATGTAAGCAGCTTGATTTCGCTCAGAGAAGCAGTGGCTCTCTCACTGATGGTTTTCGTATCTGTTTGGTTAGGACGACAATAACTGAACGGGCTGCATAGTAAGTGCTTTTGACGACTTAATTCTAATTACCTAATTACTAATTAGTTGGTTGGCCTCGCTACCTTCGTAGCAGATGACTCTTCTACACAGTGTTTCAGAATAGGCTATATTGGACAACCAATGGGCTGTAGGGTTGTGGTTTCAGTTTCAGTGTATACAACCATCAACCTCGCCCTTCTGTGCTCTGATTTCGGTTGACACCTTCCGGCTTTGTCCAATAAATAACAAAAGGAATACAGCTTAAGGTGAGAAAGATCCAAAAAATCAAAATAATAAGCGAGAATCATGAGTTCGAACGCAACTTTGCCACTGTCATGCATTTCGCATTAGTAATGTTCGTACGACTTATATGAAGGAAACTGTGTGGTACTAGTTGTCTTTTAGCCACTCGCTGACCATTCAGACAAGATATGGATATCTCAAAAGGGGCGCTGCAATAAGTGACGGGTTTTATATTGAGAAAAAGATGCTCGTTTCTTCTCCCCTTAATCAATGTCGGTATATTATCCGATAACTCAGATGCACATACGCACAGTGTATTCAGTTATTCGGTTCCACCTGTGGATTAAGTACAAAAGAATCGGAAAAGGTTCGGAGTGTACCGAAGACCAGATGTGTCACGTGTTGTGGTTCTTGAAATGATCTAATTTCAGAAACAGCGCCTTCGGTTAATTATGATCTCCTCAGACAACGCTGTTGTTGACACTGAAACCACCCCTAGATGTTCGCATTTTAATTTTGGTTACTGTCTACAAGAGTAGTAGTTTGATGTTGACCTACACTCATAGCAGACCAAGGAAACCCATTCGATTGTCCCGCCATGCTATGGTGAACCACACCGGCATTGCCCAATTACGTTTATTCCTGCAGGCAATTATAGCCAATATGCTATTGTGCTATACCTGCAGTTCCAAAACATTGATTTTGTCGATCCATTGGTGAATACGTATGTTGTTTCCTTGTCTGTTCTTTCCACTTGGCTTTGTGGTTCGTTAGCGTCCATTTCCTATGTTTTCTGTAGTGTATGACTGTACTATCTCGGATTAAATTGTTACGTCTCATTTAGTCGGTTATAGACTTTCTTGATTGACTATAGTCTACCACGGCCCTTATTGTGCACCTTTTAGAGCGCGTTATCGACTTTAGCTACTTGTAAACATCATATCATGAATGGTCTCACTGTCAATTTGATCGATCGACTGTTTGCTATTTTTGCGCACACTTTGCCTGCGTTACCTGCTCATTTTGCTTGTATCTTTCAGAACTGGTAACTTCAAAAGTTTATTATGACTGCTCTGCACTTGAGCAATATGGACGATATATATCTGCTCTCCTGTATGATTTAGCTGTTTTCTTAAATCATTTTCTTATCTGCTTTTTGAAGACTCTATTTATTAAACTCAGTTAGTTAACTTTGTGCCTGTTTTAGGTTTAACTTTATGTTGATTTCGAGTTACTTCTGGTAGGTTCACTAAGTCTCATTGTTCAATAAACTTTCTTCTAAAAGCCTTTTCACTACTTTCGACTGCGATCGAGTCAGTCCATTTAGTATGTAACCGCGGAAGTAACACACATGCTCTGTAGAACTCGACTGAAGATGAGTATTTAGTAACTGTCTTATCTGTGTGAATAGCTTTTGATCTAGCCAAGCCTTCAAAACATCAGTCATGTTTGAATCATGAGAGCTGAATAGAACATCTCCAAACAGAAAAATCCATGAATCACTCTGTCAGTCTGCTAAATAATCAGCCAGTAACCGAGAATCTCGTCTGACTCGCTTATAAAAAATGTGGCTGTTGTGTGCAATACAAATACTGAGCTCGGACTCATACCGAGAAGGTGCCAACCGTCGAAGCCGGTGTTTGGATAACTATGGTTTACAAGTATCAAAGCTAGCGACCATTGGGGTTAAAATCATTTTACTTTGACCTGGTCCATTAAGTTCCAACCAAGATGTGCTTATGAACGTGTCATCTATCCGGTCCCGCAGCGAATTACCAACAAGATCCCCTCTATTGAACGGATAGAGAAAACGCGAGTCAGTGGACAGATGCGAAAGTGTGGTACTGAAGCGGTACCGATACGAGAAATACACGGGCGCAAACGAGCGCTACGGAGAAGCGGAAAGCGAACCGAGCGCATGCACAGTCGGCCACAAATCGAAAGTAAAAGTGATTAAAAAAAGGAGGCCGACGGAAACCTCGGAAAAGTCATTTCAGTTACAAGTACGCAATGGAACAAAATGGTGAGATCGAAACAAAGCTTCAGCAAAGATCGTGGAGAAAATAAGTCCAGAATAATGTCTGGAGAAAGGTCATTTTCTCAGCACGATTATGGTTACTACATACTGACAGCTTGCTTGTGATAAACTCTCGAACAGATAAGCCGTATTGCGGTAAAATTTGGGACTCTGTAGGATCATCCTTTGTGAAGGAGCCTAAGAACCCATGGATGGAGAAAACACCGGTTAGTGAACACCTTCATTTTCAGTGCTTAGTAATCATGCTATTAAATAACGGTCTATTTTGACAAGCTAAGGGATAATTTGTGTGTATCCTTCAGCTCTCCTGACCCACATTCTGCCATACAACAGGCCATGGACCAGACGAAAAGTGACACAAACTTGTACAGTGCTTTGCACCCAGTCTATACTAAGTAAAGACGTGGCCACAGTATCTGTGGTCATTGGCGTATATTACTTCCATCTACAAGTCGAATTGGTTCAATTTTCTAACTTTCAATATTATGTGATGTATTAGCATGATTACGAATCATAATTAGTGAGTTTGTTCGCTCATCTGTACTGCCTGAATATGCTCATTGGGAACTTTCCGAAAGCCAGTGGATTCTGAGTGAAAAATTGAGTTTCCGTACAGTACGTATAATCAATATATACGAAATTAAAACCTGAAATCACTTGCGTAGCTGTGATTCCACGGTCACAAATTTCTGCTACTAAATGTAATGTTATATCGTATATCGGCGCAACCAATCCCTGAAGTAGAGAGACAAGCCTCTTTTTCTTTTCTAATCCACGCTTCTGCTGTGCTTCTTTGGGTATCGGTCCTCCGATGGGTACCTCCAGTGGCACATGAATCCATGTATTCATATTTTCGTATTGACATAAGTATTCCAGCTGATAAACATGCTGGTTGTCAACGCTTATCGTCGAGAATACACACATGCACGCATTTGTCGTACGGGGCCGCCTCAGGTCGAGGAGCCTCATGATGACTAAACGATGAAACTGAGACGGAACAAATACAGTATTGGTCTCTGACCCTCAAGCACAGGGCCTTGGTGACGTTCAGTTTCGGTCACGACTTGTATAGGAACAGGTGCATGCGATATATCGGTCACACAAGCACACATAAGTGAACCACTCCGACGGCTTCCGAGTAAAAGTGTGTGCGTGCGTGTGTGCGTACACGGTAGCTACTGTGACGGTCAGATCGATTCAACAGCATACATAAATGTATCCGGCCCACCTACAGAAACTGTTATTTGCTCAATTCACTGTCTCTATCAGGTCGCAGCTCCGAAAGGGAAATGAATAGCTGTGAATACAGAGAACAGAATGAAAGACAACAAAGCCCCCATTGCAGAAAGAAAAACGGCCGGAGATTCCAAATGTCTGTGCCAAGTTGGGGGCACTACGTTGTTTGTGTTGTGTTCATAGACAGACCAGCAGTGCATAGCCGTGTGCCTCTCTGATTTCCTTGTTGCCACTAGCAAACTACATTAGGGTACAAAACCATGAAAAAGCCTTGATAAGAAGTGAAAAGATTATCTTTTAATATGAATTTTCAAGTACGGACCAACCTGAAATACTGTGGTCTTCTCATCATTAAAGATCGTTTAGCACCCACTGGAAATCCCTTTTTATCCTTTGGCTACCTTTTATTAATCCATGGCGATCGTTAAGTAGCCGCTGACGGTCAGTTAGCGATCATATACCAGGGTTCTTGGTAACTAAACCTTTCCCATACACCCTTAGTACACATGTTCACTTCATGTGCGAGTTTTCGCAACCAGTTACGCGGCTTGCTAGACTAGTGTGCATCGCTAACCTTGATGCTTATGAACCATAAGGGGAAATCTTTAGATGATTAAATAAAACAAATTATGGAAACAATCCTCAAGAGTAACAAGGTTACAAATCCGACGAATTTGTGGATAGTTCAATAAAAGTAAATTTACGTATGTCAATTGGGGAAAAAGAAATGGGCAAAACCCGATTCATTGCTTGGTTGTACAAAGGCATCGCTATCCCAAACCTACGTTTGCTGATGGTTTGAAATTCCGGAATGCTGTAGAATCAGATTCAAGTTCTCGTATAGGCATTGATGTATATCCACTCGGCAGATGAATTGGAGTGTGACGGGAATGGCATTGTGCCTCGAACAGGCAACCGTTCACTTGACTCGCACACGGCTAACAAAATCTACAAATAGCAGCAAACATTCACATGTGGCGTGACCTTTTGCGGGAAACAATAGCTTGATGTTGCAGAATATTTTCATCCAGAAAATCTGTCTCTTCATCTTTCCAGAAGATCAGTATAGTCGAAATGCAAAGAAAACGTGGCTGTGCTGTTGGAGTTAAAAATTCCCATATTTCTACCTACACAGAGCAATAATGATAAGCTGCGTTTTCGCTCGCGAAGTTCACGTTTTCATCGTCTGTTGAAAACTGCCTCTGATACTAAGGAAATTCGGGTGTTTTGCTTGAAAAGAAAGCCAGTCAATGCACTTGTCATGTTCGCCCGATATTCAGCCACCAGTGGGTGACCGGCGATCGAGGATATCGCTTTGCAACTTTGGGTGACATTTGGATTTGGCTAGTCGACTGTAATTCGTTCAAAATTTCGTTGAACCGCGAGGGCATGTGCTCGAATATTATTTGCCTGGGTTATTCAGTCAAAAAACGGATCATTTGCATTCTGAACAAGAAATAAATAGGACGTTTTCAAGTGCCACCTCTCTGCCATCATCATCGTCACCAAAATATGATTTATTTGCTGTGTAATTAAGTGATAAAGAAACGCAGAATGAAAGCGCCAATCAGACGAGGAAATCATGTAAATAAATTATTCCTACTTTCTGCGACATACGACCAGTAACTTTGATGCGTCAATATTTCGTCATGAAAGGCTTCACCCGAAGGGCCTAGAAGTTCTCACATGGCCAATTCCTCAGGTGATATCATCAACAAATTAGGGACTCATTTCCCTTACCCATCTTGCAACGGTTATTCTTCAGGGATAGAGCAGCATACCGAGGTTTATTTGGAAGGTTGTGCAGCACATACTCCAATCAACCTACCCCATGAAATTTGGTACCCGACTTAATAAACTGCCTCATCTGTCAATTATTCCCAGGCCGATCACAGCATTACTCTACGGGTGATCACACCAGGTTCGTCTAATTATGATGACGCGTCGTTATTTTCCATCGCTAACGGCAAGGCTCTTCGGCAATATGAAAGAAATGGCACAATACGTATTTTTCATCCTATTCATTCAAAGTATCAGTCGGTCTCAGCGAAAAAATCCAATAGGTAGGATGCAGTCGATTATCGATTGACAGTAGAAGTTATTGGGTGACAAGGCTTCTAACCGGCCTCGATCTGCAATGTCAACCTTTTGACTCCAGGTGCAACACATACACACACGTGCTTGACTCCTGACAGTAGAATGAATATCTGTTATAGAGACCACCATTTTCTAGCATAAATTTAAATCGTCAAATCTCCGGGCCCTGTCAGGTTTCACTTAATTAGACCTAGAAATGCAACTTTATTATTCACAAAAGCGTGTCTCCCTATATCCGGACCGATTAAACTCTCGGAGAATTTGAAGAGCCAACGAAGGATGAAGTAAAAGTGACGACGCACGCGTACCAATCCCTTAGTCAAGCTGCTAAATGGCTAAATTAACAAAAATAGCACAAACCCTAGTCAATCACACTTCATTCTGCTTACCTGGATACGACAGTCGTCAGAGGTTATCAGATGGGACCAGATCACACAGCATTTGTTCCCCCAATCAATACACTTCATGTGTGACAATAACTAGCACAAATGGAATTTTTAACCTTATTAACTATCAGTTTGAACGACCTGAAAGCTCTTCCACTTGTCAACCAGAAAGATACTTCCACGGGATTTACCGACCTCCCTCTCCAATGGCTTTTGTGAAAGTGTGGCTGATTTGCTTTCCCCACCGTAATCACTAATCTCCACTCAGTCTATTCACACTAAAAACTATTGCATGCCCAAGGTAAGTTTCACCAAATCCTCGTACCGAAGAAAGCAGACAGAATATTCCGCCATATTGCTTCTGTGTTCATTTTACTCAGAATGCTTAGGAGCATCACTACCGCTAATTTCGCTTTCTCCATCCATCTTTCGTTGGCTCAATAACTCACCGAAAACAGTGTTCGACGGCTGGCTCCATTCTGTTAATTTTTCGTATTGCAAGAATATTTTCCTGGATTACAAAGCACTTACCGGTCACTCAGTAGTTATCAATAATATAAGCTTTTGAACCAGAGAGTTTCACTGTTCATGTTTTCGAATATTTTACCAACTGAAACTAGTCCACTCGTAAAAATGGTCGATGATCGTAAGCAGCTGCCGCACTCATTGTTCTTTTGAAAAAACAACAATCCTGATACAATTTTCCTCTCACAAAATTGTTCTATGCTTTTGAGTTTTTCGACGAATTTGTGGTCCGTCGTGTATACATGATACAATTTAGCATCAGTCTACCACCACAGCGACCCAGGATGTCCACTGCGGAATGTTCCGACACTTCCAAAAGGACTCCCGATCCAAACGAAATGGTACACCGGTTGCTGTAAGTTGATTGCAAGTTCACATCAGAAACAGCCAACCAAAAGTCATCACTGACGGCTTAACCGTGGAAAAGTCACAGAAGCACAGACTTTACGGCATAGTTTCTCCTTCGAATGTGAAATTGAACAACCACATATGGAGGGGGTTTTTCTGGATGAAGGCCCTGAAATTTGACATTTCCCGTTGGAGGATTTTCAGAGCTCTAATAAGCATTATTTCTTAACTTATTTACTGTTGCTGATTATGCCCTTCAGTCTACTCTCCTTCTGTCGTTCCCCATGGCTTGCCGTGTTGAAACCTCATGTTAATTAGAAGCTCTCCCTCTCAAAATACATTTGGAATCTCAGCAGCGTCTTCCGCTGAGTAACCGCATTTGTCTTTGTAAGAATCTCTGCAAGAATTATATCTGACGTAACCCGAATATTACGTAACTTTCTCCCCCTCTCTCTAGAGTGAAATCGATTATCCACGTATATAAGACACTACTTAACCTAATCTGTTGGTCCATGTCTTGTCGGATTTATCAACTCAAAAAAGAGTCAGTCTGCAACAGGAAAACATTTACATTTGACATTGTTTACGTTGTCTTATATCAGCATTCTGATCAGAACTCTCTACTTGATACTATCATCGATCATCAAGTTTCATTATCGTCAAAGTCTATAACGACACTTTTTTCCGAAAATTTTCCCTCGAGGATATTACCTGTAGATGGCAGTGCCTGGGTGTTCCATGAATAGATATCTGCAGTCTACTTGATTCCTGCGACTGATATGGGTTAGGAATATTTGGTCCCCTTTACCCAAATTGTAAGAATTATAATAAAGAAATAGCAGATCATGAGAATCATGCTTTCACGTTTTAATCGGTCCATTCTAAGCTTAAAGCACGTCAGCTTTTGTATGGTACGGCAAGCGAAATATTACGGCTGAGTGGTCTCATCAACAGGACTGTCTTCATCTTCTTCCTCAAGACCAACCACTTCTGCTGGAATAATTCTTTTATACAGCATCAATTTCATTTGAATCGGGTGGAGCTCGCATGGACGAAGAGTCCACTTTTAGAATTACACGGTAATTCTTCCAAAGCTATTTCGGTGGTTAACACGGCTAGCCGTCAGAACGAGGACGCGTGGTCAAAGTTACGGAATTTCAATATGAGTAGTATGACATTGTATCTGGAGGATAGGACAAAATTTCCCCGGAAGCACACAACCGGTTTCTCGGTTATTGCTGCTCACCATGTATGCTTACCCGAGACTCCTCCGTTCAGTCATCTTTATACTCGACCATTCTACAGTTGGTTTCTGGCAGTTATCTCATTTGAACCGAATGGAGCATGCATGGAAGGAGAGTCCATGTCTGTTAACACGTCTAACCAACTGTGCAGTACTCGAGTATAGGGATGAATGGATTGGAGAATACCAGGTAAGTACACCTGATGAGTGACAACAACGGCGAAACTGATCGTGTGCTTCCGGGGAAGTTTTGTCCTGTAATCCAAATACAATACCATACTACTCATGTCGATAATTCTCTAATACTTCCTTTGCCGATGTTAGTGCACTCAATTATCTTACTCAGTCTGGTTGTGTACAAATAAGTCACTGGCAGGCTATATAATCTAGGGCAGTATTAGGGTACAGTACAGCTTCGGATCCCATTTCATTAGGGACTAAATAACAGCTGAGCTTAACAGTCAGACTACTCAAACCCCTGGGAGTATTGTTTAGCATCATTACATTCCGAACTACCCACGATTAAGGATCAATCTAATTATTTGAAGGCGTAGAACACAACGGAACAGCGTCATAGAGACTAACTACCACATTTAGCAATAACATCATACTTTCCAAAAGTTAAGTTATAAGTGGCTAGCGGTTATCGAATCGAAGCTTCGGAAAAAACGAACCCAGATGAAAAATGATGTTCTTTTTTGCGGCTGAACGGCCTGGAGATGAAAATTGCTTTGTTTGCAGATTTGGGCCATCACAGTCAAAACCTTTCGTAAACAGTAGGAATGACGAGATCAATAAAGAGACCACGTGACAGCGTATTGCGTGCCTGGTACGAACTGTTCCTATAGTTTTTATTTTATTCTGAGGCACAGGATTCTAATGGCGAATTCCTTACATGATATTTACATTACCCAGTGCAGTAAGTTTTACGTAAAGTCTTGTGAGTATTACACATCAAAGAATGGTTTTACACAGTTTTCAATCCAGAAGAAGTAATCAGCTGAGAACAAAAGAAGACTGAACAAAAGAGGTCCATACTGTCGATCACTTTACATTTCGTTTACATTTCGAGTGGTTAATCAAGGGCCAACCCATAGTCAGAAACATTACCATGATAAGGATCCGCTTACACATGGACAGTGTGTAAAATTTCTTTTTCAACCTGTCCGTCAAGCACCGTAGACTGATCTAGAGGTCTTTGCTGTAGTGTTGTAGTTTCTTTTAGCTTCATTGTTCCAGATTTTGCATGATCTGAAAACTCATACCATCAAGATTTGACCATATGACATACGACACAATTAGACGTGAATAGTAGGGGGATGATGGTTCATAATGCAATATTAACGTTCAATTCGCCGTCGGAAACCAGCCGTTTCATTCTTATTAGGTATCATCTGCGTGATTAATCATAACGCAAAAGAAGACGTGTCAAAAACAACTTTTGCTAAACCAAAGACGACTGTCTTTGAAGTGATTCAAATTCCAGTGCTAGGTCACTAGTACAGAACACAACATATCATCATTGTCAATATAACAAAACCGGGCATTTCGTAAGTGTACTTGCATTTTTTTGGTGACATTACCACTATGTATTATGTAAGGACCGGTGTTCTTCCACGGGGTGTTGCTTGCATTTGATCGGCAAAAAGCAAAGAGAAGAAAACCCCTTGAGCCCTACGTTCATTAAATGCATCAACATTATTCTACCTTCACATTACTCGAACACCAACATGGCCGCTAACCGTCTGCACGCTATATCCTACACACATGTTTTCAAAGTTTTTCATGATGGCGGTGGATTTCGGGACGCTTTCTGACACTGCAAGCAATGGCGGACTTGCCTTAGTTTTAGTAAGCCTTGTAGATTCTCTCTGTTGAACATTTCTAGTTCTATGTTCTGACAGGTTGTTCATTTTTGTTTTACTTCGGGCCATTTTAAATTAGTCGATTGTTAGTCTGTCTTGTTACAGTTATTTGTTCCGAACACCTGTTTATCTGCCACGCTAAGAGGGCGGTCTGATAGCTTATGCTAAGCATGTGACAATATCAATGGACGGGGTTAACATTCGGCAGGTACTTTATTGCCTATTTTCGTGTTATGTAATCCCTTAGGTTGTGGTAAAGATTTGTACTTGAACAATAGCTAGATTGTGACCGAGGCTCACTTTTACCGGTAGAATCTCTTTGTAAAACTGATAATTGTTGAATAGTACCGCAAACCAATATGAGATCTATTTGTTCTTGATTGGAATCCGTTGGTAGATAGCCTTGGTTTTCAAATCCAGTTCGGTAAAGGATGCATTTTAGTTATTTTAAAACAGAAAACTTGGAGTGAAAACTTATGAGTTGTGTGCTTTAGAAATGGTAATATAGAGCATGATAATGAAAAATGCTAATGACTGAATCGGTACTCCGTGTTCGTTAACGGAGAACCCGAGGGGAACTGGACAGTCATGATTGAACGAGTTAGTCTTGGAATTCGTCCACGAGGTATTCTTCCGAAACAATCAGCCTAGCTAATATACGGAATGAATGAGCTGTGAAACATACTCTGGAAAAATATCAATTTAAATGTACTACGTTTAAAGTAGTGGAAATTACTGAGAGAGCTGACCGTAGCGGGTGTCGTCGGAAGGTATAATGCTGCACAATCACTCTCAGGCGGAAAAATGTGTTTTTGCTCGAAATCCCTTAATTCGGAGTAAAATATTTTACCGTAATTAGAAGTGTTTTTGATGGAGCGTGTGATCGTTCTAATGTCTGACAAGTAAACAAGCGAATATGAAAGGGAACAGTGTAACCGGAGGGATAATGCAAAATACGAAACCCACTTAGAAATGGTATGGGTAAGAACACTTAGAGACATCAAGCGAAAGATATAAATTGTCATCCTGCGTCCCCTGAAAAATCTATCTTGTACGTTAAGGGTCTATTTTAATCCCATTAACACTCCAATATACTTATATCACTGAGCTCTTTCCATGTTTAAGACTCCTATCATAGCTATTGGATAATTTGCTTTTTAGGTGGATTTACGATCAATTGAAAACATTACTTACGGAGACTTCGTGAGATTAGGAGCTAAATTGGCGGCGTTGAACAATGTCATTATCTTGAAGAGATAGATCAGTCGAATGGATTGATATTACCACTGTTCAGGGAATTAGAACCAGCCAGAACAACGTCGGCTATTTGAACGTAAAGGATAACGTAGAAGAGAGAAGATGTTACATATAGCAAGCAAAAAAAGCGAATAAAATAACATCTTTTCATACTCTGTCGTCGACGGGGATTATGGATAGGCTTTGACCTTTGAGATGCGTGAACTCAGACCGATTCCTAAAACAGTCTCTTAACCAATTGCAAAGTTTTGTGAATATCCCATACTGATCTCAAAGCACTAGTAAGAGTTCTCAATTGAGGGGACTGAAAGCATTCTCATAAAACAGTCAAGTCAAATCAAGTAGATAAACACATTTATGCTCTCGACGTATGGGGAATTTTCAGCATTCACGTGATTTACAGAGGAATCCAAAAGAAAAGAATGTGAGGGCTTATGGAAAGGTGTAAATAAAGGCGTGGAAGCAAAATGAGGCAGTACATGCAACCTGATTAGTGACGAAGGAGAATAACGAGATAGTTGATCAACTGATCGCAGTTTACCAGTTAGCGGACAAGGTAAGGAAAGAGGCTCTTCCGATTTGTAGACGTGTCTGAGTGAAATATTTGGAATTCCGAGCGAGTGGACGAGAAAGAGATGGTTCCAGAGTGTGTACAGTGAAGACAATAATTTATATGGGGAAGTAACTTATAAGTAAGTTTGTCACATACATCAAGATGTTTGCTAATGATGGGGCCCGTTGGAACACCTCTATTAATGTGGCCCCAACAGAGGAGAAACATTTCCGAAATTCGGTGATGGGTCAAAATCTTTTCCTTTTAAACCAGGGAAAGCCATGGAGAACAGTAAAACCAAAGAGAGAAAATGTCAGGGGTTGCAAATTCGAGTACAAGCCTGCAATTTATTGTAAGCTTTCTTAGTACGAATGACAGAAAAGAAAGCTTTCTGATATCATTGTTTCCCAATCTGGACGAAAAATGAACCGCATGAATATAGATGGTCACCGTGGAGAAACACTGAAAGGAATGATAACTGAGCGGAAAGCAGATCAACTGTCATCAGGATGATAATCCATGGAAAGAAGCTTCAGTGGAAAAGCTGCTCTGGTCTAGTCTGAGATAAATGTAAACGGCAGACGGTTGACACGTGTATCGAGGTGAACTAACGCAGTACGGAGCGATTTTATGACCTTGGAGCTTTGTCTCGTATTGTTGTCATGCGAAAATCTACACATTATCCAGCAACTATTTTTCAGTCATTCAAAGAATGTACAGAATAATTTTGGTGAGGAAGCAGATCGCAAGTTCATTTTACGGCTAACAATAGGATATTTCACACAAATTAATATTCATTCATCCCTACTCAGTATTAAGATAAATGACTCATTTATTGAATGATTCATAATTCAGCATCAACGTCCAATTTGGACCTGAACCCGAGAAGCAAGCTAACCACCGGCCAATCCGAGGTGACTCTCAACCTGTAATTTCGAGTGGATTTCACGTGATGTGAATTTCATCCGTCACTAGCTTCGGATGCTGACATCCTGTCGCTCACAAGGCGATCATTTTCTTGTGATATACATCTAATATGTAAACACCTAAGAGGACTAAAAGCAGTTCGAGAAATCCGCAATAAATAGCTTAAATACAACTTCTTGTGCAGATCACGCAGAAAAGATCTGGAGAGCTCTTCTGGTACTATTGTTGCATTTACTCAGGCGAGGAACAAGAAACAAAGGAATTGGCACATATTGCGCCTGGTGATAAATAAGTCTTACTCGCGAAAATGCATGTCAGTCCCTCTGTCGTATCAAAAGTGGAGTTCGGTGGATACGTGTATCACTTAGTGATTTGTAACAAATCGAATGAAATGAATGTACTGTAGTGGCTCCATGAACATTCTATGCAAAATGGGGTACCGCTTATACCGGAGAAAGAATCATTTCATATTCGTTGAGTTACTACACCTTTTGAACTTGTAGGTGAGGACGCGGGGGATCAACTCTACTGAACCAGTCAATCTACAGTGACAGTGAACTTCAAAACAGTATCTTGAAAACGAAGACGGTTGTACGCATTGACATATCCACTGACAAATTAGGCAGATAGATGGACCAAAAATAGATAGATAGATAGATAGATAGATAGATAGATAGATAGATAGATAGATAGATAGATAGATAGATAGATAGATAGATAGATAGATAGATAGATAGATAGATAGATAGATAGATAGATAGATAGATAGATAGATAGATAGATAGATAGATAGATAGATAGATAGATAGATAGATAGATAGATAGATAGATAGATAGATAGATAGCTAGATAGATAGATAGATAGATAGATAGATAGATAGATAGATAGATAGATAGATAGATAGATAGATAGATAGATAGATAGATAGATAGATAGATAGATAGATAGATAGATAGATAGATAGATAGATAGATAGATAGATAGATAGATAGATAGATAGATAGATAGATAGATAGATAGATAGATAGATAGATAGATAGATAGATAGATAGATAGATAGATAGATAGATAGATAGATAGATAGATAGATAGATAGATAGATAGATAGATAGATAGATAGATAGATAGATAGATAGATAGATAGATAGATAGATAGATAGATAGATAGATAGATAGATAGATAGATAGATAGATAGATAGATAGATAGATAGATAGATAGATAGATAGATAGATAGATAGATAGATAGATAGATAGATAGATAGATAGATAGATAGATAGATAGATAGATAGATAGATAGATAGATAGATAGATAGATAGATAGATAGATAGATAGATAGATAGATAGATAGATAGATAGATAGATAGATAGATAGATAGATAGATAGATAGATAGATAGATAGATAGATAGATAGATAGATAGATAGATAGATAGATAGATAGATAGATAGATAGATAGATAGATAGATAGATAGATAGATAGATAGATAGATAGATAGATAGATAGATAGATAGATAGATAGATAGATAGATAGATAGATAGATAGATAGATAGATAGATAGATAGATAGATAGATAGATAGATAGATAGATAGATAGATAGATAGATAGATAGATAGATAGATAGATAGATAGATAGATAGATAGATAGATAGATAGATAGATAGATAGATAGATAGATAGATAGATAGATAGATAGATAGATAGATAGATAGATAGATAGATAGATAGATAGATAGATAGATAGATAGATAGATAGATAGATAGATAGATAGATAGATAGATAGATAGATAGATAGATAGATAGATAGATAGATAGATAGATAGATAGATAGATAGATAGATAGATAGATAGATAGATAGATAGATAGATAGATAGATAGATAGATAGATAGATAGATAGATAGATAGATAGATAGATAGATAGATAGATAGATAGATAGATAGATAGATAGATAGATAGATAGATAGATAGATAGATAGATAGATAGATAGATAGATAGATAGATAGATAGATAGATAGATAGATAGATAGATAGATAGATAGATAGATAGATAGATAGATAGATAGATAGATAGATAGATAGATAGATAGATAGATAGATAGATAGATAGATAGATAGATAGATAGATAGATAGATAGATAGATAGATAGATAGATAGATAGATAGATAGATAGATAGATAGATAGATAGATAGATAGATAGATAGATAGATAGATAGATAGATAGATAGATAGATAGATAGATAGATAGATAAACAGACGATTACATGCGAAGATCAGTGACTAGGTGGATTGTTTCACATGCGGCTAAATTCAAGGATACTGCGTGAACAAACATTCAATATTACTTTGATGCTTGGACTTATCCCTGCTTGTTATTGATCTCTAGTCTTCCTTCCGGACGGGCGGCATTGACCAATCGATCTCGCTATGTATCAGTTAGTTTTACTTGTTTGCGCGTGAAATGTCTTGTATTTCATCTCTTTCACATATTTGCTCGCTGATGTACTTGCTTGTTTACGTGCTTGTTCGCCGTTTACTCGCCGACTTCGATGTAGTTACATTTTTACTCTAACAAAATCAATGAAATCCAATGACTACGTGTTCTGCTGCTACTGATGACGAACACAACAGATTAATAGCTGACCAGGTAGACAGATAGAGAGGCAGTGGATATAGTTCATCAAGCGGTGTGAATGGTCAAACCATTGCGCACCACGGAAGAACTGTAAAGCTGTCTCTGTGTTGTTAGGAATCATCAGCAACGCACACCAACCGAGCCCCGGAGGGGACTTAAACCCGGGCTGAAAGATAATCAGTCGAACACCTTAACGACAAGGATATCCCGGCTGGCTTCCAACCGTTTATTAAACGTATACACTACATGAATCACTCCCTTCCGACGCATGCTTCGAATGTTAGTATGGGATTTCATGCACAGCGAACCGCTTCTGTGATAGACGGCTTCTCTGTTGTGGCCTAAGTACAACGAAGGCATTCACCTGAGCAACCTACAGAGCTTGGGCATTGTATGAGTGTGAGTAGTGGGGCGTCAGATTTCTACATAATACGGTTCGCTGTTAGGTGTGAACGTTCATCCCGGGTTCGGGCCTTCCTTGGGGCTCGGTGAAAGTGTACTGCTGATGATTCCTAATAAGGATGAAACGGCTTCACAGTACTTTTCAACGGCTTCTGGACTCTGAGCTTGAGGTTTAGGTCGCAAACATTTCGTCACCAATCGAGATGACATCAGCCGTGTCCAGGTGGCGATCCCCTCACGTATTTGTATGTATATGGAACTTGCTGTCTGATCTGACTCTGAACTCACGAATGACCTTGACCTCAGCAAGCTGCTTTACAGTGCTTCCGTGGTCTCGAATGATTGAAAGCTCACAATGCAGGATGAATCATAGTACGTAAAAATCTGTTCTCCTCCTACTGATATACACTATGCTGAACATACAACGAGACGCCTGTCCAGGAAGATATGATGGTACGTCCCGGCTTCCTTACGCATGGGAATATTGTGAAACATCAATAGCTCAACCCTAAAACGCCTGCTTGATATTGGACAACAAATCGACGCAGTGACAGACTTCAAATCAATCCTAGGAACTCCCAGGGTTCACTTCAAAGGATTATGGGGACGGTTGTGCAAGACATCAGAAGCCATAGCTTTTCGATTGCTGCAGCCACAGACATGAAAGCAACGTAACCTCGTCCAACAGTAGCTGTTGCCGTGACTGTAATAACTGATCTTTCCATAGTTCCCATGCATAAAGCCTCTCCAGACCCTTTCATGTACCCCTTTGTTTCCCACACCTGTCTTTTCATGCCATGGGGTTGCATTAGCTCTCTTTCCCACCTTAGAAAAGGCTCATTCAGCTCCAGCATATTTTCTACTTACATGATTTTTATCGCGCTTATCCACTACCATCTATGGCTGTACACATACTTTCATTTGCCCACTACTGTATGTAAGAATGCCTGAACTCAAGCATCAAAAAGAAATCTCTCTGTTATTAGCTCCCTCGCGATCCTATGGAAGTATTTAGCGATTCTTTGGATGAAATACCTACTCAATATCGGGAATAATGACAGAATTGATCTATATTTACCCACGGAACGGAAGACTGTTGCTACTGTGAATCATGTGACTTTCTGCGAATTTGTTACCATCGCCCCTTCCCTCTCGTCCATTATTCTGCATCAGTCTGATACTCGTATTGACGGAATGACGAATCACTACGCGTGCATGGGTTCACACGTCTATTGGTCCAAGTTTTCTTTGTTTTATTATTATTTCAAGATGGCGATGTATTTAACCGAACTGGCCACATTCTTCAATCAGCTATTCGAAAACATTTAGAGGAGACGATACAGTTCTGCCTGTAACAGAAGAACAGAGGATCAAGTTACTAAACTATCTCAAAAAGTCTTATTGGTCTCAATGTTTCGAATAAATTCTGTCAGTTCACTTGAATTTGCAGTGACGTATACGTTGGCTAGGTGAACCATTGCTTGACTCAACAAGTGATGGAGTACATAAGCAAATAGTTGCCAAAACAAATAGCATAATCTTTTCTGGCTACACAAAAAGACAAAAACTCGTCGGCATCTTCGATTGCTAAACAATTATCTTCACCAGGAAGAACATTTAACGGTCTCAGTCTTTCACGATAACGTCGTACGATCCATTGACGAAGCTTTTAATCTTCAGAGAACGATGACTATGATTATGCTGGTTGCTTGGTTGTGTACTACTTTGCGATCTGCTGGTTTTCCTAATTTCCCTCGGTGGAGTGAAAACTTCATTTTCCCTTGGTATTCGAGTTCAAAAATGTCTCCTACTTGATCCGGCTGAACTGACAGATTGGTCCATTGATTGGGCAATAAGGTACAGGGGAAATAGGCGGAAGAAAAAGCAAAACAATGTACCCTGGGAGTATCTTCCTCATAAACCCTAGAGAATCGATTCACTTGTGCTTGCAAGTGTGAACAATCCGTGGCAAATATTCCATCAAACACCCGGAAAATTTTCCCGGCTCACTTAAAAAATCTATCAACAAATATGGCCAAACAGCAGGAAACTGGATTTGAAGTTTTGGCTATCCAAAAATCATTACTGAGGCCCGTATCTACGGATGGATAGTCTGGCTTTAAATGTACGAAAACGCGTACTACTCACAGGCTTTTCAGTAGCTTCTTCGTAAAGTTTCGTCATTAGTAGATCAGTGTTTACTCTGTCCGTTTGACTAAGGAAAGTTTTGGAACTGCGTGTTGTGTATGTGTATTCTGTTCTATTTACTTCAATGATGATGGTTCGGGCTGAGAGAGATAGAGTATGGTATGGTTTATGGATTTATTTCTGAATGTGTTTACAATTTATTCGGATTTACATCTCGATGGAAACATTAACTCGCATTAAAATGGTCGCTCTCAATTACGGCATTCCTAATATTCCATTTACTCGGAAGATAGTTCCTTTTTAAAATAAAAGTGACGTAAGCAGAGAATTTGCCGTACAAGAAAATCCTTTTAGGACTTGAAGTTCAGTGTCTAATCAGTGGCTGCGGATAAGCCGGAATGGGACAAACCGCTCGGAGCCCCAATACCGAGTCCAGTGAGTAAGAGAGAAAGAGGGGGAAATGGAAGCTGAATACCGTCAACATTTTTGCCACGATGACGAGTTATAAGCGCCGGAAGAATTATTCAGAGTCACTTGCATGTTTGAAAAGATGCATCCGACTGCGGGAATGAACAAGAACAACGAGAAGACTCATTCAAAGCCAAAAACTCCCTTCCGCCTACTCGAAGTATAATAGAAAAGGTGGATAAAATGGGAACCACAGTCATAGTAACTGACCATACGGTCGATGAATGCGATCGGACTGTATGGTTATATAACCTGAGGAAGATAGCAGACATCGAAAAGTCGGACCCCGCATCACAAACCAAAACTACGTCGATAACTGGTTCTTTGATATCTTCTTTGATATCGGCTTCCGCTCCTCACTGTCTTTCCATTCCGTTAATAAAGGTTCTCATCAACGGAGCACCTCTGCAAGCTTTGGTGAATACCGGCAATTCAGAGAATTACACATCAAGTTCATTTGTTCAGAAACAGTGTTGAAATATTGAAGGATCACACAATTCCATTACCATGACATCCATTAGTCTTAGAACTTACACGCACCGAGACACTGCATTGTGACATTTTCTTACAAAAGTTCTAAGTACCCTCTCCTTAAATTTTCCATTCTACTCAACCTCTTTGCTGATGTTTTTTTAGGTCATGGTTTCTTGGGTTTGCATAGAATGCTAATACTTCCTTTTGCAGGTGAAAGTGAATCCTTTCCATGATGTAACCTTACTGCTGTTCGTTCCAACCCTGTACCTCTGTTCCACTACCTATTTCCCCAAATGCATCTCGATGGCCAAAAAATTACGATGACTATGCGTCGCGGAAGAAGGCTTTATCAAGATGGAAATCGAACATCTACTAACAGAGCAAATCATAGAATAGTCCAACTCATCCTGGCGCGCTCAGGTAGTGGTCACTACTAACGAACGGCAAAAACTCAGGACGGTAATTAATTACAGCCAGAAAGTCAGCCGATTCACACTTCCTCGTGCCTGTCCACTCCCGAAGGTAGATCAAATGGTGGGAAAAATCTCCAGCTATGTGGATTTAGTACTCTAGATTTGGAATCTGACTACCCCCAAATACTCACTCGGGAGGAAGACAAGGCTTTCACTGCATTTGAAGTCTGTGGAAATGTGTTTCAGTTCCGTCGGATTCCTTTTGGTGTCACCAACGGCGTCGCGTGTTTTCACAGGGTCATCAGTCAGATTATCATTGCGAAATCCCTCTCAGGCACCTTTGCATACTTGGACAATATTACTGTCTGTGGTGAGGACGAATAAAAACACCGGAAAAACCTATCGCGATCCTACACTGCTGCCGAGAAATACGGACTGACATTTAACGACAATAAAAGCACAATCAGAGTAAAGCTGATTAGGCTTTTGGGATATGAAATTTCTCACAGGTCGATTAAACCTGGTCCAAATATACTTGAACCTCCTCACAACTTACGGCTTCCAAAAGAATAAACTCTCAATGGAGCGTCATTATTCACTATGGATATCATATTATTCGGATAGAAATTGGCCTCTAGTTAACAAACGGATATTTACCTTGTCGGAGGAAGTTGCAAGGCCCTACAAGTCCAGGGAAGAGAAAATGTCGAGATCTGTTATGTCACCAGTAGATCCAAAGATATTCCTCGTGGTCGAGACTGACGATTCTGACATCGCTATCGCTGCAGTACTAACACACAGCAGTAGACCGATTTGCTTCTCCTCTGGGACATTGACAGCTGGTGAGCGACATTGTTCATCAGTAGAAAAAGAGGCGTGCGCCACTTTTCAGGCCATACGAAAGGGGTGATTTCATTTACTTGTAGTACACTTTCAATTAATTACTGACCAAAGATCAGTCGCGTTTATGTACGACGTAAATCATCGGGGAAGTGAAGAAAAATGAAGTACACCTTTGGCGCATCGAACTATCGTGTTACAACTTCGACGTGATTTATCGTCACGGCGAGGACACCAAAGCAGCCGATACACTATATCGTGGATATTGCTGTTCCACTTGTGATACTACTCTGAAGGATTTACCTGATTCTCTATGCCATCTCGGAACAGTCCGTTTGATACTCTTTGTACGATCCACGATTCTCCACTTCTCAGTTGAAGATGTGAAGAAAACGGTATACAGTTGTCCCGTCTGGGCTGAGCTAAAACCTAGAATCCGCAAATTACCCGCTGGAGGCAAGATAGAAGCCACATCTCCATTCGAACTTTTAAATGTTGATTTCAAATGTCCGCTGCCTTCAGCCACTCGAACTAAGTACGTAGATACCATAACTGACGAGTGCTCTACATTTTTATCAGCCTTTCCTAGTCAACACATGACTGCTTCAACTATCATAGACAGATTCTGCCAATTGTTCTCTATGTTGGGCATGTCTCCTTACATCCACTCAGATAGCGATCCTTCGTTCATGTCCGAACAACCGAAATATTTCCTACGTGCTAAAGGAATTGTGACCAGTATAAAGAAAGCGTATCATCCACATTCTAATGGGCGAGTAGAAGATCGAAATGGAACCACATGGCTTTGCCCCTCTCTTGTCACTAAATCAAGGTCACTGCCTATCACCGAATGGAAAACTGTCCTCCCAGAAGCACTCTATTCCATCTGCTCCTTGTTGTGCACTTCCACGAACGTCACCCCACACGAACTGGAAATCCACATTGGTAGTCTCGTTGCCAAGCTGGCTTACTGTCCCCTATTTACCAGGCACGTCTTATGGTTTTTAATTGTAGTAGAAGTAGTAATTGTGGAAATAACTGTTATTGACTGCCATTCAGTCAAGCTGGTAAAGAGCACCGGGCTTTCACGTTCGTTCTCATACTTTGGTTTTTATTTATTTTTTTTAGGGGGGGGGGGGGGGGAAGGGACACCTCCGTCACGAGAAGACAGTTTAAAACACTTTCTCAGGAGAAGCTGGTTGAGACTCGCGGTCGTTTGGAAGCATTCTGAGAGGCACTAAAGAAGAACAGCCATTTCGGGGCCTGAGATATGCGCCCGAGACCATACTGAAGAATTCGGAGGCCGAAACATCTGTGCGACCAAAGACGTAAGAATAACTCGATAACAGCTTCGAAGAAAGTATCACCTAAGGAATTAATTTTTGTGTTTCACTAGCTTCTACCTGAAATTCGTTTGATACAAACAACTATAACACACCCGGTGGTTCGATATAAATCAAGGTTTTTTGGTCACACGGCGAACGCGTTGCTATCCTAAGCACATATAATTACGGGAATAAAAGCTTGTCCACCTTGGGTGAGTCGGAAGTCTTGACCACTGCTGTCAGAACCAACAAAAATAGTTTCTTTTTCAGGGCAGTGCCGTGAAAGTGTTGCCAGAATAAGGTGGAATCACCGACTCAGCATATGTGGGACTAGGAGCTGAAAACTGGATTAGAACCATGTTAGCCATTCCCCCTTCATGGTCCTTAACATCAGCAAATCATACCTGAATTTACCGTAATCACAAACGCACACCGACGGCTTTTCTACGTCTATTTGTGTTTTTATATCACAACAAAATTGATTGTGTCTTACCAAACCAATCGTGCCTAGCCATGAACCTAAACTTCCCTCTTCTTTGATCTAAGCTGTTTTGTTCACCCATCTAAATCCTGATGCAATCTTTTAATTCCCTAATACCTTAATCAGATCCCGATAGCGACTTATGGAAACAGAACGAGACCAAATTTGCAAAGGCTGATAAACTTAGGCGAAAAGTTAGTGGGCGAAGTGAACAATAAATAATTTTTTAAGGAAATATTTTATCCATGATATCTGATACTCATAGAAACACAGTAATCAGCACCTGCCTAGCGAGCTTGATTCAAACTGACCGCTAGTAGAATAATCGGCGGAAAGCAGACAGAAGTTGAACAATATCCGATGAACGAACAGGATATTGTGGTATCGAACAGATATCATGCAAACTACATTAGCCTATTATGGCTGGTTATATAGATAACATGCATCACGCCTAGGCTGATACTTCCACTCAATTCGCACGCTCTTATGACAATGGACCCAATTAGAGCGTTCGCGTTGTCGATTGACACTCTTCCAATGAATGGTTCCAGTTGGCTCTTGTGCTTGCTTTTCTCGCACTGGCTCACCTCACTGACGGGAAGTTATCGGGAGAATTCAAAAATTTGCTTGACTTACCCAATGGTTAATCTTTCCCCTTGGACGCAGTACTTGACACCAACTTTTCACAGGTTTCACTTTACCTTAGCTACATGAAAGTTATGAAGACCGAAGGTTGCGTTTGCTTGAAGTTTTCACGTCCAGATCTACTGATTGCCCGATGTCGCTAGAACATTTGTTTGCTGAATCCGTGTTGCTATGCAAATCCACACCTCTCTATTGTTCCCTCGTAACCAATCCAACTACAGTCTTTACGTCATTTCCCGTAAATGCGTGATACTAAACTCTGAATAGGTTTTTTTTAATAAAGAGCAACCACCGTTGCCGAGCTTGAAGTAAAATTAGTTCGAGTCACCGAAAATATAATGAAAAGGAAAGGTTTTAATTGCACGGAGTTTTTGTAGAGAATTCTAGTGGAGAGATACTTTTGATCTTTTACGGCAAACTACTCGAACGAAATTTCAGTCTTTTTCCGCCAAACAGCTCTGTGCTTGTGGGTATTTTCTTATGTCTCTGCAGAGTTGCTCAAATGCTTGTGGGAGAAATAGTTGGCAGAGGTTAGTCGAAGGTTTTCCGATGGTCGGAGACAAACAACCTATTCTAAATGGGTGAAGATGGTTAGGACATGTGTAAGATATGCTCGTCGGAATAATCCCTTGTTATACCTTGTTCTCCAAGGTAGTTAGAGCATGCAAAAATATAACTATGAAATGATAAAAAGTACGGAAGGCACAATCAGTGGACTTGGTCGAGCAATGCGTGTCTGACTTTAGAACCGAAGGGATTTGTGTTATCCGCCTATGGACAGTTCGGAACATAAGAAGTCACAGCCAGAAACGGTGTTCAGTAGCGTACTTGCAATTATACTCATTCCTATTCTAAATGACTTCCATTTGTGACTTGTTTAACTGTTTATTTGCCCTTGATAATTCGTTTTATCTCAGTGACACCACCAGGCAACAAAGGAAACCGGATCACAGAAGTGTGAGCTCATTAGTTAAAAAAAGTGAATTGAAATTGTCATATGATTATTCCCGGTTATTCCACTGGATTTTAAAGTATGGTCGTTTCCGCCTTGCCGTGACCCAAGGGTCTTCGCGGGGAATTTCGGGCATCCTGTCCCTGGTTCGAATCCTGTGGCTGCCGGTGATTTTCCTCAATCTACAACCTCGAAGTAACCATGGCCTCTTCCTGAGTTAATATCGTTATGTCATGTAACAAAACTGCGTAAGTAAAAATGGAAGAAAAAGAGAAAATTCTCACGTGCCATAATTCAAACTATGCAATCAACATTCTTTATGTTTTTACCACGTAATCGTCGGTATGCAAGAATGGTAATAGTTATTGAAATTTTAATAAAGACTAGATTTTCACAAAGAAGTTGGCACAAGTTTGGTACCGCTAAACCCGAGTACAAAGAAAATGTCATTATAAGTAACTCAAAATTGATAATTTCATCAACCCTTTGAAAATGTGCGAGTACATCGCGAAGAACGACACGGGTCTGAGTCACTACGCACACGATTCCGTATTTTATTGAGTCGAACCACACCACGACAGACAAATAAAGGCGAACTCGCACTGAGCAACAACAACAACGTAAAAAGTCTCTTTCATAAGTAGTGAGATTATTCACATTTCACTAAAAACAGCCTTCTTCGGATACGATCTCAAAACGAGAACAAAGAAAGGCCGGGATACACTATACCTCCAGTATCCGAGGCAGTTTTGCTGCACCTTGTCAGGCTCAAATATGTTGGCTTTACCTTGTAAACACTGGACGCGGAAACAACAATTCTCCGTACATATACCCGGTTATGGTGGAGCATTCTTGTTCACAAATGATTCAGTGGATTTTGTGCATGTGAAATCGGTGTCCAAAATCATTTTCTGTACACGAACGGCCAATATGTTTGATTTCTAATGGAAATAAAACAAGACAGCCTCCTTTTGAGAGCTGGCTTTGCAGAGCAACTTTCGAATACTTGACTTGATTCGAAGTGAGTCTCCTAACTGTATACCTTTCCCTTGATATTTTTTTGGTCTAGCGATAAAAGACCTAGTCACTGGTATTAGTCAGGTTTAGCCATACAGCAACTTTTCGAAATAATTCCTTACTCCCCTTGCATGTTATACAGCTTCCGATCTCCCCCCCCCACCCCACTTTCTCCTGCTGGTTAATGGTCAAGACTTATTTTCGTCTTATGCTTGCCAGACTGTGGCACTATATAGAATTTTGTAAATAATTTTACAAACCTTTCTTCCAAACCAACAGGGATTTTGTTTTACTTAAGTACTATATACAACATCTCCGTGTCTTTGCAATAAAATTGAGTGGCTGAAAGTATTTGTTTAGCTTCTTTCAAACCGGGGTAAAAAAACACTACTAGTAAAGGAACATGACTTTATTTTTAAATCCCACACCAACCAGAAAGAGATATCCCCCCTTTCGCTAACTGCCAACATTGCTAAACAAATTTACCGAAGTCTGTGAGGTTATGTCTAAATTCAAAGCAATATTTCCTCAACGATGTAATGAAGGGAAAAGTTTCCAATTCTGGGTTTTACACAACTTAGTCATCACATGGTGGGCATCAAGTACTCCAAGTGGAATGCTGGGATGCTTTGATCGCCAATACTTGAGGAAATAAACCGTCATTCACCTCAGTCTTATTGTGACAGGATGTGAGTTGCGATCATATTGGAAGACAGTACTCAGTTTGACTGGGCGAACCATGCACCAATGAAGAATAAAAGAGATTTTGGGACACAAAGTACAAACCACTAGATGGGATCAGTGACTGGCTAAGTCGAGCAGACTCTACCAGTCGTGTGTAGTCCAGGGGAATTTAAGTCGTCTTCAACACCGGACACATACATTCAGGAAAATAAAGTAGTTCGTTAAAAAATCCAGCCTCTTCAAGCACGAACCCCAGCTAGGAGGTTCAGATGCACCTGATTCATTGCAAGCAAATATAGCAGCCTATGTTGAATAGGTCAGGTTATCGAATAAAGAGTAACTGAAGTGGTCAGAATGGAAATGTGCATGTTAATGTTGCACCGAATCAGAAGCAGCCAACCGGGTTTATTTTTCTCAAAGTCGAAAGTTTAGGCTACTTTGTTCTCGAGATCAGAAATGATGTTTAGCAAAAGACTATTCGTTGTAACTCTAACAGTTCATTTTATGTTTTTACGCACGAAGTTCCAAAACCAATTTTCCATTTCACAAATTACATTACCCCAAATCTGTGGTGTAAGAACAGAACACGTCATTAAACGGCTTGATAAAAATCTGGATTTGTTATTCGATGATACGGTATTTATCCCTCGGCTGGAAATGGACAGGAACACTCACAAGCGTTTCCAGCTGTGTTACCTCTCACCGGGAAGATTTTGTCTCCAAGGCGTCAGGTGAAATCTTCTTTGTGGACCCTCAGCGAATAACGGTTGGTGCGGAAGCGGGAAGGATGGACACGCTCTAATTTCCGTGAATCACGGACAAATTCATTCTCTTAGTTGCCAATGTGGTTAGAGCCCCTGCGGTTAATACGATATTCCCTAAAATTTCACTTCCGGTAGTCTAGTTTCTCTGAATACTGAAACTGGGTAAGTTACTACTATTACTGCTCTGAAAAGGTGGGTCCCAGAGGATTAGGCTTAGATACTCCGCCACTGCATTGTGTTTTCTAGACTGATCAGACTAATATCACATGATCAGGGATTCGGCTTTCACTACCCACATCTTAACCTGTTTTCAATATTTACTTACCATTTGGTTACTCTTCGTCAAAACCATGATTATGACCTTCGTGAGTGATTCGTTTTACCGGGTGCTCTCTCCGATCTTAATTGTAAATGCAACTATGCCCCGTGCAGCAACCATTAACAGTTACATAAAAACCAACGGAAAACCAGACGAGCAGCTTCAAAGTGAACAATGCCGACAATCACATCAACGCTTTCGTTGGCAAGCTTGCAGAAAATCAGTCGACCAAAACGAAAACCGGTAGTCCTTCCGGTGTTTTATATCAAGCTGAGCTCCGAACAATGAAGAGGAAAGATCCAAAGTGAGCAACTACAAAAAGATAGATGGACAGAGGAGGAATGTGCTTTGTTCTCCTGTTAGTAGTCGCTTGATTTAGCAATAATAGTTTTCGTGGCAAAGGGTGTACTGCATCACAGGTTTAACTGGATTAACTATCGTCACTCCCTCCCCCCGTAATATCTATCCAAAGCAGCATGCAATATTCTGACTCACATGTTAGACCAGATGTTTTAGTGTGGACACGAACTTCACTAAATTTTCCGGTCAGGCTATTCGAGCAAATAGTATTAACACTTTAGAACTGCACAAGGCGGTAAATTCACAGATGCACATGTACGTACGAAAAACACTTTCGGTTTCCATTCAGTGCAAGACTGAGCACTAACTTTTACCCGGTGCTACAGCGAAGTCTAGTATTCCCGACTGATAGATGAAACAATTTTTAAGAAGAAAAATGCAGTAAGAAGAGTGTGCTTTCTAAAAAGGTATGAACATGAACGAGTACAACGCGAAACTAACTACCCATCGTTCAATAGACTTTCGGAAACATCTTTTACTAGAAGTGCTGAACAGTCAAAAATCGAAGCAGCTTTCATCCTTAGAAGCGCTCTAATTCATCTTGAATCTGATGCTCTTTAGTTCAAAGTGCATTCTTTTTGTTCTCTCCATCAAACAGTAAACTTTTCAAGTCAACCTAGAAGGCCTTTTGTCAGAACAGAACAAAGACAAACATATGATAATGTCAACAGGTCATCCCTTATTTTCGAATAGAGATTTGGCAATAAACCATTCCTGGTCTCCCAACAATTGCGTGTGCTTCCCAAGATAGGAAAGATTTCACACTCATAAATCACTCCGAACATAATTCGAATGGCTACTGTGTTCTCATCGTCATACTGAAAGACAATTCATCGTTTCTTGTCGCTAGTACCATCTGATGATACATGGACATCAAACAGCGGCACAATGTTCTTAAACTATGTTTTGATGCTCCTACTCCACGGAAATATTCGTAGCACACCGGAGAATGGTCTGGATTAGCAAAATGTCCACATAATTCAAGCACTGACGTGAACATCAAGTCGAACAGGACCCACTCTTTTCAACTGGCTGATTCAGCCTCATACTGGTTATCGATCGGTACCAATTGGGATCGATAGTTCACTTAAGAACCAACAGATTACCAGTGAATTCGGTATCCATTAGCAGATGACAAACCTATCACTGGTAAACACGTGGTGTGATACAACATTGCGAGTCACTTGATCATCAATGGCTAAAACGTTCTGTGACGTTTTTCTGTGGACTGGAGTATGTGGGTGAGTTAGCCAACTTGAAGTCGTTTGGCTAAAACCTCCTAACATGGGCGAAATATTGTTTTCACTAACTGATGGTCTTCAATCAATGAATTTTATGATGTAGTCGACTCGGATTCCTGGGTGCATTCGGGGTTCCTTTCTTACTTCTTTATCAGTGAAAGGGACAATTTTGAGGTACTCAGAATTCGTGTTCCATCACAAAGTAATAATATAAGCCCTAAAACTACGAATGAGGAATGCTCACCGCTCTAAGAGAACCCGTAAAGTGAGCTACACAAAACAGCACAGAAAAGGGCTTGTTTATGGAGATAAACAAAAGTACTAGGCAACTCTTTTCTTCAGAAGATAAAGCCTACTTGGTACTCAGGTGCATCTGGCGCTCAAGCTTGAGTTCGAATCCCACGATGGCACAAATTGTTCTCCACTCGCATCAATTCTCTATTCAGCCTTTCAGAGGTGCATTCTGACTTGACAATCCGTTCTGCACACAATGTCTCCTATACTGGTAAGAGCATGTGTTGTGACTGCCCTGATAGATTCTAAGCTTTGGTGCACACAACCAAAAAGGGCTTCTGAACTAGATGTGAACACACATACACACACAATGAACATAAAATACAAGTCGGACAAAGGGTCTGGCGCCTTAGCCCATATTAACACAAAGTTTGGTCGTCCAACCAGAACACACTAGGGGGCACTTGAGGATCAAAGCAAGACCTCACACTAGCTTGATAAGAAACATTCAGGGCACGAACAAAAGCGAGTCGACTAAGCATGGTGCTCAACTGTGCGTATGATGTATCCTGGGCCAACGGCGACCGACCCTAGATAACGATGCGAGGGGAATACCATCAGTCAAATAATCAGAAGAAGGAGACAATGTCATGCAGTAAAATCTAAACTCCACAGAACCAAGAAATATGCGAATAGTGGAGAACTGAATATACCAGGCGAAAACAGCAATCGTAAAAGAATTAGCGCTTCGATATTTACTGAAAGCATGGGACCCGGTCTTTCCCAACAGTACGTAATTTGGTAAGTTGGACATGTCCGCGTCATTTATTCCGATATTACCTACTATCATTGAGATGTGGATTGTAATCACTTCACAGATACATTATCGAGTTATTCACATTGTGCAACTTTCATTATTCAATAATTATTCGATAGATGGTCCACTAACGGCTGATTGAAAGCCGTAAGGTAGCAACTTTCGAATGATCAACGCGGTGAAGGTGAACACACATTCAGACACATCAACGGCCAAGACGGAACGAGTTACGTGTCTTGATTTTCTCATCGTTTAGGAAAGTCTCCATTCCGTCCGACGGTATCCGAGTGGTGTAGTTTCTGAATATCAGTCGTGTGTTAACCAAATCAAACCCAACTGGTAAACTTTGTTGGTACACAATACTCCTATGTCTCATGAGTCTTTACGGCAAAACTGACCTGGTTCGTACTTGAGGTTTCATGCACTTGTAGAAGGCAAGGGCCGGTGTTCCTCAGGAATGTTGTTTGTGTTTGATCTACAAAACACAAAGAAAAGAATATTCCATCAGCCCAAGGTTTAGTAAGTGCTTCAACAGTATCCTACACTTTTATTATTCGAACATAAATATGATTATTGCCAGCCTGTTAATCACTCACTTCAGGTTTCAAGGTCATGATTACTAGTTCACCGTGATAACGCAGCGGACCCCTGTCATCATGGAGTTTTGTATTTAAGTGAACAGCGTGAAATCGAATAGTATTTATGACGTAATAGCTCGATGACAAACTGACTGTGTGGTTGATGGCTAGCAACAAGCAACACCAATTTCGATCCGAATAGGTAAAAACCAAAAGTTCCCGGGGGTTCACTGAGTAGATAATAGCGAGGATTCACAACTTTCTGTGATTAGTAAATCAGAACTCATTAGGGTTTGACTGAACATAGCTCCTTCACTCATTGTTTACCACAGTCGATTAGAGTTCCTACTTGAATTTGATTTCGAACTTTTGCGTTGTACTGATATATTTTTGAATTGTATTTGTATTTCGCGTCTATTATGAGTAAGATGAAACTGATGACTTTCTAAATAAAACACTTCCTTACTGATGTTTACGGGATTAAACATCACTCCGTATATTATAGAACCTTATTACCTTCCATGACTTGCTTTGTAATTGAAAACCATGTGATTGGCTCAGGCTGCACGTGACCGTCTGATCTTTTCTGTTCACTTGAGACAGACACCTGGGTTAATTAGAACATCGAAATAGACAAGCATTTCCTAAATGAAATAGCCACTTTGAAACAGAATATGGTCGACCCATCTTTTTCACGCTTTCGCGCGCCTGTCTGTGCGCATGTGTATGTGTATGTGTATGTGTGTGTCTGTGAGTCGGGCAGCGAAATGGCATTGGACGGGGATCACTTTTTTCACGTGGGCATTCACTTTCGAATTTACATAAAGGAACAAAATTACCATTTATTCTAAAAGAACTTGTTTTGCTGCATATGTATTCGGTTTCTTCTGCGTTCTTCAGCTCGCTTTTCAGTCAAACATATGCGGGTTTCATAAAAATAAGTTGAGAATTTCCAATTTTTTGATTAGCAAAAGCAACTGAAATTTTCGCATCTTGATGAATGTTTTAGTCAGCCGTCTCCGTTTAATCACTGGTTTTGATGCGAGTCTTATAAATGTTACCATGAGACGAGATACATTGAAAATCATATAGTTCTCGGGCTTTCGGTGGCAGAAAGTCAATTTGGCTTGCGTTCGTTTGGAAAATATGTACCATTTTCAGTGCCCGTCGCGCAATTCAGAAATCACAAATTCAACACAGATTAGAGACCGTTCTGTCATATGTTGAGGTTCTGATTCAGAAGACGAGGGAATATCACGGGTAAACAATGAAACAAGGTAAACAGAAATGTTTGCAGTGTCCGGGATTTTCTGAACCGACGAATAGGAAAACCTAAAAGCCTCGGTCTAAAAGCACTTAACTGAATACCTGAAAATCATCGAGGGTCGCTATTTCTAGTGATTTCTAGTTATTCCCAGAACAATTCCACTTCATTGTATGTGTGAAAAAGACACAAATAGCGAGCAGCCTAGTTTTCGTTCACATCTCCCTCGTAACTACAAAGCACCGATTTCGGGCTACCCAATCACACGCTGAAACATGGACATTTTTCGTAATTTACGAGTTTCTGACTTGTAGATTGCTAGATACTTGCTGGTATTCACTTGTACGGAAAGTTGAGCTTGAAGGACTGCAGATGCACTTTATAATCTAGAATAATTCAATTTGTAACGGCCTAGAGTTGAAGGTAATTTCTTGGCAAATAACTCCTTGAATATATTAAAATCAGAAGGATTGTGAATGAGTTGACAAAGAAAAACAACACCTGCGCTCTTTGGGATGTAAACAGGATAAATGATAGGTGGAAGTGTAAAATATGCACGGGAAATTGGCAACGCGTCAGAGCAGTCCGGCTTTGCTGATAACGGGTTTGTAAGAACGTTTTGGTTCAACTTGATGCACTGCACTATTTCGTGAAATTGTTCGACAGCCGGACGAGTGGTTATTTGGGATATCAGGAAAATTCGCTTTTTAGGAGTAGCTAAAACAGAAAAATGGAACCAAAAATCAAAGATCATTCAACAGAAAAACTTCTGAACAGTTTTTCTTTGTCAAGGTGTTTTGAAGAGATTAATGAGCTGAGTTCGTTGATTGTTTAGGCAAGATCATAAGGGAAAATTCACACGACTTTAGGCGTGCAACAACAGCCTTCTAAGTCAATATCAATACAGATGTAAATGCTATTGATTGGAATCCTTTTCTGCCAATTATTGATTTAGCTGTTATTGAATGGAAGTAACTGTAACAGGTTCCCAATGCGTGGAAATAGCACAACAATACAGAGATTGATTCGAGTGATATCACTGCCTCTTTGGAGTAATGGAATGTTCAGGTAATGGCTCACGAGCGAATGTGTGAGGTGTTGAGTGTGTCCGCGCAGAAAAGACTGCATAAGTGCTCCATCTTTTGTTGGCTGTGAAGTCTTACGCTTTTCTACAGAGGTCGAATAATCTTGGTCCTCAGTAGTTTGTCGACGAATAACGCGTCTGTGAAAGCTCTGCCTAGATCAGGCTAATGTGTGATACTAGAACTAACAGAGAAAGTTCAAGCACGTTCTTTCAACTCTCAGAATGATTTCGGATAAGCTGGAGGCTACATTTTGGGTTCATATGAAAACCTAATCCACAAAACAATTCAGATTAGCGATCACTGGCAAATGTTTTCAAGTAAAGCACAGAAGAAAAAGATGGCGATGTTTGGTTTAGGATATGAAAGTGCATAAGCAGAAGTATGTCCATCTGGACTGCGTATGTTTAATAAGCAGATTATGAAAATATAATCGGTTTGCTCAGCAGGAGACAACGACTTCTGGCAGAAACAGGAGCTTTGTGGGAATGAGGACACAATTGGACTGTCTGACGACCAATCGATGCGACGGTGTTGTTGCGACTTGGCTTACAAAACATATATGGTAGTGTGCTAACTTCAACCATGTGACAATGTTCGGTGTCCACTTATCGATCTCACTTTCCGTACTCCCTGGCTTAGGCAGCCGTCAAGAATATATCTCACATGTATGTCGTGAAATATAAGTCAAGCAAGCAAAGCTGATTAGTTGGAAATAATCACGTGTTCATGATAGAATGAATGTGAGAGTGCCAGATGCCAGATTAGTCGGAGATTCATTCACGTGCTTCGGTGTATGGCTGCATTTGCTCTCGATCTCGACGCATGCAAGTTAGAATAAATAAAGCTTGCATGTCAACTAAACTAGATGAGTTGAAGTTATCCGTGAACAAACCATTTCGTAGGACAGCTGTTCACAGACTTCTTTTCTACAAGCTGAATTACTTTATCTTGCCTCATTTGAAGAGGGTTATTGTTCGTTAGGGTGGTCAGTCAAGATGAAATTGTAAAAAAACGTGAATGACCAATGAAAACGGATTATTGAATGCCTGACTACACTAGAATAATCTGAGAGTTATTGATTTCAGTCATTTGGTAGGCCGGTGGAATATCGTCCTAGTATCAGCGTTCAGCCGTAGTTGCTATGCTGTTTGGATTAGTCCTGCCAACAAACATAGAGAAATGACTCATTATCGGAACTGCGAACGCACAGATATGATAAAACCTGGTAGGGGAGGGGACCGCCAATGTAAATAAAATACTCGTTTATTGGCAGTACTATGGTCCCTCTAAATTCATTTTCATTAACATCTTGCAAGTTGAACCTTTAGCCTAGATTAAAATCAGCTCACCGTCAACCGATGTGGCCTTCTCGAGGCGAACACGCCACTGGTCGCGACAGTCTTTAGCCATTGAACAGGTGAATTTCGCGGGTCTGGCACGCTCACCACAGCGAACTCCACTGGTCAAGAGTTTTAAAACTTTATTTTTTGTACCGGAAAAATGAAAAAAAACAGAAACACATTACCTTCTCCAGAGTCGATAATCAGTCTATCGAGTTTATCAAGTTTGCTAAATCTTTAAAAATATTATGAATGTAAATAATAATACCAATACGATACGTGTTTCAGAATAATGACGTAAAGTTGATCATTGATCAGGTAGGAAAACAAAACATTTTGGTAGGCAATGAAGACAAAAGCAAATTAAAATCAATTTGTGGATCACATTATTCCTATTTGTTGCATTTTATTAACGTAGATTTTCTGTGCAGCGATTAATTGACAAAGAAAGGATAAAGGGTGAGATTGCAGTTGTGAAATAATTGTCTAACTGACAGTTACCATCCGACGGAATTATGAATAATTCGGATGCCTTACTTGCGGAACAGTTAGTCGTTGAATTGACTGAATGAGTCCAACGAAAGAAGTTGTTAAGTGAGTGAGTTCATTTGGTCTGTTCCGTTGGTGGAGTTGCACGATGAGTGAGCGAGTGAGTGGGTGAGATAATGAGTGAGTGGCTGCATCAGTGAGTGAGCCGGTGCGTGGCTGATTGGGTGGATGAATAGTTGATTAAATGACTGCATGAATGAATGGGTGAGTGAGTGCACCAGATGTGTTAGGAAGTGGAGAGTGAGTTCACTTAGTGAGGTAGCGATAACACCACATTGGGGAGTGAGTATGCAAGTAAGCGACTGAGTGAATGAACTAGTGGCTACTGAGTGAGTCAGCGGGTGAGATGGAAGGGAGAACCAAACTATGGTCACATAGCTTTTAGATTACCAGTTTTACATTTTCCATTCAATGCTAAATATGAAATAGATGTAATGGAAAATCCACTTGCATTTTCCACATCCTACTGTACAGGCTCCTTGTGCCAACAATACATTCTATGAGTATATTCCAATGACCGATGGATCACCTTCATGCGAGCGTTGTTCGTCCCATCGGGAAGTAACCGACGAGGTTAGCTCAAAGATTAAAACCAGGAGAGTTGCTGTGTATCACTGGAATAGTGGTTCGCGCATCATAGATTATTCTTTCGCGTTATTCACACCCTACGGTCCTGATGGCGATAGCTCAGCTGGTGGAGCATCTGCCTGGTATGTGGAGGGTCGCCAGTTTGGTTTCGCCTCGCTGTGTCCGACTTTCCGATGTGAAAAATGCAAGTGGATTTCCGTTACACACAAAAGTAAGACAAGAGTCAAAAGCAAAGTTGGTAAAAGTTCAGGGACCTGGAGGGTTTTTGCTTTGGAGTCGTACAGGTCAGTAATAGTTTCGGATATGGTAACAGAAACGGTTGGACGGGGTTACGTTATTTGCAAGGTTCTGGCTTCAACCGTCGAAAAGATGTAGCTTCGGCCGTCCTGAGGAACAGCCTGCGTACTCCTCTGGTGTAAATTCCGCGATTTGTCAGATCCCGGTTGAAAGCTGCACACCAGATCAATCCGGCAGCCGCTATCAGTCGAGAGTTGCAAGAAAGCACTTCTAATTGTCCAAATGTTTTCTTTGCTGAGACGGGTCAGGGCAAGCTCTGTCATCCGTTGAAGGCGGATCTGTTTAAATACGGAACATGTCGACTTATTCATCGAAATTGCCCAAGCTCAAAATTTGATCAGGAATTAGCAACCCAAAGTGCTTCAGGTTAGCATTAGACTGGTTGCTTCCAAACATCACCGGACAATGGTGAGAGGTATATCGCTACACCAAGTTCTTATCATCAAGCGTATGGTATTTTTGTCGTTTTATCGTAATAGTCCACACATCAGTTTTGCTTTCCGTAATTTCAACCTTTGGAAAGGCAATACCATGCTCACTGTTGAATCTTTCTCAAGTATATGTTCAAAACGGTAACGGATAAGAGACTTTTAGTGGTACGCTAGTATACACGTAGCTAGTCCATATACCCTGAAGCAATGAAGTGTAGCAGGCAAGCAAATAAGCATGTAGTTTAGCCCGAGAGATAGGCATGCGCAAGGGTAAGCTACGTGTACTTTCAACTCAGGCCAAGCAATGTTGATCGATACGAAACGACATATGATTGGCCAACACTGTCCGAGATGGTGCGTGACAAACATCCTAGGGTGTCCGTACACTTGAGGGATTTTGCTTGATTGCCCACGGAGTGCACGTGTGCGTACGAATCTTTCTGCACGTGCACGTGATCGTTTAAGCTGAGTACCCATTTCGGCCGATGATGATGAATCGATAAGACGAACAGCCTCCCTTGATAGCTTACACCCGGACCATTCATATATATTGTAGGGGAGGAGTTTTATGCATACTGGTCATAGCAACAGTGGCAAGATTGGGTAGTTATTTGTGGACGTCGTACTATTCTAAGGCGAGATCATTTTAGATAGCAGTTAGGCTAAGCCGGACGAAAAATGGATTTGCTAACCTGTTCAACTGTTCCATTGTGTTAGCTGCGTTACACCTGCAGAACGACATCGAAATGATCACAAAAAATCAAGTTTGGCTGGAGCAATCAGGTCAAGTAAAATCAGTGGTAACTTTTCCGCATTTACACCATATCTGGGGATATAAGAATACGAATCGGAAAAATGCATACATTATGGTAGTTTTCATCCAATTAAACGGTTTCGTAGGTCCCTGGTGACTTCCACAGGATCAGCAAGAATGCGAGCGTGATCCGATGCGATAACCGGAAGTGTGAGCAAATGGAAATTCGAACTTTGAGCGCGTACATGTTGTAGACACAGCTTTTGAGAATTCGTGGTGTAGAGGACGGTGCATGACAAAAAGTATTTTTGAAGTAAACTGGCTTTGAAGTGTATATCATTGATGGTATCAAAAAGTGTATCTCTGGATATGCCATTGCACTTGGGGATGTGTTTCATAGGTCTTATTTCAAAGTTAAAATCTTTCTTCAAAATGCCACGAAGAAAAAACTAGAGGGGAGTACAGCCAGAACGGGAGAAGAAGTGCAATCAGAAGTTTAGAAACTGGCTGATTTGGGGCCGAAATTATTGGTAAACGGAGAGAGAAAAATGACAGTTTTCTAAATTTGCAAAACGTCTGTTGAGCATGCATTGACCATGAAAGATTGCAGGGATAGTGTAAGACCAAGATATCTAACCGTAGGTGATATGCTATGGGTTCAGGGTTCTCAGATAGGAAAGATAGTCTGTTAGTGAGGGCTCTGTGTGTTTCACCAGAAAGTAAGGAAAATAATACATTCTGGCCTTTAGAAACATTCAGTACAAAGGAGCGGGATCGTTACGATTAGACAACCTCGTTTAATTTGATCTGAATTTCGTTTTGGTGTAGGTAATTCACATCCTAGAACTACGTCGTCCGTATGTTTGCAGCCAGTGAATGTCGACGGGATTGGAAGTTGCTCGAAGTGCAAAGGAAAGAACAAAAGGGGAAAGTTTTCACTTTTTAACACACCATAATCAACTAGAAGAGAAGATGAATTTTAACCCCTTGAAACAAGTGAGTTGTCCCTGGTCAGTGGAGTAGTCTGAAATTGGCCGGCAGATGTTTGGGTCAAAGTCACCTACAGAGAGCATACTTAGTAATACTGATCAATCAAGGTAGTCAAATGCGTTTTTGCAATTCAAAAACACCATTATGATAGTCTTGCATTTTCCGTCTAATGCCAAAGCCATTGAGTGGACTATGCAGCCTACGGCGTCAAGTGTGGAGCACGAAAACCAATAAGCATACTGGTGGGTGTCTTCTCCAGCAGACCCCAAGTTAATCCACGGTAACGAAAACGTCTCAGACAATTTGGGTGTGACAGAAGTGCAAGCTACATTGTGGTATTCCTCGTTTCCTTCCTTTATGAGACAGGCTTTACCCGGGGCAGTCTCCAAAAGTCAGGAATTTTCCGCTTGTTATATAGTTATTAAAGATATTGGCTAGTGACACCGAAAGAGAGTTAGCACACTCCTTGAGTACAACAGGTGATAGCTCTTCTGGGCCAGGAGCTTTGTTTTTCTTCACTTTGCACAGCCGTTGGAAGACCATAGCAGTTTCGATAGTTGAAGGCTGAGATGAGTTGTTCAAGACTGGCAAGGAAGCGGACTGAGTAGCTGAGCTGAAATCAGAGTAGAGTTCTTCATCATCAATGTTTTTCGTTTTTGTTTCTTTGGTTACTGAAACTTAGGTGTTTTATGACTTTCCACGTACCATGACACCTGACATTTCCTAAGCTGGTACGTAAATACCAACTGTTCAGGCTTTTAACCTCAGAGTTGATCAAGTTGGTTAGTTTTTTATTTTCGTTGTCTATACATGATTGTAAGCCTGTTCTTTCTCTCTTTATAGCAATTTAAGTATTGGCGGGGAAATTCCATCAAATTAGACATGGACAGTTTCAACGGGACAATAATGATTAAAGCAGAAATTTTGGAAATCGGTGACGTTTTCACAGAAGATGGAATGGTTGAGGTATGGAAACACGGAAAAATTGGTTAACGTTAACCAGGGCACTGTCGGGTGAGCAATCCCTCTGATTCACTTTTCTGTATGGTCTTCCTAACACTGTGTACCGGTTCGTCTTACTGCACACTGTCGGGTATATTTTAATGATACCGCGATCAGAGGTGGTCAGAGATGTTTGTTTTTAAACACTAAACAATGGTGGTGTATTTGTAAAAATCAGGTCTAGTAGTGCGTCAGCTACGGTTGAAAAAAGGACCAAATCTATCAAGCCAAGAGTGATGAGCAGGTTAAGTCATGCCTGTTAAAGCCATAGACGAGTACGCGGAGAGATTCACTCGAAAGTGCAATTACTGAAGTAGAAAGATCAGAAATTTGTTTAACTCAGAAGGAGATGTACTTGGTGCCAGGTAAATGCTTCCGATGAGCATCGAATGGAATCCCTTCAGAAAAATTGGTTTACAGTCTATGATGCGACGGTTGATCTTTCCGGTTGATTACGTAAAGATCAGATTCGTAGAATTACTCCAGTTGTTCGTAACGTATCTGATGGCACCTCTTCCACGATTTTGAAGGACAGTGGAACGATAGGCTCAATACGAACTGAAATCATCCAGCTGTATAGTTCCATCGGGTATATCCTTGAGCAACCAGGATTCTTTCAACTTAAAAGTTTCTGCATTTTTATACTGCTTTTTCTGTATGATTTCTGCCACCTCTTCGACGTTTCCTAATAAAGAGCAGATACTGCTCGTTAAGATCACGAAAATCTGAGTTTTTCATGGCTACTTTGTCGGAGACGAAATTGCCAGCCCGAATAACTTTATGTGTCTTTTCATCTTGTTTCTTCATAATCCTTTTGAATGTACCCCGAACTGTATTACCATCACTTTTAAAATATTCAGTATGCGCGAAAACACGTTCAGATTTCGTAAACATGCACGAGTACGACAGCCTTGGTGACCTTCAAATAAGCACAGTAACAAGAATTGATATAAAAATCCATCGAAAATCGTGAACTTTGATTTTCCAACAAAACAGCAGAGCCAACTCCATAGGCCCCTCCAAATACTTCTTTAGTGCTGATGTAGTGCATCAAGTAAGCTGTGATGCTTTCTAGTCGAGTACAAGGTAACTTTAGACGTACCAAGGCGGATTTAGCAACACCCGTCAGCTACGTCGGGTTTGGCTGCTTAGAGCACGATTTCGTTCTTTGAAGTAATTTCCCAGGTCACTTAAATTATCATAGCCTCTATTTAGAGTCGGACACGTAATCTAATGTGCTGCCGAAAAAGTGAGTGGAAAATGTCTCCCAAACATCCAGAGTTCCTTAGGCCTTCTTCTAACTGAGAACTTCAAACATTCTTCCCTCGGTTTTAACGGTACTAAAAGTACCAAAGTGACTGGCCAGTATTCATCCTGCAAACCTTATTCGAAATCAGTGGCGCCCAACATGTTTATGCGTATCTGTGATAACCAGAGGATACCGTCAAGATAAATGATCCAGTTCACCTTCGTGTAATATTTTCTATCAGCTTCAATCACAATGTTGCTGACTACACTTCATTTTTGCACACTTGAAACACCGTGCCATCCAGGACATGAAATTTAGTGTTTCTAAATACAATCACTGAAAATCTTCGTCCCAGTTTGTTTGAATACTACCAAAATAGTGATAGACAGCATATGATTCATCACGCATTGTGGACGTTCAGACCATTGAAAACCACGGAATCTATGTACAGCTGTTTCGTCCTTGTTAGTGACCTAGCTATGTAAGTCGTTTAACGGAATGCTTTCGCTGTACTTAGGTATCTACGGAGATTGTTTTTATCATATGAGTCTTGCGGGAAATCAAGTGGTGTTTTGAAGTTCAATGAACCTTTGAAAGCCCATATGACCTTGCCGTTAAAGTTTTCGACTAACAGTCTTACATCCAGGGTCCGAGTCTCGATTGGGATCAGTGAATGTGTACTGCTAATGACTCCTAAGTAGCCAGATGAAACAACTGTAGAATGGTTTCACGGTTTTCCTCGGTTCGAAAGTTTACTCTGCATGAATAGTCATACCACGTAATGCTCTAATCTCTTACTATCCATGCATAAACAGACTGATATAATCACGCATTTGTGACTAAAGTATTTATAATGTTTTAGAAGACCAAGATTATCCCCTGTGGGTCTGTAAATGACTCTTGGCTGATGAACTGAAGATGACGTTTTGAAACTCTAGCAGTCCTCAGCTTGAAAAGGATAGATTTTGTTTATCATCATCGTCGGATGACTAGTCAGCAGGATGCAAAACAAGTGATTCATTGATACTTAGGAGGTGAGTTTCTTCGTTGTAAATGAGCATCGTGCAGTTGTGTTTTGAAGGATTTCCCGTAGTAGGTTATTCTTTTCCCATAAACGACGAACAGGGTTTGTAGTAGCAGGGTTATTAGTAGAATCATTATTATTAGTGTTAGTATCAGAAGAGCCAGTATTAGTAGTAGTAGTAGTAGTAGTAGTAGTAGTAGTAGTAGTAGTAGTAGTAGCAGTATTATTAGTAACGGTCATTATAATAGTAATGATAGTATTAGTAATAATATTACCGGCGTTAGACTGCTGGCCTTTGGTCGGACCTTTGCATTAAACTGATTGGAATTCACAACACATAATCAACTACGCATTATTTGATTCACTGGTTATATATCACTTTCTAAAACCATTCCCAATAATTACTGACACTTTCTGAAAGCAATAATCCACCATCTGGTGTGATCTTGCTTATGAATATGATACAGAATAAGTAGAACCAAAATTACGGAAAACCTACAACACACCTAAGAAAGCACCACGAGGGTTGGTGAGTAGTCCTTGCAAAAAACCTTTCACGCCTTTCCGTTACAGTCAACAACTCACTACTGAGCAGCGCTTCGAAAGTCCTCGGATAATATACGAACCAGAGAGTGTTTTCGGTACAGAACAATTACTCCACAAGAAACCCTGCTTCAGTTTTTTGACGATGAAGCAGTTTCACTCGAAGTTTTCACTGGATATTGCATGGTTTGCCGCGCATTGTCTAGCAAGCCAGTCGACGAGGTTTTCAGCTATAAATCAGTGATCACCGATGTACACACGCAACAACTTTCCGGCCGGATCTGAAATATTCATTTTCCCCTGTAAACAAATGTTCACCCGTATTTTTGTGTAATTTCCGCTCACTTCTAGCAGCTAATGTTCTTATTTCCTCTAAACTTCCTGGGCAAAAAACGGGGAATTTGTTGAATCGATTTCTCAAATCTTGATTAACTACGCCGACTTTCCCGATATTCAGCTGCTGTCTAAATTCTATAATTTTTGTTTGACGAATGCTTTTGCATTTTCAAATGCAATTGACGCCACTTCGGATTTTATTTCACTTTTCTGCCCTAATCTGGTTCCCTCATTCGAGTTATTTCCCGATAGGTACCTCTGATTACGCAGCAGTCGAGAACCCGCGGTAGATATACGGAAGTACTAACCAAACAGACGTCACATGATGCAGTGGTTGCAGAGACTGACAGATTCAGATTTGTCCACAGAACATGTTGGAGCTTCATGAAACTGTAGCTCAGACAGACTTCTGTCTGTATCCTCACACGAGGAATTTTCGGTCACCCCAGGTCACTTTTTAAGCCATTTATTATTTTACTCAAGTCTTTGCTGTCCAGTCGGGAATTCATCTGCAAGCTTACCCGAGTTGTTTATTATCTTCCCTATTCAAACGGTTTCATTGCAAAGGGCGATAAGGCTACAAATACAAAGATTTCCCAGTAGACAAGAGGCTAAATAAATCTATAAATATTGAGTTGTTTTCGTTTTGATTTCATTTACGCACGTAGCATTATTAAAAATTAAGCTCACCGAGACAGGTGGGAGATTCTGAAAATCTTAAGGCGTGGCCTATTACTACATGTAGATCAGCACTTGAGGAAGTAGATGAGCTCAATAGATCACTTACCGAGAAAGCCGATTAGTTTGATTCCATATCTCCAAAAAGGGATTTCCGTTTCACGGACCTCCATTTGTATTCGAACCGATAACGTTTAAAAGAAACCGCTCATCTTGAACTTTAAAAACAAACCGGACCTGATGATTTCAACCCGTAGTGCTCCAAGAGCGCGCGGCTACCCTCTGTCCTAGTCTTACGGAACTTTTCAACCAAAGTCTGGAAAAAAGCTAAAAATCCCAATGTTGGAATACAGCTGCCATAACTCTTATTCCCGTTAGATGCTCTACAGAATTTCGTCAGATTGCTCACACCTTAATCCCTGTAGTAGTCTTTGGATGAATTGACCTTTAGCGAATGATTGTTTTATTTTTATTGTTTCCGAAGCTGACCAGTTCTCTTGCCAACAATCAAGCTCCACCCTCGATGCTCCCACCAACATGACTCTCTACTGTCGGCCCTTGATTCTCAGGACGAGTAAAGTGGTCAGGAGGTGTTTCCTAGGCTAGAGTGACACCTCGAATATCGTTGAAAGCAATAGGTTTCTTGCCTTTCTGATCTTTTCCGGTATTGAACCTCATCTTTATAATGTTTTGACAGATTACTTCCGTAACCGTCAACAGTTCACCCGTTACAACGGCAATAGCTCTTCTATGATTATTTCTAACCTTAACGTTCCCAATGGTGTCATCTTATCGTATGCCCCTCCGCGTTTTCTTTTGCGTGCGCCGTTGTTCTGTTGAACGTCCTGGTGCAAGTTTTGTGAACTCCATGAAGGAAGAAAAACCGCGATTTGCCCACTTCTGACCCGAAAATGTGCGTCAGGTTCCACAAGAACTCCAGTTGAAATGGGTGGGCTAATCGAAAGAATGTAAATGGATTCAATCTGTTTAGGAAAAAACCAACAGTGAGTCTGAAGGCAAATTTTTCGGTGTATTAGAAAAGTGGTTGCTCTCGATTTTTTCATTGTCATCGTTAAGTATTTACTACATTTTGAAGAGCCATTGTCAAGGAAACTTTGCAAAGAAGCTATGCGCGGAAAGTCACTCTGTCTTTGTTTCTCACTTACTCAACACCATTCCACCCTTTTAAGGCATTCAGATCATTTTCTTATGACTGAAATGCCACTTGTTGATCTGATTATTCAAGTAGCAAATAACTACGGAACTTCGCGAACGCCATTTGTGTATAACCACAGAAAACCAGAAATCACAAATGAATAAATACTGCCTTTTGTTATCTATTTTAGACGGTGATGGGACGCACACAGTTGGAGTAGGTAACTACTCACAAAAATGGATTTTGAGTCAAGTAACCACGTGGGCTAATGTTGACACGGTATGAACATGTGTCTTGTAAGTTTACACTATCGGTTTGATTGTTGTTACTGAACGCTTGGAGCTGGTCACTCATTGTTTGGTAGGGGTTCTCCGAGCACAATAAAAGATAGACTTTGGTTGCCTATGATAGGAGAACCTTCAATAGTAACAGTACTATTGGTACCACTATTAGTGGAAGTAGTAGTAGTAGTAATAGCCGTAGTAACAGGTTATTACGCAAAGGAAATCATCCGGCACTGACGAGCACTGCTAAAATATAATGCGGAGGTGGATCCAATCTAGCCGTTAGTCATCACTAGGTAATCCACTACGCTACGCGCCCTAATAAACTGGTGCCATAGCTTATCAATGTGGCACGGACACGGCAGCGGGAAGGTTATCGGTTAATTTTCGGTCAGCCTTCCTCTGTATATACAAGTGTAAAATAACGACAACTCGAATAAGCAGATGATTTCACGGATTGAGTCGTCACGCAGGAAGAAATCTTTTGCTGCTCGTACATCAAATGAAAGTAAGCCCGACAATCACACATAATAGACAGTGATGACTTCGAGGTAACAAGTGCATTTCCATCAACGGCCGAATGTTTCCAACCGCACTTGGTTCTGTTCTCCTATTCGTCTAAGCTACATGAACATAGGTACTGAGATATACTGGAAAAGTTGTTGACTTTTTACCACGGATGACCAAGAAACCTTTATCTATATTGACATAGGGCATAAGACGAACTATACGGCAAATTTGCTTCAGATACAGCCGAAGCTTGAGTGACAAAAAATGTGCTCCTGGTATTAAACAATCTTTCTGAACATTCGCATACTTTCAGAAACTAAGCATTAAATAGAGATGTGATTTCAAATATTGCACGTTTAAAACAGCCCACTGCAAGTGGGAACAAGGCAGAAAGGGCGTTACATAATCATATTCGTCCTAGAGCGTATGGCAGAAGCTTACTTTGCTTGTTAAAACGAAGTTCATCATACCTTCCATTCTATTGAATGACCAGGCTGTGTATACGTGTGTTTCTCTCACGTTTTGTACAAAGGGTATCAGTGATTGGCCGATTCTTATTGGATTAAACCAGTCTCCACTGTTGTCCAACCAATCAGCTGCGAGAACCACATTGAAGGCCAATGCAAAGGACAGGAATTGCAATTTGGGTGGAAAACCTGCACGTGCTTGTTTCTTTCTGCGCAGGTCTGTTGTCAAACCATATTAGACTTGGCTAGTTTAGCTACACACTTATTACTCAATATTGCGAAGCAAATCGGTTCACGTTATATACCAGAACGCCCACATCTTGAAAACCATTGCTTCATTGTTTAAGGGCCCATAGGCGGGTGCTAAAGTGCAAACAGCCCACAGTATACAGAAAACCATATCGTAGTAGAAAGAAATTGAATTGTGCTGTGATTACATATACAATCAACTGATCTATCCAAACCGTGTTCACAATCTCACGATACGGATTTTTTCAATAATTCAATGACAATTCATGTGCACTCAGAGAAACAAAAACAAAAATCGTGCCATTGGAGTGCCGAATTTGAATGTGTTAATCCAAGCTGTGATGAAGAACTAATTTCAGCTTTGGATTCCGTGGTCTGGCGTATTCCCGGATCTACTTGGTGGTGTGACACAAACCCTGAAGGAGACAAGCATACACCGACACGTTACTGGTTACGAGTACCTCACATTGATAACTCTCACATTGGATTATCACCCTTGACAGATTCTGGAAGAGCAGAACAAGGTCGTTACTTTTTGGCCAAGTTAACTGTTTTACGTCACTCTCAGCAGGTGACCTTGTGTGGGGTCCTCCTAAGACCGCGTTCACATCAGGAGCTATACATCGAAACCGTCGGTATCGTAGCTGGCACTCATTGGAAAGTGTACTGGTCCGACTGCAAATATCCTGTTCAGCTAATCCAAACTAGCGCGTTGGGTAGTTGTTCGGTACGTCAAGTCGGCAAAGAGCCCCTTCAACTAGGACCAGGAGTGCAATTTTCTGGGTGGGTTTCTGGACACTGGTATGGTAATGTAAAACCAGACTTAAAAACACACATCTCGCACACTCCAACACCCGGATCAATCACTTATAGTTGGTGTTTCCTTGTACCAGTTTTTATGGATCGGTTGAATCAGTTAGTTGTACATCTCCTACCACCAGAAGCTAACGATAAACCACTAATCCCACCCCCGCAATGTGATAACACGGCGTCTGTTCGTGCACAAGCACGTAGGTATGACAGACACGTGTACGATAGACAGGTCAACAGTACCAATGCCAATGGAACACCTCGTACCACTGATCGATCATATTCAACAACACATCATCAGTTAATATCAGACTACTCCGTCCAAACGACAAGAACATCAAAATTTACTGAAAAATCCAGTAAACAAGATACCGTGTGTTTGGATAGTCGTAACGAGTTTGTTGATGTGAATTCGCTCACACGAAACACGGCAACCGTTCATTCAAAGGATTCCAAGCCGACTATATTACCTTTGATTCCGTTACTCGAACCAGACAGTCGTTTGGTAATGCGAGTCGATGAGAAGTGCTCCCATGTGGAACACCCTTGCACTGATCGTGTGCCCAACCAGACGAAAGCTGACTATGCACATCTTCGTGTCACTCCTTGCACGGACGATAGTTCAGTTCGAACCAGTCACGATAGACCGCAACCGTGCACATCATCGTCATCATCACCGACAGCAGCGAAGGCACGAACACTGCGTAACACTTCGTCTGATCTGGGCTTTGATAGATCATCGCATTACTATACGTATATTCGCACACTGGACGGCAAACCAGCTCATGTGAACGGCGCTATTCGTCATTCACTCACTGATGATGAACAATACTCACACCCACATTTGAGAAAAATGTCACGCGAAAAAGTGAATCCCGAACAACAGAGAGACGCGAAAGTTGGCGTGGACTCCCACTCCATGAATGGAACTTATTCCGATCCTGTCCAAAGGACGTCTGATGTGAATGTGCCAGATAAATGTACAAGAAAAACTATTTCAAAAACTTATCTGGTAAGTCTTTGGAAGTATTTTCTTTTCTGGTAACTGGTAATCAAGAATGCTGCGTGAACCCTAGATCACTAAAAATATGTGACAAAAAAAGCAGATATTTAAACTCGATACCTCTCATCAGACAAACACAACATGCACGTGAAATTCAATAGTATTTGAAAGTGATTACATATAACAATAGAGACTCTGAATGATGAGTATCAGTTCTTGTTTGGCTATAGGCGGAGATTACTCGGCCGGAGCTTCAGTTCTTTGAATTTCTCTCGTGGCTGTTTGGCATTCGATAGCCATAACATTTTGAAGAACCACTGTTTCGAAGTTGAGAGATAACAGATTCATGAATATCTGCTTTCTAAACAAAAAACGTGAAATATGGGCCATGGTTTTAGGACTATCTTCTCAAAAATCACAACTTCCATTGTTAGACGCAGATTGAATGGATCAATCAAAGCTAGATATCTCTTCTGGCGGGGCAGGATAATGCAGGTGGTTTAGTATCATACAATAAGGACGCAGAAATTATTTAATACAAGAAGATAATTATCATCATTTCCCACTTCGAAATGTTTGGCTTAGGATAAATAATGATGTATTCTACAATCTTTTAACATCATCAGGTAACTGAAAGGAGAACTGGGTGTGACTAAATCAACCTCATTCCTAAAATGGGTCTTTAATGGAAATTTTCTGACTGTATTTCCCTCCTTGCTGGTCGGATTACTCAAGTATTTGATGAACACATATATGGCACATAGCAACAAAGCAGAATATCAATTGGATGTATTCAGTAGCATTGCCTTGCGTAATTATTGTTACTGTATCATTGTTGCACCGAACCGATTACAGCTGCCATAAAAAATGTACTCTGTGCCCGTACACAGAAGACCAGATGATAACTGACCAAATGCTGACCTATTGGTGTTCAGTGTCCTGTAGACTGTTTCGTGTAATCCACAATTCGGTTCCACGTCTTTTTGGTTCTCTTTCACTTCGTCTTATGGACAGTTATTCTTCGCCGTACCCGATTTATTGCCTCAACCAGTTCAAAGTTCCGTTGTTGTTTTTTGGTGGGGGATACGTTGCTTCTCCAATTGCGTTCTCCCCATCACGTGGATCTCCTGCGTCGATGCTTGCTTGGATACGTTGATAGGAAAGAGGTCTGTCCAACCGGCAATTATTGATTCAGTACACACTAGCGTAACAGTGTGCTAAGGTGTAAGTATGATTGCAAAGTATATGGTGGTACAGGTGCGCATGTTTTTATCACAACACCAATGAACTTCTGAATTATGGCATTTTTCCGATCCGCATCACATGATCCATATATTCAGAACACTTCGATCGCGTTTGATTGCTTGGATTAGATCAAAGTCTATAGACACACGATCATTTTTGCCGGTTTCGTATGAAGTTCTGCGAAATGAGCTACTCGTACAAGGTGGACGAGCATAGGTATGTGTCGATTTCAGTCTGGTATTCTTCCAAGAAACGCCTATCTTCTGCAGTATTATTGTAACCAGAGGTTGGCGTGGATGAGACACACCTTAACCGGATCAGTCCGACAATTCTAAATGGTAAAGCATGTAAGACCGTTCAATTTATTCTTTTTCACACCTGTACTGCATCGACATCAATCTGCCAGCTATATGCACAAGTGGGCTCCGTTCTGATTATGTGACTACGACCATTGGGCTGTTTCGTTGAGCGTACCATTATCATTGTGTGGGATCGATTACTCCGATTGAAATTTTAATCAGCAGCTCTCAACTTGGACCATTTTACGGCTTACCCGGTATCCTGCTGGGAGCAACCAGTTTGTTCGTAGGATTCTTTTCTTGCCGTGGATTTCTTCCGAAATGGTCAGTGTTTCTTCTTCGACCAGGGGTTCTTCGTTGATTCCAAAAGTCAGTTCGTTACTTGCAACCTTTCGTGCCACAGTTTCAGTTTCAACTTACTCAACCGTTACCCTCGCTTTTCCTTGCAGTGATTTCGGTTGTTACTTTCCAGCAGCGTCCAGTAAAGGGTAAAAAGAATGAAGTATAAAGAGAGAAAGATTCAAAAACCAAAATGATAAGCGGAAACCGTGAATTTGAATGCAACTACGCCTCGGGCAGCGATACCCAACCATGCTACCTAATGCTCCCAACCATTTAGTAGGCGGATCACGTTGACCCAAACCTGGAAGTCTAAAACGCCGTACTTGGCCAAGTCCTCTGGTCAAGTATTTCATAACATTTGGCCGTACTATGGACAGACCACCTCGACCTAACTTCCAACCACTACCTGCCTAGGAAACCAGCCTACACTAAGGAAGTCTGTCGGTGGGCATTGTGACGTGGGAACTGAAGATAGAGAGCAATTTGTTGAAGGCCAACCCGGAAAGTCTACAATTTACGTGCGGATCTCAGAGTTCCGCGTTCTGGTGTTAGAGCTCCATTAGGGATTTCCTTAGTTAGTCTACTTCAATTGAAGCTCGGATGAAACAGCTACATTACGAGTGCTACCATAGATCTACCGAGATCAGTGCCAATTTGAGACTGTTTACTTAAACAAAGAGGCTAAATGCGAACTCGCACGATATCGTGGAATTCATTATCACTTCTGTTCGACTCCATAATTTCATGATATGTCTTTAAGAATGCTTCGTCTGATCGGTCTCCCTATCCGGAGATCTTTTAATTCCTAACACACTAGTTCAGATTCAATCGGTGACTTGAAACGAAAACCGCGTCAGTTCCCATGAACGCGGTGAAACGGAATGTTTCAACTTGAACTGACAGCGACCAATCGCAACAAGAACTACTCGTTGCGGAGGTGCCTGTGATATCTTTAGGCCTACCAAACTCATTGGCATAATGGAAATCTTTCGCTAGCACACTAGAATGCCTTGCTTTGTGCATGGAACCGATTCTGCACTGCAGCAAACATATTAATCCCAGTGATTGACAAGCAGACCTTAGTACTATCGATGACGCAAACAAAGAGTCACCGACTGTGTTTATTTGGTAAAATATTCATCAGCGTGTTTGTTTTGCAATATTATGTCAAAATAACTAAATCAAATACCCTCGAGTAATTTTCACGCTCAGCTGAATGTACGACACGTCATCTAATCAATAAATGCTCTTCTGCGTAAATGACCGCATGGAGATACGCACACAAAAATAAAAACCGAAGAACCAGACCGTTCCGCTAAGAACCCACGAAAGTAATCGGTCACATTGAACTTGATGTACACAGCAAACGTGAACGTGTCAGAGCTGCCACAACTCAACGTTACTGAAGTACATTTGGGCCTGCGAGACCTTAACCAATGACAAACAAACTGAACCACAGCATTTCCTGTAGTTTGAGTACCACACACTATCATTACCGACCGAGTTAACCATCCCCCACCCTGTCAAATCATGGTGGCGTTTGGACTCAAACAGCTGACCAGATTTTCCACTGGGAAACTAACCCTCAACGTGTGGTGCGAGCAGTTATTTCGGGACAATATAAACACAACATGACCACGATCCCAAGAGCAAGCTTTTGAGCACGAGAACAACAACGCACAATTGCTTTGACACGTACTGCACAGTTTCCAGCCATACGCCAGGCGTGAAATAAGTTTGCAACTAATGACTGAATGACTTGATCAACTAGAGATGACTCGCAGTGGAGGATTCGCAAAGATAGTATAATGTTAGGTTCACAATGTGCACCACACGGCAGATACATTAACATCACTTACAGAGTGTAATTTTTTGTCGTCATTATGGTAAATGAATGAGTTTGCACCTTGTCACATGTGTATTGCCCTCAAGGTAATTGTGGATATAATGAGAATAACTACTAGATTTGAAAGAAGAGAAGCTGTAGAAGAGCAAACATTAGATTGCTAGAGAAGTGAACGGTAAGATGGGAAGCATTTTTGTCATATTGTCCAAGATGATAGTTTACTTACATAGTTTGCGTAGGCTAGGGTATTGAATAAACATGGGAAAGCTCAGCTTTCTACATAGGAAGAACACAGAGACAGTTACCCCCTCGAATAACCGAATACTCCACTATAGCCACAGAAGACGGTGGGAGAAAATTTCTCTACACTAATGCCATCAACAAAAACCGCAATCAGCTTAGGTTATCAGTTGCATGAAGTACTTGGAAAAAGAGGCATTGCGTCAGCCAAAGCAACGCGTTTCAAATCATTTTACTTTAGTGCCAACATCAGACTATTCAATTTCCATGAGTTGATGGTCAGTCACAACCCCGCAGCCTGATATATATGAGTATAGTCTATGGGGTATCACACCAACCCTGTTACGATAGAAGACCAGTCCCACCTTGTCCTTTCCTTCTCGGATAGTGTGGCATTGGTTGATTTTGTCCTTCACAGAGCGTTTTTATTCCGAATGTACGAACAACTACCATAACTCTAGTATGCACTTGGAAAGGTACAACGAAATAATCATGGATTCACTGCGTAAACCAATGGTTCGACAAATTTATTCAGATTAGCGATAGGATAAAACTCCTTTTAACAACCTGTTATTTGTTCAAGAAAACACTGAAGGTTAGTGCAGGGAACCCCAAGATGGTTGAATATCAGACACTTCTGATCACCAAAATGAGACCAGCACACTGCGGTTGGCGGGTCTTCATAGGAGAAACCAAACCCCCCACTAGCCGACCTAGAGAGTGGTGTGCTGCAATTTTTGCCAAAACCGTTTCTTGATGTAATGGCTTTGATGGCCGCCATCAACGACATCTGGTCTCACGCTGGCTCGTATAAGAGTTGGTATTGGAGCCTTTAATTCGATGGAGCGGCCAATGACAGATTCCTCCACAACTGGTGACAGTCAACATTCTAAACCCGACCATGGGTGAATGAAGACTCGTAGAAACCCTCCACCTTCGGGATGAGCGAGTCCCAGTCCTTTCGGTGTTTCCGTCCCAGTATGCATCTCCACACGAGCTTAACAAGCCACATTCTTCTTTTTTGGGCCTGTTGTACATTCTTTTTGTAATTGTGCAACCCTGACATTGAAGTTACACATCAAACCTCAAACATAAATTCACACATCTTCCTTGGTCCTACCAACGGTAGGGACCAAAAAAGAGTCTCTATATCCTGTCTATCTTATAAAATGTATCCCGGTATTACAAAACATAACAGTATTTTATTGAAGGAGCTTGTGATGATCTGCAAAAAACACGTCGAACATTCTGTTTCTTAGTAATCCCACCTCCTTATTTGGACATGAGAACCTGTGGCATCTAAAATGTCCCACCGCAGTGAAAGCCTCGAATCTCGGGCCGTATTTTCACCGAGATGAAAGTATACGTGTGACTGGGACAGTGGTACGTAACCTGCTATACCGAATGCCATTTACACACTGGAAGGTCTGATTTGCGACTTATCTATCCTCGAGTTTGAGGCAGACTTGTGGTCGGTTAATATCACCACCTGGGAGGACGAGAATGTGAACCACTTTTGCTCTCTGTCCTTTGATAACAGGCGTTCACATGCACGTAAGCTTAAAGATCGTAATTCCGAATGCCAAAATAGTTCCCAGTGTTATGATTGTAGAAACCATGCATCTCCGGATCTCACCCAATCAACATCCCACCAAAACGCAACCGACTCTTTCACACATAGATATACACACACACACATTCATACATACATACACACACACGACTTACCGCTTATGAAAACCGTGCCACCAATTTTCCGATTTGTGTTCAGCTGATCATTGTTAAAGTAATCGTTTATGTGGGGATACATATTCAATAGGTATCAATGATTTTCCTGAAAATTTGGAGTAGCTCAGTTCAAAAGAGTGAATAGTTTGCCGTTCTCCTTTAGCCACATTTAGTTGAGTCTAATCGAAGTGTAAAACGTGTTGTCAGTTTAAATCTGTATGAAACTAAACAGTTACGATAACTTTGGAAAAGGGAGAAATACAATTATTTTTTGTCATCTTCACCCGTAAAGGGTTAGATTTTAACAGGGAGCTACACAAATTCTGTTCGTGAAAGGACATATTTCAAACTCTCACTGAGGAATTGCCATTACTTGGGAAATCTGAATTGTGATTCCCGCAAGTAAACGTCATGTTTATTTAATTTTCCGGTAACGAATTTGAAGTGACGTAAGTCAATTATGCAATTCACTTTTTTGTGAAGAGGAAAAATATCATCCGTCTTAAGTGATTTCAAATGAAACATGGTCCATTATCTGGCGGTAAAGAGAGACATTATTTACAACTGAATTGTAATTTTTAAGTCATAACTTTGTTTTATCCGTCCCGAAGGATGTATTTAAAGCATGAAGCTTAGCATACTTTTTCATGCCTACACTTATTTATCAAGCTATTCAATAAAAAATGGGTAGACCATACGAGATCGACACTGAAAAAAGAGATTTGAAGAAGCGTTTCTCAAGTTCATCAATCGCTAACGGCGGTTTTTTGAATTGTTTTGCGGCATGGGATAGCACTGACAGGCAATAAAGTTGTTTTCTGAGAGTAGAGCAAATCATATCTATAACTGATGGGTCAGAAAGACACACCCTTGCTCGGATCAATGCATCTATAATGGATAAGTTAGATCTGATAAGATTTTAGCCCAAAGTTCCTAGTCACACTGTGGAAAGTGCTAGTCACTGATGAAGCTGATTAGAGCAAGGCAAACGCTACCACTGGATCCTAATATAACTTTGGTAGAACTGAGAAACATAACAAAATCCTTCATTCGACCACCGGGTAAACTGAGAGCAAATTCTAGGCAAGATGTCATGCAAAAATAGGAAAAATTGTTCAGTTCGATATTGTGGGATCTGCAAAGGTGTCTTGCGTAAAACATTGTTGCTGCAAATAGTCAACCAGAATATAGCCAGAAAGATAAAATTGAAACTGTCCATAAAGGGCGACTATGGTGTAGTCTGACGATAAAATTGGATGTCCGCATTCAATCCATTTTGAAGATGTTCTAAAGTGAATCCAGTTCTTTGAAGAATTCGAACAGTACAGAAAGAACCGTAGCAGAGTAGAACGAAACACACAGTTTTCGTTTTCTGTCGATCAACCTCATTAGATTTTCCAAGAACTCGAAAATGATTCATTGTTGATAAAATCGGTGATATTTCCTGGATTTTATGATGGAGTCTGGAAGGTGAATAAACTGCAATATATGGGGCTCACCGTCTTCAAATACGGTCGTCACACTCACATAAAAAACGAGGGTATCCATTATAATAGCATTAGTAATAGCAATATTAGCCGACGATAATAAGTATGATTGTTTTAATGATTATAAATTTTATCATAACCATCAATATCATCGTCCCACTAAAGTTTCGAGTAGCTGTCGGTACGAACTTTTCTTGGCAAGGTGATCCCACTTTGTGTAAGCATCTGTCACGCATGTATTACCTGGGTCGTCAGGCTTTTGTAAATGGCTCACAGGGTGCGCTTTAAAATTTACCGGGCTGATCGGATTATTGCTAACCTTCAACACTGGGGAATTAGGGCTAGCTTTCAAGTAACCATTCCCAACAGTTGTGTGGGTGACCGTCGATAGAGTGTAAACGGTAGAGTGCTCTGGGCAGTTGACTTCTTACAGTACACTATTCTTAGTATCCGTGGAGACGCTTCCGTGGTTGGTACACCCAATACGTTACTTGACTCTGAAAAAATACCACACTGCCTTCTTTCCCGAAACTATCGTTGCGTGCCTGAAACGAGCTTCAAGTATGATTCTTCACGGGTATTGAGTACATAAATAGCTGTTTACTTCTTTCGGCCCAACGGAAGCCGCTCCTTATGTCATTGAATTTTTTTTATCGCGCACGCCTTCCGCCGACTGTGTGTGTTTGCTATCAACATGGAAAACTGGTAATTAACCATTCCTGCCATTAGTTGTCGTGGTTGACAGGGAAGCAGGGAAAATGCCGTCTGTGTGGGTAGGGGTGTTCGTGTGTGTGTGCGTGCGTGTGTGTGTGTGTGTGTGTGTGTGTGTGTATGTGTGTGTGTGTGTGTGTGTTTGTCCGTTTAACCTCTGTATTGTATGGCAATCCGTCGAATTTTCATTGCGATTTCGACCAGATGACAGCCCGACTTTCAATTGTGTTGTATTGTATTGTATTGCATTGTATTGTATTGTATTGTATTGTATTGTATTGTATTGTATTGTATTGTATTGTATTGTATTGTATTGTATTGTATTGTATTGTATTGTATTGTATTGAAGACTTTAGCAAGTTAACAAAAACTCACATTTTAGCCAAATAAACGAAAACTGATCACTGACAGTTGGAAATACGCATAAAAATAGGTACTTTAGAAACGAAACCGCTTCAGCCAATGAGGTTAGTCCGAAGTTCCTCCGTGACTTGTATTTTGTCAACCAGAACACGTGCTAAGCAAAGCAATGTAGAATTACGATAGACATTTATGCCGGATGGGATAAGTCTAAATTCGGAACGTGTGGAGGGATGCGAATGGCCTGCGGATAAGTCACGGTACAGGGGATGGGTGGGGTCCACAAGAATCTTCTTGGCGAGTTTTTCACAGGCTATAATGTGCAAATCGCAAACTTTGAAGATAAGACAGCCCACGGAAATCAAAGAGACACGACTGATAGTGGCTAGGCCACGGTGTAGAATAATAAAATCTTTCTTACGTAGGCCAGGAAAAATTACGGGAGAGCAGTAGAGTGAGGCTGGTAGAACAAATTGATGGACAAAAGAAAGGATGACCGCTTGTGTGGCACCAAACTGCCTTAGCCTATGAATTTGAAAAGACAATCTACTCAATTTTTTACGGTAATCAAGAATCTAAGAAGACCATTGTAAATTGGTGCTGATTGTGACGCCTAAGTATTTGACCGAGTCAGCTCTAGAAATTGGGGCATTGTTGGTGATTGACTGCTCATTGGGATAAGAGGAACGAGAAGGGGAGAAAGTACACTCAAAATATTTGGAAGTGTTGAGATGTAGTCCTGAATGGGACAGAAAATTCCGAATATTATGTAAGTTTTCGGAAAAAGAGTTAAAGTCTTGTTGGTTGGAGACAGGTTGGCAGAGCACGACGTCATCAGCGTACTTAAAAGGTTGTCCAGGCGGAGCAGTGATCAAGTGGCTGATATATGTGGTGAAGAGAAAAGGGGAAAGAGCGGCACCCTGAAGAACACCTGAGTTGTTAATCAAAAGACTCGATAAACTTGTACCAACTCTAGTACGTTGAGGTCTGTTTGAAAAGTGGTCATCCAAACACGAAAGTAAACAAGCATGACAGCCAAAGGACTCTAACTTTTGAAGAAGTATAGAACGGGGAACCGAAATGAATGTGGAAGAATAATCGAGAAAAATACATCGGACGGAATTCATGGGACGATTTAAGTTGTTTGGAATGAAATGGTAAACTGAAGCAAATGCATCCACAGTGCATCTGGTGGGCTTGTAGGCAGAGTGAAAGGGGTCCTTTGAAACAACAAGAGATGAACGCAATCTGCTCAGAATAACACGCTCTGTCAATTTGAGCTCAGAGGAGAAGTGATGTTGATGGGACGAAAGGGTATTGGCAAAAAGTTGGACTTGGACTGTTTGGGAGTAGGCACTACTCTCACGGGTTTCCAGGGGGCAGGAATGGCACCAGCATCAACAGTTTTATTGGTGAGGAAGTCATGATTCCGGATAACTGGCGTGCTCAAAATTTGAGAATTGTGTAAGGTAAGGTAAACCGTTTTGACTTACAGCAGAAGCTCTTTTTGAGGTTCGAAGAAGCTTGAAGACATTTTTGGGTGAAATGGCTCTATATCTAAGGGAACAGACAGGAAATAAGATGGCAGGGTATCCGACAAAGGATGGATGAAAGCAGCATTCAGGCTGTTGGCGTCCAAGTCGCAGTTTTTGATTGGGCTCTTAATCCGTATAGAAACCGGATTCTTGCCAAATATGTTTGCTATCGGTGGTTCAAAAGAACTCGTGGGCAAATGTCTTGTTCAGCCGTCGAATCTCTTGTTTGGTTAGAATGGAGTGTTGTTTCACCAAGGCCTGGTCGTGTAGTTTGTAGGCACTTTCTTTTTGCCTTTTCAAAGATTACAGCAATGGAGAATCTAATCGGCCGTTGGTAAAAATACAGTCTCCACAGGACAACACAAATCAAATACATCACTCAGTGTCTTCGTGGATAGGTCTGGCGGGCAAAGAGAGCAATCGAAGTAAAAGCACGAAGTAGCGATGGGAAGGGATCTCTGAAAAAAAGGGTAATGTTGGTGGGTGACAGATTTCTAGAGGTTATCTTTAGTTGTTTTGTCCTGACGAGTGGTCTGTGCGCTGAACGGGAATAAACTTTGGGCCCGATGATAATGAGAGCGTGATCACTCGTTGGAACAGGAGCTTTTAGTTGTAAATAAAAAATAAATTGGGGGGGGGGTTTGTGATAATTCTGTCTAAAGCAGCGTTCTCTCTAGTTGGGATAAGACAGAGATCACTTAAACCAAAAACAAGTAAGGAATACGTAGGCGCATGATTAAAATCACCAACAGCAATGAGATAATAATATTCGCAGATGCTAAATGAAAGAAGTTCTGCCGTATGGTAATACTCTACGGGTGAGATATAACTTTTGAACTGTTAGAAAATCTTTCTCAACAGTTCACAATAAGTACTCTTTGACAAATTGTTAGGCCTTTCCAGTGGTGCGTGTTGGATCGTCACACGAAACTGTAGATTACTGTAAACTTATCAAGCTGATTTTCCGAATCGAAGTCACCCAGTTTACTAACAAACTGCTAGGACAACCAATTCACCGTTAGATTTTCAGAACTAATCTGTAGCATGTTTCAACCCGTGTTCCCATTATGAGAGATACAGCAGCACAGGTCGTATACGAGTGTGCTCGTGTGTGAGTCATTAAACAGAACTGTATGGTTACTGACCAGATCACACAACAAAAAGTGACTCACACACCATTCTATTCAATTTAGCTAGAAGGCTGGCAGTTTGCACTTGTAAAACATCGCACGAACCGAGAGATTTCCGGGGTTTGAACTGCTAATCAGTAGGATATGAACTGTGAGATAATTGATCATATTGGTGCATCGATCGTCTACGCATATTATGCGCGCACGCACACGCGACAAAAAGAGCCATACGCAAACATGTGCACATGTGAGACACTTTTGTTCCTTCGACTCGTTCGCATTCACAGAAAATGATGGTCATTAGTGGCCCACAAAACAAAGGACCACGTGGATGACGTACATCCACGGCTTGTACACGACTGAATGGTCAGCTGGTATTGTATGATGCGGAGTACACTGCCATTTTGGCGTATCAATTAAGCTGGCCTTCTTGTACAGAGGAACGTACGGTCATCTGCGTCACATCAATAACACAGCAACAACAACAACGCAACGCTGACACGGACAACCTCTGTGCCTCGGTGACCACTGTGCATTATTTTGCTAGCTTGTGTGTTCGCATCCTAATATAACAGGTAGGTGTACATTTTTAGTCAACTTGGACGACTGTCCGATTTCTGCCGTCTCCGAATTATCTACTATGATGGCGGTGAAGAAGATAATGATTCTTCAAGCCATGATCATGTTTGATTTCTATTTTCCTTTATTCGCATGCTGAAGAGCCTGTGGATCAGTTCTAGATAATAGATAATAAATATATATATATATATATATATATATATATATATATATATATATACTAATCCCTATCAATATAAGCGCTTGCACATGCAGCCGCGTTCTTCGTTGGGTTAGCAGTGACCCAGATACGAATAACTATGAGAAATCACAGTTGTGATTCATTTGTGGGCTCTCCAATTAAGATTATCGATTCACACTCCCGATGATTCAAATTAGATTCTAGTGAACATATAACATCGGAGTGTACAAGTATGGAGACAAGTGGGCAGAGGAGTGCCGGGTGCGCATACCTGATGAGCGGCAACAACTGCGAAACGGGTAGTGTGCTTCCGGGGAGGTTTGGTCCACACGTTAACATGCTACTTACTTGGTATGAACACAGAAGTCAACAGCACTAGAGTGCACTGTATTCTGGAGCATTTCCAGTTATCTTCACTATTGCATACTACAATAAAAGTGATCATGTATAAATGGTAAGTCTGAACATTCTCATAAGACCATAGGCAAAACACACAATCATACCTCGGGTCATACAGCGAGGATGAGCAATTAGGAACTTGTCATCAAAGCAAGGCTATTGTAATTTTCCATTCTCACTGTTTGCACAGTTGGAGATGGTGATGGTTATTTGTAAGTGCCTCCGTGTATCTCAATAGTCGTTGATTGTTTGCCACATAAGTGGCTATTAACGCCGTGCTGACTTCAACTCAGTGCTTTGCCTCCCACAGTTGTTGCGCAATGGATGACTTGAGTGTGCTGAGTGCGCTCGATGACGTCACCAACTGTCTCTCCATTAATTGTTCTTTGTAGCCTAAAAGGAATATGTTCAACCATTTGGTTACGCAGTTGTCTTTTCGTTCTGCCAGTGTAGGCAGCTGCTCATCCATACCCAAATTGTTGGATGCAATTGGACTTGACTTGGAGATGGATTGACTGTCTCATCTGTGGTAGCTCCATCAGGGGAAGTGGTGAGCGGAACAAAGATCTTTGCCGCCGAATACATGCGATTAATGGCACAGCTGAGGCATCTGCTGAATAGGCTGTTAATGTCATCACGTTTTTTAAGGTAACTGTAAAAAGGTCTTCAGTTTTGGGACTGTGATGACCTTCGTTTTGTTTGGAGATGGCTGTAAGCGTTTGAATATAAGTGATTCTGCATATCTGTTAGTCTCAAAAGGTATGAACAACGAGCTGCACTCTGCTTTCAGCGTCTCAGTTGCACGTATTTCACGTACCCTGGGGAACATATACCGGACAAGAATGATTGTGTGCTTTATGCGGCAAAGCTGATGAAGTGTAAATACTCTGCTGACCACGTAATATTACGAAGGGCCGATCTTCGGATTGATCTGTCGTTTCGGCGGGTAATTCCAATATGTAGAAATTCGACATTGTTGTTACTTTCCTCGTTTTTGGTTAGATGGATGTTTCGGTGTATGGTGTTGAAGTGATGGAAAACGTTTTCACATTCATTCCTGGAGATCACAATGACAAAGATCTCGTCCAAATGGCTTTGACAGAGAGTAGATCTGTGTTTGATTTTTTCGTTTTTTGTTTGAGGTATGAAAAAAATATATCTGCCAGAAAGAGTCCCAGGGGACTCAAGACAGCTCCATCAGTCTGATGATATAATCGTCCAAGAAAGTGGAACTTATCATCGGGAGGGAATAAAAGTAGTAGCTGTGACAGCTCGCTATTTGGTAATCCAATATTCAGATTATTATCCTGGACAATTAGAAACAAAATATCAACAATCTCTTGGAGTGGGAATTTCCTGAAGAGTGACTTAACATTCATCGCGAATAAATACTCATTGTGGATATTCAGATCACTCAAAGGCTCAAGCATTTCAATAAATTCCTTCAGGATGATTTTCCAGATAAATTCCCTCATAGGTCTTACTAGTTTCGCGAGCCACTTCCCCAGTTCTTGTTGCAGAGAGTCCATCATAAACTCTGTTGGTTTTGGTAGTGGTTCTGGTTCTGGTTCTGGTTCGTGTACTTATGGTAAGCTGTGCAATTATCACGTTTGACTCCTTCTGCAATTTAGTCTCTTGGCCTCCTATTCCCCAATCATACTAGCCTTTTAAAGTTGTCTAGATCTGCTCTTATTGTATTTCTGGCCCCACTGGAGTCGTCAGTCCTGGAGTCCGGTATGAATTTCGGCTAGTCTTCTAGAATGGTGGACATTTTGTATCCATTGACTGATTTGATCTAAACGAATACTCCTAATCTTTAGTCTGGCAGAAAGAATACCGATTTTGGGTTTCTTCTCTGTTGCTTGACAGATTCGTGACGGTCTTTTGTCAATAGAAGGGTCTCTGATTTGGCGCTTGTTTGGTCTGTGTGCTCCAGACCCACTCCGTTTTTTTTTGTTTTGAACAAACCTTCCGCATCCTCATTCGATGGCTTTAAGCCTGACAGCCTTTCGTAGAACGATTCAAATGTGGTCCATGAATCTATACGGATAACTTATTCGTATTCTTTGTATTCTTTGTCTGTGACAGATTTTGCAAGTGATATGCTGACATTTCAGTCAAAATGCTGTGACAAAACTGGGTTAAATAAAAAATACAACAATAAGCGCTGAAGGTATATAAAGTTGAAAGAGGAAATACCAACCAAATTTAAAAAGTGAATTTGATTCAGTCTTTTACTCGTTTCTCAGTGCACTTACCAGATAGGGCCCAGGAAAATTCTATATACGTTTATTCTAGAAGAAAGATATCGAATTTCAAATCTGGTGGGTGAGTGAGAAAGACAAAAAGATAAGTAAGGGTGTAATCGATGCCTTGGATTGTGTAGCGTTTTGTGGACTAGAGCTACACGTGATTTACTAAGCTGGTTGACAAGTCTCGCCGAAAGCAAGTCAAAAGCAAGTCAATCCGTGGCGAAGGGCTCCGAGGTCTTGTTTCAAAAGGCCTAGGAAAGTTTTTGGTGAACAGTAAAATAAGACCGGAAGAAAACACTGAAGAATAAATTCGGAAACAGTTGTCGGTGGTGTTCCAAACTAACTGATTTGTCTCATGTGAAAGGATGGACATCGCAGTTTACCGACATAGTACTTAATTCGAGGTGTCTAGGTTAACTCTCAAATAACTCAAGGAACTAACTCTGGGAAAAGAGATGTGAAATTCAGTGTAACAGATTCTGTAGGGAAAGATGAGAGAGAAGGGCTGAAAATACATTCAAGGCGTTTACATGGATTCAGTTTTAAACCCAACTGATAAGGGAAACTTTCCATTAAAGATAGGTTCACATCGAATTTCCTGGAACCTGGGAGTCAGAAATGGCTTGACAAAGAATAACGTCATCACCTTAGTTGAGTGTGATAGGTGGAGAAGAAACCAGTGGATTGCCAATGTACGTCCAATATAAAAAACGGGGTAGCAAAGCATTCCTGAGTAAACCCTGACTGTTAACAAGTGGTTAAGAGATGCTTCTTCTCACCTTAAATTGCAGAACTCAATTACGGAAGTAGTTTGACGGCCAGGAAAGACGTTGTGCGGGACACTGGAAGCTGTAAGCGTCTAGAGAAGACGAGATGGGGGTAGTGAATCAAAGGTTGCAGAATAATCAATGAATACTCGGAGGAGAGATGGCTTAGAGTTCTTTATGGATTTAGTGGTAGAAAGGATCAAGCAGGCTACAGCATCAAAGGTGGAACTCTTGAGTTTACAAGGAAACTGAAAAGTGTCAGGTGACACATTGAGATGCGATTGAAGATGGGTAAAAACAGCCTTTTCAGCTGCTCTAAAGAAACCAGATGTTAGGGTATTGGTGCGAAACCGTATGAATCCTCCACAGGAGTTGCACACTTAAAAAGTGTGAATGATACTAATTAGACGTCACACGTCGAAATTCTCCCGACTTCAGAACTTCGACAAGACTTGTATGCAATTTCTTTTTGTTTCCTGAATACGTTGAGTGCAGGTGAGGTAATCCAACCACCAGAGATGAACAGTGTTTCGATGGGTCAACCCAAGTTGAAGATGGTACATAAGGTTTCAGTAAACAGTTCCGCAACCTGGAAGGATGAGGGCGTAGAAGAAAACCACGAAAAGGCAACACCCGTGATTACATTAGGAAGGGTCATGTTGTGAGTAGAAAGGTTACAAAGGTGAAATCTAGCTGGTTTCGAAGACGTGAATAATCTATGGGCACTGCGTGAATACATTTCTAGTCTTAGAAGAGTGAAGCTATGGTCACCTTCCGAGACTTTCCGGGACTTTCCATTTTGGAGAAAATAAAAGGTGACTTGCAGTGACTTTGTCTAACACCGAGTTTCCTCGAGTGGGAGAAATGCTGATATTATTTATTTCAAACGACAAGAGAGCGACCAACATCAACACCGACCATATGCAAATGTTCTTCTAGGAAGATAACTAGAAGTGGTATAAAAGCGTCATGAAAAGAGGGTTTATTGGATTGTAGATAAAAGAAGCTACGTACACAATTTTGATATTGGTGATTCTGGAAAGAAACAAAACCGGGAAACACCAAATAAATAGACACTCAATACCATCTGCAGAGCAACTGAAAACGGTGTCAGGCTTTCCACGCCCTGCCGAGTTGACGTAGGTTACCACTCCACCTACTCATTCGCCATTCTTCAAAGCCCGATATTGACGATGACACTGAAATCTGTCTGTGCGAATGAGAGAGTCGTCAACATTCTCGTCCAACCAAGATTCTTGAACACATACTGCGCACGTATGATCAAGGATATTGTGACCGTAAAGGGATTGCTAAGTCCGACAATTTTGAGAAGAGAGAACGAACCCTAGCATTGATCACAGAAGTACCGTCATTTTGGCTGGAGTAACAGAGCTAAATGTGGCCTTCCAGCCAGCCAGCCAGCCAGCCAGCCAGCCAGCCAGCCAGCCAGCACGTTTTCATTTTTTATGTTCAGTTTTGCCCTAAAGTAACCATAAGCGAACATTGTTTTCAGTGTTCAAAATATCCAGTCAAGAATATGAGTGGCGTGCACCCATGATAAATGAGCAGGGTAATTATAAATCCAATTTGTCAAGAGCAGGACAAAAAAAGTAGCACAGCTGATAGAAAGGCACGAGCAGTTAGTTCTGTTGGAACGCAACAGCGATCTTAAGAGAACTTTCAATTTAGCATTCATAAATGACCACGTTGACTACAGGGCCCCCAAATAAACATGAAGGGAAACGGTTTGGGACATATCGTGCAACCTAATGCTATTTACTTATGCCTTCAAACTTAGGTTGGGAAATTTATGTTCCCATAACATTTGTGTTACCAATTAGTTTACCCGATTTTACCCGTGTTTTATTTTGTTGTTTCGCATGTCATCAGTTGATACTGATAAGGAAGGATTGGTTCGGTAAGAATATTCTTTGAAGCGTGTGAAGTTAGTCCTTTGTATTGTTCATTTTGGTTACCGGTTATATAGAGATGAGTATTCAATAGTCCAACAAGCATTTTATGAGCTGAACGAATGAGTTGGAAATCTTCCTTTGACTGAGAGTCATTTGGAATGGCAGTTAGCAAACATGTCACTCATCTGACTCCACCAAATAAGACAAATATTAGGCAGTAAACCTCTGTCCGAACAATCCTTGAGGAAAGATGGTAGAATTTGTCTTTTCCTGTACACTATTGTAGGACTAACCGGTGGTGATCGAATGGTTCACAACGTTTGCTTACCACCTCGGAAGTCCGAGATTTGAATCCCCACCACTGCCGGTTACTTCGGTGCCGGTAGACAGTAGTCCACTGTCGTCCGGATCACTACGACACATGATCTATTGGGACTTCACGTGGTTCGTCGCCACTCCAATTCTGAGGGTATGGTCGTCGGTTATCCCCACTAGTGGAATGGCCCGTCGTGGCTATGGGGTAAATACCCATTCCAAAGCACTCCCGCGCAATCATGTAATAGAAGAAAGTATTATATCACGATAATACTTCTTTGTATTATGTGCTATATTGGTGAATTTAAGGACTAACTGCTATTATTTCACCTGGTGGCTTTTTCTTGTTTCAGACACATGCGGTATCTAAAACGGGGCAACAGTGTCCCCATATGAAACAAACCATTGGGGAATGGCTCTAGGATTTGACCGACCGGATTGACGGCAACCAACATGTGTGTGGACTGCGAGAAGCATACTTGCAATCCTTTTGTTTGATATAGATAGCAACCGAGTGACCGAGGGAAAACTCATTAGTCAGAAAGACAAATTTTAGTTTGTTTGGCTGGAAGCTGTTTAAATTAGCCAATCACAGTATTAGAAACAAAGCGCCGACTTGAGGCGAAAAATCAGAGAACGGATGAAAATTGGTGTAATCGATTTTGCTGACACAGGGTAGACAAAAAGCGATGATCACTGGTGCTTGACTGCGTGGCTTATGTGATAGGGCGCACATGGTTCTACAGCCTGAGTGGTTACTGAATGTGGGTTTGAACTGTGCCAAGATCGATGATTTTTCACATGTGCGTCGACGCAACATTTCGTTGTTTTTGAGTCAAACTAGACATGGAAGAGAAACTGTGAATTCTCTGTCGATTGCTTGAATGTCCCCGAAGAACACAGAGCCGGGGTTTATTATCGCGTGAATGCTTCATCGGCGTACGGGATTAACAGTCTCGGTGTGCTGGGAGATAAATCGATGGTATAAGTATTAGTTACCACTGAACTCCTTTGCTAATCAGCACGAAACTTGGTAGCGTGTAACCCAGACCAGCGTGTTGAGTTCTTTTCTAGCCTTTATCATTGACTCATGCCAGTAACTGCAAAGGACATTCAAATGTTTGAGATACGCCGGAGATGAACGAAAGAGAGATGGAAGGGTTGATCAGTAGTCATACGCGATTACCGACAGTGTTGACAAGAAAAACCATAGTTGACAAATGAGACCAATTTACCCACTGCGTAACATAAACATCGCATAACCAAAACTAAGATGTATGGTCTTTCGTTCAAGCCGTAGATTATTCAGTACCAGCTGAAAGTGTTACAACATGGCAGTTTGACAAACCAGTTACAATTTGATTTGATAGGACGTTTCTGTGATTACTACAATGTGTTTCGTGGCCCTCAATGAATTTTTATTCAAGGTGGAATGGAAGGGTGATGTTTTTTCCACGAAACATAATTTCCAGCCATTGTTTACACATGGTTCATTCAATACAGTTTCTTGATGAATCTGGAGTGTGCGCTTGCATGAGTGTGCTTGCAATTGCGAATCTCGAAACATGACCTGGTGAATGGAAGCTGGGATGAATCCAGGTTTATAGTATCGGATGAGTTTGATTTGGGGAAGGCTTCAATACAATACTCCGTTTGTGAGTAATCCTGTAATGAAGCAAATTTTCTGACCATCTCATTCACAACTCCGGTGTTGCACACATACAACACACAGTCGCAAGAGGATTCTAACTGAAGTAGAGTATTACTGGTGGGTACCAGTGCACTGTTCAGCAACGATCGACTTTCCTAACTGATCATACCGCAGTTGTCAGGCCTTAAATCGCATGCATCTGAAAACCAAAATCGATCAGTAAAAGCACACTCAAGTTACTCACTCCCAAACGGAAGAGATGTGTTTAGCATACACGTCTCCGACAATGGGAGGATCTCCATCCTTGAATAGATGGATCGAGTGAATCCGAGGTAACTAAGGCCCTGTGTTACAAAGGTGTTAGGTCCAAACTGGGTGCACCGAATGAGTGGGTCGAGAACAGTGAATTGAGGTATGATCGCGGTGCAGCTATGGCAAACTGGTTGATTAGAAAAGTGAAGGGACGGATTGGTTACAATGAGACAAACCAGATCTTGAATTTGATGATCGTGTTCTATCTCTATTTGTCCACGGATTGTCACATTCAATAAGTTTACGAATTTCGCAAGACCCCGTACGTGTACTCTATTGGCCTGATGTGAAATACCGAAAAGATAGATCTGTGTTTGCCACACAGCATTCTGTAAAAAACATAAGCTAAAGTTGTGCAACCGTGTGCCGACCGCCAGCACTCCCGAAGAATTGGTCAGTTGCGCCCTGGGAACGTGCAGTACACCTTGTCACGCCAACTTAGAACTTCACTGCCAGCTTTCTTGCCATGGATTTTGGAATTTGATGGCAGGTGCTCTTATTAGCAAGCGAATTGTATACTTTGTACTAGGAGATATTTAGCATCATTTTATACAATTTCGATAGGGGGTCGGCATCAAGGTAAGTGCGATGACAGATGCTTTGACTGTGCTCAGTCGCCTGAGTCATTTACTTTTGATGTTTTTGGAAACGAACAGTTGGCCCCAAAATAAAGCGATTCAGAGTTTAGTCCGTCCCACTTTGAGTAAACGAATAACATCTAGACGTACAAATATTTCGTCCCCTGAGTTACATAGCTGTAATCATGATCCAATTGCAAAATCAACTGTAGTTTGGAGACAGTTTGGTGCATACTGATGATAATTCCGGTACAGTGGCAGTCACTTTGAGGAAAGATGGTGTGTCGCGTCGAAACCCAGGAAAATTTTAATCTTTTCACTAGAGTGCAGGAAATCCTTCCCGGATTGTAATCAGACACTGCCATCAGTTTAAATTGAGTGTGTATGTGTGTATGTGCTTGTGTGTGTGTGGGGTGTGTGTGTGTGTGTGTAAATCGTGTTTGTACCACATTGTTCTGTATAGTGTTGTATTCAGTAAAGGGCTTCTGTAAGTTAACAACTCCAGCTTTAGCCACAAAAAGCATCGAATGCGATAAAAGTCACTTTGGAAACATATCAAAAACGAGCAGAAAATGAACAAACTAGAATCAAGTTCAGCCACTCGGGTTGATACGTAGTTCCACCAGGACAATCACTTTGTCAACAAGAACACGTGGTAAATAAGGTACTCTTGAGTTGCGATTAGTATTCATATGGGACGGGATGAGTCTAAACTCGAAACGAGTTGAAGGGCTTGAACGGATGAGTGGGGTCCTGTTGTGTTTTCCACAACAATCTCCGAAAATTACAACCTCTAAATGAATCAACCAGATAATAGACGCTCAAGAGTCACTAGGACACGTACGGGCACAACGAATTTCGTTGGATCGCAAATATGATCGGCAATAGAAGTGCAATAGCCGAAGCTAGACCACCCACTAGCTTGATTAAGAACACAGGTTATGTGTTGACTGACGGAGTTTATTGTCTCATTGGGCACCCAAATCGTGTGGTTCGGGGAGCGCAGAATTGGGTTGCGTATATGGGTTCTGCTAGGTCGGAGTCGATTGACTTTGGAAATCACTGAGCAGCTAGGACAATCAATCAGTCGGAGGGCAGTGACATGGACGTCACCAATATATCGTGGTGCGATAAGATACAGATTTAAATTAGCAAATAATTAGATAACTAGAGTAAATAGAAAAATAGTGTTTTTGGGGGAAATGATAACACTATTGCAATCAGCGCCTTAATACTGGGGAAACAGTTCTGTCCCCATAACAGGTCCACATGAAACTTCATAGCACAGTTTGCACGAGTAAAACTGTGTAGATCACAAATCTTTTGATGAGAGAGGCTGTCTGAATTGAAGAAATACGACAGATGATAGCCAAACGGCGATGTAGTGAATGGAAATCCTTTTTAAGTGGATCAGAAAACCGAACAGGAGGGCATTAAAGTTGGACTAGTGTAACACACTCGTTTACACAGAAAATGACAACTTGTTTGGTACCAAACTGCCTGAGAATTTGAAGAGAGGGTAGTTGATATGTCTTTACACTTCCTTGGATGTGGGGAGACTAGTGCCTGAAGCAACACCTAAGTACTTGGTTGAGTTAGCCCTGGAGATTGGATTACATTTATTAACTGATTGTTCTTTCGATATAGGCAAGCCGATAAAGGGAGAACATCCACTTGAAACATTTGGAAGTGTTAAGCTCTACTCTAGAAAAAGAAGAAAAATTCTAAATAATACATGATTTCTCAGACAAGAGGTGAAGTTCGATTGATTGCAGATGGACTGACAAAGTATCACGTCGTCAGCATACCAAAAACTTTCTGCAGGATGAGTCACGGATAAGTCGCCGAAGTAGGTAGTGAAAAGATAGCGGGAAAGAACAGAACGCCAAAGAACACCACAGTAGTTCACTAAGGGACTCGACAGTAGGTGACCTACTATGATACGCGGGGGTTCTGTTGGAAAAGAAGTATTTTAACCGTGAAAGAAGAGAAACAAGACAGTCAAAATATTCCAAACTTTCAAGCGGTGAGGGACAGGCAACCGAATCAAGAGGAGAATTATTCGGGATTTTAGAAATGAAGTGACAAAATGGAGCAACAACTTCCAGATTGTACTTATTGGGTTTGTGTGCGACTTGATACGGATCATTGGACTTAACAGAAGGAGAAAGCCGTCGGCTAAAGGAAGCGAGCCTATTCAACTTGAGTGCGGAGGAAGTGATGAGTATGGGACGCACACCTTTCGACGAAATGTTATGAGCGAAGTTTTTTGGATTAAATATAGCTGTTACGGGCATCCAGGAGACTGGAACAGTACGGAGATCAACAGGCTTGTTGGTGAGTGACGTCAATATTTCCATTTGTGGACTTGCTCCGAATATGAAGAGGGTGAAAGATAAATCATCAGGGCCAACAGTGGAAACCGCATTTGAGGATCTTAGAAACCAAAACGATTCTCTCGAAGTAAAAGGTTCAATTTCAGAGGGGAACAGATGTGATACACGGTTGTAGAATATCAATGGAAGAGGGAAAAAATGCAGCGTTCACTGTTGGAATCTATACTGGGTTAGCTTGATCGGACCCGCTGACCGCGCAAATGCTTGATTCCGTGTCAAAGAACTTTGCTATTTGCGACAATCAAAAATTGATCCAAAAAGACTCACTTAACTATTGTACCTCCTGGTTACTCAAGATAGAGTGACGCTTCCGAGATGCCTATTCAGGAAGTTTGTAGGTGACCAGACCCGGAGAGTTGGAGTGGCGAATATTCACATAAAGTCCCAATAGATCATGTGTTAGTGATCCGGACGACAGTGGACTACTGTCCACCGGCACCAAAGTAACCGGCAATGTTGGGGATTCGAACCTTGGACCTCCAAGGTGGTAAGCAAACGCTCTATATCATTCAATCACCACCGGTGTCCTACAATAGTGTACTGGAAAAGGCAAATTCTACCATCTTTCCTTAAGGATTGTTCGGACAGAGGCTTACTGCCTAATATTTGTCTTATTTGGTGGAGTCAGATGAGTGACATGTTTGCTAACTGCCATCCCAAATGGCTCTCAGTCAAAGGAAGATTTCCAACTCATTCGTTCAGCTCATTAAATGCTTGTTGGACTATTGAATACTCATCACTATACAACCGGTAACCAAAATGAACAATACAAAGGACTAACTTCACACGCTTCAAAGAATATTCTTACCGAACCAATCCTTCCTTATCAGTATCAACTGATGACATGCGAAATAACGAAATAAAACACGGGTACAATCGGGTAAACTAATTAGTAACACAAATGTTATGGGAACATAAATTTCCCAACCTAAATTTGAAGGCATAAATAAATAGCATTAGACTACACGATATGTCCCAAACCGTTTCCCTTCATGTTTATTTGGGGGCCCTGTAGTCAACGTGATCATTTATGAATGCTAAATTGAAAGTTCTCTTAAGATCGCTGTTGCGTTCCAACAGAACTAACTGCTCGTGCCTTTCTATCAGCTGTGCTACTTTTTTTGTCCTGCTCTTGACAAATTGGATTTATAATTACCCTGCTCATTTATCATGGGTGCACGCCACTCATATTCTTGACTGGATATTTTGAACACTGAAAACAATGTTCGCTTATGGTTACTTTAGGGCAAAACTGAACATAAAAAATGAAAACGTGCTGGCTGGCTGGCTGGCTGGCTGGCTGGCTGGCTGGCTGGCTGGCTGGAAGGCCACATTTAGCTCTGTTACTCCAGCCAAAATGACGGTACTTCTGTGATCAATGCTAGGGTTCGTTCTCTCTTCTCAAAATTGTCGGACTTAGCAATCCCTTTACGGTCACAATATCCTTGATCATACGTGCGCAGTATGTGTTCAAGAATCTTGGTTGGACGAGAATGTTGACGACTCTCTCATTCGCACAGACAGATTTCAGTGTCATCGTCAATATCGGGCTTTGAAGAATGGCGAATGAGTAGGTGGAGTGGTAACCTACGTCAACTCGGCAGGGCGTGGAAAGCCTGACACCGTTTTCAGTTGCTCTGCAGATGGTATTGAGTGTCTATTTATTTGGTGTTTCCCGGTTTTGTTTCTTTCCAGAATCACCATTATCAAAATTGTGTACGTAGCTTCTTTTATCTACAATCCAATAAACCCTCTTTTCATGACGCTTTTATACCACTTCTAGTTATCTTCCTAGAAGAACATTTGCATATGGTCGGTGTTGATGTTGGTCGCTCTCTTGTCGTTTGAAATAAATAATATCAGCATTTCTCCCACTCGAGGAAACTCGGTGTTAGACAAAGTCACTGCAAGTCACCTTTTATTTTCTCCAAAATGGAAAGTCCCGGAAAGTCTCGGAAGGTGACCATGACTTCATTCTCCTAAGACTAGAAATGTTTTCACGCAGTGCCCATAGATTATACACGTCTTCGAATCCGGCAAGATTTCACCTTTGTAACCTTTCTACTCACAACATGACCCTTCCTAATGTAATCACGGGTGTTGTCTTTTCGTGGTTTTCTTCTACGCCCTCATCCTTCCAGGTTGCGGAACTGTATACTGAAACCTTATGTACCATCTTCAACTTGGGTTGACCAATCGAAACACTGTTCATCTCTGGTGGTTGGATTACCTCACCTGCACTCAGCGTATTCAGGAAACAAAAAAAAATTGCATACAAGTCTTGTCGAAGTTCTGAAGTCGGGAGAATTTCGACGTGTGACGTCTAATTAGTATCATTCACACTTTTTAAGTGTGCAACTCCTGTGGAGGATTCATACGGTTTCGCACCAATACCCTAACATCTGGTTTCTTTAGAGCAGCTGAAAAGGCTGTTTTTACCCATCTTCAATCGCACCTCAATGTGTCACCTGACACTTTTCAGTTTCCTTGTAAACTCAAGAGTTCCACCTTTGATGCTCTAGCGTGCTTGGTCCATTCTATCGCTAAATCCAAGTCTATGCCGGATCGGGGCTTTTAGATCGCGGATATCTGCAGTAATCTCAAGTGTAAAATGTTTGACCGGCTGCAGATAGCGCGGTTATGTTGGCCATAGTTTGCGTTATTAGAGCATAGGTACATGACAGGACTAAAGAACACGAAATAGACTTGGCACGTACTGACTTGAATGCTTGTGAACTAATTTGGGACACTAACCGATCTCATACGCTATTTCGAGGTTCAATCTACTCTGTCCAAAGTGATTTTTTTTCGTGGTAGATAAAGGTAGTTTAGAAGACAACGCATCTCGGATGGATTCTGTGATCTGCTGAAATGCGATGACCGATCTAATGTCACAAATGTCGCTTAAAAATATGATTATTTAATGCAAAGTTGTGCAAACACATCTGCTTCTTGGCCACCACTTGAGTGCCAATAATCAGATGCAGTTGGATTTGTGATAGACGTCCAGGCATGCTGCCGATTTTCGTGGTTGGATCCGTGGAAAAGTCGTAGTAGACCTTATTAATGGGCGGGTATATTGATGGGACCTAGATTTGTGTCCAACTGTTTAAGTTTGATCAGTTCAGTGTCTTTGAGACAAGCGCTGAACCCGGCTGAGTCAACGTTTCTGATCACCTAGACTAAATAACACTGACATTCATTAAATAATACAACCCAATTTTTACGTGTTTGTGGTCGAACATCAAGAACACCGGGTGTCAGACGCTTTACTCATCCAATAAGGACCGAATTGTGGCTAAAATTTGAAAACAAAAAATTATTGATGTGGTGATGAAAAACGTGGCGAACAGACTTGAACTCAGGCTAGAAGTCGATTGACAGTTAGCGAATGCAATACAGAATTGCCGTTTGTAATACCGTTCGTAATTCATCCACCCCCACGTCTTGTGCCCCGATTCCAGCGATGATCAGTGTTAATTTCACGTAGTTCGGGGAACTATTACTCAATAGTTCAGTTCCGCATTAACTCGACTAATACTCTTCCAATAGGTGCATGTTTTCTGGTTCAAAGGTATCACACAACAGAACAAAAGGCTTTGTTTCAGAAATTCGAAATCAGTGGGTAATCTATTACTTCATTCGTTTTTTATAAAACACAACATGCACACTACTGCCCAGAAAAGAATTCGTCTACTGAAAGTGAGTGGCAGCTTCGGGAAGAAGTACCAAATATTTTTATTCCTAATAATACAGCGTGACATACTGATCTATATGACGAGGAACCACATGCCAGGACTCTCTGCTTATCCAAAACGGAGTTTCTCACAGCAAATTCAGCGAACAGCGGTTTTTCTTAGACACATTCTCAGGTTCAGGACCGCATAAACAATAAATCTTCCCAATTTTGCTGTTGCGTGTTTATTTGCACGCTAGTTTGTGTTGTACCCGTATGTGTGTGTGTGTGTGTGTGTGCACGTGTGTGCGTGTGTGTGTGTGTGTGTGCGTGTGTGTGTGTGTGTGCGTGTGTAATTATCCACCAGATCTGTATCGATTTAATCGAAGTACGTTTACGAGTAGATATCAACTACTGCCAGGTGTGCTATTAAATGCAATCGTTGTCATCTTAGCTTCATTTGTCTATTATTTACTTTGTGTTCAATTTGGTGCCGTAACGGGCATAGAAAAAGTAGCATTTTGCTGCGTTGACTCGTTGCCGATCGATACAAGGCCCAGGACTGGGATTCTGAGCGGGCGAGGCTGTCGATGTTCCAAATTTTGGACAGCCATGCATTGATCGTTCTATTGTGTACTGGTTGCTAAGCTGTTTGTCTGGTTAGATCGATCGCTGGTGTTCCAATTGTTTGATACATCCGATTTTTACGTCCAAGCGCGCTTTCCCGCTTACGCGGGATGATGCGTACCGTGTGTTCGTTTTGTGTTGATATCCACAATCATAACGTTTTGTTCGCCAAATTCTGACGCTTTCGTGTCAATGACGGATAATAAAATGACAGTTGCTAGGGCAATTCAGTGTAGCATGACTTAACAGTCGTCTGAATGCAACTACTGAACGACTTCTCAGTAGGAGCGGGAAAAAGGGAGCGACTGGCTCTGATCTCGAATTTTTTCGACTAGTGTACAATGCACACTAAACACGAAAGCATTTGGAAATATTACACGTACGCAAAGTTTCATGAGCACTCCTGGACGGTTGCTGACATGGTCGAGTTGCTATCGCAACGGCATAGGGACAATTAAGCTCTATGTTTGGTCAACTATATCTCCGCGGTCAACTCTTTGATCGGCTACATCGACTTTATGACTTATATTGTACTATACAGATAAATTCATGAACACAGCAACTTTCCCAATAATAAGTCACTGTGGTCTAACCAATTACAGAAACCTTTGATGATGGCGACAATAATATGAACATCACCAAAAGAACCACAGGCTTAAAATTAGATTGTCCCATTTTCAACTAGATTTTTGATCAACTTATGTATTTGCTCTTCACATGACCAAAGTCACTTTTTTCAATCCCGACAAAAAGCGATCAGAATTGCAGTGCAGCTGTTCAACGGACACGCGGTTTTGCATAGCATAAACTCGACCAATAGAAGATCAGTGCAATTAGACTGGGCAGTGCGCGACAAAACGGAATTGAAAAGGATTAGAGAATAAAATTCAGTGTAGCATCCGTTGGTTCATTTTGTTCGCAATTCATGCGAATCCGATCGATTTTACCTGGGTGAAGGTGATCCGAGTACCCTTGACTCGCTTGATTAGGGTCTGAGCTTATTTGAGACTCAAAAAGGTTGTTGTTCTCGTTGCTGTTGTTGTTGTTGTTGTTATTTTTTCTGCCTATTTGTCTACCCATCTGCAGCTGAGAGAGTCACGGATCACGTTCGATTTTTGTCTGCTCTGGATGCAGTTGTGTTTGCTAAAATTAAAAAAGTAGATAATCATTGATCAAATCGCATCCACGTAGCTTAGAGCACTACACACGCACACCTTATTCGAACACGACTATTCTCACGAAGTGTTATAAATCATCTTTGTCATGGAAATTTTCATGACCCCTTTTTGATTTGCACCTTCAAATTGAATCCAACTAGGCACGTGTATTCCGGATTTCTACAATTATCAGAAAGTGAGAAAAAAACCATGTACCTGATTATCGAACATGTTTGGTATGGTATTATGCCAAAGAGCTATAGGCTATTTTTGTTGCACGTACTGATACCATTATCACACTTTTAGGAGGAATCTCAGTTTCCTATGCGACATAGGCAAACTGTTGTGGAAATTTCAATTTCTTAGTATAGTTATACTCATGAAATGGTGAGACGTATGTGCGTTTCCTGTAGTAAAAGCTGCTGTCCCCGTGGATGGACTGATGACACGAAGATTTGATATTTATGAGGGAATCCTGGAATAATATTCCATGCTCAAACTGATCCCTGATGAATGAGTGTTATAACCCTCGGTAATTGATTAGCCATGGTCCAAACACTATCACGTGGTGCTGTGTCACATAATTATATTTTATAAGTGTCAAATTTAATTTCGAGACTAAGATAAAGATTAGAAGTCAAAAACGTTCCCATTGTTTTTCCATGCCACTGACTTCACACAACTTTCAAATGTCCATAGATCAAACTAAAGACAGCCCAGATGAAATAGGAAGTGTCTGAGAGCATCGACCCGGTCGCATTGCCTCCCTGACTCCAGAGTCCGTTAATTATCATCGCGGATCCCAAAAAATGAATCAGACGAGGCTTTTCCTTACGGTGACTCTACAGTTATTTGATAGTCTGCCAATCTTCGTAGTTGAAACTGTGATGACTTCTGATTATGACGACGATTGCACGATGTATCAGAAAACACTAGATTCCAAGAAGTAAGATATAGGCGAACATTTATCTTCGGTAATTTCATTCTGAAGCTCTTATGTGGACAGGAGCACACATACTCAGTTAGTCAGTCGGTCAGATAGTTAGTCACTCGATGGGTTGGCCATCCAAACAATCGATAATCAGGGCAGCGGGTAAAACTACGTGTCGCAGCCAGTGACCAGGATTGACATCGCTTTAGAAAGTGACGTGATCGACCTTTCGACCTGGAGGTTGAAGTACTGGGAGACTTTTTATTTGTGAAAAGCTTCGACTGTGGTAGACGGAGGCTGATTGCGCCAACCGTCGCCAACGTCTTAGCTCTGGTCGATTTTGTCAAACTACACGACAACTTGGAGTTTGTTAGAAACTTTAGAGCCCATTCAACAAAGACTTTCCAGATGCACGCTTCGCGACGGCTTCCAGTTCGATGAAAACATCAGAGATGTGAATATTCAACAAAAACAGAAGTTTTCAGGAGATGACGATTCTCTATTCACCACTGTCCACATGCAGAAGTGAAGAACCATAATTGGGCATCCACTGAAGTTTATCATCAGAAACTCCGACAGAGAACTGAAAGGAACGCCTTCGAAGGTGTATACTTAGAGCACAATTCCTACTCAACTGCACATATTACAAGTAAGAAGTTGGCATCGAAATGGGATCTCCCCCACATCCTCTTCTAGCCGATAATTCCTCTGGGAAATTAGAATCTGATAAATTGAATGCATCTATAAAGTGTCTAACCCAATAATGTTGCAAATCAGACGATATATTTTACATAAACAAGCGGCAGCTGAATGCGAGAGAGTGCTGCACATCCAGCCAGGTCGCTTTTGACTGTGATAGAATTTGGTCATCATATTCCATACTCGGAAGTTGATTCAACCAGAAGCCTGACAGGTGCCATTTGAAGAAAGGTTTACGAGAAATCGACACGAATCGAGAAGTAGTTATAAAATTTCCTAGTTTTGTTCCAGTGGGTTTAAAATGAAAAGTAGTATGATATTTAGTATCCAGGGCTGAAAGTATCCGCTCGGATGAGACACTGGCAGTGGTTCTTCCTTCCCTTCAGTTTTTTACATAAGAGTGTGATTGTAACATCCTATGAATGAAACCACCGAGAACATTTGTTCGGTTACACCATGTTCCCCGATGTCGATCAAATGCTTCATCCGTAGGCTCAGAAATACTAGAATCGCACTTCTGAGAAATATCCTCAATAGTATAAAAACCGCCTATATGTCTGCGTGCACGCGCAACCTGATTCAGAGCTGATATCGTGCATAGAGTGTTTCAGTTAACTTTTGGAACTAAACACCGTGATCGACCGTTTTGTGTGGTTATTCGTGCATTGCCTCTATGCTTGTGTGTATCTGTGTGTGTTAGTGTGTGCGTTATTCACGAACATGTCGAGTCACGTTTGTACAAACTGGAGGTTCATCCGATGCTTAGGTCACAGAAGGCCTATCCAACAGTGGAATCGGAAGGTCAGGTTACTCTATCGAGAATAAACCGTACGTTCTAAGTCTGTACATGCATGAAACACATTTGAGAGGTCCTGCCGGCATCTCTCCGTTGATTTTCCGACTAAGCTTTCACTCACGCTCCAGACAATGTGAATAATGTTGTGTGCACTATTCAGATACCTTGAGTTCAATTCAGTATGAAGCTTTTTCCGTCATTTAAGAACAAAGTGTCTTAGTTTAAGAACCTTGGGCCTAGGTTTACCAGTTTTGCAAGACTGATGAACTACGACATTTGGTTCTTAAACCATGAACAAAATACTGTAGCAGGTTCTTGTTTAACTGGTGGTGCCTGGTTGGCTTACGTCTTAGATGTCCGAGGTAAAATGTTCCAATCTAGTCACCGGCCACTTCCACCGGTATTGGCTAAACTGGGCGAATTTGAACCGTGATAAGATAGCTTTTCCCCGTAACTTGGTGTGCTTTCATAGGTTTCATGTGTATGGTATTGCTTGTGATAAAGTGTAGCTTGAACAGCCCCATTATTATATAGTTACAAAATATTAAATTGTAATTACCCACCTTTAGGGTATTTCATGTCAGTGTCAAAACAGTGTAAGATGACAGCAGTAAATGAACACAGGCCGATGAGTGGGATCAAAAACGTAGACAGAAAATGTGTGCACATTAGAAATAATATGAAAAAAATGACACTAGACGAACTCACAAATGTTAAAAACGTATAAATAATTGGAAGTATACAGTTACCTACAAAATACAAACATTAAAAGTAGACTGGACGAATGAACTGATTGGTAGAATTTACCATTCCTCTTTCGGTTCCCATGACCTTGAATGGATCATCTCGTACTTGAATCACCACTCTGATTAGTTCTTTTCCTAGTCACTTACAGAAGAATACCCTTATTATGATCGGGTCTTCAAGGTTAGCGCCTAATCGTGTTTGCTGTGAACTGCCCAGTTTCATATTGTATACCTCTTGAATCTATCGCGTACTTCAAAGACCTGAAAGCAGTTCGGACTTCGAGATGGAGCCCGTTTCAGTGAAAGCACGTCTTGTGCAGTATGGCACTACTACCATTAATAATATTATTAAGGTTTATTACTTCGTTCTTGTCTTTCCACTGGTTCGAGTAAAACATGACTACAGGGTTGGGTCTAGTCCGTATCCGAAATTTGTCATGGACGCAGAAGTAGATGAACAGAAGACGCTCCTGTTCTTACCGTAATTGCTGACTCAGTATTAACATCAGTATTGTTATACTAATCGGTTGTGTATGGGCCACATTGTGGGAGCATGTAGATCCATTATACTCCCCGCTCATCAACTCGAATGCCGAGAGTTGTTAGTCCCTAACGGGCATCGTTGTTTGAGTATGAAGCTTTTATCATCGCCCTTCAAACCCGGTAAGCTAGCCACATCAGCTTTCAGTTCAGCTTGGAAAAAGAGCGGTGTGCAAGGCTCGGATAAACCTTGAGGTTCACTTCTCAGCAGGAATATATTACGCTTGAGTAGAAATGCAGTATATCTGTTCCAGAATAAGTTCAACTGATTTATCTTCTGCTTTGACAGGATTGGTGGCCAGATAATTTCCTCAGTGGATGGTATATATATATATATATATATATATATATATATATATATATATATATATATATATATATATATATATATATATATATATATATATAGATAGATAGATATATATATATATATATATATATATATATATATATATATATATATATATATATATGCATAGTGAAGCAGTGATTAGTACAGCAGAGTATAAGAAGTATTTAGTAAAAAGAGCGTGATATATTATGATTATTTTTGATATTTCACTGTAAAATTTGGATGGTTTTTGTCATTTTGTGTGTTTGAGTGGGATTTTTGTTTTTATGGGGTACTAGAACGCCGCACAGGCGCAACTGACTTCCTTTTTGAGCAGTGACTATAATCGCCTCTAACTGAAGGCAAACCTCAACCCTTGGTCCCAAACCAGGAGCGAGGGAAGCTCTTTATCATAGGGCCAATAATTCATCATTAGCTTTTTTTCTTATTCTGGTAGTCTTGAATGGGTTATTTTGATGAGTGAGAGAGATAATTGCTCCCAAGTACAAACTTTCATCGTCCAAAATGACCACATCCTAATTTTGTACTTTAAAAGCAATTCAATCATCGGGAAAATCAGACTTGCCGTTGGCATGTGTGCAGATTTGTGAGGCATAACTGAAAGTTTCCAGAAGAGTATGAGAAAGACCCGAACACAGCCCCTATTACGATCATTCAGATGACAACCTTTCTGTCTAACAGTGAGAAATAATACATATTTATGGTCGTGTTTCTGATCACGATAGAATTCGTCGTTCTCATTACAAAGTCTTATTTGTTTACGCAAATGTTTGTGCATTAAGCTACCCCACACGTGCTTCGCTTGGTGACTTTCAAGGGCTACGCGTTCGGTCTGGTACTGTGTGCCAAATTTTGACCGCAAAACACGTGATCAGACAATAACTATGTAACGAGCCTTACTGTACTACTGACCAGTGAAATAATTTTCACTATCTGAGAGAAACACCTTTGTTCCAGGACTCCTATGGTTGCTTTAATCTCATCTCACTTTGGTTACTGATGTTTAGCATTGATTGGATAGGCACGGTAAAGAATAGTATCCATTGTAACCGGACCCATCACCCAGCTTCAGGTGAGAGTTCTAAGGATGAATCTGTTTCAGTGCGAATAATTAGGGCTCCTACGCTTTGAAATGAAGCTTCCTGTGACGTAATTTTGATAGCCAATGTTGGATGAACATCACAGGTCCAAATTAGTTTCTTTGTGTATGCATCATTATGTTGTAGAACACTATTTTGTTGAACCCAGTGGTGGGCCAGTGATTGCTCCTGCGGAAACCGGAACATTAAGTGCGGCTGCATCGGCAACATATGACAGCTGTTCTCTACTCGTCAACACTGGGTGAAGTGCTTTCTCATTGACCGTGTCTTAAACATCTAGTGCGCAAATGATACTAGCGAGGTATATACATGGGTTTTGTTGAAACACTAATTCTCACGGCTAACAGGATCGATCGATAATGATGTGGTTTTTCTATTTTCTACGTTACCTCGCCATTTCACTTCAGTTCAGTTTGAAAAAGCCACTCTAAATGTGCATTGGAGGGTGGGGAGAGCGGAGGGGAGAGCAGAGACTTCCTTCTCTTGCATGGGACTACCTCTGTTTTTCATACTCTAATCAGAATACTCTTCTATGAAAATTGCACGCTGTGGATGGAGATTTGGGGGCTTGCGTGGCACGTCCCAAAAGTTTACCCCGGTTGGCTTCAGCTTTCTACCCTAGAGTTTACTTTGTGTAGCCCCTACTCTAAACCTTACCTCAACAGTTTCTAAGGTCTTGGACGAATACATCTAGGATACTGGGATACGATGCCGAAATGAATTGTCTGCTCATTATTATGCATGCATGAATATCTCTTGCTGATATCGGTTTCTATTGGGTTCATCGCGTAACAGTTCAACGTAAACGTTAGGCATAACACTGAGTGAACTTTTGGCATCCGGATGGTCATTGGTCACATGAGGTGAGACATCATTATTAGTCCAGGTTGATTCCAAAAGTGGAACAACCTTGGTTAAGATCACCATGAGTTTTTAGTGGCATAGTGGGTTCTTCTTGCTTTACCGTCTGCTTCACTGGCCGAACTAACTGACTATCCAACAAGAATTGGTCCTTAGTTTCTGTCTCTTTCTTTCTTTCTCTCTCTCCTTCTCTCGCTCTCATAGGTTCCTTTTTTGGTGACTGTTGCCAGTTATCTCTACGTGGGGTTCACTCAGTCGGTAATGATGAGATTTCTACCAATCCATTTTTGGGTACTGCAGGATTTCCTCTTTCGGGTTCAATTTAGTGAAAATTGTATAATATGATTCATCAAGCAGCTTCAACACTCAACTCACCAGTGAAAACCATGGAGGTACTGTACAGTTGTTTCATCCTTGTCGGGAATCACCAACCTTCGTTGTAATTAGGCCCCTACAGAGAAGCCAACTATCATAGGAGTCGATCGCTGCGCGGGAAGCGGATTGTTACCGTTCAAAGCCAGTGACGGAAGGGCGCTATATTATGTAGTGTAGATGTTCGACAAACCGTTGAGAGCCAGCCCGGATAACCTTGTGGTTAAGGTGGTCGAATCACAATCGTCCACCCCGGGTTCAATTCCCCGTGGAGGCTCGGTGGTCGTGCACTGCTGATGATTCCTAGCAGTGCTTCCATGGTTTTCAATGATGAGTTGGGCGTTGAATTTGCATGATGGATCAAATTATACAGATCTAATCTCCTACTAATCAGACGCACTTAGTGAAAATTCTTTATCACCTCACGATTCAAAAAAATGAACCTAAATGATTTGGACACCTGCAGATCAACGTTGAACTGAAGTAGACAAATTTGGGTTGACCGAGATTTCTTTCTAGTTTCATACCACATCTGGTATGATTCAAGAGAACTGAGAGAAAGTATTTGATTACAGCAAATCCTTAGTATCATAAATCAATAATCAAAATCATTCTCTTACGGATCCAAGCTACCATAAAGTAGACACACTGTTGTCACCACTCGACTTATCACGATCGTTCGCTACGATTTTGGATCTGTTTTACACAGAACAATTTTGGGCACATTCTTCATTGTGAATTTCAAACTGAATCCGAAGACGGTAATCAATTTCTGACAGTTATCTATCGTAACCGATAGAGTAGTACAACTGAGTACAGGGAACCATCCACCTCCCAAGGGTTTGGAATGAGATCCAACAGTACAATGGCCCTCAACTATCAACACAGAGCAGGACAAATTCAACTCTTCATATTCGTTATTGCGGGGTTGAGAGCTCGTTTGCTTTTAGGACAGAGTGAAATGCACAATGCGAATAGTGTGAACAGGTCAAAAACAAGATATTCTGAAGTAGGATATCGTCATTCGAATTTCAACTATGCTGGATGAGCACGGCCTTGTCTCACGCCTTTCACCGTTCCTCACCCAAGATTTGCGCAGGGTAATACGTGGGTTCTGATATCGTTCTCATAGCCGCGGAAGCTCTCTCCTTTCATATTAGTTTTACGTGTGAACGCTTCCAGCTACAGGAAAATTCTCCTCTTCATCCAACAATTATCTTCGAGGGCTTCCGAGGCAGCCGTCCCGGGGGTTCAGAGTCTCGCTACGCTGCCTATCAATTCCCAAATCGGCAGCGTTCAGTTGGTTGCTACCCCCTCCCTAAAATGTTTTGTTACCATTATATAATTCAAGGAAGCAAATAAAATAATTAAGCAATAAAACGTAACCATCTTCTTTTCACTGCATGCCTAAGCATGTGTGAAATAGATGGGTGATGTCGTGCCCACGTGGGTAATTTGCCTAGTCCAGGAGATATGACGAAGAAATCCCTTGATTTGTTTGGTCAGTTTTATCACTCACTGTAGGTTCTGGTTTCGTGATAGGGTAGAAGAATGTTCATTGAAGATAAACAGTACAGCAGTTTATTGACTTCTTCAGTATCTTATTCAACAACTTTTGAATAAAGTGTGTGACTTAGACAAGAAGTGGCCTTGTGTTTAATGGTCCAAGGTTTCCAAGCAGTATAAATCACTGAAGAATAAGAACTCAGAAATAGGAAACGCTATGAGTAGCTTCTCTCTGAAGGGTGATCAGTGAAACCGATAATATCTGAAATAGAACGAAGGAACAACTGGGAGTGGAGGAGTTAGTGTTAGTTGAATGAAGTTACTGAAGGAATAAAATAGCAGCAATGGTAAAAAGGAATAACACAAGAGAGAGGTTATCTACCATCCTTACCTAACTAGAGGAGAAGTCATTCTGATCATGATTGCCTCGGTTGCTATCTCATCGTTTCTAGATGTGAATGGCAGCGTTGGAAACCCTTGAAGCGTTCGTGGAGGTAAACCTGACTAATGCAACCCAGGGCGAGATTAATGTTATTTCCTATTGTGTTGCACACAAATCTCCTGCCAACCGGAAGGCTCACTCTGACAGAGGATCAGCCGCGGAGTGTGTTAGGGAAGCTGGAAACGCACACATTTATCGTCTTAACTCTCAGAACATCGTTATCGGACCTGACAGAGATTTTCATGTGGGCCCGCTTTTATCAATTTTGCTTCCCGGCGCTGTGGGCTTATATCTTAGCAGTACCTTAGTAGTGTTATTCTCTGGATGATCAACAGTATCTGCTATTCAGTCACCAGAGTGTACTACTTACAATAAGGATTCATAGGAATCCATTTCCGTTGCGTATTCATCAGTAAGCTTTCCTCAGGTTCGAGTATGTTGACAGTAGTAATGTCGAATGTACTTTGAAGTCGACTAAACTGATGATCTTTGTTCATATTTTTAGTGTAACTACTTCATTGTCCGAATTTTCCCCTTTATAGATGATACGAGGACCAGCATTTATCATCGTTCACGTGATCGTTTTGTGGGGTAGGTCTGGTCAGCTTTAGTGCCTGTGCTCCCATTCCCCACCCAAAGGCACACACGTTTGTGAGACTCACAACGGAAACCATTCAACTAACCGGTCACGCTTTCACTTGCTTGTCTCGGATTAACAGCACATCCCACGTGCTTGTAAAGCACATTCTTTATTCAGCAACCCCCCTCCTTTTTATCAGAAAAAGACAGGGTGGAAGACACAAGCGCTTTGACCAAACCAGACAATTCAGAATGTCTAGACATGGGCAATCGTTCAAATTCTGTTTGCTGAGTTAGAATCAGCCGCAAAACATGTTGTCAGAGAACAAATGTTCAAACCGAAACCTATAACTGGAGCAACCACTGATAAATGAGTCGTCAACTAAAATGGTGCTTTATTTCTCATTTCCAAATCCAAAAATATTAGGAAAAAAGTTTTTTCAAATAATGGAATACAGTAGAACAATGACACTGATGAATGCAAGTGCATTTGAAATTCTCCGTTAACTCTTCGTTTGCATCAACCACCAATCAATATGAACTGACTTGAGTCGCGAAAGGATGCTAGCTTGTGCTGGCCTAGGTGTATCGTTTGCCATTTGTGAATTCACTGAGCCTCGGACTATCGCGAATGCCGCTAGAATGAATGGTTACTGAGCCGATATTCGTCACCCCAATACATGATAAAACATTATTTTGCTCAGTTCTTCTCATAGCTTATCAGGTTTCCATTGCATTACCAGGGTTCAGTTTGGATCTTCACTCAATCCAGAATCTCCTTTCAATATTTTTGTGGGAGCATCTACATTCAAACCAAGGGATAGAGTGAAATTCTCGGGTATTAAGACTGGTCGTGATGACCGATTTATTTCTTTTGGCCATTCATTTCCTTTTTCCATGTCACGTGGAGCACCTCAACGAAATGATGAATTGATCAGGGTAGGTTAGATCATCGGACCCAGTGAGGCTTGGGTCTACACATTGATAACTGTTTTTGGGCGCACAACGGGGGTTTGTAGAGATGAATGCATACCGCTTCCGCTATGGCTAGAACACGGCTCTTCACCAGTCTTGATTGCCCACTTCGGACTTTGTAGATTGGCCGGAATGCTTTGGTCACATTCACTGAATGGTTAGATTGAACAAGGTGTGAACACACAGCGCTCGTAATTACTTTGATTGCTCCCGTGTTCAACCAAGCTGGGTGGTATTCACGGACTCGTTCGGATAAGTGTCTGGTCGTGCGGCCAATGTACGTTGTCCCACAGGAACAAGTAAAGGAGTGCACACAGAATGAGGCCATAGAATCTGACACCTTATCCTTTAATCGTAAACACACACACGGCTTTGATGTAAATACAATATGGAGCTTTGCTGCGTAAAATGTTTTGTCGACGGCTACTGATAATCTGCGATGTATAGTATCCGCGGGGATATCACCTCAGAACGGCAAGCGGATGTATACTGACTTTTTTGGGACAACTGTGCTCTTAGCTCTTTCTTCCACTTGCCGCATTGTTCTATCAATGCAACGATCCGGATGGCCATTTTTCAGGAACACATTGCGCAGAGAACGAAGGTCGATGTCCAGTGTGACCTCAGTACAAATTTTGCGCACTCTGTTAAACAAGCAACGGATTAAGTTGCACTTAAATTTCAATGGCACGAAACTTTCGAAGTGAATGTACTGCCCATTCCACGTTGCTTTCCTGTGCACTGGTCGTTGAGCTGAGCCATCTACTCGCCGACTTAGGCACACATCTAGAAAGGCTAGTTCATTGTTTGCCTCTTTTTCCATCGTAAACTTGATGTTAGGATGGGCCGTGTTGAATGTGTTTAACATAAAGTTTATGTGCAAGTGAGTAGTAGGAGATTAGATTTGTATATAAAGTTTATGTCCACAGTGTCGTCTGCCACACACATTATATCATCCACATAGCGTTTATAAAGCACACATTGTCCCATGGTCGACTGCAGTTTATTATTCTCAATTTTCGCCATGAAACATCGGCAGAGCTCCATATTGTATTTACATCAAAGCCGTGTGTGTGTTTACGATTAAAGGATAAGGTGTCAGATTCTATGGCCTCATTCTGTGTGCACTCCTTTACTTGTTCCTGTGGGACAACGTACATTGGCCGTACGACCAGACACTTATCCGAACGAGTCCGTGAATACCACCCACCTTGGTTGAACACTGGAGCAATCAAAGTAATTACGAGCGCTGTGTGTTCACACCTTGTTCAGTCTAACCATTCAGTGAATGTGACCAAAGCATTCCGGCCAATCTATAAAGTCCGAAGTGGGCAATCAAGACTGGTGAAGAGCCGTGTTCTAGCCACAGCGGAAGCGGTATGCATTCGTCTCTACAAACCCCCGTTGGGCGCCCATAAACAGTTCGTGCAAGCGCTGAGGCTTCCTTGGCCCACTCCCTACCCATTAACTAACCACAGATCCGTAGATCCGACTAATGACACCGCAGACATCCATTCACGGTCCAGAGACGGATCGAGGTCACGCATGTGATAACTGATCCCCTCTCCCCCACTTACATTTTCACTCATGGCCTTATCTTGATTTCTGTTCTGTTCACCTAACACTGTTCATATAAAATGTGATGTAATGACATGATTACGAATCACTGAAAACAAGCTTGTTCGCCACCTTGTGTTGTTCTCCATGTGCCCTGTGGGAATATTCGGACACTGATAACTACTGCGCATGACTCATTTTCCCTCGGGGTCTGAATAAGCAGAGTTACAAGCCCCCCCCCCCCCGGGGTAGGGCTTTAAAAATTCGCCAAAGGAGTTCATACTGTTTACTCCCCACCCATTACAGTGACGTCTATAAAACACTTTAACGTATCCATTGGTATCTACCGGTCTAATACAAGAGCACAGCTTACTCTGAATCACCGTTTGTCAGACTTTCATATACTTTGAAATCATCCAAACTACATGAGTCCTTATAACTTACTTCTGAATGTAAACCACATTTTGTTAGTCTTGTTTTAAAATTCGTAGACCTAAGCGGTTTGTTGCCAGAAAAACCGTCATCTCTTTTTTCTGTCCGGTAACGTATTCGACCAACCTTGCTTCACTTCTTGCTCGTAATCTTTTCTGGTCCACTTTACCTGGGCTCGGCTATTACCAGTAGTGCTTCTTTGATTCCCTTAGACTCTTTTATCACCGAAGTATGCGATTTACACATTTGCCATGAAGATTCTCGAGGACCCCGCACATCTCATGCACTTTGACTTATTGGAATGCCATTCACACACACACCTACATGATCTGCATTTAGATTTATCCCCTCTCGTACAAAAAGGTAGCACACGTCTACGGTGCCTTATTCAGCATGTGTTCTGTTAGACGAAGTGAAAGTCACTGAAGAAATTTATATGGATCTTGGTGACTGGATCCGTTTTTTCTGCAACATTTATTTGCTCACCTCAAATTAGCACTAATCAGTTATTCCCTTGTTTAGCTGAAATGGGCTTTCGTTAACTTACATACTACGTCACACTAGGAAACACAACCACGAGTGACAGCTCCAAAGTGACCGGGCAAGACAACATATTTTCAGGTTTTGAGATGGTGGCTTCTGAATTAGTGTTTTACACGTTTGTGAAACTTGAACACAGAGGATAAGGAAGCGGAGAAGAATAATGACGTGTATCAGCAGGACTGTTTGACTTTTGGTATAACTGTCTCCGATCGAAAATCTCCGGACCCCGGGTTAAAAACTCGCGTTCTTTACCACCGACCGTCGTCGAACTAAAACGACATTTGTTGATGAAATATGCAAGAATATGGGGAAAAGGTGATTGTTTGATTGATATTGCATTGTTCAGGTGCGGATAATACAAGTAATTGACAACCAGAGTTTCTTGTGGCAAGCCACGCGAAAGCCCTTGGATTGGCCAGTTAACAGACGGCTATGTGCATCAATTTTCAAGGACACGAACTTACCAGTTCTAACAAGGAATGCTCTTTTAGCGGTGATAAATGCATTTAAAATGACTGAATAAAAATGGGACCTGATGGACTGGATAAAATAATCCGTATTCGGCCACTTTCATTACAGCTGAAAAAGACTACTCGAACGTATACTCCGTGCCGAATTTCATAAATCGATTAGTTGGTTAGGAATGCAAAACAACTGGTATTAAATTACCACATAGCTAGTGGTTATTTCTTTTCAGTTCTCGGACGAGAAAATTGTTGTTTTGCTCACTTTTTGGTCATGTGACAGGATTTCAACCTATTCCCGAATTCAATCTGGAATCAATCGAAAGTCGATTGCACGTGGAATTCTGTGTTCTCTTTTTGGTCTGTGAAACGCAGTGAAATGGGTGAACATTGATAAAACCTAAACACATACCATTTTAAAACTCGATTATCTGAGTGCACAATGTATAGATTATCACTATCGATCAGTCCCGGATTTCAAAGTTCCCTCAATCGAATTCCACTTACGAGAATGTTTGTATTAGTCTGAACCCTGTTAGGCGAACTATCTTACAGCTTATTGTGCCACTGTCCACTGGGAAGTGCTGTTGTCAAAGCAAACTTCATACTTGGATGTATGTTTTCAATGTGATTTTTGTGTTTTTTTCGATTGACAGCTAAAAGAGTTGGACATCGTCACTGATTTGAACGAAACAACAAGTGCTCCTCCTCCATGGATGCTCAAACTGAACCAGACCACAAAAAAGTGTCTCAGTGAGTACACACCAAGACGTCCATCCTCAGAACGTTCTTGGAATACTGTGGGGACCATGGAGTCGATCGGATCCCAATGCTCTCTTTCTCCGAATCCAAATGAGGGTGGTTATTTCAAGCGTTTGACTGGGAACCAGTCCGGATCGTCGTCAACCTGTGCTGATGATGATGACGACGATTTTATGGAAAATACGACCGACCATTTACAACCAAAACGTGGGGCAATATTGTCCGAATTGTTAGCCGAATTACATGCATTCGCTGAATACGTCATCTTTCAGTCCCCCTTGAGGACGGACGCCGATTTATCCAATACGAACTCGGGTGATTCGGCGAATGCCACGTGCAGCGGTCGAGGCAATATGGTGAAAGCAAAATCAGCGTCATCAACAACCACAGCAGAACTTCGATTGAAAAAGGAATATGACATTCAAGTTGTGGAACGTCGTAAGCGAATTCTATCACATTTGACCACATTGTGTGACGAGGACGAAGAAGAAGATGACGATGATGATGATGATGATGATGACGAAGTAGCCCAGTCTGAGACTCCGGAAGCCGAATACGTGATGGATCATCCCGATCCAGCTGATAGATTGTGGTCCACAAGGCGATCTACTCGATCGCAGCGTCAACAACAGCATCGAGTGAGTCTTAAAACGGGTTTAATGATAACTATCCACAGTTCTCCCTGTTCGGTTTTAGCTATTGTAGTGCTCAGGCTGCTCTCAAAATTTGTGATCAAGTGTGCGCGATAGCTGAGGAATACGTATTTATCTCATAGCCATTACTAGTATTTTGTTATCACACAGTTACGGTTTTGTTTAAACCCAGTAGTACTGTTCAGTTACTATATTCTATCAAGTTGGACTCCGATAATCATTTTTTTAGTAGCAAGTTCAATTTTGAGAATAGACCAATATATTCTGACTGGTAAGGGTGCCCCAAAATGTTGTATCCGTCGATTCAGAAACTCGTTTTTGTATGTTAACAAGAATACTCGTTTGACTGTCGAGACAAAACAAAGCCTTGAGCTTGTGTGCAGTCACCAGATTTGACAACTCTTCCCGAGGGTCAATTCCACAAATAGTAAAGTACAACTGCACCTGTGTTGCACGCAACAGAGACGAATCAGCACCAAAGAGTTTCAATATCAGAGTGGAAGCAGTTTCCTCGGGTTGGGGCTGTTCAGTACAGTTTCCGTTTTTTCATGTCAACCTAATATTTTGAGACGGCGCAACATTTCTAGTGAGAAAACTCTTCTGATTTCGACCTATGTTGATTCATAAGTAGCGAAAAGGACTCCATAAGATGCGTAGTGTTCACAGCCAAATCCTGGCCCACAAACTGTGGTTCACTTGTTATTCACCATCAGCTCTTCCGAGTAGCTGGTCTGATGACAGACCCAACCGGTTTATTCGGTTCAGACGACAGTTGTCACTTGATTGGTCCCTCGGTCCTATTCGTTGGATTCAGTCTTATCCTCATTTCAGGATAGTTAGGAAAAGCACTCGATGTTGCCCAAACCATCATGTTGTCTGTTGAAACGAACCAGGTCATCGACTAATAGCGTACCAGCCGATATCCTCACGCCGAATGTGTCTTTATACGATGGACTGCTTTTCTTCCTGAGTATTCCTCGAATTATCCCATTCAAAAGCACAGCAGTTGGTCAAACAACATCATCGAGAAGACTGGGCGAAACGTGGTCTCTATCCACTGGTCACATCTTTAACTAAGTGGAGGCACTACGTGTGGCCCTTTCGTTCCTTGGTGCAATCAGTTCATCGCATCTTGAAGTGCATGATTAATATCATCTGGCCTCTCATGGTTTACCAATCCAAAGCGCCCGTTCAAACTGCTGGGATTTCCTCAGCAGTTACACGGTTTACACCAAATCCGATGAACACATGCGTACAAACAAACAATAAAGAACTGTTGTTTCTTGCAACCGCACTAGAATACACATTGGTGCATAACGAACGTGACAGTGAATTTCATCCTAGGGAATCGTTATACACTAAGAAAATGAATCGGTCCGAAAAAGACTAACGACAATAACTGGCACTTTTGTTTGTCATCGTGTTTGCGCTCAGTGCAATGCACTCTGATTAGCCCTACCGTATGTGTAGTATTTATGCCTAGACAACAATAATCACGAAGAGGGACCCATAAGAACTAACAATTCTCTTCGGTCCAACTGATCAAACTTGTGCTTCTTCAGGTACTTAAGCAATTCTGTTTTCGTCGTGGACTTAATCAACGATGATATGACAAACTTACTTGTTCCACAGTGAATGATGTAGTTAACATTACGCAGTATCATGTCTTGCATCGAATAACGCATGCTCATGAGAAGAACGCGTTGAACGGATTGCATATGCACCGTACTAGGCTTATCCATATCTGGTACTAACGAAGTCAAGTTTAATAGTGCGTACCTGAAGCGACGATTTATTCCGTGTTTGGCACTGTTCTTTCATATGGATCGTTTCCAAATAAAGAATGACTTGAATGATTGAAAGCTGTCTAATATCAATCCTATCAAAGTGCACTGCTGAACAAACGAGTTACATTTTGATCCCCGGCTCGAATCTGATCATTACCGGTAGATATTTTATTTGGTAAAGTGTGGTCGATCTTACTGTCCTTATCATTGAAATATAGGGCTAGTCTTGACTAAATTAAAAGAGATTTGACGGAACAATTTTTTCCGCACGACTTCACTGAACCCCTTGGGTTCTGGAAAGCCGGATGTTTTGTGCGTAGTGAAAAGCTTCACTATATCTCTCGTGAAGGATTTTGTGGTGCGCAGAATCAGTGCAGTTTTAGTCAATCGAAAATGTTGCCAAAGCTACACCTTTGATTGATTTCGTTATATTTCTGAGAACGATTAAATTCCAGGTACTATTTCCCCAGGTGCCACCAGCTCGGATGGTATGACGTAGAGATTATAGATCGGTTCCACCTAATTTTGGTCATATTGTAACAAAAGGACGAGGCGGGGTAGGATACTTGTACTCCAACGGACAAAATAATCAAATCATGAAGCAAATACAATCATCCATATAGGCCCTTTTCCAGACTGCGCGGCACCAACATTGTGCTTGCGGCTGCTTGAGTGATTCGGCTGCGTTTTGGCCAGTTGCTCGTGGCCGATGGCTTGCTTCTCTTGGGCATCATTTCTATTCCGATGGTCCATTTTTCTCAGTTGACCAGAAGCCCCTCACCTGGGCTATCTTGCTGGTTGCCGAAGATCCTACTGCTTCCCCTCTGCCAGTCTGTAGGCCTGCTTTTGTCTGCTTAGGGAAGCTCACGACGTATTCACCGTCTGTTCTTTTGTCTGTGGCCCCCGGTCACTTCCTTCTTTTACCTTGATATTCACGTCGTTCTCTTGCCCCAGCATTCCCCGTTACAATATGGAACAGCTGAGTGAATCATGCCAATTTCTTCGATGGTTCAGTAGATTACCACGTGAACCTTGTTCGTGCTGCTCAACATGCTCCTGGCTGTAGGGTATCGAGCAAAACTCTTCTCTTCTGGCCACTCTATTATTGTTGTACGGTAAATAACAACTGTCCAGTTTTCTATACTTCCAGAGCTATAAAATACTTACTGGTTGTCTCGTATTGTGGAATTACGCAGGTTGATGGCAAGAGTCAGTCAAAGAGTAATTGTTCAGTTATATCACCTTTGTTACATCTTTGATTCCCATGAAACTGCATAATGATAGGGACCTTTGGATGACAAGAAGAAAACAACCAGACATTTGATGTAGTCAGTGGTACCAGGTGGATGAATACTATTTCTGAGGAGTCCACGCGACCTTCTTCCAAGTTATTACCACTCATCGGTTATGCGTACGCGGCACTCGTCTATCCATTCATTTGTTCTGATATCTATACGATCCGTAAGGGTCTTTTTATAAAAATCCAATTTGTACATCAGGAGTGCATGCGGAAGCTCTTGTCCGGAAAGTCCCTTAAAGAACCACCACGCTGGCTTGATGATAGTTCTACGTGGGTTAGACGCAGCTAACCTCAAGAACAATGACACTGTCGTCGCGAGTTGGTATTTTTGGTTTAATTATTGTCTACAGGTGGGTGGACAATGTTTCGCAGAAGTCCACACGACCTGTTTTGAGGTTATTACCTTTCATACTTTATGAGAAACCAGTACTCCTCTGTCCATTCACCCGCAGAATTATTATTCACAAAGGTCCCATTCGTGCGTCAGGACGGTAAGTGGATGGTCCCTGTAAAAAAGCACACTGAACGGCTTTAAGTGCGAAGCTAGGTGTGTGCTTTCCAGAAACTTTGTCCATTCATCTGTAGATACGGCGTGCATCAACTACTTCAACTCGCAATCGCGGCATGGTCGTTCTCGTCGTCAGCTTCAATCAACCCGCATAAAACCTACAAAAAATCACGCTGGTGATAGTTCATTAGACTCTTCTGAGAAGAACATTCGATCTCCCTCGGAATGTACCAACTATGTCAATGTGAACAGCATGTGAAGATAGTCCCACTTGAGGAGAATGGATGTAATATGTGAACTTGATCTTGCGATTAACTACGTCGCCTATTTTGTCCCTCACGGTATTTTTCTCTCTGAGGTAGAACAGGAAGTCATCTATTTTCAAGGCACATCCTCCGACCCTTTTGTTCAGTCATGATTATGGATGAAGAAGCACGTGATGTGTCAGAAACCTGGAGTGACCTATGACGTAACACCTGACACCTTGTTCGGAAGAGTTCAGATTGCTAAACATAATGCTGAGTACAGTCATACTGCTTCAGTGTTATGGATATGAGGCGAGTCAGTCATCTGGAGCAGTGACTTTTTCTCAACAATAATTTCCCGTCCTTTTGGTGTTCGTATAGTGGTGAGTTCTTCTTGGTTCTCATATATTTTCACGAGTACAGTCGGCTACTCCGCACAGTGGTAGACGGGTGAAATGCAAATTCATGATTAGAATGACTGAAAAACCGAAACGTTGTGTTTTTATACCAAAAGAAGGGACAAGAGAACCAGTGTAATAATAAAATTAAACGGTTTTCGAAACTTGTTATCTCTTAGGCTTCATTGGGCTGTACTCTTTTGTTCCCGAATGCTTTCAGACGTTAGTCTCCTCCATGCCCAACTGGTTTGTAGCAAACATCAAGTCGAGATACAGCAAATTCGTCCTATACACAGAGAAATATTGATGTAATGCACCGATAATCGGTTTTCTTTTATCCACGAGTGAGTAATGACTATCTGCGCCGTCGGATAGCTGCCCTCCGAACGAAGTGGTCGTTCTATACGGCCCTCAGTGTCTCAGTCATATTTTGTAAATACCTGCTCATCGTCTATCTTTCCGTGCTCTATTTGCACGTGCTGGGCAAGGTTAGAAGAAGCGATGCGGCGTTCATACCATGAGTTGGTGTGGAGTTATGAAGAAGCTAACATCAGCATTGTCTTCGGTTGGTGCTTCCAGCCTCACTGGTAGGGATCAAATGGGCGAGGAGTGTCGTTGTTTGGAGACCCCGAGCTACATGGCTCAGAATCGATGTCAGTGGCGCGAATTCTATGCGGTCAGCCCGTAGAAATCTCGTGTCCCATAAATACAAAAAAAGTCACTCACGTGAACAAATTGGTAAAAGCATCAAAAAGTGTATGACGAAAAAAGAGAAAACAAATCACGACTTTCTATTTTCTTGCTAACAGTTTCTTTTGCTGTGATCTACTATATATATATATATATATATATATATATATATATATATATATATATCCATACCATATTTCGAATAATTCCTGCTGAGAGAGGAACTATTCACCGGTCTAACCGTCCTAGCGGAACATCCACACATATTCCTGACACACTGAATTGATCGCAGTGAGTAGAACTCTTGCTGGTATAAACACTGATCTTCCGTGGAAGGTTACCCATATTTTATTGGCAGGAAGAATCATAACTCAATGAGTTAGGACTTAGTACGTGTATCACTAGGCGCGAAAATTTATATCAGATGAGATGGGTTTAGCGAACTTCGCCCGACGGTTACAGGCTCTCATCGTTAAGAGGTGATCGCTGGGGCGAACCTCAATGGTATTGAAATCTAGATCCGTGGATGGCTCGAAACTCATTGCTTCGATCAGCTGGATATAGTGGGCCCAAATTGATAGCTGTGAATTTCTACGAATACGATACGAAAAAAGTGAGATTAAATGTACGCTGGTGCCCATTGATATCCTCATTTTCCGACAGAAGTGCTACCGAAACTGGAAAAATCACGGACTAATGACCACCAAAATGGGATAAGAGTAAGTTTTACCTTCAAAAGCGTCACTGTAAAACAACAGGCAGTACAACCATGAAAGACGTGCGGGTTTCTGTCAACTTCATGACAGGAAATAATAGTGAAATATCTATGGAGTCCGTTGACGTGAAAAGATATGACCAGTTCAACTTTGCCTTTGAAGCTTGACAGGTAAAACTGTACGCACGTAGGACGAAATCCCACTCGGGTTAAAAATGTCAAATGAGTGACTCATGTTTGCGCGCGTGAAGCAGACTCGCATTTCCGGTTTCTTGGCAGTTTAATTTAACTTTCGCTTGTGTTTGATTTAAATTATCCTTACTCACATGGAAGTTTCATCGATTATCACAACACGCTGAATCCCTAGTCTTCCAAATGCGGGTTGTCTTGATCTATGTGGAATCCGATTGCGCCTGAGTTGATCGTCGGCTTTCAAATGTTTTCACTCAATTCATGTAGCCCGTGATGAATTGAACAGCCCACGGTGTGACTGATTAACTTTTTCCTCCAATTTCATGGTCAAAATGTTCACTAAGGTACAAATTCCTAGAAGACGAAAACGGTCATACTTAGCTTGGAAGAATACAGTGAAAAACATGTTCTGGTGTCGATAATTGGTGTGGATCAACCTCCCTGCATACCTGGTGACTATTTTCACTGGTGAGAGAAAATGATGGGGAATGAGGAGTTATCCATGGTCATGTGGTTTGTGAAATTTACAATCGAAAATCTTGTTGAAAGATCATAGCTATTACTGCTGATGGCGATAACAGGGCCGATTCCATCCGTAAGTTTGTGCTTGTGTGTCCACGTGAAGCCAAAGCCGAAACCACGCCGGCAAGACGTAACGATCATCGCTGAGCGGAAGGGTTACGTCAACTGGGCAACCACTGCTGTCCCAATAGTCCGGTTTTCTTATCAAACCCAAGGTACAAATAGTGAATAATATTTTAGTATGGAATAAACCTTGTTTCAATGGTGCTTCAAACTCCAAACGACATCCAGAGCCTCAATGTTGATTTCTCTGCTGAAGTTGTTTATTAACCGGTTCAGGTGACGTTATTTATGTGCTGGAAGTGGTCGACACACATGTATGTACTCCTAAGATGGCTTGTCCAATGATTAATAACAGTATCAACTCCGAAGCACCAACTAGACGCCGGTGAGACGGGGAAGTTTCATGCATATTGTCAACCGAATAGAATGAAGGACAGCGATCCACAGGCGGGAGAATAAGCCCAGCTTTTTCAATATCTGCCCACAAGTTTGATGAAGAATATATGTTTACCTAGGATGAAGTCCATATTGTAGTTGATACAATCCGAACATACACAAGCGGAAGTTGGTAGAAAATTTTGAACAAAACCCCTCAATAGGCGCATTGAATCAGATCATATCTACAGTCTTCGAAAGTGCTGGAAAATCAACTAATCGGAACAAAAGAAACAAAAAGTCTTTCGCACGGACTCACGCATTAGAATTGTATTTTGAGGAAACATATTAGGATTAACTTGTTGAAAATCGACTCTCGTATACACCGGGATTTACAACCAGCCCATTGAAAATGTTCGTTTAGACTTTCGAATAAAAATTCAGCGAATGCGTGTTTTTTTGGGTAACTCGATTTTCTAGGTGAGACAGCTACACACGATGGAGTACGAATGCACCTTCAAGACTAACCGGAGGTTTATCTCAATAATATGATCAGTAATTCGGAGAATTCTGGACAGTGAGATTTTGGAGATGGAATGAATCTTCCGTTGCAGTTTTGACTAAAAAATATAGATATATCAGTCCTGAATAAGATGAATTCAGTAGAAATAATCAAATGTAATAAGTGTTGTTTGCATTATAAGTGAAACGAAGTCATTTGTTTCAAATAAATAATAAGAAAGTGAAGTCAGGTGAATAAGTTAGGCACCCAGAAGTGTACACTCACCTGCTGCGCTCTATTTTCGGTCAGTCGTTGGTATCCGACCTGGAATTTCGGAGCATAATTACAAAGCAATTTTTTGGAGATAACACAACCGATTAGGAAATCTAATTGAGACCGTTTCATTTACCTTTATTTACCGTTTCCAAATCGGCCTTAACACATTAGATGGAACTTTTGAATCAACCTGATAGCCATCTTTTTCCGCAAGATGCAAAACAACCGGACGGAAATTGATCCACTCATTTCCACTGCGTAGACAAACTGGGTTAAGTTACTCAATCCGTTATGAAAAAGCCATTTTCATCCAACCTTTTTAATCAGAAACAAACAAACAAAATAGTCATAGGTCAGGTAAAACTTACGAAGACCCCTGAACTATTTACCATTAGCCCAATTTTTGACGGCGTGCGTTTTGTTTTCAAGCTACACTGATCCAAATTGGAAGATCTCGCCATTCTAAAAAAGAAGAAACCTGAATAAGCTGCAAAATTCGGGCCAAATTTCTTGAGGAGTAGAGTCAAGTGCTATATTCAAAAGGAAGGCTATGCATGTAATTTGAGGAATAAACGTGTTATGTTGTGAATTACAATAGGCCAATATCTGAAGTCTGACGAGAATTTTTCAAGGTCAGTGCCTCACGATGCAGAGTAACATCACGGAGATGTTGTCGGATGAACCAATACATACAATAGGATAAATTTCCAAATCTGTGATATACCAACGAATTCTCAGATGTCTCAAATGCTACCGGCGACCGAAGTCAGCAAAACAGAACGGGCCGAACGATGAACTGAAAGGCCAAATCAGGTGCATACAACGTGCAACGTGAACTTGACTGGTTTGGTGGTTTTTCTAAGCCAGTCAGATTTGATAGGGTCCGATTGGTTGGAGCCACGTAGACCAGCGGAGTGCGACTTATAGGTAGGCGGTTAGCAAAGGTTGGCCAGTTTCACCGGGCTGACAAATCAGTTGTAATATCAACAAAGTCACCTGTGTTGGTAAATGGTACTCACCAGTTTCCCATTTCATAGTTCATTTATCCGGTTGTTTATCTTTAAATGCTAGATGACGGAGTTCCGTAGTCTCATTCTTTGTCTTTATCTTCAGCTTCGGTGCCATCTATGATTTGTATTTACATTTTTTTCACTGAATCGGTTTTTACAAAAAGCTTTGTTTATGTGCGCATGCGGAATCAAGGATGCCCTTTGGTCATCTGAATTGGACAAACGTCCATTGATTGGAACGTAATCAGATATGACTGATGACAAATGTGATTCCCGGTACCGATAAGAAAGGCATCTTTTATTCATCTGATAATTTTTTTGAAAATCAGAACACTTCACACCAAAGAATGTTTCGGTATGAGTGTACAACATCGAAAACAGCGAGAAAGCAAGGCTTCACTGGAAGGGCCGCCGTAGCCAGAAATAGGGAATCTTCCATGGCAGGATAGTGTGGCACGCGAAAAATAATACAGTCTTCGAAAAACATCCCTCGCGAGAAAGTTTTGATCTAGTACAGAATTCATCACTTCCAACAAAGCACTCTTACAGTACTCTGGAATACGACTATTAGAGTGGCTAAACATGTGGGGCAAATGATAGCAACATAAGTGACAGACAGAAATCAACTTGGAAATTATGTTGTCTGGAACTCGTGGGACGTTGGACAAAATGCGCAAAACATCAGCATTCCACATTGTGAACAACGTGTCCTCTAATTCACATGCCTATTAAATTATTCAAAAAGAGAAATATACGAGAAATATTCATAAAGAAAAAATGCCGTCAACAGCCATGAATTCAGGGTGAGTTTTATTGAAAATAAACTTTTTATATTGATTCAGGGTTAAACGACAACTACTAGTATGCAGTTTTTCTTGACAGTCTTGGACCATTCAGTCAAGAAATTTATAGCCGTTTGACTGTAGTCCGCTCTCATGATTCACCTTCCACCATAAACCTTCACGCGGATGTTCCATTACCAAGTTAACCGTAGTAGGATACGATAGAACGATATGCACAAACACCACACCGCTGACCAAATTACCACTCGTTGGCCAGGGACCGATAACAACCTTCGAAAATTTAGACGAACAAATTGGCCTCGGTCCGTGAGGTTTTCTCATTGGCGGCTAAGAAAATCCCGAGTATTTTAACAAGCTGAATCAAAACATTTGATCAAGTCATTTATGTTGAGTGCAATGGAAGTATATCAGTGTCATGAGTAAAACGGTTTGAGCACTATTTGATCTAACGATGAAATAATAGAATGGACCTGACAAACGACTGCTAGAGCGACTGGACTGCCTTGTTAATGACATACACAATGATTAGTTTTCTATGCAAAGTCGCCTGATACACCCTCCTTCATCGTAAGCAATCATTCTTCGAAAACTCCTTCTTTAGAAACTCGAAATGGCCGCTTTCTTTTGGTTGGAATGCTCAGGTCGGTCAGCGCCCAGCTTCTTTCGCAAAGCAGCATCATACAACACTCTGCTTTTGTCCGCCTATGTTGCTGCGACTTACCCCAACTTGAAAAACAAACCTTTACGGGTGGTTGGGTATCGGTGTCTTCGCGTCACTGGCGGAACAGAGTTAGAAAGAACACATAAAGGACAACAAAATGACTCTGATGGTATTCAAAATCAGAGGTTGGTCTCTGGAACTTACACGGGCTGGAAGAAGTCTACAATAGTCTGGACAAGTTTTGAAAGTGCTCACAAAAAGACTCCCTCGTTGTGCATTGATCCTCGAAACAAGAAATAGTTAGAGGACGGGTGAGTGTGATAGGTTCGTGATAGAGGAAAAAAGCACGAAAACTTCAGTCAGTCAATATGCGAACCGAGTATGAGACAGGATCATATCCGTAAATAGTAGTGCAAGAGAGGATGCATCAGAAACTGAAGCATGATTTCCGGTGGGAATAGTGGGAAGACAAATTGGTAAAGTAGAAAATATCTTGTGGGCAAACTCTGTACAGGATACAATGTGTCTGAAAAAAAAACATTTACATATCAGTTCCTTAACAAACATTAAGGAAGTCGGACTGGTGATTATCAGACTTCAATAGAAAATCGAAGTGAACAACAAGGTAATTCATAGTGGAAATACTGTTGGACATGAGCAGTCAGGATTGCTGGTGGGTCCGGGAGTTGTCTGAACTAGCGAATAGGGAAAGGCAACTGAAAATGCAGGGTCTACTGGGAATTACCATCTACTACTATTTCTGGGTTATCCATAAGGTTGACTCTGGAGTAGCAACCATTATTGGTGGTAAGCTTGTCTGCAATGAGTGATGATTGCGAAAGATGCCCTTCAAACATTTTGATGGGTTCATTGTGAGACTCGACTGAGTGGATGAGAGTTAAAATTGAATAAATTGTCCCGGAATGTTATGAAAGCAGACCCATTACAGAGTGTTCGACACAGAAAGATATTGCGTGCATAGTTTGAGAGAAAAACAGGAGAGGTAGCAGATGTATCACAGACGTAAGTGATAGATATGTGTGGGGAATGAACACTACCTCGGAGCTCTCCGGAAATGCAGATCACGGGTTCTGGTGAACTTTTCGCGTAGCTAGTTGCACTGAACACTTTCAGCAAAGTAGTGAGTTAGCGAGGCAATGAATGATCTTAGACTTCCAAAAGATGCTAATTTGGAGAGGAGAACTGACGGGGAACTAGAATTAGGGAAGGGGGAGAGTAATCGAAGAAAACATGTCTAACTGACTACACTTTGCCATGTGGAGATGAATGGCGGGAGCTCCATGTCTGCAGTGCACCTATTTTGTTTTGGTGCAAACTGGAAAGGGTCATGTGAGATATTCAGATGTAATTGCAAGCGCGTGCTGGTCATTTTCAGCCGAGTGTACGTCGGGGCTATTGGGCGAAAGCACTTTGTGATGACAGAATTTCAGCAATTGACTTGGAGTTGACACAACAGGAGGCTCCAGTCTATAACAGTACAAACTTTCCAGCATTCAACCTTTCAAAGTTTGCAGTATTTTGAGATACATGAAACTTCATTCTCTGTTCATGGAGAGAAACGTTTTCCCAACAAGTAATAAGCCAAACGTTATTTTGTCAGCGACCAAATACGAGGTTAAGCCTGACTCCATTTCTGTAACCTGTTCGGATATTTGTTGATGTCAGCAAAAGTTTTGCGACATTTCATCACTGTTGTGGTTTAACGCAGTTAATCTGGGGAATAGTACGAAAAAGCCTACATACTGTTTGGTTTGTTTCCATGTTTTCAACAAGCCACGTGATGTAGCCTACTGCTGGAGAAGCTATTATTCTTCTCTCCTAGAAACAGTCAGTCGTGCCGTTGGAAAGTGATCGAGATGATGATTTTGTCTACACCGAATCTCCAGGCACAAGATGACTGTCATCGCGGTCACTCTCAAAAACACACACGCACATTTGGTGTACCGGTTATTCACCGTGCACAGTGTACATAACTTTGTCGATTACTTCAAATCAATAATATGAACTGAGATTCCAACATCCGGTTGTAACACCTCGCCGAATGATGTCAAATGCAAGGAATCGACTTCCATCTTCGAAACAATGGAAACCGAATACATTTTTTGGGGTGGATCCTAGTTAGCATAAAAGACACATGACGTCGTGCGACTGGCCATCTAAATCCGGGCTGTAGCGAAGTGCTTGAACATTTTGACGACATGCAACGCTATGAACCAACTTCATACAAGGAGAAATAAATTTAATAATATTCTTCAGGCATCTTAATGTCGGAAGCACGGAATAATCATAAGTTTACATACTGTTTTGGTGATATCTATACTAAAACTATAATACGATTCTTCATGCAGCTTGAACGCTCAACTCACCATTGAAAACCATGGAAGCACTGTACAGCTGTTTCCTCCATGTTGGGAATCGTCTGCAGTGCACACCTACTTAGCCCCCACGAGGACTCGAAACCGGAGTGAACGATTGTGAATCGAACATCTTAACCACAAGGTCATCCGGGCTGGCTATCAACGGTTTGTTAAACATCTACGCGTATTGATTTTTACACCTTGCAGAAGTGCATCAGTCCGGATGTTCTACGACTGTGAATTTCGCTCATCTCTGCTGCGTCGTCCACGCTTGCTTGCTTCGTGATCTTATCGATCTGTAGTCAGGTGACTCAATTGACGGGCACACCCGCGCCCGCGGTCCTTCTATGTGCTGTTTTACTATTCACCTTTCTGATAAAAGCAGTTTAATTATATACAGTCTACCTTCCGGCTTCAAGTATTCCCCCCGATTGTTCACATAGCACGTGAGACAGGAGACACTTTAGATGCTAAGTATGAAAAGCTAACCATAAAGCTACAGTCCAACGGTTATCCAATATCGTTTATTCTGAAGCACTCTGTAGAAAAACTGTCTGCTACAAAGCTACAAAGAGCTCAGACGGTAAAAGTTTTCCAATAGCTGTCATCTCAAGATGACGACGTCAATCAGCTAATTAGCATGTCAGTCGTCAAACCCGCTTACTTCGCAGCCTGTTCAGTTATTGCTTTCATAACAACACAGATACCAACACAATCTGTGAAAGAACAGCTGCCTCTGCGCCAAATCAAACTGCGCCTATCAGTTCACGTGTGGATGTTTGGTCATCTACATAGGCAGAACGGAAAGACAACAGCGTCAGCGAATAAACGACCATATTGTGGTTTGGATTCCAAGATCGATTACGGGTAAGTTCACAAAGATGACGTCACCGGCGAAAACAAAAGCAGTCAGATCATCAATTGTGCAATATCTAGGGTCACATACAACACCACAAATACAAGACCGTTTAGATAAGATGAGGCCCTAGCTATTCTCAATTAAAAACCTGAACTGTGTAAACAGCCTGAACGGCTTATCAGATTGGCCCTACTTGGTGATCTAACATTAGGTGCCGCTTCCATTCCTGTTCACTCTCATAACTGTTCATCCACTTCAGTCCTGTCTCGGTTTCACTGTTTATGTAAAAACTCAATGACTTCAATGTGCACGGGCACAGGTGCTGCGAAACGGCCTAGGATACCTATATTTCTGACTTTCCCTTTCGAATTGTGACGGGAAAACATTTTTTCCAAAACAAACTGTGCTTTCTTAAGGATTCTCAACAAAAAAGATCGGTTGATCTGCGTCTGATTACTACGGTTAAAGTACACGCGCGGATGTGTAAACTAGATATGCTCATCGATATGTTTGCCATCTGAGTGATCACGCATCAGTCGTGAGAAAAGCAGCTTCAGTATAGCTGCTCCAAATATCTTATACTATTTAAGGCAGTACACACCCGAGACAGCATCCCGAACCACGAGAAACAAAAAACCCTTTTCCGAAAGTCACAAAGTTTGCCCCACACAAGGGATATAATTGTCGGGCAGTTTAATGGCTAATAAATACTTCGTAGGTCCTCTCTCTATTTTAACCGTCACTCTTGAAATCGGCTCTCTTGAATCATGCTCATGAATGAACATTTGAAAGAGATTCATGGCTTTATCGGGTTTTTCAAAGGAAAATCCCATATGCATGTGAAAAGATCAATCAAGGTTGGTCTTTCGCATAGCACAAGCTTATTGGTAACGAAAAACCAATTCTTGTCATTGTTCATAAAATCCTACTGATTGTTGTACTCGTGCCCAACAATATAACCATAAAGTACAAACTAACCTACCATCTTACTAACCAAGCAATAAAAGAGACAACCCGAAAATCCGTTTTTGTTTTCAGCTATCCATTTAATTGAATAATCATCCACGCGCGCAGATTATTTTCGGAAGCACCCGGACAGCGGTTACACTTACTTGGACTCATTCAACGTATTTACCGATTTTTACTCTTTTTTCTGTTTTCATTCTGCAACTGATGTACAAACCAAACAAATGTGGGATACTTTCAAGAATATCACTGGTTTATACTTCTTTTTTCACTTCTTTCCCTATCTCGGCAGACAACCTCGACCAGTGGTACTTCAGCCATTTGTGTCCCATTGCCGAAAGCTTACCGAATCACCTCACCGATGAGACTGCTAACCTGTTATTTTCAGATGCTATCAGATCTCGCTGACCTGCAAACAGCAGAACGCAAAGTAAGTGATTTGTTGTGATATATTTACGTAATCTCAATCCGTCCACTGAAACAGAGACCTGCCGTACGGTAATTTTGAGCATCCTTGGTCCCTCTCCTGTCATTTGTTTTCCCACAATTGTTTGTCAAAAGGAAATGACCAATCACGTATGGGCTTGACATTACGGTGAATACGACTGTCTTTAACGTATGTGCATGGAAAGCTAACTTCTATCCACACATCGATTCGTGTTTACGCAAAGCCATAGAAACACACCCATAGAGTCATCATTGATATCACTCACACTGACAAGGGGGGAGGGGGGGATGGTTCCGCTTGCTTGATGGTGATTAGATGGAACGAATGATGTGCACTTAAATCAAGCTTAATTTTTCAGTACCAGTTCGTGACATTCCCTTAACTTGAATTTAGATAAATTAACTTGGCAAACACAGTTGTCTTCTCCTTCTATTCAGACCAGTACAGTACACATACCAGGTTTTAGTTTCGTCCAAAAATACGATGCAGTGTTAACGTAAAAGCACAAACCTGGATATTAAATCTGTTTCCGTTGCTTTCGAGTGGGCACATTAACCACCAGGTTAACCAGTCGTGTGTGTCCGTCCCGCCGTCACGTTGACCTTTTACCACGGAAACTGTAGTGTCGTGACGAACTGCTTTTTGCGAGCACAAGTTTGCCTTGTGTAACCTGATCTCGACCGCCTCGGCCGTAGACCGCTTTTGAGCGGTTTGCCGACAAACGGTACATAGCGTTAAATGGCTCATCCCACATGAGTGCGTGGCCCGCAAGGATGCAGTATTGAACCGGTTACCGTCCCATTGATCCGTTTGGCTGACCGTTTAAGACTGTTCCTGAACTCGATGGGACAGGAGCGTGTTCGTTTTTCCGCGGCACTTCGTTCCGCAGGAACAAGAGTAGGAATATACACAGTATGAGATAGAATAATCAGTCATCTTGTCTTTGAGTTTCAATTGTAAACAGCTCTATGTTGAGCTCCGTTTACAATTTGACTGATTGAGACGTATTTATCACCGCTTTAGATAACTGACGGTGCAGTGTTTCCGCAGCTGTATTTGTGTTTGTACTTGGTTAGACTTTTGCATAAACAGACGTTAGCATTTCAGTCAAAAAGATTTACACTTTTCACCTCTTCGAATCGATGGGATGAGAAAAAAGAACGATTAGATATCAAAAATGACAAGGAATTACGCCGATACTCATGCCCAGTTTGTGAGGATTCGGACCGGATGTAGAAAGGTCGAGTTTTTCTCGATATTAATACTAGAGGTTATGGATCGAAAAGCAGAACGTGTAGGAGCGAGAAAGTTACATTTGGATAGATCCCTGTATGAAGGGTGAGTGCCGTCTACTAGGATTTTTGAGCGAATTTTTCACAAGCCTCCAGGTGTAGCTCACACAACTTATCAGATAATTCAATTAAAAGTAAGAATGAAACCCGACTGATAATAGATAGCCCTCGACGAAGAATTTTAAAATCTTTTTTCATTAAGCAAGGGAAAATAACGAAGGGACAATAGAGTGGAAAAGGAAGAAAACAATGATAAACAAAAGAGAAAATAACACTCTGAATAACGTTAAAATTTCTAAGCTTTCGGATGTGGTAAGATATCCGGCGTAGTTTCTTCACACAGTTGGGAAAGTAAGATGAACACTTCAGATTTGCACCCATAGTGATTCCTGTGTTTGACAGAACCCACTCTAGCTAGTGGCTTTGTGGGAATGACAAATGGATCATAAGGAAAAGCCGATCGGGAAACGATGAATAAGCATTCAAAACATGTGGAGAAATTTAAAAGTTAGAGCGGACTGAATAGAGGAATCACAAATATTGAACAAATTACTGGAAAAGTTTATAAAGCCCTGGCTTACAGAAGCAGCTTGACAAAGGAGGACATCACCGGCATATTGAAATAAATTTGCAACGGAACTGAATGATGGCTCAGTAATTTAGGTGGAAAATAAAAGAGGGAAAGCAAAGCCCCCTGAAGCACTCTTGAATCGTTCACCGAGGGTGTGAATTACATACGAACAAAAACAATCAGCTTTCAAACTTTGGGGTATCTTGACTGAGAGTTTGTCTTCCCTTGTTGTCCGAATCAACTGTCTGGCTGCCGGTTTTCTCCTCGCGAGTTGTTGTCAGATTCTAGCACTTTCGTAAACAGTAAGACAGCCAACGACCCAAGTTCTTCTCGCTGCCTGGGGACAAAAATTTCGAACTGAGTGAACAGCCCTAAGCACGTTTGTTTGGGATAAGTCCACCGTTCGGTGTTTGTCAGAGGACCAGTAGAAAGCAGCTTTTATCATTAAACCAATGGGGGTTGGGCAATACACTCATTTCAAAGGCTTTGTTCCAAAGAGTCTCGATAAGTAATTAATATTATATTTCTTTCCATTTCTTTGCAATCACAAGCGTAGGCCATTTTCCGAATACTTATCTACGGACAAGTTACCGACAGTCATGCCATGAGCTACGACAAACTGAACAGTGTGAGATCAAGAATATCATCAATCAACATGCGACCGCCAGTGCGGATAGGGTCTAAAAATTATTCTCTTCTTCTGAATAAAATGAGTTAGAATAACTTAACCAAACTTTCGGCTAAGTAACAAGTTCCTACAGCGCCTACAGTGTATTTTGTCCCCAATCCGCTTCGTTCCGTTATCCTCGATTTTCAGAAACGACTTTCAGAGGGAAAATATCAATCCGACTTGATCGATCTATCAGCGGCTTTCCTACGGGTTTTGGCAACCAGTCCACCTCCATCAACGGACAGTCGAAATCCACAGTCGAATCGAGCGGCGGAACGTTCAAAATGTGTGTTCGGTTTGTATCTGCTGCATCAACTTGGAGTTCTATTGGGCTTCGCCCCTTGGCCTACTGGTGAGACAAAGGGACCTCGGAGTTTGGCATTGGTATCTCCGATTCGTGCATGGTTCCCTTATACGAAACAGATTGAACTAGCTTTGGGCGAACATCGAGACTGGTTGGTGCGGATCATGAGTCGGGAATTTGCTGACGAACGGAAAACAAATTCAGACACTAGTTCGATCATCACTATTCAAAGTTGGACAGAATACTCTCCACTGTTGAGCTCTTATCGACAGGTACTTACCCCAACCCTCTGTCTCCGCCTTGGTTACTCTGTCTATTATATCGCTTACGTTTTAAGAGAACCTATAAGTATCACTCAGGAAACATATGTATAAGGCTTTACATAACGTTAATTTAAATTTAAAAAAAAACAGTATGGAAATACCCAGACCTCTGTATATGAAGGATAATTTAAACTCAAGCTTGCAGTTACCGAGATCTCCTTCAGTGCTGGTCTTTTAGTTGAGTAGTTGGTTTCCTAAAAGTGATCAGTTGTTGTCGAGAGTCTTGATGGAGAAGTTTTCTATCTGTATATTGGCCGCTCACTTTTCGGTTCAACCATAAAATGTTTTTTGGCCAACCAAAATTTGAGTCACGTTCAGTATGAAGCGTAGGGCTATTCTGATTGGAGAGTTGATCTGATCGGTCCCCGAGAAGTCAATTTTTTTGATTTATTTATTCGTCATTCTGAGGAAAGTTCATGCGTAGCCCAGAGTCACTTAGATGATCAACGATCACCCAGTCAAAGTGTCCTTTTCTTGAATCGAAAGTCTAGCTAGCTACGTCAATCAAGAATACGAGTTGTAGAAGCGATAAGACACATGAAAATGTGTTCTGTTTGACCACCAGTGTTTTACATATCCCTATGGTATTGTTTGGGTGCACTTAGGGAACACGACCTCAACTACTTCACCCAAATGGTCAACCCGTATGGGTTCTTTAACTGTTCACAACCCGTCGAAACAAATTTTATAGATAAGGTGATTTTCTTCATGAATAATCAAATTTTTCTGACTATTGTCAGCTTCTGATTCTAGATCGAAAACAATCTTCATGTCCGGTTGATTTCTGTTTAAATGGTAGAAAAAGCTTATGTGTTTGGATAAAGGCCGTAATTACTGCTTAAATCCCTTTACAAATTCCTCCTGTTGAGATATTTTCTGAGCTCTCTGACCACTTTGGTAAAAGTGAAAATTACCGTTTGATCAAGGTTAACCCGGGAGGTTGATTAGCCTTGTCGAAAAACACCTATCCGACCCCGTCTCGATGGAGACGGTTTTCAGATCACTTGTTGCACTAATGATTATATGTGTGCGTAAGTCGGTGGCACCGTAGACTATGAATTGAGACACAAATTACTGATGGACAGAAAGGCTATCATCGGGTAGAATTTCTGTTTTACCCATCTCCTGAAAATCAGTACACGCCTACGAACAAGGGAATCGTGGATTGTGCTAGTCTGCCGTATCGTCCATCATCCGATCAGAATTCAGCCTTCACAAAAGAGTATGCTTGCGGTGTTAATTCTTTTCAGTCGTCTCACTCCTGTTGACCACACAGTTGTCCGTTGCTTGATTTTCTATATTCTGAGGTGTCCGCTGAAGGCAAATTACATCAGCCTGAGGCACCGGCTTTGGTGTACATCCGTTTAACTGATGATTATCGCAGCAGGTTCCTCATTCACAGCGAGCTACATGGTCATATCGATCCCTTTCACCCAGTCGCTAGGGCACGTGATATTTGGGAGGGTCTCAAGTGTTCAGAGAATTACCTCATTAGCAAAAATCTCATTAAGAAAACCAGGCTCATCACAATTGACAGATATCATTTGGGCCCTGATATCTGGTTGTTGAAACAGTTTGATATCTCGGTTCAGTGATTTACGTACATGGTTTGATAAGTAAAGATATACGGAGGTAGGTTAGTTGATTACGAACAACCATTTAGATGAGGACTATGGTTGTTGACCTGACAAAAACTAACTCGAACAGATTCATTTATGTACAAGAAAAGTACCAATCAGTTATAAAGTGGAAACCGTGAGTCAACAGAGGATAGTGTCAACTTCTGTGAGCGAGCGTGAGGAGGCTTTGGTCACGTGGGTTGATTCGAAGCGCTTGCCTTTTATGACCATTAGCAGGGACACAAGTTTGCGCTGCTTGTATAATTCAGACTTCCAGGTTGTTAGCATTGTGGTATTGGATGTGGCGAGTTCATTTGTGCAATCCATTGATGATAAGTCTGGATGTTACTATCAATGACACGTATGCCGAAGTGGGATCGACTGTATGCTAACTAATACCTTAATTTTATAGGATAGCACTAGCGACATTCCGGACCGTACCTGAAGAGAAATGTTCACAATGAATATCTTGACATTCGAAGCGTTACTATGTATTGACTGGGGTAATTCACGACAAGCAGTTTTTCTATGTGACATTTTATTAAATAAATGACTGTTGTGTGTAGATACAATGAGTGGAATCAGTTTAAATGCCATGCAAACAGACCTGATCCCCAAAATACTAACAAAATGTCCATGAGCTTGATGATGACCACCCACGGAATTTCGTGAACCTGTTGATTACGTGAGAAATTCCTTCCCGTCACCCTTATTCACGATGACGATAGCCGAGCGAGAGATTAGGAAGAATGAGTTGAACAAGAACGAGGACACAAGAAATTCCTAATCATCTCCACCTCGATGAATGCTGAGTGTACGTTACAAAATCTGCCAGGTCATTAGACTAATTAAATTTTGATTAGATTGCCATCATCAAATACGGTCCGATTCGGGATTTTCACTGCCTCAAGGTCTCTTCCGAGGGTGGGGGGTGAATTTGGGGTGGAGAAGAGGCTCAAAAACTCTTCATTGTAGTTTGTCTTAGAAATCAATAGTCAGTGAATAGCTTCTCATATTACTGGACAAATTAGTACCCGTCAACATCTGCCTTTTCGAAATTAGGCCACGAAACCAAGTAGAAATTGAGGTCCCACGTCCTAATTTGGGAGTGATTCATTTGCAGTTACATTAGCTATTACAAAGGTGAGATCTTTAGGGGTCTTTACTCTGAGTCTGGTGAAAATTATTCATCATAATAAAAAAATTTAAAAGGGCTCAAAATATTCTTGACTCTTGAAGGAAATATCCGAAGAAACTCTTCCCAATGATTTTCATGTCGCAAAACATATCGCAATCAAGCTTTCTCGTAGAGTTTTGTTGAAAATACACAACGAGCATAGCAAAATTCACGGAGCTCAGAAGATAAAAGTTCCAACTGCATTAGACCAAAAGTTTTTGCAGCTAAACTGTACCAGATCACGTCTCAAATGATGCTATACCTCCTATAAACCTGGAGACATCTATCTATTAGCTGGTAAATCATTTACTAGCAAAACAACTAGGAAATTTACAATTTCCTACAATAAGGAACGATTCGAAAAAAATTGGTAATTTAGTTCTTACGTTCAAGGAAGAACTTAAGTTTTCTATATAACTTCGAAAGTTCTACAGGGGTTTACTTTATATGTTGGGGGCTGAATATTTTTAAATTTCCTGATGTCTAGCCAGTTTCGACAACACTGTTGGGCACAACCAAAAGTGCCATTCCAAAAAAATTTATGATTCTTCAAAATCGTTTTGTAATGGTACACAAATAGAACTGTAATTGCTTGATTCGCCAATTCTCTCGAAAAGTTTTATCAATAGTGATGGAATTTCAATTCCTCGGAAAGTATACTTGGTCCAAGACGTATCAATGTCGCATTTGAGAGCCATTTCAAAACAAACATCACAGACAAACCTGTCACTTAGATAATCTTGTATTCAAATGGTAATTCATCCATTTCTTGATACCGACTAGCACCATGGAACACCACACTGGCAAACCCTAAAAAGGTTGAAGATAAATTGTGTTTGACAAGTTTCTTTGCAATAATTGTAAATTTTGGTGTATTGTATGTAGCGCAGTTCATCTCGTTTTGCCTTGGAGAGGTCGATCGTTCAGTCTCTTGGCAAGTAACCTACGTAGTTTACGTAATTCTTCATCTTTGGAACGAGACCCTATCACTCTGTTTATTCGCACTCTTAGCTGTATAAAAACGGCCTCGATGAGCTACTTTGAATTTTTGTGAAGTGCTTCGTTAGATAAAAATCTCTTTATGACCAAATTAATACACATGGACACTACTGCAATGTTGAGAGTGTCAGAAAGAGACTGGAAACAAGACACTAGCATGTTACCGTGATCGACACATTTGGCACTGTCTTGATGCGCAATTTACAGTGGTTGGACAAACTGGCAGTCGATTTTCTGTGGGTGTATCAAACCATCGATCCAAGTAGGCAGACAGTGCAGTCTGCTAAGACATGTCACAGACAGCATCGCCCAGACAGACAGACCCCATTTACCAGTCAGTTGGCAAATCACGTGCCGGGTGAATATGCATAGTCGACCACCTGGTCACGTGCTATGACCGCACACCATTCGGTCTGGGCGGAGCCGTCGGAGTTGCCCGAATGGACAGCATAAGGACCGCACGGATAAACGTCTCACCTGCCTCCGAGTGCCATTTTCGTAAATTTGAGGGATTAACAAGCGAAAGGAAATAATAGAGGGCGTTTGGAACTTTGGTCTTGGTGACTAATATTGGTAAAAGTAGGGTTTACTTGGCCTAATGAATAACAGTAAATTTTAACTCACCAGTACATTTAGGCGCAACATCAGTATGCTGGATCAAGAACAAGCTACTGCGCTTTCATTAGCAGGACAATCCGAGTAATTGATCCTCGGAACTAATTGGGTCCAATAATTTTCATTTTATGTAGCACATGATGGTGCGACTTGCTACAAAAGGTAAGTGTTGGAGAAAAAACAGGTTTACCTAAACATTTGGACGCTTTTCTTGATGCTTCTGTCGTATCACAAAGTTGAACCAGCTTCTCGTACTCGAGCTCACTAGTTTTTAGAGAGAATTTTCGAATTGATCGCTGAGCTTGGCGTGTAGCTCACAAACGTTTCACGCCAGTCCAGGTGAAATCGTCAGTACGCAGGTCAACTTAACTGATGACGAGAGGGTTGCGACCTAAACGCTGAGCTCAGTGATCAGAAGCCGTTGAAAACCACCAACATGGGCTACTATTTACACTAATTTCCAAAAGTACTGATAAATTTCGATTTGGTACGGGACTAAAAGTGCTCCCATTTCTTTCTTTTATGGTGCAGAAACTGGTGCGGCATTTGTCCGAAGGTGTTCAAGATGTGGCGTGGCTAAAAAAGGTACGTGTTGCTCTCTATCCACCAATCTTTTGTTCCGCTTAAAGAGCCTTTTCCGTTGAATATCATGTCTCTTGTTGGTTAAATTCAGACTAGGGATCGAACTTGCTAGAAGGGACTAACACACCAGCCACGGCATAGTAGTGGGAATTTTGCCTTGCAACCTACTGCAGCCGGAAAAACACCGAGGGTATATCACAACGCAAATTGTGGCGAACCAATAGCTACTTTTTCGTATACCCACAAGTACAGTGGGACGGGTAAGACTCAGAATCACGAACCCGCAGCTGTCTGATCACGGAACCACTGATCCTTCAACTGAACGTTTTAGACTCAGTAACGAGCAGAGGTGTCTACCGTCAAAGCTGACCAGCTGTGACCGGGTTAGAACGGAAAGGTCTATTTTTTACTTGCCAGTGAATTAGGTAATTTAGGAATAAGCGGAGCGCGGGGCAAATGTGAAGATAGGACGAGGTGTGCTCTACGACTGAAGGTGTAAAGTAGCTAGTGGTGTCAACTGTTTGGGCGTGGTCACTAGCGAGATGAACCGAAACACACTCAACGAGGAACCTGTTGTTAGTGTGTATAAATGCACGCAGTAGAACTGGCGAATAAATCAAACGAAGTAGATAGCGACTGGCCACAACCGGTATGATTCGTCCAGTGTGACTGGAGGGTAAAACGAACTAAGTAAATACATGGATTTTGGTTTTTTTTTATTGCATGGCACACACGGATTACGAGGCATCATGTTTTGAGAATCCGACTTTTGTGTATAGTTCTGTCGAATTACCGTGAATAGTTAGGGGGTTGAATGGAATTCAATAAATTACTTTTTGAAATTTCGTACGCACTTCTCAGCAACTCGTGGTTATAATCCCCGTGAGTGGCAGTGCTTCTCAGCATGCATTGATAATTGCATTAAAAATATATTGATCCGCTTCAAATCCTCTGTCCCATTATCCGCATAGTAGTGATAATACAACAGAGGTTGTCTGTTAGCAAAAAAGAGTAGAATCTCCGACTTTTTTCCGTTGGACTTAAGACTTATTACAGTGCATTCCATAATTTAGGAAGATTACAAGGTTTATAATCTGTGAAACATGGCTCTTGAACTATGGAAAATACAGTAGTTAATTTAGTTTATGAAATTTGACATCTCCTTGACCATTTATTGACTATCGCGGAACTCATTGATATATCCTACATGAAATATCAATGATCCAGTGATTGATTTTCTTCTGTAAGCTTGGACCTGTGTGTTGAGCTCTTGGTTAAAACAGTATTCTATCAAGGTTGCACATCCACGTCTTGGCATAATATTAGATTTTCGCTTAACTTACTGAGACTTCTATAAATCACGTGAGTAATTATTATTTTAGAGTTCGATTGATTGCATTACTTTCAGCTTTGTGAAACAAACTATCTCTGAAAATCGTTGGTCAGAATCATATTACTACTACACCAGTTCACCAGAAAATTGGTCTTTAGGAACGAGCGAACGAAAATCGAACAGTTGCTCCTATTTTCACATCTGGGTTACCCGCTTTCTCCGAATGCTGCACTTTTCACTACGTTAGCTCAGACTAAAACCCCTAAAGTGGCTCCTATGAAGCGGGTACATTGATTTCGTATCCATTGAGAACCCAAGTAAACCCAAGTAAATAGCTCAGAAAGTTTGTCTGGGTCAAAAAAATCTTCCTGACAAGTCCACTGGGGTCCGTTTACGAACGGCCGTATTCGAACAGTCACCATTACGAACTGATGATCCTATGGGCATCGATTTGAATTCTGTTGCCTTCGGTAACTTTACCTCTTTCGATGGCCTGTAATTGGCCGCAATCATCTAGAAATGTTGTAATATTTCTGCACAATAAATGACGAGGAAGAAATAATATTGTTGCCTAATGAAAAATGCACTTGCACTTTCTACATCCTGAAACAAACGGTGCTCACCCAAGGGAACCGGTAACATTCAACTCAGCGGGCAGATGCTCCACTGGCTGAGCTACTGTGGTGTGCCCAGCCCAATGTGAACAACGCAAGTGAATTTCTAGTGATGCGCGAACCACTATTCCAACGATACACAGCAACTGTCCCGGTTTTAATCACTGGACTAGCCCCGTCGGTCACTTCCCAAAGGGACTAACGGTATATGGCAGAAAGTGGTCCAGTAGACAGTAGTTCGCGCATTATTCCATACTCATTTGCGTTATTCACACCCGAAGATCCATATCACAATAGATCCGCTGGTAGAGCATCTGCCCGGCGAACGGAATATAGCCAGTTCGATTACGACTCGCAGCTTTGGACTTTTGGATGTAAAAGAGCAATTGAAAATACTGTTTTTCACTTTCGTGCAGTCGTATCGCCCTGGTCCTGATTTATCCTGATACTTTATTCCACACAAAGACCGATCCACTTGGTGTCTAGTACTGGTAGGTTGTTCCGGTGACATTCGGGACACCCAAAAATTAACCCTATAGACTTTCTGTCTTCTTCAAGCATTTGTTTTACTTTCCTACTAATATCATTGGTATCGATATCCGAAAAATCAGCATTTTCTGTTTCTTTCTTGAATGAAATGCAAAAGCATCTTCCCCACATTGTTCGAATTGAGGCTGCTTGGTGCGGTTTCAATTTTTTCCATTCAGCTGTCTTGGCAAGAACTTCTGACGTGTTCCTTTCTTAACCACACCTCCACTTGGTATGCGTGATTGTTTGAGGTTCCCTGAAACTAACCCATTTCATGGAAATCCGTTTTGTTGTCTAGTGTGTGTGTGTGTGTGTGTGTTATCTGCTTGACCACCAACGAAAAGTGTAACTATGCGTACCACCTCGGACTTCGTAGGTTCGAATCCTCGCCATCATGGATTACTTTGGTGGTAGATGTTAGTCTACTGTCACCCGGCTCGTTACCACACTTGTCTTATTGGGTCCTTATGTGGTTCTCTGTCACTCCAAGTCTCAGGCTCGGGTTGCAGCCTACCTCTGATAGTTTAGCGGGCCTTTGTGGCTACAAGATATATCCCTTCCACTGCACTCATGCCAAAGCACGTTATAAAAAAATGGCCGTAAGCATCGGAAACGAAAAATCTACAATAGTCGGTAATACTGAAACTATTACACCGTGTCACCACTATCCCGATAACCTAAGGCGGCACTAGAGGCGAAACAATAAAAATACCATACTTCAAACATCATTCTGTTCTGTTTATCATCCTAGGTGCTTAGCGCAGGATTATTCGACACCAGTAACGTGGCTCAACCGCAGTTCTTTTTTCCGAGAACATTGCAATATCTGTGTTTTTATCGAACACTAGCACTACTGTATTGCGTGTAGGAAGAAATCTCTAAACATGACCTGAAGCTCATCTGACTGAAAATCCTTTTCAGTTACGTCACCCACTTCTCTAAGAGTTCTTAAAAAGTGTTGTAAACGATGCGGACACCGCTGAACATCGTGAAGCGATACGGAGCTCTCATAATTTGCTACGTCGTAGCATTGCCAGGAGAGAGTCAGCCAATTCTCTGCCACTCGGAAGGAATACGATTTTGAGTCACCAAGACTGGAGGATTTTGTAGTATTCGCATACCTGCTTCAAAGGGTTCCCAAGATGCAGTGACACAGTCACAACTATTATAACACCTAGCTCTATTGCTTGATCTACTACTATCATCACTACTGCCAATACTACTACTGTCGTGGGGTGTGCTTACTAATTACTGAATATGTGAGTAGTTGGTTGCCTAAAAACCAGTTGTGGTCAGTCATGGAGCGATAATGGACTTGATTACGTCACACGGACTAAATGCAATAAAGTGAAAAAGGCATACCAACCACATGATGGCACCCTTAATCGGACTACGACTGCCTTTTTATGGAGTGGATACCGAGGGAGTAAATAAGCAGCTCCGTTCTGCCTGGCCTGTTTTATCGATGCCCGAATCAGCTGTTCCCAATAAACAAAAAAATTACCAGGCTCATGTTCTGGATCATAACGCTAATGCCAATAATAATAATAGTAATAATAACAATGATAATAATAATAATAATAATAATAATAATAATAATAATAATAACAATGGCATATTACTGTTACCGCGACGACAAAAAGCGCTTTAAACAATGTGTCCTGATGACGTAGGGTCATTGATGGCACATCCAGTGGAGTAGTGATTTTACTGAAGAGAATCTACCAAGCTCATACGCTTCAGGTGCAATTTGGGGGTACGTGTAGGCAATCTTTGGACATAAATTCCTACAAGGATCTCAGATAGAGCATACCTTAATCATGCTAGTATTATCTACTCAGAAATATCTTTTTCGTTATTACTTGTTACCAAACAGAAAGTCAGCAAACCCACTTATACGCTTCAGATCACATGTTTCATATTTGGTTTTGAATTTCTGGAACACCTACTCATCTTCTTAAGGGAAAGTGTCATCAATTTTGAATTGGACAACTGTCCCAAACGAATAAGACTAGCTGACTCCAGCAAACATGATAAGAAGACCTCACTTTTATAGTACGCAAGGATCAGTGATCTTCTTTAGGGGAATGCAATAGACAAAGCGCTGAAACCTCCATGAACCCAGATCTGAGTAAGTTTAGCATGGGGTAGCCACTATTGCAATAACCGAAATCCAGTATGCTGCCGATTGCCCGACCACTACACATCGGTGTACTGACATCACTTCTCGGGTCTGTTTTGGCCGGGTGTTTTACTGCTGCATATCGCTAGCAAGTCACGTGACTCAGATTCCTCTCGCTCTGGTATGGCTGCAAAACAGGTCAGTCTATCCCTTTGTTAGCATGTGATACGAGGATGTGAAATATGAAGACAGAAAAAGAGTGAAAGGGTGTGCATCTTTGTTTGATTTGTACTCCCAGTGGGCGAAAAGTTTCATTTTCAGCGTAAGGTTCTGGGAGAAACAAAGAACGTGAAAAATTTAGTTTCATCAAAATATTCGACTAGCTACAGGCTGAGCTCAATTTCATCGAGTCACAGATTTGAACAGAGAAGTCAGAAACCTAGGTGATTGCTCTTTTCGTCTGGTGATACTTGACTATTTTGACTCACAGACCGTACAATCAGAGCTACAGGGTTTGGTTCTCTTTTTGTTGACCGGCTGCGGTTAAACAGTTAGAATACTGGACTTCGAACCCTCCTGTCTAGCGTTCGAGCTTTCGAGCCGTGGTCGGTCACTTTCTCCAATTTGCGGCCCTAAATCGGTTGCAACTCCCTCCGATGAAAATATTGAATTATTATTATTATTAGGATTCTTATATACTGAATTAAGTAAACAAAAGAAAGGAAGTAGAAATGCTGCCTTTTCGTCCTCAATTCACCACCACTGTTGGCCAAATTGAGCCTGTTCTCATGCAGTAAAACTCGGCAGTCAATTATTCATCATAGTTCGTGACTGAAAAAATGTGCCTTCTCCATTCCATTACAACCGTATGTGGTAATTAAATAACAAAACAGTGTCGAGACAACTTCGGTAAAATAGTTTGAAATAATAGCCAAGAAACCGATTGATATGGGTTCGGATCAAACTCAGAGGACATATGAAGCACTGCTTTATGATCAAATTGTGTCCATAATTTTGCCAAATGCCAACCACACTCTGATGAAAAATAACACATACTTCTAGATTCAGCATTCACCAAGCGGTCTCTTACATCAAGAACCTGGCGCGGGCGATAAACACATAGATCAAAGTGACACCACTGGTACAATCGATTGGAATGCACCTCACGTGAGTGCGGTTTCTAAAGTTTTATTGAACTATTTTGTTTCCTAATCGGTCCTGTTATTTGGCAATCCCATATTGTCTCCATTTTGAGAGTGGTTTTAATTTTAGGAATTTGAAATTGTTGGCTTAGTGGGAATTTGACGCCTTATGTGCACATGAGTTACTGATTGTGATAAGTGCCGGAGCAAAACAAGCAATACTTCATCATCAACTTTGGACTGATAGATGTCGACATGATTAGAGGCTTGTGAACCAGGCGTGTTGATCAGCGTCGGCAAACTCCTTACTGGAGACTGTTCGGTATCTTTCAACCACACAGAGAACACTGACAGAAAAGAGTGAGTAGGGTATGTGATATTGGTTCAGACGCGGGTCCGACGGCGCCACCAGAAAGCAAGATAACATCTGTGGAAGTCAAATGGGAAATCCTATAAACGAGTTTGGACAAAAGTACGCCACTGTCTGCGTTACTTGATCCTGACGCCAAACCGTTCGCTAAGCGGGCCTCGTGAACTCCGAAACCGCTAAGCTAATCCACTGCACATGATAGTGCCAACGGGCTAAGGTTTTTTATTTCACAGTCCTTTCATGAAAAGATCTCCTCAGATAATTCTCCAAGTACTTCATCATCATCAATGTGTACTGAGCGAGTCGTCTACCTGTGCTCGTGTGCAACACAAGTCTCAACCACCACAACCAATTCTGTCCAGTCACTTGGTTCGGAAACGAACGCCGAAGCCCCCTATTCGTGTACCGAGCCATCGCAACTTGATCTTAGGTCTCTACTAAATTCGAGAAAGGCTGTGAAGATATAGTTGCTTTTGCACATAGGGTTAAAAATCATCTCGTTATAGTGTCACGAAACGCGATCAGACTTTTGGTGCACATCAGGGTCTATTTAATATATCACGTGGTCAACTCAGGATAACTTCAGTTTTACCAATCGCGCTCGAATCGGGATCTCCAAAGCCACGGAAGCTATTCAATGCAAAGTCGTTTAAGCATTTTCCGTGATCAGTGAGATAGAAGAAAGTATCACCATGTCAATACTGTTTTCCCGACTGTGTAGCTCCACATTGTTATTGTTTTTCAGTATTTCTAAACTTTGGAGATTCGATTTTCAAGATGATCCTTGATACGATGTGTGTTTGCATGACCCTAGGCAAATAGTAATTCAGAACGAAACAGTATTCTAGTGGTTACCCAAAGTGACCCTCGGTATTTAAATCGCCACGAACAGCGTTCTATTTGCTCGGTCGATCGTGATATTCATGTGACATGTGATAAAGTTTTAAGATATCTAGCATGTTCAATGTGTCATTCATTTCCTTTGACAATTGACTCACGATGCACTTACTATCCACTCTAGGGGTTCTCTTTAATTTGTTTGAGATAGTTTGTCAGCTTGATCAGATCGTGTGCGAAAATAATCAGTCAAATCAGTCTGTTCGAACTTTCGTTTCGTTTTTTTCGATATTGCGTAACCACCGACAAGATTCTGCTACTAAGATCAGACTGTCTATGTCATTCGATGGCTGCGCTTCCTGATATTTTTTCTTCTGTTTTTCTCGATCTTGCAAATCAACGAGCGAATACAAAGTCATGATCCACTGTTCACCGTGAAGCTCAAGTGGGGGAATTTTCACGGTCTCCTACCATTCTAACAAATCAGGCTTCAACAGTCTATAATGTCTCTTTTCGGACTAGATTTATGCTCTTAGGAAGTCCACCAAAGCTGTGAATCTCTGTTGGAACACGAGGTTGTGACCTTTTAAAGCCAATGGCTGAAGAGGGTGATTTAGGCAAAAAAGACGTTGAAAGACATACGCAATGACCCGAAGGTAATGTGTACGACTCGTAGTTATACAATTTCAATGTGGTTCTACTCTGATCGGGAAAGGTTGTGATTCTATGAGGATGAATCAGTAAGCAGACTATTACTTGGATTGGGGAACTGCACACGGTTCCATTAAATATGGAGATGGTGTTTTCTAGCGCATTAGTTGAGTTGTCTACACGTTGATACGGAAGGTCAAATTAATTAACTCAGAGAGAGGCAACCAATCAGCCTCTGAACCTTCATTAGCTTAATGCAGAATACCTAATTAACTGTGGATTCCTCTCAACCGTACGACGGAGTGATCATAATTTATTGTGAAGTTACAGATCACCAAAGCTGGGAATTGTTTTGTCCAAAGAACTCTGCCGAGTACCTACTCCGCTTGGTCCATCGGATGCTTGGAGCTAAGGTATCTATTAGAGTTCATCAGCAAAATGGGGTGAAAATTGGGGAAAACTCAAGAACGGAATCCAGACTGGAAATTCCCACTTGACGATCGGTGTGAAGGTTCTACACAGGTCTTGTGTTAATGTTTTATGAATCAGACCGTTGGATCGAATACTCGCATCACGGTTCCGAAAGGAAAGAAAGCATGCTTGAGTTTCATCCCAGTTTCGATCACTGGAAGAAATTACCGAGTAAGGATTATCCCGGGAAAGCCTTTTTGTGTGTACTGGGTATTCGTTATACGAGTTTGTCCAAGGAATCTCCGTCATTTGTCTAATCATGTACCACCCTTTCCTTTGAAAATGACAAGAAATAGGCCATTACTTATTCTGTTGTTGAAATAAATGCTCTCGTTTTACGGTTCGCTATCGAGTTACCTTTTCTCTATTTTGACTTACGATAACTAGGATACGGTAGTCTGTAGGTTACTTACACACTCCACTTGTAATAATCCCCAAAATGGCAACAGAGGACGGTAATCAATGCAAGACTGGTTAACGTGTGTTTCAAATGCGGACCCATAATGTGACAGCAACCTGTGAGCACCACGGCGACGGTACACAAGTCGCTGTTGAGCTTATCAACAAGGATGAGCATAAATGAGCTGCGTCGATGGAAATCAGAAGCGCCATTTGGTTGGCTATTCCAGCGAGTATACGTGACGTAACAACTACATTCTATCGTACATAGAGTAATGTGACTGATCGAAATGATTCTGTCGTGCCGAGCGTCACCAGAACCTATAAAGACCTCAGTGTCTCCTGTCATACAAACTCCTGTGCATCCACGCCATTCCGGAAGTCACTTAATCATTTTAACGATAAATACTAAAGAAGACACGGATAAAAGTTTTCGCAACTGATGTATTCACAAAGAAAGCAACACGACATGCTTGCCTACCAATCCAGTTATCAAAGGAGGACACCATCTGTGATTTTGGAGTGTGAGCCGTACAATAAAACTTCGTTGTCTTATATGCGGTTAATAATAGATCAGTCACGCTCACCCTGAAAGGAGATGGCAGCCAGAACTACCGTGTACACACATGCAACATCCGTTATAACGGTACCTTTTGCTTCTTTTGCTTTCCTTCCGTCAGCTTTCCCCTGTTGTCTTTCCTTGCCAACAAAATTATGCGTACGTTTGTCATTTGCAGGATATTGATCGCAGCCAAGAGATCCTGTCATGGGATTGGTTTGTTGACTGTTGTCAACTGGAAGTGCAAACCTGGCAAAAGTACCTGGACTCCGGTCTGCACACAATCCCACCGGTGTCTACTGGCCCGATGGCAAGAGATTTGGATAAAATAATCCGGAGAGAAAAAAACTCAGTTTCAGAAAATGTTCGATTTCCCGTGAAGCAATGGTTTAGGGACGAGATAGCAAAATGGCGACAAATGAAGTCATTTATCCGGGTAAGATATACTCTAAGCGGTCAAACTTTGAGTCCCTATTTTTTCGGTTATTCGTACCTCTTGGCGAGTTTGGACAGTAGTACAAATCTGCTTACTGATCAGCAACTTGAAACAGTATCTTGTTGAACTTCACATTCCGGAATGCCGTCGCGAAGTTAGTCGGTGATAAAAGTGAGATGTTGACTACAATTTGGTTCCCAAAGGTACATATGGGTTAAAATGCTACCCTTGCAATCGCATTTCACTGCCACATAAGAAATACTCAGTTGATTGGAGTTTATAGGGTTTAACATACTAGGTTCTAAGGTTTATTGAACACTCCGGTTTCCCAGTTCAGAGTGTTCAAAAGACTAAATGAATTTCTCTCAGTCATTTGTTTGACGACGCTTCAGCTCTCCAGATTTCATGGAGGCGGTTGAACATCGATTGAAAGTATACGTACTCTGTAATCCTTTAACAGCTGTACCCTTTTTTCAAGGAGTGGAAAAGGAGTCAAACAAATAATTGAAGTCAATACCGATGAGGTTGACACGTGCTTTTGTGTCATTATTCCGTTTGCGTGCGAGTACTTACCTTGAGTGATGTTCAACTCATCTATGACGGTTGTGCGCACGGACAATTTTTAAGAATGAGTAGCCAGGTTCCTTTGATATACTTGGCTTCTGCGATGGCAGTCTTCATCACGTCGGTGACAGCTAAGTGCGCGGTCGAATATCTGAGCATGGAAATATTTAGTTTCTTGGTGGAGCAACTGCATGACCCATTGCCGCAAAGAGAGATGTGGACAAAGTCACGACGAATGTGGAGCCCAAGCTTCTCGATATCGACCTTGCAGTTGGCAGTAATGAACTTCTGAACTACTCGTCCAATTACGAAGTTTCGAATGCATCGAATCTGACAGCGTTCAGCTGATTCGTGCTTTTAGACCGGAGCTTGCATGTGATGTAAGACCCGAATTAGCTCATGTCAAACTGTATCACGGATCAACAGTTGGACATCCATATTATCCAAGGCGTACACCGTGTCCGGCGTTCAGTATATGCTTTGCGTTCTACCTTCTTCTGCATTGCTTGCAGCGTTTGTTGTGGATGCAGGGCATGTATATCCCACATACTCTGTTCACCGGTATTTCAAAATCTCAGTGATTCTCTGGGCAAATTGGCTGATCTGTGAAATGATTTCCTGGGGTTTGGTCCGCTGTTCTTCAAAGCAGCTTCCTGATGCTAGAGGTTACATATGCGAATCGATGAGTATAGAGGAAACAAGAGATTTCTAAACAGAAATGATGCCCATCTACGAGTCACTCCATGTGCGAAGACAGATCATTTTTCCTTTTAAATAGCATCACGAAGTCTCCCGTCATTATGAAAGCGAGAAAATTAGCGACTGGTTCCGGTAAGCAAGCACAGCATGAGAGACTGATGTGACTGCGTAGTGCATGTATTCATGTACTACAAGTGTGGTAAATCCTGTTCGTTTATTCAGACAGAAAAAAAGCTGTGGATCTCTCAAGTATATGGAATGATTGAGCGGAAGAGTGCTTGGTATGTATATCTGATTGGGGGCAATAACCGCGAAACCCGTCAAATGCTTCCGAGGAAACTTTTCTCCTGTCACCCACATACAACGTCATACTATTCATATGGAAAACAACCAGATGGACTGTACTTGCCTCAGATAAATATTCGATTTTTGGCTTTCCTGATAGTATTCCACGAAAAATTGCATCATCCTCATTCTCACAATAATCTCGTGTAAAGAGGGATCATCGCAAAGTCAGAGATTGATACGCAGTGGGGACGATGAGTTTTGCAATCGCCAATATAAACTAGTATAGATAAATGGGGCAGGGTGAAGGGGGGTGGGTGGGATAGTAAGACCAACGGGCAACTGGTTCGAGGGCTCATGAAGCACTTCTGAGAACTACTTTATTCGGTAAAGAATGTTTGATTTCGTGAATGAGAACAATCAATATCACCCATCGCCCTTGGTTCCATTCAGTAGAAGGATCATTATCCTTATCAATGAAGTTCACTGCAACGAAATTCACTCAACCTGGTGATTGATGTTATCTCTGTGACGGTTAATGTTCCTTTAGTGCAAATCAATGTTTCTACGTCCTAGTGACACACCTCCGATTATCATTCATTTTGCTCCCCTTGGTTACATCCGTAATTTGCTCGGGCAACAATGAGTGGCATATGGCATGCATACAATAACAACTTTCTCTGGTGCCATGATCATACCGATCGATAATTTCGAGGTAGGACTCCATAAGACAACCTATGTGCTCGAACTGAGTGATCATTTACTTTATGAATGGTTTTACTCAGTGAAATTCATAGTGGAATTTTGATGATAATGAGTGAATGCATGTTCTGAGCTATTTTTTTGTTCTGTTTTGAACTTGAGTTGATCGATACGCGTAAGAAGAAAAGGTGCAACTGTGTTTATTTTTGTCTCTATGTGAATATTTAAACAAGTAGATGAACTTTCTGTACAAGTTCCGCAGATAGAATTAGGCAGAGTGACATTTCTCAGTTTTTGTCGACATGGATTTTGCTGTTTCTCATCAGGATGATAGTACAGATTATATGACACGGTATGAACACTACAATGATCATTATATATTCATGAAACTACTCACTGTTCGAAAGACTCAACTATTTCATGAGGATCATCAAATGGAACGTGCGTCTATCGAGCGTCGCAAGCAAAGCATTCAAACTCTGAATTTCAGTCAAAAAAGTTCTCAAAAGTTTCGTTCATGCAAACTCCACAATGGGCTAGCATGAATCCACAGTTAGTTCCATGGAATAAATGAATATGCTGCGCGCCATATCATTTACTGGTCACGTGAACTCAACCACTGGTAACCAGACTGGTCAGATTAGCTGGTCATCAGTGTATCTGAGAAGCTCGAATTTTGCTTTCGATTTGGTCGATACACGCTACGGAAGATTTTATTCAATTTGAATTAAACGATTTTCAATGAGGAGTTGAACTTTGTTATTGCGTGGAGAAATATTCTTTGAAAAATTTAAGCTTTCAGTTACGTATTTCGCCTAATCCATCATTACCATTGCGTGAAGATTTTTCAGATGAAAGCTCTCTTAAGATCAATTACGGATATTCCGGCACTAAGATCTTATTTAAACGAACCATTTTCGAACAGTGCACGTTGGAGTTCATATTTGGTCTTCATCGACAAACAATCCACTTCTGACACCCGAAGCTGTGTCCTCTGTTGCATGAAAAGCAGGACCCAATCTGATGAACTGCGATTTTTTTTCAGTTGATCGATACAGAGCATTCACGAGCCTATTCTAAGAATCTTGAAAAAATCTTCGGGAAGACTGTTTTGTTTAGCTGTATGAGCTAAATTTCAAAAGGTCTGGCGAATTTCGTGCTCCCTGGTCAATCACGTACAATCGACCTAGAATTTGGTGGTTTAAAATAATGTCACCAAAAAGGGTCGGTCAGATTTGACCACTTGGATTGGCGAAAAAAATGTGTCCGTGGAAACCGAAGATTCTTTGAAATGGATGTCCACACGAAGGGCCATGAATTTGGGCTTGGGTTCAAATACCATATGCGACATCATTTCGGATCGTTGATGACTGAGCACTGTCCATCTCTCTTCCTGATTTAATTTTTGGTGACAGCGTCTCTAGAATCCATGGTAGTCAGCTGAGGTTTAAATTACCGCAGATGACCTCTTTCAAAAGAGCGTCACGGTAACCGGGACGACCACAAGCAACCCACGGTGGAATGCCACGTCGGGAACTCCAACAAAATCATTCCACGGTGTGCTAATTTTCCCTGTCGCTAGAGTACACAACGGCCTAGACGACAGCGAATGTGAGATCGACCTGAAGAACACGTTGGTAATTTAGATTGCTCAACATAGTAACAGGCAAAAACCGCTTATCGTTACAGCGTAGATGCAGTCAATTACAAGTATAGATCTTGCTCGATTCAAGTGGTACAATCCACTAGAAATGTTTTTGTTGCCATGGCGGCAAGGGGTGGAAAGGCTCACTCAAAGCTCATCGTTTTCACTGCATTGTTTCATCCGCAAACCAGTTTCGTCCAATTGTCTTCCAGCATATTTTCTCCACCAGTAACAGTCCGTATACTTTCCCGTAATTTCCTGAGTTGTTTTTAGTTACCAAGTCCACTTGCACGTATGCACTGTGTGCTAAGGTATCCAAGCATTTTTATGCCTCACTATGCATGAAACGTGAATTCATCATAAATCGTATGGTGGGCTGAGCCTTCGGTCAGGTTCCACAACGCGGAATGGGACAAATTCAGGTTCGTCTTTTCCGCACTTCACGTCAGACCCGCACCGTACATCTCCGAGGTCAATCGCCACGTTTTGTATTTAGAAATCCTGTGAAGTATTAAATTCATTTACTAATCTTTACAAGACCCTGCACATCGAGTTTACAGGCTTGAGAAAATGTATTCGTATATATATATATATATATATTATATATATATATATATATATATATATATATATATATATATATATATATATGGAAGACCCAAGCAAGCATTATGCCATGATTTTAATCAATATGCGCTGATATGATAGAAACACCATTCCATTACCGGCCCTTTTCTAGCATCACTAGGGGTATTTAGTGATACGGACGATTATATGAGTGCCAAGACCCAAAAACAAACAGTATTGTCAGAGCCATTCTCTCCCAATTTAGCTCAATCATCATTAGTCTAAAGGGCTTCGTATCCACTTCTAGGACTTTAGAACATTACGAATGCAGCTGTGAAATTCTTTTGGGTTCATAAAACGGTAGCAACCCCCTTTTAAAATATAATCAAAAATCTATTGGAAATTTTCACATTCAAAAGTTCAAAGCCACAAGCCGAAATCGAATTCATTCACAGAATTCAGTCCGTACTTTGGAGAAATGTTGGAAATATTGGTCGGCCATGGTACCACTAAACTCTTAGTCAGTTTGTCTCATGTTCACAGATCTGATTTCCTTCATCCTTTGGTCAACTGACGGATTGATTGACAGGTCGATCGATCGATTCACTGGCTGAGTGATCAGCTCTCCGTTGTTTTTTCATTGGTTTCATTCAGGATAACTGTAGTGACCTACCTGTGATGGCCCAAATACTGGATTATGGTCAGACGGTCGCTCGTCATAATTTGATGGAGGCCAAGCGAAGGCTTATTCCGACACTGATTCACGATTTGGAGCAAATTCACAAACACACTTTGGATCAGTTCACGTTGTTAGAGCTTTGTGACCATTTAGTGCATTTGCCAGATGGAATTCACTACCTTGTGGAGTGTCTACACGGTGAGCATTTCATAATCAATACACATACCATTGTGTAATAATTTATTCCAAATGAGCGCAAGTTTATAGTACAGTAGAAGAATATCAACTACCCATGCCTTGGGTTGATTGAATTGGTCCTGCTCACGCTGATGAAATGATTTGCTGAACAACTCCAACTTCAAAAATGATCAGACGGGTTAGTGAGTATTGTGACGACAACAGAGCCCGACGTTTATCAGGTGATCATAGAAAGTGACCGATTGTAGACTTTTCCGGCTAATTTTCATAGAGGAATAAACTAGACTAAACTGACGTATTCGGTTCCAAAAGTTGTTCGTTGCCAAGAGCGACTCAGGCCCACTAAACGTGCAAACCACGAAACGAAGTTTGAGATTTTTTCTTCAAGTTCCGATTGCTTGTTCAATTCTACTTTTGTGTTTTGAAGAATCTATTTTGTTCTGTCTCGGATCCTTATTCTGTTACACAGCTACACGTGAATGAGAGCACTGTAGTTTTGTAAGTGAATGAGATGTAGATGAAATTAGAATCAATTTTAGAAAATGCTAGTCTATGAGTTATACCGATTCATTGCATGAACATTACGCTTTGTAATCTAATTCGAAAAAACATACAGCACCAGTAATACCTTGGGAATCCATGGAGAAACACTGGACATTATCCGAAAATCACTTCATACACTGAAGATTTCGTAGCCCTAAAGAATAGTCGTTTGGGCCGATGAACTAAAACGCGCCCCTTCATTTCTCATAAGGGTCGACTGCCGTATGGCAAGTGCCCCGAAAGCATTCTGAGCCAATGGCGTAACAGTACAACGCTGCAAACCTTCGAGACCCAATCCGGATAGCATGGTGGTTAGGGTATTCGACTCACAACAGTTTATCCCAGGTTCGAGCCCCCATTGGGGCTCGGTGGATCTGTAATGTGCATGATTCCTAACAAACCAGATGAAACTGTTGTTACATTACTCTTATGGTTTCCAATGAAGAGTTGATCGACAGAACAGTATGATGAATCACATTACTCAAATCTGACCTCCTAATACTCATACAAATTTTTTTTCGTTTATTTATGGCCTCTGTGACGATTGTTTGGTCATTGAGCCGTCGTAATCATCCAAGCAAGTTCAGCGAAAATTTTGAAAACGAATATTGTCCTAATTCAGACACCACATTAGTAGCAGTAATGAAGTGCCGCTTTTTGTACAAATTTATTATCGGGTATTGTGCCTTGATTTTTCTGTCCTCTTCAATATTGCTTACAAAACAGATATATCTAATCAACTTCACGAACTGGAACAGAAGCCTCTGGAATTGCAACCTTCCTCAGGCTCTTTCAGTTCGACCACAGAAGTGGTACAAAAGCTGTCGGCCACCAATGAACTGCTCACTCGTTGGAAGTTGCAACTGCGTCAATTACAACATTGTTTCTGTTTGGAGTTGTCGTTCCTACGATCTGTGCACACCCGGCACTCCTCCGATTCACCCGAATGGATCGACAGTTGGACAACACGTCTCATGGATGCCTATCACAATCTCGTTCAACGAGCCACCATATTACGATCGCATTTACAAAAGCAGTGGTTGTTGCTTGCATTTGATGAGTGGATTAGTTGTGCTGAACCGTGGGTTGAGAGGATAAGTCCGTTGCTTCGGTAAGCAAAAGTGTGCAAGCTGATCTGGTTGGTCCTACATTTTGATATGGAAACTGTGCACCTTACTCAGTAGTAGTCGGCGTGCCCGGTAGCCTCGCCCAGAAGAGAAAGTTGTAAAATGTCAAAACAGACGATCAAATTCATGAACTCACCGTGGGCTGCACTGCTTTCCCCCAAGATGAGAGAAATATGCTCACAAAGAGAAATAGACTTTAAGTGTTTCGGTTTCATTTAGACTTCCTTCGGTGTCAGTCGCGTGAGTCAAACGACGTGTGCGGATGCTTGGCTGAGTAGTACGGCAAACCGAACGCTACACCCATTGCTATCTACCACGCTATGATTACCCCCGGAAGACTGGATGCCCACTTGAGATTCTGGCGAGCTTAAGCTTCTGAACCATATTATTTACTCGGTTAAACTAACTCTATTAGCCTGCTCTGCTGATATGAGGTTCCAACAAATTTTGGGCACTCGTGCAACGAAACTATTGTTCGAATACAAAAATCCCACCATGTGTACTTCACCTATAACCACACAAATGTCAAGGCATTAATTCGTCTCCTGACGAGTAAATGGATGCCACGTAGATGCCACCAGTGACTGACGTTGATGAAATCCGAAAGGAGTCTCTGGTTACGAAGTAATCATGTACCAGGTATACAATGTCAGCTACGATGTTTGTGGCCTGGTACTTCGACCGAGTCCTCCTCTGTCTGGAGAAGGTGTTTTGTTAGGTTGACGATAACCTCGAATGATATGTCTCCGTTTCTAGGGAGCAAACTGTTCACCGAATGTAGCTACACAGTTATTTATGGTCACTTTCGGAAAAACAATCTTTATTTAGAATAAAAAATTAGTTCGCACAATAAAGGTTTTGCATCTCCAATCGATAGGTTTCAATAATACTGCTCTTATATGAGAAAAAAGTGATCAATTCATTTATGTTTGTATCAAAGATCAACGGAAAAACAAACACCTTTTTGTATAACATGATCTCATCTAACCAAATGAGAAAAATATTATTTTCAGAGCATCCTGCTGCCTGCCTAACTTGGAGTATTTTATTATCGTAAATGTCTTTTTGGCAACACGCTTTACAAGAAATATCTTGGAGGTTTCTCGGAAAATCATACTTGGTGGCTGCCATGTCACAGAAGAGCCAAATCTCTGGGTACCCTATCTGCAGCCCTCGACTCAACATTCTGATCTAAAATGTAGTGATACTTTACCTGAGCATTTTCGAACGAATTTCTGGCCTGTTACGTAAAACCTAATAGTAGTAAGCATCCCATCTTGTCTTAAGTGGTGTTCTGTTGTCGATCTGTTTTTCGAATGCAGCCCTTAGCTCCTTGCATCAAATGGATCAAGTGGAATGTGAACGGGACAGTATTTTTGCCCCAGGGGTTGCCCAGCTTTGGTGGAAGATAGTTGTAAGTAAAGTGTGGAGACTTCTCCCATAGTCGCGATAAACTGGGGAAAAAATTTAATTTTGGTAACTTCCTCCTGCTTAACGGACTTAAGTATCCTTCGAGGTGAAATCGCCAATTCCTTGTGGAAACCGCGGACCACGAATACAAGAGCTATTAAAAGACACTGAGATACGGTAACAAATGGGTACTACACACCCGTCTAAAAGATGACAGTAGTATATGTGGAAAAAGTACATTGTAATCATTTCCTACCATTCAATAAGTTATTTGATATAGCTAGTAGATTAGATTGCACACAAGATTCATCGTGAAGTGTGAACACTCAGCTCATCCTTTAAAACCATGAACGTGCTATGCAGCTGTTTTCTCCTTGTTAGGCATTAGAAGTAGAGTATATTCACCGAGACCCAAGGGAACTCGAACGACTGCTTGATGAATTATATTGTAAAACATCTAGTCAGCTACTATTATTTTAGTAACCGAACTCTGTAGGTAATTTAACGGAATACCTTTGTTGTACTTAGGCCCCTAGAGCGAAGTCATCCATCATACGAGTCGCTCGCTGTGCGGGATATGTTAACTTCCGAATCCACTATGCAAAGAGCGCTTTATTTTTTAGGGTTTAGGTTCAATAAGCCTTTCCGGCCCAAATCGGATAACATGGTGGTTAGGGTGTTCGACTCACAACCGTTTATCCCAGGTTCGAGCACCCGTTAGGGTGCGGTGGATCTGTAATGTGCATGATTCCTAACAAACCAGATGGAACTGTTGTTACATTACTCCCATAGCTTTCACTGATGAAATGACTGGCAAAAAGGCATGATAAACCACACTGAATAATTAATTCTACCTTTAAGCGTAACCACACCATTCCTGTTCTCATTTTATTTTCTCATCGAATTACCACAACGGACAACGAACGGCTGTTATTTAATCCTCCTAAGAAATATAAATTGATCCTCATTGTATTTTACTTTTAACTCAGAAACTCTGATGAACTTCAGTTAACGAACGAACCAATGTTCACTGCTGCTTGGATCTTGCTCTACGATGCTGAAATGCTCCAACAGGCATATTGGCGAGCAAATCGCGAATGGCTAGCAATTGTAAAAAGTCTTTTACCCCAGCCACCCACCGAATTTGGTACCTATTTAACAACTATACGTCACTACGTGGATCGCGTAATCAATAACTGTGAACGAGATCCCGATCAAATAGTGTCCTTATTGCACAGTTTAGAACAAAGCCCACGTGACCGGAGCTTCATACGCATACCGGAGCTGATCGATCGAGTACTATTTGGTCAGGTGGATTGTTTTACGTGTCCGGATAAGTTGCATGCTTTGGTGCACGCGTTGCGCAGCTATCAGCGTGTCTGGGAGCGTCGAATGCGTCTCACGCAGCGTGCTATTGATGTGGCTACAAACCCCGTGTTTGCCCGTAGCAGACACGGTCGATTCGTGCGCACATGGATCACGTCGGTCAGTCTGAGACGCGACTGGCAGGGAAAGATTATCTGCGCTCTGGAACGCTTAGCACGTGTGGGTGAAGTTGTGGAGCTGGAAAGATTCCCAATTCGACCGCTGACCACGTTCAAGTCACGGTTCGTACGCGTAAGTCCGCTATCTTATTACACTTCAAGTGAACTATAGCATAAGAGATAAACCCCTTAATCAAAAGATATACTGTAAATTAGATTTTGGGGGAACATTCAAGTAAGAACCAGTTTGAACCTGCGACTCTGCACTTGCGGGAGCTATCGAATTCTTCTGCTTGGAGCAACCATATTTGCTGAATATGTAAGCAGTATTGTTAGCCGCTCATCCTTGGCTATTTCAGAACCACTCCGAGATAGCATTATATTTGGATTGGTGTACAATCTTCCGGTATGTAACGACACTAATCAATTCATCTGTGAAAATGAATAGAAATAATTCAGCACCACTGTTTCTTCTATTTCCTTGGGTTGCATCGGTGGAAGCAATCCACAGCCGTCTTTCTCACATGGAATTGAAACTCATGCATAGAGAAGCGTGAGACCCACGAGTAAGCAATGCACGCACGGAACTTCAAACGGTCCTAAATGTCAACGACATTATTGAGGATAACGATCAACCATGAATCGGAGACTCGTTTTCGAGAAAAATATAATGCGCACGTTGTTAGCATAGAAAACCCGTTAAATCCGAACGTTATTCGGTGCAGTACCAACGCCAAAGAACCTAATATGGAACCCACCCGGATTGCCTGATGACCCACTAGCTAGGCTCACAACTGACCTCGCGGATTCCATTTGCACATGGAACAGACTGGGCGAATGTTTACTAATCATGATCCCGAACTGACGAGAAGATGGAAGTTTACACAACCCTATGAAACCACACGCGCTGTAGATTCGACAAGACTGATTTCTCAATGCCTTCTCCATGCCACCAGATAGACTTTATTTATGCCAGCTTAAACGGTTGTAAGACAGGGGTGATGGGACTAGTTTATTACGAAAACTTAACCACCGAACTTAAACTCGATCTCGTGTTTGAGCCACATAAATCGAACCCAGCAGTTGAATAAAAATGGTTACATATCACGGAAAGTTGGACAAGTATATCCCGAGTCCTACGTTCCACGTAAGCCTGTACATTTGCGTGCTCCTTCATGATTTTTTTGCAATTTGGCCGTTATTTAAGTTCATGGTTGATCAAAAAGCTTCAAGTATACATTTAGCACATTGAACATTTTTACCAAAGTGTGGTTGTAAGCCTGCTATAATGGTCATGAATTGTTAGTAGTTTTTTCAATTTGCTTCAGCCTATGTACGCGGTAGGAAAAAGTCCCCATAAAGACGGCACAATAAATCATCCATCTATGTTTTTACGTGCTTCAGTCAAATGGAAACTACTTCCTTTATAAACACAATGATAGTGAATTTTTTGAAACTGGCTCACTTCATGCTATGCTCCTCTCCGTGTTAGAACCACACTCAATCAGACCAATCAAACTGAATAGAGTGAGAATATGACTTCCCATGTGGATCTCGAAATTTGCGTACCAGTTTGTGAATCCGCACACGTGAACCAGTAGTTAATTCGGACTGACTATCGGTAGCTTCCTTACTGTCAGCTTTACGTCAGCGCATCACACAGACAGATGCGGAAACAGATGGGGTTTTCCAACCAACAGCCACAGGCCAAAAAAGAACCGAAAACGAACAGCAGGAGACAAACGAAGAATCCTGCGGACATTCAAGTGAATCTTTACAGGATTTCGAGTAGTGAACAAGGAAGCCCAAAGTGGGACCTGTAGATCTAGACGTCAGTTGGAGCACTAAGGCCACCATTTATAGGGGACACTGTACACGAAAAAGACCAGTTTTGCACTCCCATGGTCACAAGGGAGTCGAAAAGCTGACATAATTGAAGAATGGTTGTGTGTCGTACGACGGTGAGAAAAAACTATTTAATTAATTACGTCTGTTTTAACATTTTCAGCAGTCTAAATGGAAATTCTACAGGTGAGTCTGGCTCGCTTCAGCTCCCCACAGTTGACAAATGGCTTTAAACGCTGATGCTTCGACAAGCACTCCGTAGTGATTCTGTCCTACGATGAGCCTCATTTTATTGGCGTCACTATTCTGCTTACCGGGTCTGGACCCCCCTGCTGACATACTCGGACCGCCAGTGGTCAAACGGTAATCATGGTGACCTTCTCGTTCCGGGTTTGCGTTCGACCCACCGCGGTCGCTGCTGGTCATTCTCCGTAGTTGGCAGAATCTGATTTGCCGACGCCTCGTTCCTAAAGCATTGTACCTCTTCTGCTCAACGAATAAGAATTAAGAAGAAGCATCATTGATTCCATTATTACCGGTAATTCAGAAACAGTAGGAGAAGCAGCTGAACAGTTCGTTTGTACATCTTTCTTGTTGAGTTCAACATTGGAAACCGATAATGAATGAATATTTTCTAATATGAATGTAATACTAATTAGGCTGTGCAATTCGTAAATGCGTATTCTGCCAGCAACATGAAAATCGGTTGATATCATTGCAGGGTCTTAAATCCGTCCCTGGCTTTTTCTCACCCAAATTCAGGAAGATTTGCTACGTCAAGAACAGACATTCATCGAGGCCATACATCATGCACTGGAGCTGCATCCAATCGAGTCAAGCGTTATCCGTACTGGACTATCGGTTTGCGATTCCCATTCGGCTGGGTCACCATCCGGTTCCTCGCTACGTGGCACACTCGAAGAGTTGACCCACTTGTACACACGCATGATTCATGATCCCCTTCTTGGTCAGACATCGGGGACAGAAGCGGCACAAGATAAATTTACCCATTTCTTGCAGCGTCGTCTACGCGACACTGAGGGATTCTGGCGATTCCTTAGGCTTAGTGCTCACGTGGACTGGATTGTTGGACCTTCTATCGTGAATGAGCATACGAAAATCAAACCAAGCAGTCTTGGAGACTGGGTAAATCGAGTAGCTGACCAATTCCACTTGGGAGAAGAAATCACACAGTACCGCATCAATCGAGTTCGGGTGCTTTCTAGAGACTTGAATGCTTATTGTGACAAGGTGAGCTTGGACTAAGGTCGACACAGGTTTCCGTTTCATTTCAAATGAACTCGGCCGGTTTTACTCCAGACTGAAAATGCGATGGCCTGTTGTCTACATGCATCCTCTCATTTTCCGGCGAATAGATTGTCTCCTTCGGTGACCGATTTGAACAACTGGGTTATCCAGGTAAAATTCAAATGCAAGATCTCAGACAAGACATCCATATTATTAGGAAAAGCAAATCAGGCTTTTACAAGGAAAAATTATATATAAGATTTTTACCTTTGTCAGTCTGCTTCCATCAGCTGATTGCACGAACACAATTGTTAGCCAGACTACGATGAGGTGCACGTGGCCTCGGTGAGATTATCACCTATGCATGAGCTTCACCACGGCTTTTGTACAGCATGCGATCTACCAGCTGAGCTAAGAGGCCACTCTAGAGGGTTCTGAACATTTGCATACGAGTCACACTGGGCTGAGATCACCCGGTGGCCGATTATTATTAGCTATCTTGATCAACTCATCAACTGTCAGTATATATATCTTCCCAATCGCAATTCATGAAATAATGAAGCGTCTCCATATGACCTTATTGGTTCTTGTGTCGAATTGTTATACAATGATGCAAGACAAATTGCTACATGGCACCCAGGTACCTGACCTCTGCATCTTGATTCCCCGTTTTCCGTTGGCTTTCAAATAACAGATCATCGTGCACGTGTTCTAGTCATCTGCAAGCTTCAACTCTACATTATTTCTTTCTCTTTTTCTCTATTTACTCTCACAATCTCCAAAAAGTTGGAGTCAGTGAACAAGATCTGATCAAAATGTTTCTCTGAAGCTAATCTACAGTATGTCTTCAGGTTACGGATTTTGCCAGTATTGCATTTAATAAGGAAAAAATTGGTACTAAGGCGTCGATCAGCAGAACGCTGTGTATTCTGGTTCCCACGGCCAGTTTCATGTTTGCTCAATAGATTGTCCGTTTCACGTTTTACAGAATGAACGTCCACGATTCACACATTGCATGACGGGCTTCTCTTGGACCAAAATATCGATCGACATGGAGGCAATCGATCTGTTTCGTCAGATTCATTCGACCCATAGGGATACGCTGCTCCCACCTGGTTTACCGACGACGGAAGCTATTCAAAAGTGCATACAGACCAATTTGGCGGTGATGGAAAAGAAACCTGTCAGTCAGTCGATCAGTTCTGTTCATGCAAGAAATTGCATACCATCAGCCTGCCATGTGCATGGCACTCCTGACGCAATACAGTGCCTCACAGAATGGACAAACCTGTTACGAACGATCGAATCTGAACTGACGAAGCCGAAACAACAGGGTCAATCTGAATTGATCTATTTGGAACGAATACTGATTCGCTTGGTAAAAATACGCACCCGACTGTCTCCGAATAATCCAGAAGTGAGTTGAAAGCCAGATCTGTTTCGAAACAGTTTCACCTTTCAACGCTAAGTGAACGTGTGATTTCTGTGGACCATGAAAGTGACGGTACTAGATCGGCTGTTTTACTGTAAAATCTTATACATTATGGGTGACGTGTATCGTTATCTGAGAATATTAAATCAATAGCAATGCATACACGTCTCCTTCTTCTTGTCCTTATCATTTTATCCACTTCCTGTTTATCATCTAATAATAGTATTATATTTCAGTAAGAGGGCCGCAGCCAATGGGGGAAGGTGACTGGCGGCGGAAGCAGAATTTGAACCCCGCGGGACCGAAAAGCTGAAAGACCCCGCTATGACGACCGTCTAACCACCGCCGGTTAGCGTCAGACAGACACGTGGAAAATAACGTTGAAATCTGACTGGATCTCAAGTTAAGCAAAACTCTTTTAGTCAGCTCCTTGTTGTTCTTGCATAAACAACAGTTAGCAGCTGCCTATTTCCATCAGGTTAGCCCTGGATTTCAAATTTGTAAACATCTACAATCATCAGTGAGAAATGTGACGAATTTCACCTAACTCGATGAGTGGGTGCTAGTTCTAAATGGGTGAAACTTGGGTGCATCCTTGTAGACCAAGCAGTTACTTCACTATCATAGTAAAAGGATACAAACGTCCACATATTATAGCTAAACGAGATTGACGAAAAGACATTCAATCATCAGGTTCGTGAGTCCACGAAATTAGTCAATCAGTTAGTTACTCAGCCACTCAGTTGATCAGTCAGCAGCCGGTCAGTCAGAAGTCACGGGTGTATTATTCTGGGTTCAAAATCAAACCCGTGTTTCGCATTTCCGTAACTCAACTGTATTATGTACTTGGAACTTGAATGACAGAAAATCGATTTTCATGAAGGTCATCTGACGCGGGTAGTATCTGTCCTATCTTCTGTCACGCATATATTATGAAGAGTTTTAAAATCGTCCCAAGTAGTATACATAAGCTTTTAGTATTCGGTAACAAAGCCCTGTCGGAAACAAGGATAGTCAGTCAATGTCTTTCTCACTGTGGGGTAACCTCTGATTTGACTTTAGACGGTCCTAAGAAAGTTGAGAAGTGGTAACCAAACACCCATTTACTATCATGATTTCTGAAGACGCTGTTATCCAACATCAGGCACTTATTTATAACATACCACATGGTGCATCGTTTAGTCAAAGTACTTCAAAGTGAATCTGGCTCCAATACATTCCCAAGTATGAATGGAGAGATATAATGAAGAGATAGCTTATCAGAGGATAGGCAATCTTTCCAGCTTCATCAAATGCGTGATTGAAATTCAAAATTCTGAGAGGTTTTCACAGTGGGTTGTTTCCAAACGGAGCAATAGAATGGATTCCGGAAACACGCCATAAACTCACACTGTATCTTTGTTGTCTTTATCAGCATTGAAAATTTTACCGTACCCTACGATTTTCTGAAAATCTTTTCCCATGTTTATGTTGAGATTAGACTTGGAAAAACCATGTCTTAAACTGTGTGGAGCATGGAGTGCCACCTTTCCTAACTGTCATCTGCACACATTCTACTCTCTGTTTTTTGACAGTTCATTTCGGAAGACCGCAGACTGCCCACTGTCACCGACTGGATTCGACTTCTGAGTGTACTGGTCGGTCAGTTGAGATCTGCCTGGGACGATCTGATTCACGATCCAGACGCGCATATTGAACTCACTGCATTCCTACGACGTTGGTTCAAACAACTTAGTCCCCGAGTTGCTGGAATTCCGAATCAATTGGAAGATCCACGATCGGGGACCGCAAACGGAATTAGCCTGGACAACAATGCCAGTTCGGATGAAGATGAGACTGTTGATTTTTCCCGAGATGTACAAGTAAGTCCTACTTTTTCATCTTGTTATTTTACCAAACCCATGGTCGGTTTCAGAAATTCGCGGTGGTTGAACTTGCGTCCGTGTTTCAGTGATCTGATTTTTAAAAATAGGAACTAACGTGGGCTCAAGCAGCGGTGAAAAAGTAACTGACCAATATGGCCGAGGCTTTAGGCGTTCCCGAAATTCACTAAATCAAGCGGCTTTCTCCTTAGAAGTACATCAACCGAAATGAGAATTTTCGATTTCCGTTCTGACATTGACATTTATCCATCGGCTTTGCTAGTCTCGGGGGAAACACGAATTCGTCTCGCTGTATACAGGTACGACTGATATCCAGCTGATAATAAGTTAACTATACTAACGTGTGTACTTTGTAGACACGGTCTGGATTCGGTTAATCGAATGGAGCGATTTCATGCTGTTTACGTGTTTTCACTGATGGGCACAAAGTTAATACTGAGGTCCTTTTCGATACAATTCTAGTCGCCAACTACTTAAGCGAGTGAATGAACAGTGATGTATTGATTACTGAACAGGAAATGATTTTAAAAAATGTTTTATCCGATATTGGTGAACTAATCACCAAGTTCAGTGATCACAAGCTGCTGAAAACCATCGTTTGAGCTACAACCAACACGATTTTTCAGGAGACTTGGGAACAACTTCGGGCGTAAAGTGACTAAGTCTGTTGATCGCTGGGAGTTGTTTGCCTGTCGACAAGCTTCGATCCGCGAACAGTTATTCTTCCTGCCTGAATTTTTGGGGCGACACATCGTACAATCAGGTGTAGGCCCCAGATCACCTAATATTCGTACATAGGCACTGAAGGTAGCAGGACATAATGGCAGACGTATGTTACGTATGTTGATTATGGATGTTCACAGTCGTATGAGAAAGTGGCGCAACGTAGAGGAGGATGATAAGTAAATATGTGAGTAAATAACCGACAGTACGACTATTATGCAAACCAAGAATGCCATCGAAAGACCAGTTCGTAATTGTCAGATGAGAAAAGGAGCAGCAATGGCTACGAAACTCAGTAGGATCTCCAGGAACATAGAAAAAGACGGACCAAGGTATGGGCCGAAATTCCGTAATCCCGGACAGTGTTGACAGAAGAACAGAACATTCTCGACAAGAGACTGAACTTCAATCTGAAAAGCGCAACAAAGAAGGGGTACTGAACTTGGAATCCCGGAGGAGAAGAAATGCGAGCTGAGACAAACCGTAGTTCCAGTCACGCTCCGCTGGAAGCCATTCAGTGCTCATACTGATTAGGAAAACAAAGCACAAGCACCCCCAAAAAAGGATCAAACCATCACCTGCTGACAAAGGAAGAGTGACAGTTATCTCGGACAAAGCCGACTATCTTGATGCGAACTGAAAACCAAGCTCGTGATAGAATTTCAGAATAAAATCACACTGAAAAACGGTTTTCATGGTGCATACTGTTACTGTGAATATCATTTTCGATATGTAATACAGATGACCACAAATTTAATTTTTTTAGACTACCGTCCTAACAAATTATTGATGCTTCGAGGCAGAGATAAATTCGTTCGAGGGAGTTTATGAGAATCTAAAGCAATTAGTGCCACGAATCTCTGTAACACTTTCGCACAGTGAAAACCGATAATCGAGAAAAGTTGTCCATTTATCTATACATACTACTTATACGAAAAGTCGATATCTTTTTGTAATCTTCCACAGGTTTTTCATATTTTACTGGAATCTCTCTGCGACGTGTTGCGAGCCGAACAGAACCGAGGTAACCGATCTGATCTTCCCCAGTGGCTAGACCGAACACGCGATGAAATAGATCGCCTCCTCATGTGGCTTCCAGTAACTGATCTGATCACTGAGTCCAGTTGCGCGCGTTGTCAGATGACTCAGCTACACCTCCTTTTGGACATGTACGAGACAGAAGCGGAGAAAAACTTTAGAAGTCATGCCACCCCAGTCGGTAGCAACCTAGCCAGCCAGCTGAACATTCTGAGCAACTGCTTACAACTCTACCTTCGGAATAAGACCGAGGTAAGTTCCTCTATGGGGTTTGTCTTCGATCACCTAGGTTCACACTGAAAATAGTTCAGTTTAATTCAGGCAAACATCACCCATGCACTGGGTGCGGTGGTTTTTGCTATCCCCTAGCGACAGCCTCAATCAGAAACAATGAGAAAAAAACAGGAATACTAAAGCAGCAGTAAATGAGCTACTAATACAAGTATCAAGTCGATAAGGAAAGTTTGGGAATACAAGAGCACCGCTGATCACGACGCCTAGCCATCTCCTCTAACGTGTATAACCATTGAGTGGGAGGGTCTCTTGGACCCCACGCAGGGATTTTAACAAGCCCTATATGGCCAAGTCCAGTGCTTAGGGTTTCCACACCTTTCTTCCATATCATGGTCTGACCACCCTCACTCATCTTCCAACAGGCACCCGCCTCAGCTGGTATGGCGAGCCAAGGAATCCTGTCAGGAGACATGAGCAACACAAGTCCCAACCATATTACCCTGGTGACCTTTAGTGTTTCATCTAATAATTTGGTTCGTGAACCTAAGACTCTCTACAGAACCTCAGCATTGCTTATACGGTGTTCTCACCAGATTCGAGCAATGCTACGAAGACATCGGTGTTCGAAAACCGACAATCTTCGGATATCCTCCACCGGCAGTGGCCATATCTCCGAACCATACAGAAGCACGGACCTGACTGCTGCAGCGTACACCCGACGTTTGACAAATAAACGGATGTCATGTTGACGCCACAGATGACTCAGATTGGTAAATGCTAAACGAGGCTTCTGTATACGCAGACACCTCACCAGATATCTCATCACTGGGTGAAATGTAGCTACCTGGATGACAAAACGTGTCTGCAAGGTCCGTAGTTACCCCAGATACTGAAAGGTTTGGTGTTGGACCAACCCAGTCCTGCAACAACATCTTGCACTTTGAAGGTGAAAAAAGCATACCGAACATTGCTACGCAGTCCACCAGGCTGTCTGGAGAAGCCTGCAGCCTATCTGGATCTTCATTTAGAAGAGCATTTTCGTCCGCACTTTCAAACTCTATAACTTTTCCACTCGGGAGAAGTTCGGTGCCACTATCTTCATCTGACAAAAGAGCGGTCTCTAGGATCATATCAATCATGAAGTTAAAGAGCAAAGGAGAGAGGTGGCAACTCTTGCGTACACCACTTCTCGTAGTGAACTCGGGTGGAAGAGCACTGTAAGCCCGAACTCGGCTTCTGTTGTTCATTTAAAAAAACTACTATGGAAATGAATTTCACTGGTACACCCTCAGCAAGAGGCAGCGCCATAGAAATGTGCTGTCAACTGAGTCGGAGGCTACTTCAAGATCAAGAAAAACGAGGATAGTAGGCCTATGGAAGGAGTGTCTATGCTTTAAAATTGGTCAAAATGAGATGTAATCAATGCAACTTCGACCAGGTTGATAAGCGGCGGAAGATAATGCCAGCAAGCAGTTTAGATCAGATTCTAACCGGTCTATTTCCCCTGTGGTTTTCACAGGGGGGTCTGTCACCCGTCTTGTAAATAGGTACGATCATCGATTCACACCAACTCTTTGGAGCTTGTTCTTTATTCCACATCAAAACCGAGTATTTTGGTCAACTCCAATAATGGTGTGAGCCACCGTCTTCGAAAATAGACGGAGGCAAACCATCAGGTACAGCGGTCTCATGTCGTTCAGGATAGCCTATCCCAGGGATAAGAAAATAACAATGCTACGTATGAATCGCGAGGGTTGGTTGCTGGGTGATACATGGTGCCACCTGTCATCGCACCATTTTAGAACTTAGCGTCAATTATTAGCATTTTAGTATTATTATTACTGGTACTAATAGCAATAGTATTTTGAGTATTTATTTCTTGAAAGGTGATGCGAAAGAAACGAAGTACACAATTGTAAAGTATACCAATCTATCCGCAATTAGAGGACATTTATGGATCCCAACTCTATTCCAATGTGAAAATGCGAAAATGATCCTGAAGTGACAATGGTTTTTAGCAATAGGAAAGTTTTACCTAAAAGCGCATGTCACAACTGTGTCACAGAAGACGTGATCCATTTTTCGCCAATCCATTAATAAGTTGGCTTATCAGTCCTAGTCGTTTCTACCGCGTCCACACTGTTCTTCAAAAAGCCCCCCTTCTCATGAGTAGGCTATAGTCCTAAGGCTCCACACCATCAGTTCGGAATATTTCAAACGGGCCCAGCACATTTGTACTTTTGCGTCGTACAGCCCACCGTTGCATAAGATTCGTTTTGAAGGTCAGACATGTGAAATTTCTAGTCTGGCAGCCCACGCATTGGTCTGCTTTTTGAGTTCACGTGATGTGCACAAAAGAGGAGGTCGTGTGGCATGTAACCAGAAAGTGGGAATTAGGGAAGATAGGCCAAAAGACCACCTGGTATCGTGGTCTTTCAAGACGGACAGTGTGCAGATGGATCAATCAGTTCACCAATGGAAATCCGTCAGCTGGTCCAATGAGTCAGTATTTTCGTTATTCTAACAACGTCGTCGAACGCGTATTTGGAATCCAAACTCTGAAGCCAATGGAAGTGATATGATGACAGCAACAATGTAGGCGCATTGCCCGTCTGTGCAGCCATGAGGTTGGAAGATGGGGGCAGGCAAGGATTTTCGGACGACATCGTCAATGGTCAAGTTTACCTAGAAGTCCGTGTCCGGCACATCTTGACACTGCTGAGCGCAACTCCTAAAGTGATTTTCCCGGACGATAACGTGCCCGAACTTCGTTTCCTTCTCGTATGCGAGTTTCATATGCACGATGGCACAAAGACACTCTCATGGCCAACGCGAACTTTCCGAAATCAATCCAGTGGAACACGTGTGGGGTCTGGCTTGGGAGGAAAATGGATCAGAGATGGCGATACAAACCTCTAACAGAGCTGGTGTTTACCTTGCATTAGGAATGGAACTATATGCTACAAGATGCTCTCAGACTGTTGATAATGAGCACGATTCAACGGTTAAGAACCGCTATACCATTAAAAGGTGACACGACCATATAACAATCAGTGAACGTTCGAAAACAATTACACTATTCCATTCTCAACAGAACATTTTGATTTCTAAAGAGGATTTCATCAACGTATAATGTTTTGATTGTTTCGCAGAGCGGGGGAGCTGTTGGCTAACGGTGTAGGTGCGTGTACTTGTAGTGTTCCGAAAATCGGGCACAAGACAAAAAGTTTGCCACGTGGTAATTCACCAGGCCCTTTTCAAAATAGTATGGACCGGAATATTTCTAGCACCAATCTTAAGCACTTGGTGGACAATGAACTCCTATTTGATGATGTCGACAGTAACATCCATGCTCCACAGTTTAACAACCTTTCAAAGCTCTGGAATTACTGCTTTTGGCTCTTAAATTATGAAAGTACTGTAGTCATACGGCTAGATCAATAGAGTTTCCTAGTCAGTCTTTTGCCCTAGAATTCCAATAATTCCTATTGGTGTCAACACTATTCCGTATCGCCCCCATATTGATCAACCGTGTTGGAAAAAGCAACGCATCAACCTCCTCGTCCCCGAGAATTGCAACAACAACAGTACTACGCGTTCGTTGTCTGTGCATCGTTCTACGTATGTGGCCGCCTGTGTGGATGTACGTCGACTAAGTCGTGTTGTGATTCGGGGTGAGAATGACAACAATTGAGAAGGGACCGAGTCACTGGTTGGCTTTCAATAGCCCAGTCGGTAAGCCCACACAGACAAGCCTATCAGTCTACCTTTACGTACCGAGCGCATGAAACTGATTCAGCTGTTTCGGCCCCTAGTCAGAGAGCGCCACGTGAAACCCGTGTTGTATTACGGTCAAAACAATGCATGCTTAAAGCTAATTACAACGGGAACTCGTCTTTCTAACGTGACTATCGCACAGTCCATGAAATACCCAGATTGTGCTAGTAGGAACATAGAATATGAATGATAACGTTCTCCCAAAGTTTCAAGGTTATAACATTTCCCATTTGTATGAGCAAACTCTGCTGTATTCCGTCAAATTACGTAGAATGAATCTTTCCCTGCCTTTTAATTTTTGTACCGTACTTATGCATTGATGCCGTGGAAAGAGCATGCTCCATGACCACTAAAGTCTAATTTAACTATCCAGGACAACCAGAAACCGAGATCTTGAGATATCAGATTCCTAAAGTCCAGGTTTGGTAACAAGCCGGCCAGAGAAAGCCGTTTATTTTCTACCACCTTTATAGCTGATGGTAAATTGTTTCGTACCCAGTGGTACCTGTGAGGTTCGCCGGTGGTGATCAAGTTGTTTAGAGTGTTTACTCACCACAATGGATGTCAGAGGTTCAAATCCTCGCCATCACCGGTCCCTTTGGTCGTCTTCCGGCTCGTTGCCACACCTGTCCTAATGGGACCTCATGCGGTTCTCCATCACTCCAAGTCCAAAGTTATGGTTGCCAGCCATACTCAGTAGTGCAGAGGGCGTTTGTGGATATAGGGTATACACTCATGTTCCAACAAGTAATAAGAAAATATGACTGTGCCACCACTTAGTGTGTGGTTAGGTAGGATGTTGTTGAGGTTTAAACAGACAATGATTTTATGACCCAATCGTTGGGCGACACACAACAACAGATCTCTGAGTCCATTCAAATGGTTACCGTGTAAATGCCACGGGTAAAAAGCGACTTCGGATAATGATGTAATTCTGGAAGGAGGAAGCTATCTCCCACTGTTGACGACGAACTCAACCGGTTTGGTAGATCGGCACGTTAAATTCGTGTTTTGGAAATCTCCCCGGTGATTGCTTACATCATTCAATGCGATTATTTTGCTTCACCATTTTCATCTTCGTTCGTCAAAAAGTTGCGCCGTAGGAAAGAAAGTGCTTACAAAAGTGGAGACTATCGCAAAATGAAAATACTTTCTTTGTCAATTAGGCAAAACATCCGCAGTCTTAACGGCATACGCAGTCGTGTTCTCCTAGCCAACAATAATTGTCGGGAACTTTGGAAGTCCATCAAACATTAGTGTGGTATCTGCACAAGACACGTATCCCCAAACGGTAATGTTGAGGATCTGAACCGCGACTTCAACAAGCAACCTCGTCCTTTGTTGTCCAGTTGTACTGACGTCCTATCTTGTCACAGCCTCACCAGCTCCATCTCCCACAACATATCCCCTGAAGCTGTTTACAAGAAGCTGCCAAACCTCAAGTGCAAAAAATCCCACGGACCCGATAATCTTTCCGCAGTTGTATTGCAGCGATGAGCACAAACCCTCACACCGGTCATGAGACAACTATTTAATCAATGTTTGTGCCGCAGTAAGATTCCCGATTGTTGGAGGTCAGCGTCCATCACACCTGTTCCCAAGAAAGGGACGGAAAAATTCCGTCCGATTGCATGTACCTCCATCGCATTAAAGGTGTTTGAGAAGTTATTACTCAAAAAACTGTCCAGTGACTTGACAATACGAGACATAAACCAGTTCGCTTACCGCCGCGCCAACTCTACCTTGGATGTTACTGCTTACTTGACACATAATGTCTTGTCGTCATTGGACAAGAAATCAAAAGCCGTGCGAACCTGCTTCATGGATTACTATGATTCATTTAACTGTGTTGATAGACGAAAGCTTCTTGACATACACTCAAATAACGGAATACAACCCTCACTCATTGGACTTTTGTCTGATTATTTCTCCAATCGGCAACAGTTTACAAGATATGGGGGCTGAACCTCCTCCATATCTGTTTCAAACCAATGCGTAGTACGGGGCTCAATCCTCTCCCGTTTTCCATTCTCCACCTATGCGTCTTTCATGCCCGTCAGCGACCGATCCTTCATTATAACGTATGCAGATGATGTTGCGATTGGGTTGTCCCATCCTGATGCATCAGCTACACCTGAGCTCCAGTCTGGTCTCTTAGATATTGATTATTGATCCAAAAGCCATAACCTAAGCTTAAATCCCTTTGAATGCTCAGATGTTGTATTTTTCTCTTCTCAAAGGCTCTAAGTATGTCATCATCGTCATCATCATCGTACAGCGTTAAACAGCAGGGCAAGCCCCACTGACCACTGCCTTTCTCGCCATGTTGCACGTAGAATTAGGAAGTATGAATATATAAGATGGATAAGGAGTGGACCTACAGTGATGGGAAAAGGAAAGAATGCTCTAGTAGCCAACACACGGAATACACAGTCTAACTGTACAAACAAACATCGATCAGTCATTCTGATTCGATGGAAAGTGACAACATGATCGCCAATGTTCGCGGTTCGCAGCCATATCCTTCAGTGTCTCCAGCCAACTGGTAGACGGACCTTTTGGACCCCAACCATGAAGAGGTGACATATCTACTTTTCCCAAGTTCATTGTACATTTTCTTACTCCTCGCTGCTACGCCATCTGTTGACCTCCACATGCTTTCTTCCACTCCCTAGGAGGAACGGAGAATAGGACACGGTACGGTAGACGTGTATTTGACATACGTAACACGTGTCCCAACCAACGAAGTCTACTGAGCTGGATACTCTGTGACAAAACGTTCTCTGAATTAGTACCCAATACTCGCTTTCTGACCTCATCATTACTCACTCGGCTATTTCACCTAATCCTAGCGATACTGCGTAAACATCGGTGGTCGAAAACCTCAAGACGATGAATATCTTCAGCACGCAAACTCCAAGTTTCGCAACCATACAATAAAACTGAAAGCATCGCAGCACTGCACACACGAACTTTCACCTTCAGTGAAATATCAGGTCGGTGACACAAGTGCTCCAGTCTACCGTATGCCGCTAGAGCCTTGGATATCCTCGTGCTCACCCCTACTACTGTGCTCCCATCCGTCGTCACGCAGCTATCGAGGTAGGTGAAGTGGTCGACAATTGCCAGCACCTCACCATCGAGGAACAAGCTCGGAATCGTTGACTTCCAGTCTTGTAACATCACCTTACACTTTGAAGGTGCAAAGCGCATGCTGTATAGGGCTACTGCTCTTGAGAGTCTATCTAGCCCACATTGCGCATGTTCCGTACATTCGAAAAAGCAGACAAAGTCGTCTGCGTAATCTAGGTCACACAGTTTTTCACTATTTCCCAGTCCGACACCCACATTCTGAAGATTTTGCAAAGCACTCTCCATTATTTCATCCATGACGAAGTTGAACAGGAATGGAGACATGGGACATCCCTGTCGGACACTTCTGGTCGTTTCGAAACGAACGGATAGTTCACCATAAACTCTTACGCTACCAGAAGTATGAGAATACAATGATCTCAGTAGATTCTCGAACTTCTGAGGCAAACCGTTTTGCTGAAGAGCATTGGGAAGTGCTTTTTGCTCAACTGAATCTAAGACGCCTTTCGAGTCTAGGAAAGCCATTATTGTGGGTCGACCGTATGTGTGACGCGTTTGAAGTAGTCAGCGAACAGTAAAAATCTGGTCGACGCATCCTCGACCTGGGCGGAATCCAGCCTGCTGTTCGCGGGCGTTTCTCTTGCGAGCGGGTGTAAGATGGTGCATCAAAATCGAGGCTAATACCTTGGTGACCATCGGAATTTAGCTGATCTCATGATGATTACTACAGTCATTGCGTATTCCCTTCTTGAAGATGGGAACAATCAATGACTTGCTCCATGATATCGGTATACGCTCCTCTTTCCAGATGTCACGGAGCAAGGTGGTAGATGATTTATCGAAGTACCACCACCCATTTTGAAAAGAACTAGAGGGAGTCCGTCGGAACTGGCCTCTTTCCCTCGCTTTATTGATTGAATGTATGACTCCACTTCCACTTCCGATGGTAGTTTAGGTGATACTCCCCAAGGAATGGCAGTTGTTGACACAGGAGTAATTACGTTTGTGCGCAACCAGCGAAATTGCTCCCTGAAGTATTCGGCCCAACGGTCCAGCCTTTGCTCTTTACTACCATTTCTATCGCATATTGCTTCGTCGACCGGAGTTATCCGACCACCTGTGTCACGATTAAGTTTGAACTGTCTTTCACGGTTACCTGAAACAGCTGCTATTTCCATTTCTTCGGCTGCCTTGACCCACCAATTTTTGCGATCATTCTTAAGGCTTTTCATTACTTGTTTTCGTAGATTTCTCCGTATCTTATTCCTCTTAGATTTCGACAGCTGACGTTTTTTCTCCATTAGACTGACGTACTCTTGAGAAATTCGGTGTCTTTGATGGACATCGGATCTAAGACCATAGGCGAAACATGCTACAACGTGCAGTACCTGCTGAATACGGGCTCAGTGCTCATCTACATTACTGTTCGTCGTAGACCCTAGCTCATGTGCTAACTTCTGTTCATAACTGGTGCGAACTTATGGATCTCACAAACGTTGTACGACTGACCGGGTTTGAGGTTTGCGTCGATGACGATGGAGCTCGAGAGATAATCGCATTAAAACTAATGCATGGTCCGACTCTACGTATGTGGACCAGTAAGATCTACAGTTCTGAACAGAACTGCGCCACCTGTAGCTTACGGCGATATGATCAATCTGGCCTAGAGTACCTGTAGAGTTAGAGTGCCAAGTCGCTGTGCGACGTGAGCTGTGTCGGAAATCGGTGCTAGACAAGAATAATCGATTTTCTGCACAAAACTGGAGAAGTCTATCCCCGTTATCTGTACGCTCAGCGGGTACGGCACAACGCCCACCTAAACAAGCTCCTGACACACTAAGTTTGCCAACTTGTGCATTGAGATCATCAGCTAGCACTACAATGTCCGAATTTCCGCTTCTGCGAACGACGGGGGCGAGTTCACCGTAGAACTTTCTGGAATCCTGTCCAGGCGTTCACATAGGAAAAATCTCCGTTCGCCGCCAACTATCAGTCAAGTGTCTTGGGATTACGATCACCCATAGCTTTTTTTGGACTGAACATGTTTCCTGCGTTTTCACAAAAGTGAGAAAACTAACCTACTACGTTTTGCGTCTAAAAGCAATGTCTGTATCCCTTTACATCATTCAACTTTTTTTCCTTGCGTTTATATTACCTCACTAGTTGTATTCTTCTTCCATCTTCAACCCTGGCCTACATGCGAAAGATTTTACCATAATAAAACGGCCTCTCAAGTACTGATCCTATACAAGTGATATTCCTCGTGACGACCTCACAGACTCCATTTTATCCCAACAGCATAAAATGTGCAAAAGATTCGCCGAGAGAATTCCGAATGATTCACTTCTCCAGCTTCACAGGGACCTCAGCGTGTGTGCTTCCTCCTCTTCCACCCGTAATAGTTATAAAATGATTTATGCACGCACGACTGCCTACCGGTTCTCGGTTGTCTTGCACCCCACTCGATTCTTATGTAAGTCAGGAAACATCGGAGCTAAACTCAGACAACGCTTATTGTCTTAGTTACTAAATCATTGCTTAACACTGCTTTGTTTTTCTGTTTTATTTGCCGAATTATTTATCGGGTGCATAAAGAAAATACTTGACTTGTCTTGACTTGACTACGTAAGATTTGGAATCATTGAGAGAAAATGAGTACTAGACAATTTCGAAACAGCCCTTTTTAAGGCTAATTAGTATTATGTCATGTACAATGGCGCCGTGTGATTCTCGGAATAATTTGGGCAGTATTCTTGTATTCTTTCTTTCAACTTATCACTTTCAATTAATGCCTGCTCTTTCTACTTCCGACGCCGTAACTTTGATGAAGGCCTCCGCGGACGAAACCAACTCCATGCCACCGATGTGGCGTGCTCTTGTTGATCGGATCGAGTCAATACGAGCTCGAGTTGATGTGGTCCAACAAGCTAATCGGGTGTTTCGACAGCTGCATCATTTTACCACGGAATTGCTGGAACAGACTGAGCTAATTGAGCCACGAAACCCGGTCCACATTGAGGCAAGTACTTGAGCATACCCGGTAGAACTTTTGTTCTTTGACTGTTTGGACCTTTCTGCTTTTGGTCTTATACTGATCGATTTGAGTCGACTTTAACCAGTCGTTCATGAATGCCTTTTTTATTTCGAAAGCCAACAACCATGGGTTCTGATTGTCATTGCTCATATATATATATATATATATATATATATATATATATATATATATATATATATATATATATATATATCCGGATTGAAATTGCGCATAACTTTCTTTATAACGAACTTCTTTCCTCTAAACTCATCCCAGAATATTCTGTAAGAAGCGAAAATTTCACATTACTTGGCATGGCTCTGCAGAGAATCTGTGAACAGTTGAAATTATATGACCTTGGTACACGAAGTTTGAGAGGTTGAAATTAGTAAAAATATAGTGCGAACAGTCTTTGAAAGAATGACAACGGGACTCACTGCCGCGTGATTTTCATCACGGATGGTTAAATGCTGACCCTGAAAAAGCGAAACCTGCCGAATGGTCGACCGTATGTGCCACAGGGAAGGAAGCAGAACAAATGCAATCACAATTCTAACCACTCAGCCTTAAACTAGTGCTTGGTGGTACTTCAAAAGAAGAAAACATTCTGTTTACTTCACACGCATTATCTTCAACTGAAGGTCACGTGAACAAGGTCTGTTAGGTATCCCTTTTTTCTGGCCAATTTAATAGAAGTTGTGCTGAAAACCAGAAGACTCCAGCTTTTTATTGACAAAGATGGATGTAACATTTAGTGAGCCCATGGAGCCGGAGATATGGCTGCAATGAGTCATGATAAACTTGAAGGTGCAGTATTATCAATATCACTCTGAACCACGGAGAATTCGTCGAACCCATAAAATCTATGTTTTCAGCCCTTTGGACCAGAAGTTCTTGCTATAGCATCATACCCCAATTCCTGGTGTACATAAGGTTTTATATTTTACAGCCGTGAACATATCTATTCGTTTGTCCGAACATATAAGGTCAACAGGAACTGTTGAACGAAAATTACCGTCAGTCACCTTGAGATCCAGATCAATATGACTTTGCATATTGACTACGTAACCGAAAGATCACATTAGGCGGGTTTAAGTATTCACATATACATGATCGTCTGATTCAGAGGTTACATCATCATGTCAGCCCATGGCTTGCAATGGAAATGCGAACGGCTAGTTTTAATCCGTGAAAGAACCACCTAACTGGAGGCACCTTCAGATCTTGAAATGATCCAAAATCGCTGACCCTGACGAGTTAACTCTCAAGGTAAGTAGTGCATTTCCGTCGGGAGTTATCATTTTTTCCTCTTTCGTTAGGTTTGTTACTTGAACCTGCTGTCTTTTATCGTAAACTTTGGAAATCCTTCGACCTACCAAAATCACCCGACTGTTCGTTCATGACCTTGGAGATATCTCGGAATGCTCTTTTCTTTGTTCTCACTCTTTGCAGGAACTTCAGGCTGCCCTGACCGCATTGAAAAATGCTCTCTACAGTGTCAAGCCTGATCCTCAACTTGCCACATGTCCTGTCAGTATGACTCATCAATTTTGGACTCGCCAGTTAAATCTCGTGCAAAAATTAATTCCATCATGCAACTCGTGGGAATCAAATAGAGTGACACCGGGCTTATCTGAACGCTCGTCGATCACCGTTCGTCATGAGATGAATCAAATTTTGGCCGAAGTGAATCACATTCAGCATACTCTCATGGAAACACTGATTCGTGGGTTGAATACCCATGTGTCCGGTTGTGCTCTCGTGGCGGATTCAGATCATTCTCCGGCACCGAGAATTAGCTATGACCTGTGTGTAAAATTGCCGAGCGATCCCGATTTGGCCCATGTAAGTATGAGGTTAAAGGTAGTTTTGATAAACAAGCAGAAAACTCAGTTAGTAATTATTCCAGATGATCCACATTCAAACCACCCTGTCAGTCGATTTTGAAGGTGTGATTGTGAACTGAAGTCGGTTTCCGCGATGATTTCAAATACGTAGTGGTTACTAGTTGTGAAACTTTTGCAAGACCATTCATTTTTTTTGTAGAGACCAGATGTATGAATGTCCACACAAGTGAAGATCTGCAGTAATTTGTAACACCGTAAAAAGTGTATCGGATGTACTCCTGTAACCAACACTCACGCTTATATTTGCTAATCAGTGAAAACAACATTCTATTTATTCATTTAATCGTCATTTACTAATTACGCACTATTTCCGAGATAGGAATATGGTCAGATACAAAAGACACCCATGGGGAAAATGAACGGCTGCTGCTAGATGTCAATAGTTCCTTCTGAAGACCCTTTGACCGTGGTTGCAAATAAGTTTTCAAAATACTTGCAATGCGTATAATATGGTTCATCACTAAACATAAATGCTAAACTCACCTTTCATAACCATGGAAGCCCTGCACAACTGCTTCATCGGATCGATAGAACCCATCAGCAGTGCGAACCCAGAGTGAGCAATTATGAATCGAACAACTACTACAATTATATATAAATCAAATCTCCTATCACCAAAATTAGATAGTAACGGAGATCTGTAGTTTGGTCTTGGTAACGGAATGCTTTTAGTCTACTTAGGATCTCTACGGAGAATACGTCCACCACAGGGGTCATTGGTCGTATGAAAAACAGGGTTGCCACCCTTGAACATTCAGCGACTAGTGGTTTACAATATCATGTACTGGTGGTACTTAACAAACCGATGGGGTTAGCTGTGATAGTCTAATGACCAACGGATTCCACCCACAACCGTTCATCCTGGGTTCGAGTCCCAGTTGGGGGAGTTCAATGGATGTGCATCGCTGACGATGCACAGTTGCGCTGTGCTTCCATGGCTTTCAAAGGTTTGAATATTTACACTGCATGCTGAATCGTATCATTTGAAAGTCTAACCTCGTACTATCTATAGTTTTATAATAATAATGGTCCGTAGGTTGTTAAATGGAATGCCTTCGTTATACTCTGACCCCTACAGAGAGGTCGTTCCCTGTAAAAGGTGGTTCTGACTGCAGTCCCTGAGCATGTAGTTCGCTTGGAGACAAAACCACAAATAGAGTTTGTATGTAATAAGTTGATGGAGAAATTCATTGTATCCAAGAGCATCAATAGTAGTGACACCTGGAGAGTTCGTCTTATACATTCAGCTATGGATTGGACAGGTGTAATTCATTTGAAAAGCTTCCCTAGCGCTCAAGATGACACGTAGTACACTGAACGTCTAGATAGCGAAACATTCTCTTGCATTTTCATATCAAAAGTTCACACCGAAAACCAGAAACGAAACGATGAACTTCCGTTGACCAGACAGTTGCTCTTTCAATTCAGCTTCTGCTGTACTGCCTGCCGAACGAGAATAATGTAATTAAATATCGAATGTGAGGCAACCCCTTTTAAATGTGAAGTAAGAAGTAAATATCCTGCTCTTTAATAGATTCGGCCTCCTTGAGCACACTAAAGTCTGCCCCAATTTTTATTTCGAAAACCGGACGTTTCAGGACGGGACCACGCTTTGCATGCACGTGAACAGTTTCACATCCTAACTGCAAGTATGGTAATTTCCATAGATCATATTACTGATATGAGCAGGCTGAGTTTTATATAATGGAAATCCACCTGCATTTCTCGCATCCAAAAGTCCAACGCCGCGAGCCGGAATCGAATCGGCTGCACTCGGCTCAGCTGGTAGATACTTTACCGGTTCGATTTTGGCTCGCGACTTTGGACTTTTGGATATAAAAACACAAATGGATTTTCCCATCATATAAGATTCAGGATCTGATTGTCAATAACCCAGTCTATGAATATAATTCAATGTCCATTTGATCACTTTCAGCAGTGTGCTGTTTGTCGCTTTAGAAACTGACCAGCGAGGCTAGCCCAGTGATTAAAACCGGGATGGTTGCTGCATATCGTTGGAACAGTGGCTCCTGCATCATCGACTATTCAGTTGCGTTATTCACACCCGACAGAACGTTCAGGAATATCTCAGTTAGCTTACAGCTGTAATCACATTTGAATCGAATGGAGCGTGCATGGACGGGAAGTCCATTTTTAGAATGATACGGTGATTCTTCCAACCTTCATTCGTCGGTTAACACGGCTAACGTTCAGATCGAGGACACATGGTCCCAGGTATGGAGTTTCGATGTGAGTAGTACGGGCTTGTATCTGAATTCTAAAAATGGACTCCCCGTCCATGCACTCTCCATTCGATTCAAATGAGATTACTGCCGTAAACCAACTGTGGAGTGCTCAAGTATAAGGATGATTGGGCGGAAGAGTACCGGGTACGCATACCTGATGAGCTGCAACAACCGCGAAACCGGTTATGTGCTTCCGGGGAAATTTTGTCCTGTCATCCAGATACAGTGCCATGCTACTCATCTCGAAAATAGCTTAGTTGATCTAGTATCTGCCCGGTAGGCGGATTGTCGCAGGCTGGATTCCGTCCCGCAGCGTTAGACTTTTGGACGTGTAAAATGAAAGTGGATTTTCCGTTTCACAGTTATCTTGGTAATCCTAACTAAACTGATATCGTACTGTTTCTTCTTTTTCCCGGTTCAGATGTACACACAACTGTCTCATTTGAATCGCCGTTGTGACGAGGCTTTAATGTTGATAAACTCCGATCGCCATGATGGTGCCGCCATTGGTGACCCCGGAGCCCATGGGGACGAGGATGAACAGATTGAAGCGGATAACACAATCGGTCTCATCGCTCAGCCAGTCGACATGCGTTCAGAGGACCCGTCCGTGGAGTACGCGCTCGGCCTGTTGAAACAACTCCAGACCGGAGTCAAATCTAGCTCGACAGAGTTGCGGCTACGTGTGAATTATGCAGTGGATCAAGCAGATAAAATTCAGGAGCTGATTGGGGCCCTGTAAGTTCACTAGTTTTCTGTTTTTTCATCTCAGTTGCCATATTCAAGCCAATTTTCACAGGCAATTCCTCGTCACATCTGAAAACGTCTCAGTTTTTAACGTATCAGTTCTCCTGCAGCAGCGAGGACACCTGAATTCGTGTACGATTCATATATAATGGAGCGCGTAGTTTTTGCTCCTGTTCACACCGGGATTTCAGGGAACCACGAGAAACTCTTTGACACGGCTGATTATCAAATCGGGTCGAATCAGACAGTCCGAATGTTTTCAATTTATAGGAACCTAAATCGTTTGGCCTGTAGCTTGGCTTTACCGATCAGCCCAGGCAGACTGTCACTATGTGGGCAAAACTTGTTGTTCCATAGTGTTTAAATAGTCTAAATAGTCCCACTGTCTTGGTCACATTAAGAACAAGAAGCTGGAGAGCAAACAATTGTTTTCAACGAAACCTATACGTGCTCTTACAATTCAAATGGGTGAGGTGACATTGGAATGCGCTCGTCATTGGCCGGAATAGAGCTCATTGTCGTGGCTTTTGAAAAGGGAGTTGGTGGGGAGGGGTATCTCTGTCGACCGCGTGTTGTGGTGAGAGTTTCATTTCTACCGTCACGAGTGGTAATCGATAGTGGATTTACGGGGTTCGGTCGGCGATCCGTGGTTTCCGGTTTTGGCCAGGGCAGAGAGAGAGCCTGGACTGGTCGCTTTTGATCGATTAGGTGTAACTCGACACATGACTTTGAAAGCGCTTTCACGGTCGATCGTATGGCCACTGTCCTCCATATGACCTAGAATCGAACTAGTAATCACACCTGTTTTCCCGTAACTCAACCATCTTAGGTGATGTTCCTTATTGATTCTGTAAACTCAACGTTCTCAGCCGCTAGACTGAAATGCACGTTCTCCACCTCTTCAATGATCTACATGCACGTAAAAGACAAACTGCCTGAGCTGACCTCTTCCATGATCATTTACTCCTTCAGGTGCGAATGTGACGCATCTTACATAGGTTGTACGGCTACGCGTTTGTCTCAACGCATTAAGGAGCATCACTGAAGATGACTAAGTTACGGGAAAACAGGTGTGATTAATAGTTCGATTCTAGGTCATATGGAGGACAGTGGCCATACGATCGACCGTGAAAGCGCGTTCAAAGTCATGTGTCGAGTTACACCTAATCGATCAAAGCCAGTCCAAATTCGGCTGCTGGCCACGGCAGAGGCAATCGCCATTCGCCTACTAAGCCCTGATCTGTGTGCACAAAAGCGACTAATCCAGGCTTTATTATTAATATCACTACGTCAACTCGTAGATTTTTGCCCAGTTTGGTGACAGTACCAACAACATTGTTGTAAATCTGAAAGGTTATTCGGCGAGTATTTAGTAGCGTGATTTTTACCCCCAGTGATATGAAACGCGTTGAAGAATGGATGACTCCACGTTGGATGTTTTACCACTTTTTTCTTCTCCTATCTCCTTTTCTTCTTTTTTTCTTGTGCACTTTTGATCACATACTTGCGCATGAGTAAAGTGAAAGGCACTCTGCACTATTAGAAACAGCCGGCATCCAGACTCTGAGACTAGGAGTGGAGAATCACATAAGGTCCCAATAGGACAGGTGTGGTCACCAGCCGGACGACAGCGGATTACTGCCTACCACCAAAGTAAGCGGTGATGACTGGGATCGGAACCTCGGACCTTCGAGGTGACAATCAAACGCTCTAGATCACAGGACCACTAACGGGCTTATTATTCTTCTAAATCTCTTCCTTTGCTGATGGGAAATGAACTATGGTTTGTATTTTACGTTTGTCGATTTCATCGCAACACTGCTCGAACCGTGAGGGACAAACGACTCATAACGGAATTACGGTGAGGTGTTCAGTTCTTGAATTATTTCTATACTGCGTATCACCGTGTGTGAATAGAATTCTTCGGTTGTTGTTGTGTTTGCTGTTTTTGTTGCCGTTTTCGTTGTTTGCTTCTATTATATTATTATTATTATTATTATTATTATTATTACTATTATTATTATTATTATTATTATTATTATTATTATTATTATTATTATTACTGAGTATAAGCAGCATGGTGAACAAGTTTGTTTTCAGCTATTAGTATTCATATCGATTAATAACATGGAATATGACTCACAACATGGAAGAGCAATGGGCAGAAAGTAACCTCTCGGTCGGATCATGCACGAGTAGATGAGGTCGTCCATGACATGTTGGGATTTCCTTGTGAAGTTTATAAAATCCGGCTCCCGAAACCATTTGAAATATCAGACAACGAAGCCAATTGTAGTCTTCACTAGCGTGCTTGCATTCAGTTTTTTTTCGTTGTTTAAATTCTATTAAGGTTTATCAACCACGGTTGAACATTTTACGTGGTAAGCTTTCATCTGGTTCCGTGGCGACACTTCGAGCTAGAAACGAAAACTAGGACACTGAAGTGCCAGCTGCGTTCTTAATGACTGATAAAATTGATTGCACCAGCACGCTCCTAATGTCTTCTGCCTGGTTCAATTCTGTATTGTCTTTTCTTTATCTGTCCATATGTCTACCCATCCGGCACGCCACATTCAATCACAGATCGGAGCACGTGAACGAGTCTGCGGTCATTGAACATCGGATCTATTCAGCGCTGCCCAACTTGACCGGACGTTTTATGGACGAATTAGCAAAAGCTGTGGATGAACTCGAGGTTCATTGGGCCCAAAGTCGCATGGAATCGCCCGTGCCTTTGAAAACTCAGTCACAGATAGCAGATCAACTCAAGGTGAGTTTGGGAAAATGATCATGATTTCCAGTGATTATTGCCCTTATTGAAACCATCCAAATGACGTGTATGAAAAATAGTGAAAAGATCTCGTTTTAATTGGTCGATGAATTTCGTTGTTTTATGCAACTTTGTATCAGTTTCAACCCTTTGTTCCTTCTTTCCGTTACTATGGTCACCTTTGTTGAGAGGTGCTCGTTTGAAACGGTATCACCACTTGCGCAAACCAAAACACATCAACACAGCTAGCAAACGTTTAGGTAAATAGAACAATCCAAAAACATCCACACATACACTCAAATCCATTGCGCCCTCGTCCAATTGATTGGATTACTGAGGCACAGACTAACATGGCTGACCAGGTTCCTCTCGTTTTTTGGGCTTCCCACGACTGTGCTGATCCTACGTCGCACTTGGGCCAACATGCAATGCACTGGTGGACCCACTGGGCGGCTTGAGGTGATGCACTTATGCTGATTAGATTGTTTGCTTCAGGGTGGTTTTGAAGAAAGCCTTGCCTGGATCAGGTGTAAAATGAGGAATTCTGTGCAATGATATGTGACAGAGTGCTGATATACAAATCCTCAGATGAAAAATACGTCAGGACATCCAGAGAAGCTCTTCATGCTACAAAAGACACTTTTACTTACAGGTTTCAATTGACATTGTCGAATATGTCGAAATGGATAAATCCACCCCACATCACTACCTTGACAGATATTCCTCCCTGAGAAAAGGTGTCCGCTTCACATGAACGTTAGTAATAAGAGGTTACATTTCGCATACTATAAATCATCATGCTTCGTGAACGCTCAACTCACCACTGAAAACTATAGAAGCACTGTACAGTTGTCGCTTAGTTTTTATGAATCATCAGCAGTGGACATCTACTGAGCCACAACCTGAACTTGAACCCATAATAAACGATTTTGATTCTGACACCTTGGTTACAAGGCTATCCAGACTGGTTCTCAACGGTGTACTGAACTGCGTGACATAGCGCCCTTTAGTTATTAGCTTTGAGTGTTGCCAGATCTCTTCCTGCATATCGGTCGACTTTATTGAGTTGAGTGTTCACACTACATGACGAATCGTATAATGTAAGACTCCACATCAATTCTCAGTATTTCATTCTTACGTTATTCCGAGATTTCATCAATCTTTACACTTTTTAGTGTTTCGTTGGTCCTAACGAAGAATACTATTACGATCTGTCTCTTACAAAGGTACCATGTTTCAGCGACTGTAGCTTCAAAGTCATCAGTAGCTTCCTTCAGTGTTGCTGGCAAGGAACTAGTTGAAGTGAATAAACTTACAAACGGCTCTTCTACTTCAGCTTAGACATCATTCAGAATGCGCCAAACGAAACGAAACCATAGAATTATGAGTCATCAAAAACGGAATGCTATGCACAATTTTCCCCCTTTTCTTTACTGGCGTACCACAATGAATGGTGACCACGTGAGAGTGACAAAGACGTTCTTCGACATGGTTTGAGTTAAAATAATCATCATCTAACCGCGTTCAGTGTATGTTAGCTCACCGTTCACCGTTCCATACCTTATTTGCACGCCATTCGCAAGCCCATAAGTAGCTACCGGTGGTCAGATCATGGCCTGACTTAGAGGTACTGGCTTCGGCGAATACTTCCCGCGCCCCCGGTTCGCCCCGAACAGATGAGAACCGTCTGTGACCAAAAAAGTTCAGGCATTTAGCTACGTTCTTTTTCAGCGACGCGAATGTTGCGCGACACTTCCAGTAACTTTTCGTGGACCTTGACGATAAGATCACACAAAATCAGCGAAATACGTCAAAATTGTGGGATAAGAACAAAAAAGAGCTAAAAATTTTCAGAGGGCGATCTTTTCCGTTGGCTTTTTCTTATCCAACTTCTAACTACGGCCAACGGAAATTGGAAGTACGATTTCAAATTGATTGCTCACAATGCTACCTTCTTCGATCATATCGCATGAGAGACAGTTTTCCATGTTGTGTATATATTCGGTGAAACGAAGAATAACCATCATAGATAATCCAGAGTTCGGAAAGTGTGGTTCACTGGCGAGCGAGAAAAACATCCCATTTGGACGTGACTGATAGTGACTGACATAAACTTACAGTAAGAGTTTGCACATTATATTGTCGCACAGATCGCATTCCGAGTCCACACGTCACTCCAGTTCCACGGACCTGAGAAAATGAGAATATGAGTTCGTGCGCGAAAGATTCTTTTCCACGACACATTATCTAATCCGCACAGATCATGTGGGAACTGGAAGTAACTACGTGAAGGTCAAAAGGCCAAATTACCAAATTTAGAAAAGTTAAAAAGTCAATTTTAATGACTGTAAAATTGGCTTAAAAGGTCAAAAGGTCAATTTTCCGTACTGAATATCACGTCAAATTCCAATGACATCTCAGCAGGTAGGTTATTATTATTATTATTATTATTATTATTATTATTATTATTATGATTTATCCAGACCAGTACACGAACCGTCATCGGCGCAGATAGTGATGTCATCCCGTGTACGACCTCAACACCGGACTAAAAGATCAACTTAGAAGAACCGCCAAAGTGAGCTACGATCGGTGCAGCATACAGAACCTTTAGGGAGTGGGTGTGTTGAAATGGGTCAAGACCTACTGGGATCGGATTAGGGAGGGAGATGTTGCTTTAGTGTCGATCTGTCAGTTTCCCCGAAGTAGTCGAGAGTCACAAGGTTTGAATTTGTCATACCGGTTTTGGGTGGTAAACTTGTGGCATCAACGACTCGGCGACTTGTGGGATTCATTCTTTGTGCTGCCGTTAGGGAAGCGAACCACTGTAAACAATAATTCACCTCCGAATTTCGTCCTCAAAACTGACATTTTCTGGAATCTAATGCATGTCAATAGGAACCGTTTAGGCCTTTTCCTGTTTAAAGAAAAGTATTTATTTTCGGTTTTCCATCTACGTAAACAATACTGCTTCAAAGTGAGAACCGTTACTGATTCATTTCAAGGGTACTGCTGCAGAAAATATCACTCAAAACATGCATGCTCGTGTATGAGTTATGTCGATGATTGAATGACAATTTTCGTCTCATTAAAATCACACGCTTCGCCCACCTGACTGACCGCATTTCCAGTAACCGGACCAATAATCTCTTCAGTCACGGGAACGCGGATATAGTGAGTGGCCAAATTAGCGCGTGGTCGAAACCGTAAGGCACGTGATGCGGCGCATGAAACACCGGAAAATGACCAATAGAGAAGATAATCCGAAGGCCGTTTTCTGTGGTACATTTATTAGTGTAGTGAAACCGTTTAAAAGAACGGCTGCCTGTCATTAACTTCTATCACGAACTCATCAGCCAAAATGTTTTCAAAATGTTCTAATATATATATATATATATATATATATATATATATATATATATATATATATATATATATATATATATATATAGTACAAGCTACGATATGTGCTACTTTAGTTTTTTTACAGTACATTTTTTGATGAAGTTTCTGTCACTTTTTTAGTCGGAATAACAGTTTTATGTTTACGAGACACGAGAGTTCTGCAGATTGACCGTACAGCTTTCGCGCCATTGACTGCTATTCACTCAAAAAGTGTGACGAACGACAGTCCTCGTCCCTTGAGCCCCAACCAATGGAGCAGGAAGCACCAAATGAAGCCACTATTATTGCCTGATTCTTCATACATCTACACCAAGTCATAGCCTGACCGCTGCACCGCTTCCTCAAGCCTTGCCCAGCACCTGCGAATAGACCACGTAAACGTAAACAATGGGTAGGCATTCGTAGAACACGGCCGAGCCACCGGAGGTGGTGTAGAGCGATCATTTCGTTAAGAGGGCAGCTACCCGTGCATAACACACGACGGCGCACCTCGTCGTTACTCACTCGATGTTCCCACCAGAAGCGAGCAACGCTTCGGAGACATCGTTTTTCGAACGCGAAAAGATGCCGAGCTTCCCCAAAACGAAGCCTCCAGGCCTCTCAACCGTAAAGTAAAACACTACGAACAGTGGTGACTTACACCAGCCCTGAAGAGAGAGCTGGATGTCACGGCGACGCCACAGATGTCGCAGGTCTGCGAAAGCCGTCTAGCTCTAACTATTTCTGAACTGATCTCCTCCACAATACCCCCTCCAGCTGTAATCAGGTTTCGGAGTTAGTTAGAGTTAGCGGCTACTTCCAGATGAAGAGCGTTATTCATGATTGCTGGCACCGGCGCCTGCCAGTTATGCAAAAGCTCTTTACACTTGGAAAGTGCAACGTACATTCCATATCTGGATACCTCAATCACCAAGCGGTTCAGGGCATGCTAAGCAGACTGTCCATTGTCACTCAGCAAGGAGATATCATCGGCCTATTCCAAGAGGAAAACTCGGTTCCCTGTGAGGAGTTGAACTCCACCGCTTGGAAGACCAGACGGGGCATTCCGCAGAACAAGGGTTATGACGAAGTTGAGGAGAATTGGGGATACAAAATAATCTCGTCATGCTCCACTTGAAAAGGTAAAGGGGGGAGGCGGGAGCTGGCCGAACGCCTTAACCCGACCTGAGGTGTGATGATACATCTCTTTGATGAGTGATGCATATATCTCAGGTACTCCATTTCTCAAAAACAAATTCCATAGTGCTGTACGAACGTCTAGGAACACGTTGGTCGTTAGTCATTGGAGGGTGTGACAGTGCTGTAGCAGTTGTCGGATGGTGAATATTTGATCGATACATCCAAGACCGGAGCGAAACCTAGCCTGCTCCTCGTGAGTCTGCTTTTCACGCGTTTGGTACAACCTACGAAGTATGACAGACGCAAGCAGGTTCAACGTTGTTGGGAAAAGGCTTATAACCCTTTGGTGAGTGCAGTCACTGCGCAATCCTTAAAGATGGGAACAACAACCGTCCCCCCCCCCACAAAGAGGGTAACTGCTCAGAATTCCAAACTTTTGAGAGCAAAGCATGAAGTCCTCTAACGAGCTGCACCCAGCCATCTCTAAACAGGGCAGGAGGAATGCCACCGGAGTTCGGCGATTTGTGACCTCCTAAGGCCTGGATCTCCTCTCGGATCTTCGCTTCGGTAGGTAGATCTGTCAAAACGCACTACTGGACATGAGCTGGAAGAGCTATGGGAGAAGCCGACACCGAGGGCCAGATAAGTTGTATCTGAAAGTGCTCCTTCCCAGCGATCGAGACATCGCTTCTAATTTTGGATTTACGAACCATCGCCTTCACAGATTGCTTCACTTGCACCTACTAGCTTCCTACCGGTGACTCGAATGAGGCAGAACAGCTTGCGGGAATTTCCCATGGTGGCAGCAAGTTCCAACTCTGATGCACGTTGCGACCACCAGGTTTCGCGGTCCCTACGAAGACCTTGTTTGAAGACGTGTCTCGTTTCGAGACAAGCTGCATTATACTCGCTTCCAGCGGGGATCGACCGGCATGCTTCGAGAAGACTTAGAGATTCAGCAGAAACCCAGGGTCTTGCGGCACTATGAGACAGGCCGTAACATACTAGACCAGCAGAATGCAAATCATTCTCGATAAGCTACCAGTACCGGCTTATGTTATCAGGTGAGGCTGCATCTAGCTTTTCAGCTAACGTGTTTTGGAAGACGGATAAGCCAGATTGGTCGGACAGCTTATCGCAATCTAATTGTCGTTGCAGCCTGCGTTTTGGGAGCCCGCCGAAGCACAAAGACAGCTGTGTGCAAACTAATGGGTAGAAGGGAATCGATGGGGGTGCTCCAGCACGAGCGACAATCTTGTATGCAACCCCACCATTTGTGACTTATAACGATGTGGTCAATCTGGGTTCACTGGGTACTGGAAGTGGAAGGACGCCACGTGGCCCACCGGAGATTAGAGTGTCTAAAGTTTGTACTGGGAGGAGCAGGCAGGGTTTTGAGCACGGGACCAAAAGCCGTTCCCCGCTCTTCGAGGGGCAGGAATCTAGCCTAAACGGGCCTTATAAATATGCCTCGTCCGGTGACAGCCGACCAACTGTAGTATGCTTATCCCCTATTACAATCACAACTTCAGCTCGGAAGTTTTTTCAATAATTACCATGCTATGATTAAAGTGTGGCGACTTTTTGTCTGAAAACCAATTCTCCTGTTCCGAAATAATTGTAGGCCTGAAGGCAACTCGTGACAACTTTCAGTGAAGGATAAGCTGCTTAACCATAAGGTTATATCCAAAGTACATTTGATTACATCAGGACAGTCTTTAGTCGTGAACAGTGTAAGAAATCAGTTCGCTCAAATGGTAGACAACAAAACTGTATAAGAACAACTGGAACAACCCTGAAGACATCCGCTTATCCTATCGGCGACAAGAAATGAGTTGACCACTGTGTATGCTATTGTTGCTTTGCTACTGTAGCGTAGACTGTTTGGCAGTGAACAAAGGTGGTTATGGAGTCCATCACGTTAATCACACAAAAGCCCCAATCGTTTTCGTCACCAGTCACTTCTCAGCTGACACCCTCCAACTGACCGCAAACTCCCTTCTAAAATGTTTTGCAATTACTACATAATTATAGGATATATATATATATATATATATATATATATATATATATATATATATATATATACGCCTGGGAGATACTAGTTGCATCTAACAAAAGTCCAGTTCGGCGAAACAATTGTTTTTCAGTTTTTCCTTCTCAAGCCATTTACAGAGTAAGTAGTAAACATTAGACAAAAGATCATGAACATAAACATGGAGTAAACACCAATAATGGGCAGGGGTTTGTCGGTTAAATTATCCTTGTCATGTGATTGGTTTATCTAACTGAGGCCCTCTAGGTAAGTGGACGATAGATTCATTCGGCCTTGGTCAAACTTGAGCTATGGGAGTTGGAGTACCCCGACCAAACGCCTTTAGGCGCACAGGTCAGTGGTTAACTTACTTATTCTTATTGCATCAGCTATAGCCGGAGTGCGCAACTGACCACTTTTTCATTGGTTTGGGGGACATGGTAAACAACTTTGAAGGCAAACTCCGGACTCACCTAATGTTAAATGTCAACCAGGTGCCCTAATATTGCGCTATTTATCGGTCCAGTGTGTCCTTGACTTAACCAGAGCAGATGATGTTCTTCAATCTGAGTTAATATCTATGCCGTTTGACCTACATAAGATGGGTCACAAGCACATCTGAAACAGTATACAACCACTGATGAGGTCAGCATCGGTAGTCCATTCTTGTTCTGGATCTGGATTAGAGGAGCACCTCAAAACACACAACGTAGTGTGGCAGCACTGAACGTATTTTGAATTCCTCATCCCAGTCGACGGTTTAGGTTTTAACTAAAAATATCGCCTTTAAATGGTAAGTACTATAAAGATCTTTCCTACTTACGGTTTCCACGGGGATTTTTGGCACTCTTCTGATAAACCCGTCCGGGTAGGTGTTCTCACATAGGGTTTCTTATTAGCATCAATTCGTCCTCTAAAGTCTCCGCAAAACTATTTACCCACGCTCTGAAGGCCAGACGTTTTACTAAGTTTCGCTTCTGTAGCATACTAACGAAACTGTTGAGATTAAGATATTGACGGCTCTGTTTGTTTTCGGCGCACCTTTTGCTGGATCCGACCATCCTCCATTCTCGTAAGAGTCACGTCGAGAAACCGTGGTAGACTGTTTACTTCGCGTTCAGTTGTAAAGCGCACTACTTCATGTGTCCTTTTAAATAAAGTTTTCACAAATTCTAGGCCACAAATACAGCCAGTCACGCGAAAAGTATCATCCACCTAACGATAGTAATGTTCAAAGCTGTCAGTTTTAGACTTCACCTAGGTTCTAACTTTGCGAGGAATACCTCCGCAAGAAGAGGGCCTAGTGGTGATCCTATAGCCACACCATCTCGTTGTCTGTACAGAGTTTCTTGAAATAGGAACCGAACATTAAACATGCATCGAAACAAGAACTCACGTAAACCTTCTAGTGGAAAAACGACGTTCAGGTTATTCTCTTTTTTGTAGTTTACCACGAATTCGATAGCTTCTGTTCATGGTACATTCGTGAATAGAGACTTGACATCAAGCGAAAACATTAGTTTGTCCTTCGTATTGATATCTTTTATTCGCTCTGTGAAATCAAATGTGTCCCTAAGACAGTGTATAGCCATATTTTTTTTGATGGGTTCAATAATCCCATTTCAATAAACATAGAAAAGACGAATAGAGAACGAGCTCGATTTCGGTAACATCACCCTCGTGGCTAAATAGTTACACTTATAGGTTAGAAATGCGTAAATTATGAACAATGTCTGTGTGCTGAAGTGTGATTGGATAGTCATCGAAAATGGTGTTGCTAAGTAGTTGCGTAGTGGTTGTCATCTGGGGCTCCACCTGTTGAGTTGAATCTTTCTCACCAGGACTAGTGTTGAACTTGGTTTCATCATTCAGAATTGCTATGAGTTTTCCAATGTAGTTATATCTGTACACCACCACTGTTCCGCTAATCTTGTCAGGTCTACTCAGTAAGATATCTTTATTGTACAGCAAATGCTGTTTTTGGCTGGCCTTTGTAGTTTCAAGTTAATTCTTCGATATGAATGACAGGTGCTCTCTAGGGTTGAACTGAATTCCACTAACGCTTTATTAGATGATGACATCAACCCTTGAGCCTCAGAATAAAGGTTTTCGAAATGCACCTCGTAATCAAACTTGTCACGTTTTCTCGTAGGGATACAGAACTTAGGACCAAGTGATAAGGCCCGGATCATATGATCACTCAAATGCAAGTTAGAGCAGTAATGCACATACCGATTGGGTTGATTAGGGAAAACACATTGAGGAGTCTTGGCTTCCATCCCTTTCGTCAATGCATTTTTTTCCTTGCTCGAGATCCCAGGATAGCTCCGGCGTAGTGAAGAAACATTACTTTCAAGTCTCCATCTAGGCAATCTATGAAGTGCTGACATTGTGAAATATTCCTTTCGTATTCCGACATTATATATATATATATATATATATATATATATATATATATATATATATATAAAGACTTATAAAGCTCAGTGTTTACAGGAAGTCGAAAGGCGCAGGCAGCACGGAGATTGACATTGCTGGAGTGAGAGGGTTGAAAGGAAACGGCTGCTTGAGCCTAGCGACTACGACCCTTGTACCCCGCTTCAAATCGTCGTCGCACTAAGAACGGAGTTGGATAGTTTAGATGAGGTGTTGAATGTCTGACTAACTTCCGGTTTATTCGGCTAAATCTTCTTTCCCTGTACACTCTCTTCATCCAAGGCGTTTGAAATGCTTTTGTGCCCACGTATCAGAAGTCACTGAACGGATTTCGACCGCATCGACTCAGCCACATGCACTATTGTGTCTTCTAGATGATCCGTGAGAGCCAAATTGGAAGTCACTGAAGACTTCCTTCAGCTCCCCAGCGTTGGTATTCTCAATATAAACATGGGATTATTCAAAAAAACTTTAATGATTTATGACTCTATGTAGAATGTACTTTTATTCATCCAGTTTGCTGAAGGTAGTAATCGTATTTCCCCCGGCTCTACTCGCCAATACACGAACTTCAGTAAAGTACAGGTTTATCCGACGTGTTTTGGAAATTGATCTATCGATTTTGATCGTCCGAAACAAACTTTGTCACTCCAACACTTCGTTTCTACCACATACACACATCGTTTTTTCAGTCTGTCCACCACATGAACATTCGACGTTAACACGCTCCCTACCTCACTCAACTAATCAATGAGATGCGCTTTGTCCAGTGTACGGTCGACACCCGGTTGGTTGTACCATTCCGAATGGTCGGACAGTTGTTTACGTCCCACATGCTTAGACTGACTTATTGGAGGCACGTGACACATCGGCCTACGGTTTCCTATCGTAGGTTCTGGATGTTTGAAGAGGGCCAATAGGAGCGTGACTCATCGGTTCAATCTCCATGATCGTTGATAGTCATAGTGGTGAATGTAGTTGTTGTTACTGTTTTTCAACGTGGGTTGATGACACGGCCCAGTTTATCTACCAAATCAAATTTCGTTGTCTTTACGAGAAAACCCCGGAAGTTAGATTAGTTAAGTGATGTGCAATGAAGGTTTTTAGTTCCGGCATTTTATCTCTCCTTATCAAATTGAGTTTTTTTAAGTTGTCAATAAGCTAGAATTCAGAGAAAGCACTGACTGACTCACGCAATACGGTTCCAGTGGATAAAAGTATCCGTGTGCGCGTCTATACATCCGTAGTTGTATTGAATATCCGTCGATCCATTGCACTTCACTGCATTTAAATGTGCGGGGTTGTCGGAGTTGAACACAAATGTCGTCTCTCAATGCTGTTCAGTAATCACCGCACTCCACTGTCCGGAGATGTTCCATCATCCAACATCAGGAACCTGAGGAGCATGACTCCAGCGGTCTATTTCCGCCTGGACCAAGTAGGATTCTATTTATTTTTACATTCTGTGACCAGCCACTCTTCCCAGCCTTGTAGTGTTGAACAACCGATACAAAGTACTTGCTCGGCGATGTGGATAGAGAGATCTGACTTAAACGAGAAATTATGTGAAAGGCTATGTTACCTATTCGTTATTATTCCTATCATTATTGCCAATTTTCTATTTAGTTTACCTATGATACAAACTATATTGCTTGAAGGGGATTGCGGTTAACGAAAGACTGCCGCATTGGGGGGAACTGAGCGGCGGCGGTAGAATTCCTACTCCGGACTTCAATGTCTAAAGTTAACCCTGATGTCTGCTTGGCTAACAACTTATTTTGCGAGCCTTGCGTCCTAGTTTGAGAGCCTTTGATTAGTATCCCTTGGGCTGACTATCCCACGCCGTGTTTGAACAGTGGAATATCGGATATTTTGACTCACACATCTGAGCTGATGTGTTAGAGAGAATCCGAACTCCAGAAATTGGTGCAAATAGGATTTTCGGGCCGACATCAACGGGATAACACCTTACGGCCTAACAAGACTGTAAAGCCAAAGGTACCGCATGCGCGAATAGAAACATTCAATTGCTATGGCACGTGGTTGTCGCTTTTTGATACCGGCAAATTCTAAACACGCCTTTTTCTGCCTACTTTGGGGTAGGACTTGATCAACTGGGCTTGATGTGCACAAAAGACCTTAATAGCTGATGCGATGTAAGCACCGCACTGAATGGCCCACGAGGGTGTGAGAAATAGCCAATGGTTTTGCGTGGGTGTGGGTCCTCCGTTCACTTTCAACCTAGCGTAGTAGTGTGAGGATAAGCAACTGTCATTCGTAAAACGAACAAGGCGGAACGAAGATGTGCGCTGCGAAAATAACAGAGCAGACAGAAATAATCTACTTAAACTCCGAGAACAAAATCCCTTACACAGAAGAAAAACTATCTCCAATGAAGATGGTAGACGCATTGTACAAAGTGCCAGAAACCGTGACTATTGGAAATTGATATCTCATGATATCACAACTACTGCACGTTCTTCCTATGATAGGCACAATTTCACATTCATACAACCAGTAACAAAACTTTTAGATTTGTAGTCAAGTTTCTTTTGCAAAATAAATGGTATAGTTTATATTTCTACGTGAAAATCACTCATTGGTGGTGGATGGCTCTTAATCCATGGTGCAAGGCTCTTAAACTGGGGCGTTGTCCTCTTAAACTGTAGTTGGTTGGTTTATTCACTTATATCAGTGTTTCCGTGGATGAATTTGATGAAGCTCAGGCCCATCTGTGAGGAAACGTGGTTTATTTGACTGGAATGTGCTTGCGCAAGAGACATTTCCAGTCGGTTACTGACAAAACGAAACAGTCTTTGATTAATTTGCATTACCGCATTTACTGAGTTGTACTAAATATCTTTTGCGCCTAATCACTACAATCCCGATTTCGACTGCGCTTCTGAGTGACTACTTTTGACTGGTACATTCTTTAATACCAGCTTTCTACGGTAGCATGTCATGTATTTGTGAATAAACATACAAATTAATCACTCCGAGTGATGGGTAATTCTGTGAATTTACTGGTATTCTCAGGTAGTTTTGCTCAGCACCTACTTTCCACTGCACTCGCGTAGTCTCTGATACCTGCAAAAATGCATACACTGCTGAGGATAACAAGATGCGACGAACTGAAGGACCATCGAACAAAACAGAGTACGTGCTTACTTGATGCTAATACTCAGTCTAACTGCTGAAACTCGACTGCATCACGTAGTTTGATCTCGGTCATCACTCTTCAGTGGATCGAAAGTAACCCCGTAGTGTGCCGGCGAGCACGTTCTCTTTCTTGTTACTATGTTATGGTAAACACGGACTAACGATTCCACAGGCATCACCGATTACACGCACTAAAACCCATCTAATATGGCTTCACTCAATCCCCCATAACCATAAAAGTACACATACACACTGAAGCTTCTGCCGTTTAACTTGCTTCAGTTGCACAGTTCCCCTCTTTCAAAACCCCCTTGCATAACAGGGCTTACATTCAGTTCTTCCAGATGCTGAAATTAAATCAAATTCACAGATGAAATAAATGTCGCAATTTTCTTCTATGTGTGTTTCAGCATGCCGGTCAGCGTCTGATGGAACTGGAAACGTCGTTGGAACATGCCTGTGAATGTACTCGGGTCTTGTTGCTCCTGTCAATCGGCGATAGATTGTGGACAAATCAAACAGAACTGCGTTTATCTGTGGCCGAACGGGGTGCAATTTTACAGGCTGATTATGAGCACAGTTTTGGCCACGCGCAACTTCGCGAAGCATGGGCTAGACTTGCACAAATCGGAGATCGTTTGGGACGCATCCAGGCCGGGTAAGAATTTTCGGCTGGTCACGCATGTTATTTGATGGATATTTCACGGCCTATACAGTGTCGTTCTGTGCTCTCAGATGCGCGAATTCAACGATGATGGCATCTGCTGAACTGAAGACAACAGGGTGCAAAATAACCTCCGTTTTCCACTGGCCAGCACGTTAGTACAGAGCGGACAAAAAAACTGAGTATCCTTTGTGGAGGTTGAATTTCGTAACTTACTACTTAAAAGCCTAATAGTAGGCAAAATAAAGCAAATACCAGTGCATCATAAAGACAAAAATGTGTACGTGAATACTGGATGATAGGGAACCAAATGAGTGGACTCGAGTGATATTTAATATCAAGCTATAGCTCTGGGCTCCACACCAATTTTAAACGAAGAGTTCTCATGTTAGTTGTTGAGTGGCCAAGAGTTCAAAAAGTCTGAAAACAGGTTCAGAAGGTATTTGCGAATCAGAATCAATATGTGAGGAACTTGGAACAATATGAGTAAACTTATTTCAGACAGCGAAGTGAAATACAAATAGTAAAGTCCTCAATAGCATTTGACCCGGGTGAAAGATATTCAATTTCAACGAAGAAGAAGTCACAGCCAAAGGAACGTCCAGTTTGATCTCTGAGGGTAGCAATAAATGAGCTCAAAATAGGTGATGAATATCTAGTTGTTCCTTGAATAACAATATCGGCCAGGTGTAGGTGAAAAATATGGATGGGAGAGCGTGAAACAGAGACGAAAACTTAAGATTCGACACTACCAGTGCCCGCAATGAAATCTTGTTGAATTGTGCCACCAATGAGAGATGGACGAGTTGTGTCCATGAAGTGTATCCGCCACTGTGAACAACGTTAGAAAAGTCCTTCAAAGAATCAGAACTACATTTGGAAAAAAAGTGCGGATTACCTTCTGCATGCAGTTTGGACATCTCCCAGTTTACCATATCTTTGGAGTTTAGCACTATGAAAGCGACAGATTTAGTGTAAATGGTGTTTACCACAAAAACCGTATTCACCTAATGAGTTGTTCACCGAACGGAAAGCATTATTATGATCCCGAGTGCAAATACTAGCGGCTTTACATTTCACATAGAGTGATAAACAACGTGATAGTTCACTACGTGTAATGATATCCAACGGAGCACGATGATGAGTGACGATGATAAAGGGGATCGGGCCGTATGTCCCTATCTCAAAGGACTTTTAATACAATAGGAATCTATAAACGCAGAATTAAAGACCATTAGGTTGCTCGGTATATTCCGGAGCATTTAGCCACACCTTTTCTTGTGCGTACTGCAGTCACGGTGATTGTTTTCAGTCTTGCAAATATCTTCCATGCGGTTGCCGCGCACCGGCTTCCTCGATTCTACTGTTATATAAGCCGAGATATTTTCATAGAACAAGGTTTGATTACACAGACATGTTACCACTGAGGATGAAATCAGAGCAAATTCAAGTAGCATCTTTGGAGGCAACCGGTCTGCACCACTGACTTTATCACATTTATTCTTCTTCGTTAGCTACTCTTATACTCAGAAGGAATATGACACACATGAACTCTTCGTTTAAAATTGGTGTGAAGCCCAGAGCTATAGCTTGATATAAAATATCACTCGAGTCCACTCATTTGTCTTTATGATGCACTGGTATTTGCTTCATTTTGCCTACTATTAGGCTTTTAAGTAGTAAGTTGTGATATTCGACCCCCTCCCCCCAGGGTACCCTCAGATTGTTTGTCAGCGTTGTATGTAAAATGTTGTATGAAAGTACACATGTAAAATTAGGAAGATAGTCAATTCAAGTCAATAAACACTTGTACATACTCGAAAGAGGCTGAATTTCCAAAGCCACTTGACTTACAGTGAAATCCGAAGGAAAGTAGCGTAAGGATTAAGTGGAATGTTGATAGCGAGGCGTGGACGTGAAATGAGGTCTTGTATTCGATTAGATTACCTACGACGTTAGACAATAACACCATTGATCACTTGGTCACAGCCTACGAGTAGGCAGACAAGGTAAAGAATGAGAATACTTCTATATGCAAATGTGGGTGAAATCATTGATCATTGTTAGACAACAACCTGTTAGCGAATTTGTCTCAATTCAGTGAGAATGTTTTGTTATTAATATAGTCAGAAACTTGATGATGAAATCGAAATCTTTTTAGGACCGGCGGATATTTGTCTTGAATAGTAAAGCCGAAGAGGTACAAAGGAACAGGTTGAAAATTAAAACTCAGGATTACAGAGCAGTCCAAGGTGATTTCCTCTGAACGAAAAAAAGCCTTCTGAACTTAGTGAACAGTTTCGACACGACTACTTCAACAAAAGTTTGAGTTAGAGTAACCACTAGGTGATAAAATAAAAGACGTTATAGGGAAATTTATCGGGTGCTATGTGTATTGTTTTTGTAGCTTGACCAACATTGAAGTTTTAAGGGCTTTCTAAGAAGTTATGAGAAAGAGAACAGGAAGTGAGCCAGTAAAAAGTTCATTGGATTTGTTTTGAAGAAAATAAAAACTTCACTTCCATTATAAGGAAATCCAAGAAAAACATAATTGGCGTATTTGCAACCAATGAGACTAGTGGAAATAGGGGCCTCATTAGTGAAAAGAGAGAAAAGAAATGATGATAGACTGACAATTTGAAAAACATGAAAGTTAACCTGAAGGGAAGACGAGTGTCTGTTTCCACAGGAAGTAAACTGTCTGCAATTAGAAAAAAAAACTGTCAAGGGCGTTTACAGTAAGATAGTCAACTTCATTATCATGCACAATATGATTAATAGAACCTAATTTGTTGGCGTGATCAAGAACAGTTAGTTTGATAATGATCCCACTGTGATCAGGAACAGATGCAATACAATTACCAACATTGCCAACTGAATCTAAGGTTGACAGAGAGGGTTTGTGGGCAAATTGTGTCTGATCGAAAGAGTGAACTTGAAGGATCACGCAAAGATGGTGTACATTTTCAAATATTTTCAGCAAAGTGGATATGGAGGCTATTAAACGAAATTTATTGGATTTTTCTCATTGGTATAGACGTGACGTGCACAGATCTCCAACAATCGGTGCTCATCTAAGAATCAGTACAACGAATAACGACCAGTCTAAAGGGGTGTGAGTTCAAAAGAGCTTTTAGTAATATTGGGAATAGCCATTCTGAGCCACGAGACTCACGGCTGCTAATCTAATGCAGAATTATAAGGACTGAGCCAGGTGTAACGGGTTGAGATCGTGGCGGACAAGTCTTGGAGGAGGAAGTGAGGACGTGTTGGAGCTTACCGTGAACTGCGGATTCAGATCTTGGATGTCTAGCCTCGACTAAGACTTGAAATATCACAACTGTCTCACTGATTTCCATATCTCATGGCAGTTCCTGTCACTCGGGGCTATGTCTATATACAGACTGTTCAGACGTCGTACTTCAGTCTTGATGAGGATGAACAGGTTCTTACAATCTGATGCAGGTCATACTCTTACCCCCTTTTCCTAGCTCTACGAGGTGAGCAGAAGCCCGTGAGTCGAACATAATTCGGTTCTTTTGGTCACCAGTAGTCGTAATAACCTCAAGGTAATCTGCTGAGAGTTTACAGTGTGAGAACGCATCGTGTAAAAAAAATTGGAATTTCAGAACAGCTAGCAAGCTCAGTGCCTGTCTATATTCTCAGAGGTGCAAGAACTTTTGCAGAGAGGGCTCGAGGGGTGTAGTAAATTGTTCAAGGATTCATTTTACAATAAATTTTAGGGCGAAGAAATGAAGTACACTAATCAAAAGTCTTAGTTGAGGCACGTTCATTTACAGTGGAAATACTTGGACGGTTAACCCAGAGTATCGTCATGTGCTGGGAAGTGCACAGGGCCCGTAAAATCTAGGGCGATTAGGAGGGTTAAGTCAGGCCTATTGAAGTCGCCTGCTGTTATGCAAGTTGGTCAATACATGCTGTGAGACAGTTGCAAAGTTTATGAATGAATAATCTGTATCAGGTCTAACATGTATATTGAAGACAACATTGCAAAAAAAACTAGGATAGTTAGCTCGCGGCGAATAGCAACGCAACCGGTCTTCATCGTGTCAAATTCAAATGCAAGAAGAGAGGATTTACTCCACCAACGATGGGGAAAAGCGATTACCCATCCTGCACGACTTTTTGGTATGCAGACCGATTGCCCCTAAAAACGTCATATCTATCAATATGGAAGAAATCATCATTAATTTTTATTTACAACAAACGTTCCCGGATGAGCATCGCCCCGAACTTTTGAAAAGTGTTATTGGATACTTCATCGAAGTCTCTCAAAAATGTAGCACGCGTTTGATGAAAATGTGGATGGTATCGACGCTTTGGAAACAGCATGATGTCTTTAAACAGCTTTCCAATCAGCACGAAGCTTTTGTGAGTGTCTACGAACCTTCAACAACAGGCGTTCTACATAATTTCCGATTACATTCGGAAATGCACGTAAACCGTTACTAAGCATGAGGAAACGCAGGGAAGTTAAAAAAAGAGTTGTTTTAAGATAACATTCGATCTTGAAAATTAATAATGTTCGCCTACAACTCGTGTTCTGAGTGCTATGATGGGCTTATTCCGCAATCCAAATTAATTTAATCTCGAGAGCAGAAAAACGAAACAGGATTTACCGGTAAATCACGAATGACAGTACAGCGGCAGTTATAAGCACGGTTGATATTCAAAGGTACCACGACATAATCAATAAAACTGTTGACCTGGGGGAGGGCTTATCTACGGGGTGGTCGGGGAGATGGAAAGAGTTCCGTTATATTACTGAAATTTCAGGATAAGCTATTGTTATGTTGTGGGTTAAACCATTTATGATCGGCTCCGACTCTTACCCGTAATGTGATGATGTTAGGGTAAAGGATTTTGACGGAAATGCAGGCATATGAGTTTGCAAAAGTGATAAGAAAGCACATAAAAACTACGTCACGAAATCTCACGACGTCTCATCTTGCTTGGGGTTTGACATCAAGTCTAGGCCAGAGCTTTTGTAGCGACCTGAAAAATATGGATGTCTCATTCATCAAGCTACTGACAGTGTGAGGAATTACCTGTGCGTTGCTACTCAGCAGAGTAACGTCATCAGCGTAATGCACACTGGAAAGTGAGAAGAGTTGTGTCATGGTTTGAAAACGCAACACAGGAAAGGACCCATTTGATGTGGTGATAGTTCATTTATGCTCTAATATGATTACGTTCGGTTCTGTCACCGAGTCGGACAAGAAGTCGGATCGTGTTTATGCACCAATGTAGCTGTTTACTTTCATGCAGTTGGAGAGACTTGGTTGATTGCATTTGAGTACAAGGTGGGAAGTTGTAAAGGGAAATGTACTTCAGATCTCACCAGTGGTCGATAGTGAATCGTTTTTGATGTATTTTGAGGGAGTCTGTAGATCGCATACTATATATCCCCTTTGTCCATCCAGTGGTTTGAATCAACGAGGTGCGCTCGGATCCTACTTGAGATAGTCTCTGGGATTACAATAACTACCCAGATCGGATTTTTTCTTTGATCACTTGGTAAAATCACTGTATTGTTATCCATATAATTTTCCGTCCATGAGCAAAAAGGAACACATCCATAGAAGAGGTCAGCACTGGCTGTTTCTCTTTGAGTTTCGTGGAAGGTATTAGTCGAACGGTAGAATGTACGTGCATTCACGCCATAAGCAATGAGTGATCGGTAAGGTTCTCCGGATTTCACATCAAGAGTTCGCAAAAACCAATTCTCCCTTGATATATATTTTCGCTCTTTTCTTAGGTTATTTTGTCACGTTCTCCTGACAAACCTCAAATATTACTCGTGCTCATTTATGAGCGTGTTGTACACGTATTTACACAAGCCATAGGGTGAAGCTACTGGGAACTAGCTCGTTCATAACTTTCTTGTCCTCGACTAAGAACAAAAATAACCCTTCCAAAATCTGACTTGGAATACTCGGACGGTGTTAGGCTTTATTATAGTGTAAAGTTAGTGGCGTACTGTGCTTTTTCTTTGTATATTCCTAATCGACGGGGAATATTATTTCTTTACCTGAAATATTTTCGACACGAATCGCGGAGCCTAAAGAAATTACTTGTGTACAACATGAAAATTTGATCGGTCCCAATTTAATCTCGCTCCCACAAATGTTTTAACCGAAACTAAAAGGACACACTCACCTCGTATTTCCTGTTTCTTCCACAGGTTACCAGTTCGACAGACTGCTGATAACAATATTAGTGCCTGGGTAAGTATCTGCGGTCAATTTGTTGTGTCTTCTGCTTTATTTTTTCCAGTTTTCTCTGAGATTCTTCCTTTGTTTTCTTTCTCAGATGACGTCCAGTGAAAGGTGCTAGTCGATCACCACAGCCAGACAGCACTACCATCGCTCAGAGTACTATTAGGCCGGGACAATGTGGTTCAACACTATTAGCCGTTTTTACCACATTCTTGCGCATGAGTACAATAGCCTCAAAGACCCACTGCACCATTAGAGATAGCTGGTAACCAGACTCTGAGACTTAGTGTGAAGAACCACCTAAGCTCCCAATAGGTCCGGTGTGGCAACGAGCAGGAACGCTCTCTACCGCCAAACACTTCTTTTCATTATTTCCTTTATGAGTAGCTTTACCATTGTCCTCTTCGTAACTTCAAAATGTTACAAAATTTTCTACAAGAATTCTTGTGCACTCTACACAAGACCGTGAAATGAAAACCCTTACCGGGGGAAGTCAACCGATGATGAGAGCACACTGTTTTGTTTACTAACAAGCACTAAAGTAATATTTTGCGAATTCTAACCTTCTGGTTGTGTCTACTGCGTCTGTAAACACGTTGTACATCGTAGTAACCGACTTTGCACTTTGAAACGGATACTGTGAAATGGAAAGTACTTAAGCGGGATTTGGAGATGGTTGAGCACCAAGTACTTACATGCATGATCGCAAGTTCCTTTAGGTTTCCAACTCTAAAGAAACAGCTTTCAATCACTTTTACACAGATATCTGGACAATCAAATAGCTAATACGGACAACCTGTTCCATAGAAAACGAAGGCATACGGACGCACATATTCTTAAACTCAAGTTATCACTTGTTTTGCTACACCTTTCCAGAGTATCAGTCCAAGATGAGAACTGTTGGAGATGATTTCACACTCACTCACTCATTCATTCACACACCAAGTGAACTCACTCACTCAGTTAGCGGGCAATATCACTCAATTGCTCTCATATCACGAAGGAGTGATCAAGTTCTGTTCTATTGTAGTTGCCATACCTCATCTGCTTGGAACTTAGAGAGATCTTCAGGGCCGTTCTGGGGTTGTGATTTCCGGTTATCGCTGATGGTTAAGTGAGTCTTAGAGGAACTGGTGCATGTCCTCTTCATTATATTGGTTCTGTTACCAATTTCTGGCTCACGTGAATTAACCAGTGTTTAAAAAGTCTAATTGCTATTATCTAACGAATTCCCAAAAGACACCTTTTTGTTTCAGAGATGAATAGGGATGTCCTGACTTACTCACCACGGGATTTTATTTGCGTCATCTTTTTCACAGGTCGTTTTGGGGCAGTGCTAACATCCGTGGCAGTAGTCACCACTGGAAACAGCTAAAAATAAGTTAAGATATCGCGGTGTTAGCCCTGTATTGATCAGTTGTGTAAAGAAGATGCAATATTTCGAATTGCTCAGTTAGAGACGGTCACTTATGACCACGTACGATAACGATATAAATGTCAGAACAAAATGATACCCCCAAGAATTGCAGATTTTCATTGTGAGGTTTACTCTGCTCACTGAAAACTGTAAGACTGATACAATGAGAACTACTGTGGTGATACCGTGCAGCATTTAGGGAAGATATCAAACTTCACTGTAATTGAACTGATCGTGTCAGCATGTTCTAATCACACACAGAACCAAGTCTTCTGATCTTATTAGTCTTGCTTTGTTCGGTTATTGACTGTCATGTTCCGCAGCTGCGTAACGACAAAATAGAACCAACTTCGTGCCTAGTTTACATCAGGAGCCTGAATCTGGATTGGGAACAGGATCAACACAGGACCTGTCTCGGGCCATACACGTTACCAGCCCCTTCTAACATAGGTTCTCATGCTGCTTGGGGTATGCACCAGTTTGATCAGTCAGTGTACGTGGGCAACAGCAGACAAACTGTGGCATGCCCGTTTGACAAACAGAACTGGACAGTTGGCTGTGTTTTGCAATATTCCCGCATAATGTATCGAATAGACCGATACTAGAAACTGGGATTTTACGACTGTGAATGTACCATCCGAAGTTCACGTAAGTTTGTGAAAACATCGTTCAGTAGATGTAGTTTAGTCCGAATGGGTCAACTATTTCCGATACTTCTTGAATCGAGTCCTCTTTCAGCTTTAAGGGGTTGAAAGTAACAGAACGTCTCTCTCTATCTCTCGAGAAACATACTGGGTGAATGAATGCATCTTGTGACAAAAACAGCTATTAGAAATATCTATTTTTAGTTAATCCATTCATCCAATGTCACCCACGACGATTACACAAGTGACAATGCTTGTTTGTTTTGTGTTTGCGAGTGCGCATTGATGTCAGGAATTCGGTCTGGATTTACGTTTGTTACATGGATACTACTTAGGCTTGGCTTATGCTTTTGTCAGCCGAATTAATCCGGTATTCGCTTCTGTCGTACTCTTCGCATGTGTAATACGATCTGATTGTTCTTTTAAACTAGATTCATCTTAACGAGATGTATGTACACGTATGTAGCAAGTAGAAAGTACTTTGCGATTTATCATCCTGGGTATGTGCATATGTACAGTACTGGGCAACTCAAAGTAGATATCATGACACCGATTGTTCAAGAATCCAAGGATAGGTTGGTTCATCAGTCCCAAATGTTTGGTCCATATCAGAGCACGTGTTCATTAAGTGCATATGAACCCCTGTCTTGAATGGTAGCTGAGGAGGTCCCTGTCTTTATTTTGAAACAAACTGTTCGAACCATTAGAAGCGCTTTCTTACAAAACATGGTTCATAGTGGACACCAAATCGATCTGATGACAGCTTCCATGCTGGTCTTGGTGACATTTGAACTTCACACCAGTGGATCACGCGGGCATTCACTCATGACGGCCGAAGCCATTGCAATTTGTATGCTGAAACTGTAATTGTGCAAGCAAAGCGACCCAGTACAACCGCGCTGTTGTAGCCGTAACTGTACCAAGTGATCCCGCTATAGTTTGAGGTACAGACTACCCAAGCTTTCGGAGTATCACAAGTCCATTTTTATTTCTAAATTTGGTATTGCAAAATTTACTCATTTTAACCTCAGAACCGTTTTAGAACTAGATAAAGTGCCACTACCTTTCAGTGTCCTCCATTTTTGCCCATTTTAATTCTACACTTTCCCAACGAATGAAACAGACTGTAGAACAAACGAAAGTCAACACGGATGGGCAGCGTAATTCGAGCGAAACAAACCAATCGGAATCCCCCGATATCATTCGGGATCATCCGGACGACCATGCTCCACCCTCACCACCAACGGGTCAGACAGAACACGCTGAACTGGTGCGTCAGAAGCGCCTCAAGTTGCGGGATCTGTTGGGCTCACACGTTTGTGTATACCCCGAGTGCAAACAGGCGCAGAACGAGTGGTTGGATTTCGCCATGGAGATATCAAATGAACAGGTTAGGGATCTAGACTGGATGAACCAAAGTGTATAACTGCGAAAGTGTGTCAGCCAATTAATTAACATTCTAGGTTTTTTATGAAAGGCCTCTTCTTACGGTAGCTTGTGTGTAGCCAATTATCAAGCCGGTTTTATGATATTTGTCAAATGGTTATTTATGGAACTATAGAAATTGTTGCAATCACCATCGTTTTATTTTCTATATTAAAAGGATATGTATACACGTTAAATCGGACACAAAGTTTCACTACGAGTGACTTTCAGACAGTATGCAACCGTCACACAACAAAATATTTGGCTTATTTTGAATAGATTGTGAATGGATCACGGACATGAGTAGAACATATATTTGGGGAATGAATAGCTTCCTGTAACTTTCCGGAACTCTTATTCCGGTGTTCTAAATATTTCTGAGTAACTTTTCTTTTGATTTCCTTCAGCGAAATAATTGGATAGTAATTGTTTTAGACATTTATAACATCCTAATTCGGAGAAGAGATATGACAAAGAAAGGGAACCAAAATCGAATGAGTAAAAGAGGAAAGCGTAACTGAGTTACTTCGTTTTGCTATTCATAGAGTGTCTGCTATGTTTGATTGGGGAAGCTTGAGCGTTCAAAACGCACCCGTCTTCGCTAAGATCTACAAAGCTCCCAAGCTAAGCAATTTGTCTGCCTTCCAGGGTTTTATGGTGATCCGTCAGTTACTTGTCCATCGCGAGATGCCCCAGAATAGCTACCTGTTATTCGGTGTTTGTCACTCTTGGGGAACTGCTGTGATCAACTCCAAAACGCCTCTACCCGGTACCACAGCAGTCTTCAGCACACTAACACCGCGAAATTTAGTGTTTGGAAGACACACGAAGTCCCAATATAACTGACATAGTACCTATCCAGGTAAAGTGGAGTCATTACTAACCACTCAGTCTGAACTATGACGGTGTTAAAGTTTAAACTTCCTACGTTATACTTCCCAGTTGGATATTTATTTTATTTGATCATACTCGTCGGTCAAGCTGAGCAGCACTTCAGGAAATGGACGAAGCTCATTATAATAAAACGCGTATTCGTGGCTTCAAAAATCACTGAGATATGTTTAGTCATTCACAGTGCATGCTGCTCTTATATTTCATGACTTGCCCTCGGAAATAGCAATTTCCCGAGGTGATCCTTCATTTGCTAGACGTGCCTTTTACATAGTGCCATTTAAGCTACTTCTGTAAATTAAGTAAAATGTGGCAGTAGTCGATCTTATTCCTCATCATCCGAGTCCATATGCTTCTACAAAATACCACAACAATTTTCGCCAAAACTTTTCGGTTGGAATTTATGTCGACGTGTCACATTTTAAACTCCATAACCCCGAAAACTGAAGTTCGATGTAAAAGTTTAGAATGGGTCATTTAATTCATAAGTACCGGTACTGCTATGGATTGCAAATCTAGTGACAAACTGCGTGATCACTGCTCATAAAATTTGGTCACTTCCCATTCTTCATGAGGTCGTTGGTAGATATGATACTCGAATACCCTGTCCACAAGGCTTGGACGGACTGATAAGAACCGGATCGGGCGATTCTTTGATGATAGTAATCCCACGGTGCCCGTGTACCACGCTAATACCGCCATTCTTAGCAAGTAGCTTTTTGTCACGATGGCAGCCATCACGTCATCGTTAATGAACTCCTCCGCGCCCAGTTATAGCTTAAAAACAGAGATGGCACCTTGACTGAATGAACAAGAACAGAACAGGGAGAATAGAATGCCGAAGCTCGAGTGACGCTTCAGTTCCTGATTTTCAATCCCTCCGGGGAGGACCATTTTTTATCATTCTGGGGTCCATTCAAGATTTCAAATGAACTAACCGCATCGAGTATTCCCGTCTCTATCTGTCAATTCACATGCCTGGCCGTCTTTTTCAAATCAGCAAATGTCACCCGATTGCAACAAATAAAACAGCTCCGAAAGGCCATAACAGTCCCTCTCAATCCTGACTGACCAGCAATAAATCCATCTTAGACATATTCTTCTCTGTTGCCACCCCATTACTTTCAAGCATTACTCGATTATGTGTAAGAAACCAATCTACTGGGTGCCAAGATAATTCATTCTTTTTCCAGTTTTCCTTTTTTTAACTGTCAGTACCATATATTCGAGTGCACACACAAGAATCGAAATAACATGAAATGTGTCTCAATAATTCATTCTCCCTTGTTCCCACCACTCGCCCTTGTATACATTCACAGATTACTATTGTGGAAAAAATCCGTAAAGTGTTTGTGGAAATTGTGCACTTTTATGCACAGCTAAAGAAGGACCTGATCGAAGCACGGGGACCAAATTCGCGACAGAGCGTGACCCAGGCAATACGACAAGACACCTGGCTCTCACTCCTTTCTCCCTCTTCTTTCACCTGTTCTCCTGCGGATGGGGTGCCTACTCGCCATTCCCATTTCACACACCCAACAGATTGGCATCAGGATGCAGAGTTGTCCGGTAAATACTGGAATTTGATGACTCGCGTGCAACGACTGTCCGAGTGTGAATTGCCACAAATTAAAAAACTGCTCGACAAAGCTCAGTCGCTGGAAGCTTTGTGGAACGCCCAGAGACTGTCCACAGATGATTTGCGCAATGTGAATGGTAGCCCAACAGAGGAAGATGTGATGATGATGATGAGTCCCCACTCATGTGTAACTTCGAGTCCGACAACATCAACCATATATTGTGATAACTATGGGAGCCGAAAATGTTTACAGGATGATAAGGTGAAAGTTCACTCTTTAGACGAAATCGGACCGAAGATGTTGAATGAAAAACAGGACTATGTGGCTACCATCTCCCTGGGAAGCTCCGCTGCGAGTTCACCACGAATTATTGACGAAGAGTTGTCCATGTTGCATGGAATAGCCAGGAATCACTTTGAAAGGTTATTCTCCGATGAATTAAAAGGGTTAGACTCTTCACAGACAAATCATGGGGATACAGATCTCTGTGGTATTGAGAAGCCCGATTTAACTACAAATATGGGCGAGCACACGAATCCGGTGTCCGCGGTCGATGCGATGAACGCGGCTCGTAAGGCCCAAGCTCTGAAGTCCCAACGTGCCAGACAGAAACGTGAGGCGAAGAGGCGCAAAGGCAAAGTCCAATCTGCAACTGCAGCAAAAGTGCCAACTGAAGTCCAAGAGCCTATGCCAATAGAAAGTTCTCCCATCCGCACGGTGTCACCTTTAACCGGCAAGAGTGGAAAGCAGTTTAGGGACAACGGCTCGCCCAAACCAACTGCTTCAATGAAAGCGGATTCCGGAAACCTCATCCAAAAACGTGGTACTCGTTCAAAAATGAACCGTACTACAAAACGACCAGACCTGATGTCACCTGACAAATCGGATCGGAAAGACTACGTCGATGAGAAGCAACAACTGTGCGATCCGTTTCCTTCTGTCATGACCTGTGGTCGTTTGAAAGAAGCACCGCTAGCCCAGTCTTCACCCAGAGAACCTATCTGGATTGAACCGATCAATATTCACGAAAGAGGATTACCTCTAGGTAGGCGAGAACACATGGAATTATTACGTCGTATTAATGGAGCAATGGAAACGTTGGAGGAGCATACCCCGATTCAAATCAGTCAAGTCAGTCCTAAACTGTCTTCGCATAAGACACTTCTGCAAAATCCCGTTGTATCCAATCGTGATGATTCTGATAAGACAGCTAACCCAACTGAAAGAAAATCCAGTTCCCTTTTGTTCGAAGCCGATCACCAAGTTCAGTTGATGGATGAAACAGCGGACACAGATCCGAGTTGGATCACAGTGCAGCCAAAGCCCTCAAGAAAATCGAAGAAAAAGACCGCAAACAGGAAAAGCAAGAAAACTAAAACCAAATGTCCTGAACTTCAAGAAGAACAGCAAACACAACAAAAACAACAGCAAGAGCAAGAGCAACAACCCCAGGAACAAAAGCCCCTACACCGGCAACAAACCAGGTTACGTGATAATGAGGTTGAAAACGATTTGTCTGGATCAATTCCCGGCCATAACGGGAATGCGATTCCGAACGCGTCGGAGGAATCAAAAATTGATCCGTACTTAAAAGCATCTCAAGTCTCAGGACTTACTGCAGATGCTCCTCAATTAGACAAGCTTGAAACTCACGAATCAGAGAAAACATTCACTCTGAATGAAAACCTAACAGTCATCCAACCTACGGACGGCAAACATTTTGCCGCTTTGGATCTTATAAATCCTTTTACCGAAAAAAAATTTAATCAGTCAACTATTTTGAGTCCTGTGGTAAACGACATGAAATCGAATCTTCGAGGTGGTCTAGCTGAAAATGTTTATAATTTGACTCAAAGTTCCTCAAAGGAGTTAAAAACCAAGCAGGCGACATTTCCAGATCAACCGAATTGTAAGAAAGACGGCGGTCAGCAACCTGAATTCCATGACGCCCAGACGACAGTACAAACAGCCGACACGAGTCTACAATCGGAACAGACCACATATGTATCGGAACAATCGAATAGCAGCCAGGATCGAAAGCAGTTGTCCCAAGCCAGTTATCCCGAGTACTATTCTAAATCTGGTGTCTGTTTGTCACCGTATTCGAGTGAGCTGACAGGAACTCAACCCATAATTCCGTCTTCGATCGTACCCGTCCGTGACAAAAGCAGTCAAGGAGATATCGACCAATCGGAGAAGCGAGGAAAGGATCCGATTGCTAGTCAGACATCGATTTCAGATCACTCAAATTTGACTTCGGTTACGCTTGAACCACCCACCCTTTCACTATTTCCCATATCAGCCGACACACTTGCAGGTGGTCATAATTTAATTCCGAAGCAGATCAGCCCTGGAGAAAGAAATCACGCGAAAGAAGTAATGAGTGATTATTCGCTGTCCGTTCAAGAGCTGAAAGTGGATAATCAGTTCATAGAACGCACATTATCTTCAGCACTGAAACCCACTGGTCAATTAGCTGAACATGAAGATAATTCCATTCCTTTGGAAAATCACAAGGTCATCCCCACCAACGTCTATAAACCTGTGGTCCGGGAACTGGGACCACCGAAGTCATCGATGAGTGCAGTGATCGAACAGTGTCTTCCGCTGGGATCAATATCATCCCAAGATGTGTTACAGTCCTCGGCATTCTCGGAAGACTCAGGAAAAATTGGGTTCCTCCAAACAGTGAGTATTGTTGAAGACACTTCACTTGGTGTGTCAGTTGGGGAAAAACCGAAGGAAAAAGGAAATAAAAATGAGATCGAGGGTAGACAAATATCGGAATTTGTAGGTTTAGGTGAAATACAGCAAATAACACGCAACTATCCAGCAAAAGGCAGCGTCCGAGTTTTCGATTCCTCAGCAGGCTCTTCAGTAATGTCCCGCGACAAGGTTACTTCAGGAACACCTGAACCCGTTGGGGAGTCTAGTGTGAGTAATCAGTCTGCCGAAAATTTCCAGGAGATAAATGAGCCTTCTGGATTCTCTGGGGATGTTAGGTTCCGTCACCTAGAGTTGCCGCGTCCTTCGACCGCTAGTCTTCGAGATACTTCATCGCTGTCATCTTCAACGGTAGTCTTAGGACAAGAAGCGCACCGTAGTACAGGTCTGCGTGCCAAATCTTCAGAGACTGCAACTGGAATTTACCCTGTTCAACCTGCGGTTACTCTTACTGATTCGAAACTATTTACACCTGTGACTTCGACCGAATGCGCAAATACGAATAACGAACTACGTCTGGTTCCTGGAAATGCAGAAACCGAGATTTATCGAGATCAATCAAAACAAACCCTGAGTGACAGCAGAGATACTGACCTTACAAAAGCTCCAGCAGATGATGTTCTAAACCAGTTATTCATAGAAATATCCAGTGAGTTCGAACCAGAACGTCATACCCCTGGTCATCTGGTGGTTAAAGCTGAGCATGGTGAAAATAATGGAACTATTGAGACAGACAGTAAACAGGCTGTAGACACCACGGACGATAACCGGAAATCAAAATCAGCAACAGTTAATATGTCAAAGGTTGACTTACATCCAGATGAAAGAGATCTTAGCGAATCACAAGACACAGATTATGAGGATGAGGACATGAAAATTCCCACATTATTTGAGGAACTTTCCATTTCTCCGGATGATATTTCACTCGCAAAGGATGACGAGTATTGCAGACTCACCGACCTTGATGATCCCAGCCTACGGTCTGTTCGTGTGACATTGCCAACCAGGCGCAGCGATCGAATTCATTTGCATCCAATTATCGAACAACCATCAGATCAGTCAACTTTTGAGGATGAATGTATTAACGGTCTGATAGACGAGTTCCCACATGAGGGTGATACGTCGCCTTCATCGAATATCATAGTTTCCACGGAGGAATTAACTCCCACGTTTTCAGATGAGAGGACACCAGTTTCTACAGGTCAGGTGCTTGAATCAAGTTCATCCATTTCTTACATTGGGACACGAAAAATTCGAAAAGCTCGTCGTAGACTGTTACCAGGACAAACATTCAGTCCGTCCGACCTCGCTGGATGTAAGACTACAGATCCCGGTGACTCTGATATCGGTCCAGCATCAGACGTGACAAGTTCTAATCAAAGTGGATCTTTAGGAAGTGTTCAACTTCCTGATATGTCTGAGCTTGGAAGCACCAAAATTGGGGAGTCGAAAGAGGGAGCGAATGCAGAAAGTCACCGTGTTCCAGGTGTTCCTCATCCGACTCTCCCAAGTGCGCAACATTTGACCGAACCGAAATCAGAAAATCAACCATTGAACCCACTAAATTGGGAGACCTCATGGGAGGAAATTTGCAATTTGTCCAGCTCTCAAGAATCAGAACATCGAGCAGTGGTGAAAGCTATTCCAAACGATCGAGTGTCTTTAGCTGTGTACTCCACAGCTTTCAGCTACACAAAGGCGACTTCAGTGAATTTGTCCCCATCTTCGTACGTGAAACTATCAAATCGATCAACTGTAGATGACTCTAACCTGGACCACACTTCATTACAGCACGTTTCCACAAATGATGCAAGCAAACAGCCGAGTGAGAAGTCCATTCGGAATGTTGATCGAGCAGTACATTTTGCGGACCTCCCGACAAAACATAACAAGAAAGAAGTAACCGGTCACTTGAATGCGATTAGAACAACTCCAGCCACACCCAGTTCAGGCAAATCGGGTAGAACAAAACCTATGCACACAACCGAACAGTCGGACCAGTTACTGAAAGAAGAAGATGGGATTCCTGTCGGAAAGGTGATAGAAGAGGCCATCAAGAAGCAGAGGAAAGGTAGAACGGAACCACATTTGTCAAGCGGACTCAGTCCTAGGCCAACTGACCGTTCACATCACATGGAGAGCAAGGTGAAAAAATCTAAGTCACGGGTGCATGCGTCTGCAATGATTGCCACTCCGCATTCAATGCTGACTGAATCCACTCTGAATGGTCGAGATGAGACAGCCGATCGGACCGAAAATAGGCAATCATATTTACGTCAATCAGAACCTACTCGAAACCGTTCGACGCAGACCTCATCAGAAGACTACTCGGTTGGGAAAATTATTTTCGTCAAACATGAGACAGACGTCTGTGAACGGAAAATTAATCTAGGCAGCGGTTCGAGCCCTCAAAAACCGGGTCAGTCGATGGAGGATGACGAGTCACAAACGACTTGGACGATCTTGAATAGCCTGACAAATAAGGCAAGCCAAACTGAATCATTTTTACTTCGAGATCGCTGGACAGTTTCCGCCGAAAATTGGACGGGCGAAGACGAACAGATGGTTTGTGAAGCTCAACAAAAATGGCTGAAGAAAACACGCGTGAGTTTCCTTATCATTTCCTAATTTTAATCCAGCATCTATGACTTCTTGACCGTCTCATAGATAAGGAGTGTTAAATTCTCTTCCTTTAAATATGGATCATGGATTTTCAGTAGACTGAAGGTATGTTTCGAGTTGCAGAATAAACCTCGACTGACGAGTGGCTTGCGACAGCAACAAAAAAAGCGGCTTATACAACTGAATACAATTTAGTCTACGATCGGAGTCCGTTAAATCTAAGTTTATTTTGAGATTGCTACAATAAACATATTTACAGATGGCTCACTTATAGAGAAACCGGTTTTCTATTTGTTTCTCAAGAGTGACGAACAAACTTTTGGTTGCACAGCGATGTCATTTTCAGGAATAAAGGGACACCTTTACTTATCACGTGACCTCAAAAGCCCAGTGCGCTATCGTGAATAGGTGGCAACCATGACACTGAAACTTGGAGCGAAAAGCCCAGCTTAGGTCCAGACAGGTCATGCGCCTTAATGAGCTCGTGCTGAGAGCAGGACCCTTTCTAGCACCAGTGAGAAAGCCAAACAAGGGACAAATTCTCTTTCGTGTGCGTCTCCGGTTTTCCGAATGGTTTTTAATGTGAATAAGGAAGTCTTTGTGACGTGTCGCTTTGAAGTACGCTGATAACTGTTGAATAGAGAGTGAGAGATAGTTTACAAATTTGGTACCGATTCGTCATAATTTAAGAACGGACAACGTTTTGAGGAGCGGAATTTCTCTATGGCCTGCACATTTTTGTTTGTTCTGAGTGAATCTCCGACGGATCCATACTCACGCATAAAGAATGAAAGGCTGGGTGAGAGTGTGAGTGAGTGAGTGAGTGATTGAGTGAATGGGTGAGTCATTAGCTTATAGCCTGTTTATTTCACTTGAAGTTTTGTTCATTGATAGTAAGTAATTTCTCCGGGGAAATTTTGTCCACACGTTAACATTATACTTTCTATCAATATGAGCGCTTGCACATGCAGCCTCATTGTTCGTTCGGTTAGCAGTGACCCAGACACGAATAACTATGAGAAGTCACAGTTGTGATTCATTTGTGGGCTCTTCAATGAAGAGTATCCATTCACACTCCAGACGATTCAAATTAGGTTCTAGTGAAGTTTTGATTATCTCTGGAAGAACTGACTAAGCAGGGTTGAATTAAACCGTTCGAGTGAATTTAGTCACAGGTTTTATCACTGAATAATGAGTGAAAACTCAGAACATAGGGCCCAAAATAACGAAATGTTGGTGAATTTCCAACAGTTTGCAAACTAGATCCGACCAGGCACACAGGGCTTTACGCTTTGTACTAGAGACGGAGGAAAATGGACGCATTTCTTTCCTTGATATACTGCTTTCGAGGAAGAAAGATTGCACACTTAGAAGGAGTGTATTCAGAAAGCCGACTTGGGTTGGACAGTATCTCAACTTTCTTACCGCGGTATCCGTCTGCTGAAAGCAAAGGCGATTGTGTTGTTTGGCCCAACAGACCATTATGATTAATATGAATGAAACAACAGAAATTAAACTTGAGACTATTTGCAACGCGTATCCGATAAGTTCTTTGAGCGATACCTTAATGTAATGCTCTTGAAGAGCGAAATCTACACAGTTCCTAGGAAGTAAACACATGTCACACATCCTTTCGCAAACGACGGTTGTGATGATCTTTTTAAGGAACGAATTTCGAAGACAGTGCAAGCTACATTGTATACCAGAGAAACCAGGGTGTTTCATTCTTATGATCGAACCGTTAGGAGACACAGACCAACCGAGTATTGAGTTGGTCTTTTAGCGAATGAACTCAGACGTGACTTACAGACACGTCTAACAAAATAGATCGATAAAGGAAATCGATACGAAAATGAGGAACTGTGACTTGCCGAATAACCGGACAGTACAAACACTGTTCCTGTGTGTGTGCGCGCTGGAGTGTGTTCGTGTGCGCGTATGTGTGTATATGCATGCGCATAGTGTCACCCGAAATTCCGTTCATCCATTCAATCCATCCTATCATCCGCCAACGACTCATAGGTCGACCGCCACTGTCAAATGCTCTTATGTGCGTTTACCAATTCACCTGCTCCTATGCAACCGGTTACATCGGTCGTATCATTTCACAGCTGATCACGAGAACACAAGAATTCCATCCTGCGTGGCTGAACAAAGGAGTGGCAAAGGCCATTCGAAGTTCGATTGTGGAACACAATGTCAATACGGGCACAGTTGGTGAATATCGATGCGTCAATAAGAGTCATCTTCCGAGCACCGGCTAACATGATGAGCCACATCAGAAGCACGATTTTGTGCGCATTCGACGCAGTGGCTATGTGAATCCACCACACCATCTCATGAAGATAAAAACGTCTGCTTCACAACCTTAAGCCATCGTGGCCATGAAGTATAACATAACCAGAAGCCCAATGAACAGAGCAATAGTTAAAAAACAATGCCTCTACACCGACAATGGAACGGATGTTCATCCAAGATTGATGAGCACATTCCTTTCCTCGATGTGGAAAGTAACTGTCGCTTTTACTCCTTTGTTTTTTTATTAATAATAAGGCTTGAGAATGATGGACTAAAAATAACCCCCTATTTCATCTACCTTCCTTATGTAAAATCTGCAAATACCTTGACAACAAAAGCAGCACACATTAGAAAAATAAATATCTGGGGATATAAAACATTATCACTATTAAACGAAGGTCATGGTGCTAGTTGTGCATCCATTTCTTGGTCCGACGTCACCTTGGGTATGCACAAAAGAAGACGACTTATATCTCCATTGACTGAGGATGCAACAGTGCAAATCGGATTTTCAGTGGCTAGCGGTTAGTCGACAAGTTGTCTCTCCTTCGAGTAGATGTACTGAGGGGGTATTTGTCGTTTTGTAACGATTATTAGTTATAAGCATGAGGTCATACCTGTCTTTACTCGTTAGACATGTAGCTTTCGTAGCCAGTAGCAGCAGAACACGTAACTATTACATCTCATTTATCTGTAAAAATGTAAATGCGACCACACCGTACCCGGCCAATGAATTGCGAACAACCACGTGAGCAAGCAACTTAAAGAGCTGAGGTACATATGCTTTCATGCGCATACAGGTAAGACCAATCGGTCAATAGTAAGATCTTTAAGCCAGTACTGCCCACACCAGAGTATGACAAGACGGATACGGTTTCTCTAACTTTCGGGAATTGAAGCATTTGCTTGAAAGTTACCGCTGTACTTCATTTATCGAAATAGGCAGGTTTTTATTTTCGTGGTAAAAACCCTCTTGTTTTTACTTCTATTCCCTAAAATCATTGCCATCTCTTAAGTTCACAAAGATAGTTTATTCGTATGGCTAACCGGAATAGTCTGATGAGCTTGTGCTTAGCAGGATCATAGGGTAATGAAACAAACTTTCCTTTGCATTCCCAGGCAAATGATGAAAATTCCCAACGCATATTGGCTGCAGAACGACGGTGAGTAGACCTGATGTTTTCAGTTTCCCAAACATCCTTTGCCAATTTTCCCCCATTTCGGGCTTGCCTACTTTGGTAATTTTGGAATCCACATTTTGAGTTCAGTTGTATCTACTAAAATGTTCATCAGTAGTTAAGCTCTGCGACCAGACTTAGCGGTCCAGCCACTGAAAACCACCTTATTCCTATCGGACCGTAGTCATTATGATAAATTTACGTTGTTCCATTGTCTGATTTGTTACATGTATTATCCATAACACTGTCGTCGATCGTGACTCTCAAAAGTTTGCTTCGACTCAATATCACGTGAAACAGCTCCTATCCGTCATCAGCTTTAAATGTGCCCGAGTCTTTATTCACACGATGATGTTAGAGCATGGAGCAGGTCTTCTCAACGGGGACCAAATTAAGACGAATAAGTTGGTATTAAATGCATCTTTTTTGAATGATTCATCATGTAGTATCGAAGCTCAACAAACACTAACCAATGGTACAGTGACTCGATATTTTTCAAAGTTGAGTTAAGTTAAATCATTTGGTGGATTTTCACAATATCTGCCCGAGAACAGCGAGGATGAAAACGACCTCCGGTGAATTTTACGGGCCATATTTATAAAAATGGTGATGCTGGACATCTGAGTAGTTTTAAACTTTCATACTTCATGCCAGCTCACCGAGATAACCAAAGTCGCAAAATTTAAATATAGAATAAGCGTAAACAACAGTATTTTATATTTCCAACCTTCGTCTGATATACTACGCGAAACTCAAGAAAAAAAGATATTCGTTGCAAGAAAAAATCATTAACACTGGGGAATTCCGACAAAACTTGTGTCTCCTTTTTACCACTGTGGCCTCATCATTCGTTATTACACGGATGACCATGAGTGTATGTAACCCATGAAGTTTCGCTTTCACTTTACAGGATAGTGTGACTGGCCTATTTAGAACTTTACTTTAATGAGAATTGCAATCGATCAATAGTCCTTGGATCCATCGTTCTTCTCGTTAATATATTACTCACTGCTGGTTAGCCTGTTGCAATGCAATATATTTTTACGTTCGACATGATATATCGGCTGTTAGATAACCACTTACGAGATCAATTGATAAGTGGTGAAGGCTCACTGGGACGGAGATCGGCGGTGGTCAGACGGCCAACACCGTGGACCTTGGACCCTTCTGTCCAGGGTCTGAGTTCTCGCAACGCAGCACGTCACTTTCTCCAACTGGCATCTTTAAACTTGCCACGACTCCCTTCAGGAAGTACGGAACTATTGTCATGTAATAAAAGGAAGTAAATGATAAATAATAAAATGTTAGCACGTGCTTTAATTATTATTTCTTTTGATGATGCATCTTCATGTTTACCGGAACTCTTAGTTTCGAGTTTTCTACACAACAAAAACACACAAGACTGTTGAGATATGTCGGTGGAAACCACCCCTGTACTAACAAAAGAATCGTTCGTCAACATGTCTATACCGCGGTGACTTGGTTTTGCTCTTTGCCTTTTTTGTTCACTCATAAACAGTTGTCATTCCTTGACTCGATTTAAATTTTCTGTTCTACGATACCCACCGAGAGGAAATGCAGCGAAATTTTCCCGGACATAAATCGTGCAATGTCGCTATTTTGGCTTTCACTTTCAAAATCATTATTACCTAGTATCGTAAAAAACAATGCTATAGTGTTTTACTATTGAGATCTGAGTTTTGCTCCAGTCACTTTTCAGCACTAGATGATTGTTTTGTTCAGTAAACGAAAAACATTCCACTGATCTTGCTGAACTTGTTGTTACATCTCAGCCGGAACAACAATGTTTCGTCTGTATTGACCCGTGTTACATAGCCTTAACACTGATTGAATTATTAACCGCATGCCCTCTGTACCGACAAACTTATTGATACCTCAATCAATGTATACCCTCAAGACCAAATTGCGACTGCCAATCAGAATTCATCCTGACGGTATGCTTAGTCTCATCTGCTTTCATCTAGGGCATACGTTTGCTGCTTGTGAATTCCACATTACAGGGCCTACCTACACTGTGGTTTTTCCTACTGTGGATGTTGAACTATTGCACGTCCCGTAGTGAAACAATCGTTTGTGTAGTATTACCGCACGGTTTCGTTCGATTAGTTTATTCTGCGCGAATTTTCGTACTGATAGTCGCTTCCAGGCAACCGATTTTTTAGTAGCCATTCTCAAGGAGGCCGCGGGTCAACAATAGCTACTTTATAATCGTGTAAATTTACTGCCTTCCAAGGACACAAATCAAATTACCGAGTATTTTTCCAATTTGATAGTAATACTCAACCCACTACTGCACATCCACGGAGGCGATATGAAGACGCTTTACCAACCTTGATCGGAGCCATCAAGTCCAGGTCATATTTCACGATCTTCAGTGTGGTTTGAAGCCAGAATTTACTGCCACCGGTTCCTGACGGTCTGCTTGTTTCAAATCAGCAGGTTACCCGCTCAGCCATTGACCCTTGAATGGGACGTCTTCTTAATAGAGATCAACGTTGCCATCTTGGTTAGCTGTTATTCGATCAACCTAAATTGAAAGAGATTTCAAGAAAATAGAGTGATTTTATTCGCCAAGCTCCCTTACATTACATTTATAATTGCTTCGCAAAAAGCGACTTCTCGTCAGTATACATGAATTTGTGATGCAGGCATTCCACTTCTGCTCTTCACTTTTGAAAGTCGTTTCGAGGTAGAGCAAGAGAATACATGTAGCATGCACTGTCGTTTTACTCATTCACTTGATAGCGTTTATTCCCGAATCGTTTTACAGGTTTTGTTACTTGCTTTTCGTGCTCTACTCCACGCTGCAGTCGAACTAGAAATATCTTCAGAAAAATTTTCCGAATGTTCTTTCGTCGTCCCCATTCGTTCTAGCCGGGTTACCCCCTCATCAGACCTTGATGTTCAAATAACAAACATTTCATTAACAGTTCAGGTAACATTATTAGTATACAAGTGACGACTCCGGTATTCCTTTGCTTTTATGGGAATCCTGCCCCTAGATCTGACACTGAAATCTTAACTGACTTTGAATTGATAAGGTTACAAATCAAGGAAACTGGACTTTCTCACCTTTTTTTCTATTTTCATAATCTTGGTCCACTGACATTTATGGTATCTTTCAATCCGGTAAAAACAGAATAGGCTGATAAATTAAAATTGCCCCGCCAAACAAGCCACTCGAGCGTTGTGTTCAGTCAGAGAATACCCCAAAAGGAGAATAACCGAAAGTCCTGAACGGGTTTAAAGTATCCAATCGCGATGTGTGACTGCCCTCGGCTGACTCATACGATTGGTGGATAACGTGGCTTACCTGATTGGCAGATCAAATGCATCCAGTGAGACATCAGGGATACTTGTCGTGACATGGAAGATAGCCGTAACAGTTTACCAGTACAGGTTCATATTTTAGGTAACCACATTTTCCTGTCTAAGCACATTTTGCTTGTTAATAACCTTCGGTTTCTTCTCTCTTTTATTCATCCTATCCCTATCCACCACCACCATCTGGAATCGTGTTGGTACTCAGCCTGTCCGAATCCAAAGATTCCTCCTGTTGGCACCGGCTTTGCCCTTTCCTCGGCTTGCTGTTGTTGTTGCTGCTGCCACTGTTACTCTTAGCCTGTCTGTTCCTTATTCCTGAATGTGAATCTCAGTACTTGTGGACCCGTTGTGCAGAGAACAGTATAATTTGGCGATACTTCTACAATCCACTTCGACTGGTTCGCGGCGAACGACGTCCACCGTTGTAGACGTCTGATCTCTCTCCTTCGGTTTTTGACCGCTCAGACGTCCAATGCTGTAACCCGTGACACCCGTGATCAACAAAACGATGCATTTCACCCTCAAACCCCTCAAACCAAACGAACATTCTCTATGCAGTTGCGCCATTCATTCTCATACCTTTTGTATCCAGCATCACAATCCTTATCTTCAACGTCATCCCCCATACACTGAAGAGTCTTGGACTTATGATACCGCTGCATTCGAATAAGAATGAGGCTCATGTTGTTTTTTGTACTGAAAAACTTTTTTCCACACTGTCTTGAAAAATATTGGTGTATCTACACAGCGAAACCTTGCGACGGATCAGATGTGTGAGGTATTCACATTTCCGGCCCTACCCTTCCCGTTCGCGATGGTCCTGCTTTGAAAGAGTCAGCAAATGGATTTGCGTGCACCCGGTATATCATTAAAACAACAACTTTTTGACAATAAACCGTTTCATGCTCATAATTTTTGCGCCACAAGGATAAAAACTTATCCATCCATTTACACATGCACGTACACATGGACAGACAATTAGACGAACAGATTCGAACATACCCTGTGCATAGACCTCCGGAAATGTGTTAAAAACGTTAGCTAAGCGCATTTTCTCACTTTTTCTCTCTCGATCAAGCGTAACCGATCGAATACAACACATGCATATACATATATACCCACACAAATAATGATTTTCCAGGTTTTTAATACCCTGGCCGCTGTGCTGCCGGTCCCTCTCTTTCTACGTTCTGATATTTTTCACCATTCTGATATTTCACTCGCTCTGTGATGACCAGTGATTAGGTGGGATCGATTTTTTCCTTAGCCTCCTCTTTGACTTCTAATCTGATTTCTCTCTTTTCTGGTTGTCCTCTCATATGCTTTCGCTTTGTTTCTCTCAGTCTCACTCTCTCTCTCTCTCTTCCGATCAGAAGTTCTCCGATTGTCTTTGGGTACTTTTTCCGTTCAAAATCCCGGCGATTGATCTCAACAGCATTCAGTATGGTGGTGATATCTATTTTTGATTGAAAGCTTGCATTCTGATTTCAGTTTTTCGACCGGGGACCACCGATTGTCAAGCACTAGTGCGCCAGTCGGGAATTCTCATATCAGACGCATGCTTACGACTGTACACAAACATACACGCGGAAGTCGACACATAAACACAAGTACACACACACACACACGCACAAACCAGTTCAGATTGTTTAAGTTCCCGAACAAACGATTTTGGGCCTGGGTTATATTCCATGTGTAGGTTCAACCTATATATCGATTTGTGGTTTTCCCCTATTGTTGTTTGTTTTTGATGGAGCGATGTGCTGAGCTAAACAGTGGGACATATGCACCAATTTTGCTCGAACCCCATGTCACGATTCTTTCACTCGCTCCAGCTGGCTCTCACTCCCTCTTTCTCTCCTCTTTTGTCTCATTCAGTTTTTTGTAACTTGTATTTTATTTGTTCAAGTGACCAAGTAATTTTCACAGAATAATCACGATCTATTCACGAAATGTGAAGAAGTGCTTTTTTTCTATACAGTAGGTTGTGTCTTGTTGTATTCATAAGCTTATTCCTGAAAGAACTGATCACATCCAAAGTGGACGGAATTATGAATGCCATAGTATTTGTTTGGCGTGTTCAACTAAAATACATTTGTGAATAGTGTGAGCAGCCCGAATTTGGTAAGTTCCTGATCAGTGCCTAATAAGCAATCTGGCAAAACGATCAATTCATCCTAAGCCCATTCAAGCAGCACATACTGATCTGGGACTGATCACTGTGTGACACATTTATGCCAATCAGTGTTAGAACCAGACAACGTTGGCGGCTTTACTCGCTGTAGGACGGCCACTCTTCAAACCAGTGGTGATCCCGTGGTTCGTTGTATATCTACCATACCGGAGGTCAGGGTTTCGAATGCCGCTACGGCTGACCACTTTTGTGGCCGGCAGTAACCCGCTGTCGCCCAGCCCGTTACCACTCCCGACCTACTTGAAACGTATCTATCACTCGAAATCTGGGCACCAGGTTGCAGATCACCCCAAATATTGCAATAGGTCTTCAACGTACTGATGCATAGGAATGTAATAAAGAAAAAAAAGCAAATAATAGCACAGATAACAGAAATAAAACAGAATTCTGACAGTTTTATGTCAGTTAATAAAGTCAGACAAGGCAAGCCCCTCTGACGTGCGTTATAATCACTACACATCTATCGGCTGATCGAGCTGGCCACAAAAGTACAGTTGCACGAGCTGACTACAGATTGTCACGCTTCGGTCAGTGATTTGATCACTGGGCTGCCAGTTGATCATGTTGATAATGAGCTCCGTATAAGGACCCCCCGCCCTTTGGAATACTACTGTTCTCAACGTGCACGAATTCTGAACACGACCTGAATTTGTATCCGTTGGTGATCAGCGATCAGCGATCACCAATGGATACAAACGACCAACCTGAGCTACAAACAACACCAATATTCAAAATCATCGGAAACGACCTAAATTACAAGACTGATTGGATCTGCAACCAATGATTCCAAAGTGGTACTTAAAATGATAAATCCGATAAGAGCCAATCCCGAGTACAGAGAGAAGATAAATACTGCGAGATGTTTGCATTTTGCTTAATCTTTTCAGCCAAGCATGTACACCTATCCCAAACTCATGCAAAATGGTATTCACAACTATGATTATCACAACGGACTTCAGAACATATCTCCCAGGTGACTGTTGAGATCGATGACGCACAGCCCATCCAGTGTTCATTCTGGTCAGAATTCAAGAATCTTTTGACAACCAAGCACAACGCTGAACCAACCTTATATCTTGAATCACCCTTATGTAATCGTTATGTGAAGCTCTTAGCACTGAGCGAAGCTGTGCTAATCAGATTTCGTAACCTAGTTGTATTGGCACGGTCAATCCGCTCACCAAGAAGATAAGCATAGTTACTTATTGTACAAGGGCAATGCTTCATGTTGGTTCACTGTAGCTTCTAACACAGTTCCGTGTAAATGTCATTGTTTATGTGATAGAAAAGAGTAAGTAAAGTGTCAACATATCACAGCATTTATCTTCCTATTGTACTAATCAATTAGATAAGAGTATTCACTGTTTCAAATCCCAAGTAAAAGTAGGGAATATACGGTGAGGGTATGGACCACGACATCAGCTCTGGACGGCCTTGTTCCGTTAGCAGACAGCACGTGATCGGCTGTCCAGGAGTGAAAAATAGAGCAGAGTCAGCCAAGTGGGTCACCAACGTGAATGCCACCAGCCCCACGCCGTTGCTTCTCGACGATAACCGGCGATATGATTTCTAGACGGAGCTGTCTACAAGATCATCTATGCAGCCGGATGTCCAGGACCTAAATGAACGCTGGAAACAGGCCGCTTCTTCATCAGAAATGGAGATTATGAGGGAGGTAGGTTACGTAAAGAAGTACAAAGCCCCTGAACCAGATGGGTTGTCTCCATCTTTTTTTGGAGTTACCAAAACTCTTCCGAGTTATTTGGGATAGTGAACAGATTCTCATGGAATGGTGTGAATCGGTGACTGTGTCTATTCACAAAAAAGTGGCAGGTCTTCTTGTGAAAACCACAGGGGACCACCAACTATTCATAGCTCGCGAAATGTGTGCGCGCGAGAATCAAGCTGGTTCAGTCACGGTAAGGGTTGTATCGACCACTTCTTTACTCTTCGGCAAACCTTAGAGCACAGAAACATCTTCCGTAGGCGGCTTTCGGTTCAGTCGACCGCACAGTTCTCTGAAGCTGCCTCTCATCGAATGTTACAGTTCATTTCAGTTTGCACAGGACGGGAAGAGCCCGAGAACAATCGAACTTCCAGGGTGTGGCAGAGAAATATATTTCTCTTTTCCAAAGCTTGTATGCGAACAGCCAAAGCTGAGTTCATGCTTACGGCAATCTTTCCCACGAGTACACCAAAGAAAGTGGTGCTTGTCAGGGTTGCCTCCTTTCTCCCTTCCTCTTCAATTTTGTGATGGAATTTATTCTTGAGGCAGCTCTATCCTCGTGTGAGAATAGTTGCATCGATCTCAGCTCAGACAGTAAACTCTCTGACTTGGAATACGTGGACGATATTGTTCTTTTGGTTAAAGATCCAGGTAAGTTGCAAGCTCTCATAGAAAGCCTTAACAACAGCGTAGCAATATTTGAGAAGCTCTTTGCATCTTCAAAAAGTAAAATGCTGCTGTAGGACTCGGTTGGCTCAGCACTAAACTTCTTTTCGGCAGGGGGAGCTCTAGCTGAAGTAGATAAATTTTGTTACCTGGGAAACTACATCTCACCATGTGGACAGATATCGGATGAAGTGTCATCGCGAATACAGAAGGCTCATTTGGCTTATGCCAATCTCCGTCATCTGGGGCGTCGGCTTGACATCCGACTGTCTGTTATGGGTCAAGTGTACAAGGCAGCCGTTAGGTCCATTTTTCTATACAGCTCAGAAATATGGCCATTAGGAGTAGAAGATAGGAGAAGGCTGTCGGTGTTCGAGCATCGATGTTTCCGTAGCATTGCCCGAGTATAGTGGTAACACCGTATTAGCAACGGTGAGACTAGACGCAGGGTGTTGGGAACCAGAGGTCAGACTGTGGATCAAGAGGATAATGTAAACGCAGTAAGGTGGTTGGGACATGTGTTACGCATGCCCACCGATGGACTTCCTCAACGTACGCTGTTCTCTGAGGCAGGCGGTGGTTGGAAGGTAAGTCGAGGTGGTAAAAAGTATGAAAACCTTGACCAGGGGAATTGGCCTCGTAAGTCGTTTAAGACTTCCAGGTTGAGGTCCACGCGACCCACCTACTAAAAGGTTGGAAACATTGAGTGATATGGCTAGATTTCGCTACCAGTTTTGTAGTTGCATTCGGACTCTTTCTCTGTGTTCGCGATTTTTGTCTCGACCTTTTTGGACCTTTCATTTTATGCCGTTTACAGGAAGATGCTGGAAGGTAGTAACCGAAACCACAGCACAGAAGTGCGAGGTTATTGGTTGAATAAACTGAACTGAAACGGATCTGCGGATCAATCAGTAGCCAACAGTTATCCGAACTGACCGAATCAAAATCAACCAATCCGGGTGCAATCAGACAAACCAGCGGGGAGATCTGTTCAGGAATTTCATTGGGCCAATAAGCTTTCGTGCATGAATTCGACTAGGTTCGCCATACATCTTACATAAATGACCTATTTCGTATCAGTAAACCGAGATAGTTTGAAGGCACAAAACTCTTCGCACTACAGCCAGTGGTTTGGACTGAACAGATGCACGTTAGCAGTGAAAATTCAACGAGCTCCAACTGAGACTCGAACCCGGGGTGAACGACTGGGAATCGAACGGATAGCCTTGTGGTTAGGGTGTTCGATTCACAATCGTTCACCCCGGGGTCTTCGAGTTTCAGTTACGGCTCGTCGGATGTGCACTGCTGCTAATTCCTAACAAGGAAGAAATGTATACATCAGCTGCGTCGACTAGATCCCAAACTGTCAGCAATTACTGTACAAAAATTAGCAAGCTATCTGAGAAAAACAAAATGAATGCGCACCACAGGCTAAACTTCAGTGACTATTTATCGTCTCAAGCCGATCGTCAACGAAAAGAAACAACGGCGTAAAATGTAACACATTTAACCGAGCATTTATTACGAAAACTCCAGACTTGGACAACCGTGGGAAAGTTTCGTACGTTCAGACATTGTGTGTGTGTGTGTGTGTGTGTGTGTGTGTGTGTGTGTGTGTGTGTGTGTGTGTGTGTGTGTGTGTGTGTGTGTGTGTGTGTGTGTGTGTGTGTGTGTGTGTGTGTGTGTGTGTGTGTGTGTGTGTGTGTGTGTGTGTGTGTGTGTGTGTGTGTGTGTGTGTGTGTGTGTGTGTGTGTGTGTGTGTGTGTGTGTGTGTGTGTGTGTGTGTGTGTGTGTGTGTGTGTGTGTGTGTGTGTGTGTGTGTGTGTGTGTGTGTGTGTGTGTGTGTGTGTGTGTGTGTGTGTGTGTGTGTGTGTGTGTGTGTGTGTGTGTGTGTGTGTGTGTGTGTGTGTGTGTGTGTGTGTGTGTGTGTGTGTGTGTGTGTGTGTGTGTGTGTGTGTGTGTGTGTGTGTGTGTGTGTGTGTGTGTGTGTGTGTGTGTGTGTGTGTGTGTGTGTGTGTGTGTGTGTGTGTGTGTGTGTGTGTGTGTGTGTGTGTGTGTGTGTGTGTGTGTGTGTGTGTGTGTGTGTGTGTGTGTGTGTGTGTGTGTGTGTGTGTGTGTGTGTGTGTGTGTGTGTGTGTGTGTGTGTGTGTGTGTGTGTGTGTGTGTGTGTGTGTGTGTGTGTGTGTGTGTGTGTGTGTGTGTGTGTGTGTGTGTGTGTGTGTGTGTGTGTGTGTGTGTGTGTGTGTGTGTGTGTGTGTGTGTGTGTGTGTGTGTGTGTGTGTGTGTGTGTGTGTGTGTGTGTGTGTGTGTGTGTGTGTGTGTGTGTGTGTGTGTGTGTGTGTGTGTGTGTGTGTGTGTGTGTGTGTGTGTGTGTGTGTGTGTGTGTGTGTGTGTGTGTGTGTGTGTGTGTGTGTGTGTGTGTGTGTGTGTGTGTGTGTGTGTGTGTGTGTGTGTGTGTGTGTGTGTGTGTGTGTGTGTGTGTGTGTGTGTGTGTGTGTGTGTGTGTGTGTGTGTGTGTGTGTGTGTGTGTGTGTGTGTGTGTGTGTGTGTGTGTGTGTGTGTGTGTGTGTGTGTGTGTGTGTGTGTGTGTGTGTGTGTGTGTGTGTGTGTGTGTGTGTGTGTGTGTGTGTGTGTGTGTGTGTGTGTGTGTGTGTGTGTGTGTGTGTGTGTGTGTGTGTGTGTGTGTGTGTGTGTGTGTGTGTGTGTGTGTGTGTGTGTGTGTGTGTGTGTGTGTGTGTGTGTGTGTGTGTGTGTGTGTGTGTGTGTGTGTGTGTGTGTGTGTGTGTGTGTGTGTGTGTGTGTGTGTGTGTGTGTGTGTGTGTGTGTGTGTGTGTGTGTGTGTGTGTGTGTGTGTGTGTGTGTGTGTGTGTGTGTGTGTGTGTGTGTGTGTGTGTGTGTGTGTGTGTGTGTGTGTGTGTGTGTGTGTGTGTGTGTGTGTGTGTGTGTGTGTGTGTGTGTGTGTGTGTGTGTGTGTGTGTGTGTGTGTGTGTGTGTGTGTGTGTGTGTGTGTGTGTGTGTGTGTGTGTGTGTGTGTGTGTGTGTGTGTGTGTGTGTGTGTGTGTGTGTGTGTGTGTGTGTGTGTGTGTGTGTGTGTGTGTGTGTGTGTGTGTGTGTGTGTGTGTGTGTGTGTGTGTGTGTGTGTGTGTGTGTGTGTGTGTGTGTGTGTGTGTGTGTGTGTGTGTGTGTGTGTGTGTGTGTGTGTGTGTGTGTGTGTGTGTGTGTGTGTGTGTGTGTACGCATAATAGGAGGCAATACTACCAAAAGCATCGGAGGGATCAATGCCAACTCTAAGTCACTATCATCTGGTGAATAATGACGAATGTTTCTTTAGCGGTAACACACAGTATACGGTCAGGTTTCGGAATCTGCTGATTAATTCAGCACTTGTCAAACCTACCAATTTGGAAAGCGAAAACCAAGCTGCACCCACGGTGGATTTTTTCTGCAATGGTTCGTCGGACATGTAAATGCTTAGATCGGCCTTAAACCTTCGGTGTAGGAAACCAGGGAATCACGCCGTGTAGGCTTTGTGACGCAGATTATATCGGTTCTTCTATACTGCCCCAGAGTGTTCAGCAAGAATCCGCGCTAGCTGGGTTTCATCCTCCGTTTCAATCACTTCTGCTATTAACGCGCTTTAAATGTCAACCTCCATGAATCGGGGAAAAACCGGCCGGGTTAATCATCCATATTTTCCTGGAATTCACGTTCATAGTTCAGGCCCCGGATCACGACGACAGATTTTCCGTAGACAGCTTACCTCCTCAAGAAGCTGCTGGAGGTGCTCTCAAAGGATCACCTAAAGTGATTGCTCCTCAACGATTCTCGCAATCTACAATTTTATCACCTCAGAAACAGTGTGACTCACTCAATCGAACTACTGATAAGTGTCCTACGCATGGCTCTTACTGTGATGCAGAACTTACTCATGTTGGCCTGGGTTTTGAAGAACGATATTAGCAAAAACCTAACTTTTTCACTCAAGATGACAAGTGAAATAGCACATCTCCAATCTGGCGCGCTACTAATGCGTGAACGCGCTCTCAGTGCACATGAGCGCATCTGGACGTCAAAAAAGCAGGGACAAGACAATGGTCTGTCGTGATGAATTTTTCAAGTTAATCTAAAGCACATATCTGATCGCATCCTATTTCATGGCTTACCACCGCCGCTGAGTGGGAAAGTGACCGGTGGTGGTAGAAATCGAACCCGAGACGGCGCGGTCCAAATGCGACGACGATAACTGTGAGACAGGTGAATAATGAGCCAGAAACCACAACGGATCAATGACAAGAACCTGGATGACACGATCAAAGGCAGCCTGCTACTTTGACGAGACCGAACAACCCTAAACAAAAACATGCCCTTGTTAGATTTGTCTTGAACAGTCAGCGTGCACACACACACACACTCTTGATCTGAATCTCGCGCACCCGTGGACGCACGCCTGCAGTGGTACACACACGTGCACAATTGACGTATGTCGTGCTTTGTCCCGGGCAACACTGACCAATCAGATCGTATCACGTGCTGCACAACCTTGTACGCCTCGATCCGATTGCACAGTTGTCTTGTCCTTTCGATTGCAGACACCGTTGACTCACGCACTTGCATACCTGTTTGCGTTTTCAATAGCTTGCCTGCACTAGCGCCTGCCACACGCCGTTGCTGAGTGCGCGTTCACCCGTACAAGCGTGCCTATCTTCTACTTACCGAATTTGAGATGCAACAGCCCTCTTTCAGAGAATCCCATACTCTAGGGACCACAAGCTCTGCGCGTTTGAATGGTCGTTTCGCAAGCGCGCAAACCATACATGCTAATTCCAACGGACTTTCACGATGCCAGCCATCTGTCACTTTGTTTTTCTTGTGCCATAAAACAGGCAGCTTGCACTCCATGGTCTTTCCAGCTGATATCCTTCGCGAACCTTGACAGTATTTGCTGAGGAAGTACACCGTCCTACATGGGCTATCTCAGAATTTGGTTTTGGGATGCCCTATGAAAGTCCTTGCTGAAGTTCGCGAGAGTGAAGTCCACGGTGTGATCAAGTGCCATAAGACCTGCTTAACGTTATGGAACCAAGAGCAAGTTGAAAACACGGAATCATTTTGGACGGGATCTACGTTAGAGCGAACCTACTCTTTGCAGGACTGCTGCATGCCGCAAATGCATACTCAGATTTACCGTCCATAACATTCCCGTCAATAAAAATTCGTGAACGAAAGGGAATAGGCTTTTGTCGCGGACCGGGTTTGGAATATGGGCAAAAATCAGAGGCCAGTCGCTCATCCGGCAAAGGCGTCGATTTTAACCATAAGCAAGCTCATTGATAAGTAAATGAGCGTTTTTAATTTCCTAATTTGTTACTCTACAAAGTACAATTGTGGTGGAGTATATATACTACTTAATAAGTAGTTGACTGCTCAAGACGGAACTATGGACAATTGTGGATTAGCAAACAACCGTAAGTTCGACGGTCCAAACGCAATAAAGCAAACGACAATTTGCAAACCATAAAACGGCTCCTCCGTTGGATACTGACTGTCTTAAAGTAAACGGGATAACGACGTGGCTAACAAGCATGTTTGTAATGCTCGGTTAGTTTTGTTGATTTTTGAACGTGTTCTGTTTTTGGTGCACGACTCGCGACCCGGACAAGACTTGTGGATTATAACAATGATTGTGGAAGGAAACAGCGGCCGATTGAAGGCTTCCAAGTTAAGAAGTGGTCGAGAATGGCAGCAAATTAACTCGGGATATCACTGTCCAAACTCCGCATCCGTGACCGTGCGATTACCGCGGGTTGACCACTGAATTAAGAGCAGCAGGGTAGATCCTTTAGTCTTCTTAGCCTCCGATTTACCCAGTTTTCATCCACATGAATCGTTTTATTTGTGGCGCCCTAAAAAAACTAAGATTCGCATGCAGGAAGGTTGTGTTGCATATTCAATTTGGTGGAAACCATTTATCGTCAGCGAAGGCGGACAGTTATGTCAACCACTGACTCTATTTCAAGCCCTGTGCTAACGCTGCCCAATCACTCCCACCGAAGCTATTCCCCATTCGGTTGCCACTGTGACAGGAACTAATGTAAGTCATTCCTGAGCCGCTTGGGCTCTGTACGCTTTGCTCTTCAGGTTCTCAACAAATTCTGCGCGGAGGGTGACTCTAGTATTCCGATTACTAACGAAACAACATTCGATTCGTACTACAGTCATCGACCACATGCACAAATTATATTTCTCGTCAACCTGACAAGCCATAGTTTCAAGCTCCGACTTTCAGGTAAGTCGATAACTTCCATACTGTCTACGACTTCTGATGGAGGGGACTGCCCGAAAAACTTATTCTACCAAATGCGATGATTAAAGCTGGCCCTGCTATAAGAACAACGCCTCAGCAGCTTTAGATCAACTACCCTAGTCGCCACCAGCTGTGTTCATCCGCTTGGATGGAGTGCGGTCACCACTGAATCTAGTGCATTCAGGCCTGCTCCACGTTATCCTACGGAAAAGGAACAAATATGAGATCAACATAGATGGAAGGGAAGAGACGATAAGTGCAGATATTGCACTCATCGGCAACCACTTGAAACGCGTCACACGCATCGTCAACCGACAACCGTGGTTCTCCTCGAATTGAAAGGTGTCTTCTATTAGGTTGGTCGAACAGCGCTTTTCAATGCTATTCAGCGAAAAGTACGCTTAAGAAGTTCGTGAATCTACTGAGATCATCGTATTCTCATACTACTGGCCGCGTAAGGGCTTACGACTAACTATCCAATCGGTTCAAAACAACGAGCAGTGTTCAACATGGATGTCCGATTTCTCCATTTTGGTTCAACTTCGTCATGGATGAGATAGTGGAGAACGAATTACGAAATCTTCAGAATGGGGGTGCCGAACTAGGAAATAGTGAAAAACTGTGTGACCTAGATTACACGGACGATGTTGTCTGCTTCTTCGAATGTACGGAACATGCGCAACGTGGACTAGATAGACTCGTAAGAACTGTTACTCCATTTGGCATGCGCTTTGTATCTTCAAAGTGTAAAGTGATGTTGGAAGACTGGATGTCAACGATTCCGAGCTTGATGTTTGATGGGGTGGTGCTGACAATTGTCGATCGCTTTCGTTACCTCTGCAACAGCGTGACGACGGATGGGAGTACGATAGTAGAGGTGAGCACGCGTATATCCAAGGTTGGAGCGGAGTATGGTGGACTGAAGCAGTTGTGTCCCTGACCTGATATTTCACTGAATTTGAAAGGTCGTGTGTACTGCGCCGCGGTGCGTTGGGTTTTGTTGTACTCTTACCCGCGCTCAACTTATCGTTGATAATCACTTAAGCACTGCTCAGCTGTTTCATTCTAGTTGGGAATCATCGACGGCGGTATCCATCCACCGAGCCTCCATTCGGACTCGAAACCTGAGTGGACCGTTGTGGGGTGAACAAATAACAAACAGGTGTGAGAATATTCGCAGATACGTCGACTAAAGGCGGGTCGCTCCAGCTGGCAAACAGCCTGCCATCGCCCGTAGAGAATCAAGGGCAAGGTCAGTGTCAGCGAAGCAGAGAGCACTCGATCGGCTGTCCAGAATCGAAGACAACAACAGAGCTAGCCAAGCCGATCACTGAACAAATCAGCCGCCACTAAATGTCTGAACCAACCAGAGTTGAATCATTTAATCCGGATACAACCGTGGAGACTAACTAGATGTGGGGTTTAGGAGTGTCAGTAGGCCAATAAGCTTTCATGCATGGATTAGGTAATGATCACCACACATCTAATATAAATGATCTGTTTTATACTAATAAGACGAGATGGTTCGAAGCCAGAAGAGTCTCCTCACTAAATTTTTTAGGTTACTAGAGAACACCGGGCTGGCTCTCAGCGATTTGCTGAATATATACACTACAAGATATAGCATCTATCCTTCAACTTCTTTCAACGATAACTTCTTATTCCCGGACAGTGATCGATTTATGCGGTGGATGACTTCGCTGTAGGGGCCTAAGTACAACGAAGGCGCTCCGTTAAAAAAGGAAGCAGCTGTACAGTGATCTCAAGGTTTTCAATGGTGAATTCAATTGAGCGTTGGTATCATAAGATTAATCATGAAAAATGTAATCTCATAACGATCGTATGAACTACAGGACTAGAACCAACCTTCGGTGAGGTAGAACCATAACTCACCAGCCAAACCAGGAACCTTTGGTTAGCTGTTCTCAGTCTGAGCCGACCTCTCCCACCCCCTCTCCCTACCCCCAAACACTCATACCCGATGCTACAGGACTGGTTTGGTCTTGCGTCAAACCTTGCCCTAGCAGACGAAGTCTCGCTGTGGTAGATAATTTGTGTTATCCAGGCTGTTGGATCTCACTAGGTGGCTCCGTCATGACAATGATTGTCCATCGAGGGCCCAGTCCCATTTGGCTACGGAACATGGCTGTTACGGGAGAAGAATATCAATATTTGAGCATGGATGCCCGAATATGGTGGAAAAACCGTACCCGGACTGCTGGGGTAAGGCGTAAGGTGTCGGGAATCATGGGCCAGTCATTGGAAAAAGCGCTCAACCTGAACAGGCTAAGATGACCGGGACGAGTGTTACGCACGCCTGTCGACAAACTCCCACGGTGTACATTGTTCCCTGAGGCCGGTGGTAGTTAGAGAATCTGTCGAGGAGGTCAGTCCGTGATATGGGAAATGGTATGAAAACCCTGACCAGTGGACTTGACCGTGTTGTGCTTCCGCGACGGAGTTCACGAGATCCCACACCAGACGGCTGGAGACATCAAGCAGAATGGCTAGGTGCCGCGTTTAGTGGCATACTTGCATTCGAACTCTTCCTTCGTGTTCTTGATTTTCACTTAAAACTATCTTCTAAGTTGGTTTGTCCTTTATACCTCTATCCCTTTTTTTCTTGGTTAGATGTTGCTGAGCACAGGAGTGCGAGATTAGTAGTTGAAACAACTGAACCGAACCGTCTGCAATACCCAGCTCCACGGAAAATAACTGTTGCACCCATCAATAGGAAAAATCGATTGGTCGCGGGCGGAGACAGCAAACTTTGTACTCAGAATTCGTAAATATTTACGATTTAAGTTGCAGATTCTAATCCATATTCACTTTTAGATGGTTTACAATTACTTTGCATTTGTATGATAGACTTATGCGAGCAGGATACCTACATTTCAGCCACTGGATGCGAAAAAAGAACGCAAAAATAATGAAGATTTATTATCATCAAAATGTTTTGGGTAAATGTTCATAGATAGTTTTCCTTTACTCTCTGTTATTGAAATGCACTCCATTTTTGAACTTGTGTTAGTTACTGAATTTTGTAAGTACCTCAACTTTCATCTTCACCTCACTGATCAAAATTCTAGCAAGGTAGGGTATGAGAGACTGTTTGTCCATGTTTATTCTCGGGAAAAGGTGACAGAATGGAGAACGAGTGAATTAATGGAAACGACAAAAAGACAAGTCAGGGTGCAACTGATGATCAGGTTCCTGGCGTATCTTGTGGGCTATTGTAACAAGGACGACAACACACGGTTGGATACTGGTATTTTAACGCCCAAACAGGTCCAGTTATGAAACACATACAGTCGTTTATATAGGCCCTTTTCCAGACTGCGCGGCACCAACACTGCTATTGCCGCTGCTTGAGTGATTCGGGTGCGTTCTTGCCAGTTGCCTGTGGTCGATGGCTTGCTTCTCTTGGGCATCATTTCTATTCGGTGGATCCAATTTTCTCAGATAATGGCTTGATCGGCAGCCCCTCACCTGGGCTATCTTGCTGGTTGCCGAAGATCCCATTAATTTCCCTCTGGTAGTCCATATGCCTCCTTTGTCTGCTTCGGGAAGCCTCCGACATATTCAACGTCTGTTCTTTTGTCTGTGGTCCTCGTTTGGTTCGTCCGTTCGCCTTGATATTCGCGTCGTTTCCTTGCCCCAACATTCCCCGTTGCACTATGTTGGAAAACAAGATTCTATGTGCTGGTCAATGAGTTTAGTTAGAATAGTATCAGTGGGCGCAGGTTAAACACGAATTATTATTACGACTCTACGGCGACCTACAAGGTCCTGCTTCAAAAGGCCGGGAAAATTGCAGGGAAACAATGAAGCAGGATTGAAAGAACACATTGGTACACAAACTTGGGAATAACTGACTGTGGTGTCCGAAACGGTCTTAGTTTCCTTATTTGGAAAGATAGACGTCACTGTTTTCCAGTACAGTTTTGAAAGTGACTTGACCGTTGTAAATTTTTATAAAAAGTTAACTTCCGGGTACTTGACAGAGTTCACTCTAAACAATAATCTGGAATTAAGGAAAACAGAATCTTTAGGGAAGGAAGAACGGGAACTGACGAACACATACTCAAGGCACTTGGATGGGATTCAGATTTAAAGCAGCCCCCTCGGGAAATTACCCCATTCGTGATAGATCTTCCCTAAAGATTCTGAAATCGGAGGGGTCGGGAAAAACCTGACAAAGAATAGCATCATCCGGTGTATTTAACTACATCTGACAGAGAAGAAACTGGTAGGTCACTGATATGTGTGGAAAAAGAGACGTGAGGCAGCACGGCAACCTAGAGTGCTCCGGAATTTCTGAAAAGGGGTTTGAAACATTTGTACTCTCCCTTGGCTTTCCGAATTGTATTGTGAAAATAGACAGCCATGTGAAATTTCTGGGGGACTATTGAAAGCTTCAAGCTTCTGAAGAAGAGAACGATATACTGGACCGAAAGCTGAAGAATAATCAAGAAACACACGGTGGACAGATCGTGGGGATCTGCCGAGGGAATTAGTAATAAAGTGAATTTAGGAAGCAACAGCAACGAGAGTGGATCTTCTGGTTGTGTAATTGAACTGACAAGGTTCCGGAGGTACATTCAGGTGGGTTTGAGGACCACCAGATATCGCCTTCTCAGTAATTTTTGGTGAAGCCTATGGGAGAGCTGTCAGACAGAAAGGCATTTTTGTGCCACTTATGTTGGGGGTCTTGGTAATTGGGGTAATGGTAACCGGTCACCAATATCCAGAAACCGAGGAATTCGATAGGGATTCGTTCAATAAAATTGCCAAGAGTTCTGCAAGCGGGACAGCTCCGTATCTGAAAAGTGCAGAGAAGCCATCCGGACCTGTAGAAGATGAAGCCTTAGACTTGAGGAGGATTTCAATTATGTCGTAGACAGAGATAGGTCTGAAGTCTGTACTTACGAAGGAGGATAGTTAAAGGAAGGATGTATAAAAATTGTGTTACCGTGGTCAACATCAATGTCACTGCAGCAAAGGTTTCGTTTTCTGATCACAAGCTAACTTTGAACTGTGCTATAGAAATTTGGGACTCATGGTTCTCGGGAATTGTGCGACAAACGGCACAGCCATTCGTTGTATCTTTGCCTTCATTGGGTGCGATTAGTCACTGACTTCTGAACCTCGGTGAGTCTTGTAGGAGCCTTCCTTTTATCTTCTGAGAAACTTTAGCATTGGAAAGGCCACCATACCACCGGACGCAGAACACAGTTTCAGTTAGGGAACAGAGATTGGAGATGGCACTGAGTATCACTAAACTGTTCAGGAAATCGAAAGAGCGAACACAAGGGAAACGATGAGAAGGCGGAGCCGATAACTGCTTTCAGTGGAGATGTAAAGTGAGGAAATGTTCCGAAGGCAAAATTTTACTCCATTTTTCAAGTATCTATGGACTATGTGTGGATGACTTTCGGCCTCGGAAGAAGTACGCTTTGGCCGATTGTAGAAATGGGAGCTTTCAATCTAAGGGAAAATAACTGAAGATGATTGGCGATTACTTTATACGACACCGATTTCGCTCTAATGGAGGCGCTACCAATATCCGTCAAGCCGAAAGAAAATGGTAGGGATGCGCTACAGTGATTAAAATCACTAACAATATCATGTAGATTTTCATCCGGAAGAGGAACTAGAAATGTCATAAATACATCATAGAAAGAATTGACTTTTGACATTGAGCAAATGGGGGCGATATACATGTTGGTTATAATTATGCTTCATCACCGAGCAAACCTTAGAAAACACTGGATATCCAAACGGTCAGTACCATTCGAATAGTATTTAAGTACGACTGTAGACTAGCCATTCCAGGATGGGTTGTCATAGATTGCCACCCCGACTCCCTATCTCTTCTTGCTCAGTGGACAATCATGGCAACATCTCCATCGTGCAGCGTTAAACAGTAGGGCAAGTCCCACTCATCACTGCCTTCCTCACCATGTTGCACGTAAAAATATAAAGAATAAATACGCAAGTGCGACAAGGAGTGGACCTACACGGATGGGAAAAGGAAACAACGCCCTAGTAGCCAACACACGAAATACACAGTCTTACTATTTAAACACACACTGATCAATCATTCTTATTCAACAAAAATGATAACACGATCGCAGTTGTTCATGGTTGGTTGCCATATCCCTCAGTGTCTCCAGTGAACTGGTTGACGGGTCTTTTAGACTCCAGCTACCAAGACGTGAGGAAACTACTTTTCCTAAGTTCGCTGTATATGTATTCTGATGACACTCGCTCATTCTACTCATGAGTAGCATGTGCAAGCAACGTGAATCTCGAGCATTTATGATCTATTTCTCCGTTTCTAATGTACTGACACAGTTCAGATTTACGTTTTCATCATGTATAGTGCATGAACATTCTACGTTTGTATTCCTGACTCTCTTGTCCTATGAATGGACATTTCAATTGTAAGAAAAATTTGCTGAGCGTTCCACTCACACACAAAAACTGCCCACCGGAGGCTTGATATCTCGACCGTAGACCTGTCGCCACCGTTAGACCACAGAACACATCCATGGCATGAACAGGTCTATTGAAGGGTTCATCCGTTCACGACGACACATGTCACTTCTATCATTTCCAACTGCTAGTATTTGTACTGTCACATTGGTGACGCCTTAGAATATACAAATTTGTATATTCCAATTATATATTGTTTTCCTATCCTGAGACTGAAGCCATTATTTCATGTCAGCCCGAAAGCTTCTCGATTTATTATCTGTACTGTGACTGTGCTGCACTACAGTTTCGCTTAACTCATTGCTGAGTGGACCGTTCATGAGCGCGCTTTCCCGATTTACCGGATAGTCTTCTGTACTGTCGTTCTTGGTTGCTCACCTGGGTGTGAGTAACTTGCTTTTATATATTTCTATCTATGGCATGATATAGAACCACGAATTTACAATAAACGCGGTTTCACGATTGGAATTTATTCTGCTACCCGTAGTCGTGTACAGCCCATCTCATGCGTAAAGCTAGTGAGCCTAATTTTTCTGCAATATCGAGAGTCCAAGCAATCGGGGCAGTTGGCTACATTCCCTGCTGTCACGTCATCTGTTGACCTCCACGTGCTTGCTTCCACTCACTAGGAGAAACGGAAAACAGGGCACAGTATGGTAGACGTGTTCGCCATACGTTACACGTGCCCCAACCAACGACTTCTACCAAGCTGGATACGCTGTGATAGAGCATTCTCCGAACTGGTACCCAATACTCGATCTCTGACATTATCATTACTCATCCAATCATTCCATCCAATCTTAACCATACTAAGCAAACATCGATGGTCGAAAACCTCGAGACGACAAATATCTTCACCACGCAAACTCCAAGTCTTGCAACTATACAACAAAACTGAACTCATGGCGGAGCAGTATACACGACCTTTCAAATTCAGTGAAATATCAGGTCAGGGACACAACTGCTTCAGTCCACCATACTCCGCTCCAACCTTGGATATACGCGTGCTCACCTCTACTATCGTACTCCCATCCGTCGTCACGCTGTTGCAGAGGTAACGAAAGCGATCGACAATTGTCAGCACCACCCCATCAAACATCAAGCTCGGAATCGTTGACATCCAGTCTTCCAACATCACTTTACACTTTGAAGATGCAAAGCGCATGCCAAATGGAGCTACAGCTCTTACGAGTCTATCTAGTCCACGTTGCGCATGTTCCGTACATTCGAAGAAGCAGACAACATCGTCCGTGTAATCTAGGTCACACAGTTTTTCACTATTTCCTAGTTCGGCACCCCCATTCTGAAGATTTCGTAATTCGTTCTCCACTATCTCATCCATGACGAAGTTGAACCAAAATGGAGAAATCGGACATCCATGTTGAACACTGCTCGTTGTTTTGAACCGATTGGATAGTTAATAGTAAGCCCTTATGCGGCCAGTAGTATGTGAATACGATGATCTCAGTAGATTCACGAACTTCTTAAGCGTACTTTTCGCTGAATAGCATTGAAAAGCGCTGTTCGATCAGCTGAATCGAAGCGCCTCTCAAGTCGAAGAAAACCATTTTTACAAAAGCACAAAAATGAATGGTTTATCCATTTCCGTTGCATCTGTGTAGGCGCATTAACCACAACGTCACCACTCCTGTGTGTCTGTCCCACAATCACGCTTACTTCCAGCCACGGGAGCTGTAGTGTCCTGACAAACTGATTTTGCGAATACAGGTTTGGCCTATGTAACCTGATTGCAATCGCCACGGCCGTAGAGAGGATTCGTTGTCTGACCCTTTTGGCGCGGTTTGCCGACACACGGTAGATGACAGTCAACGGCTATCTGCATACCCGTTTTCTCTGAGTGAGTCGTTGATAGATTCCAAAGCTTTCGTAAGTTGGCCCTTGGAGCAAATTTGGCGCGCTCTGTAAGCCAAGCGACGTACTTAGTTTCGTTTTTTGCTGCATGGGAAAAAAGCTTTTTAAGTGAGTGTATTGCCCTACCCAAGTTGCTTTAGTAGATTTCTTCGTATCTTGTTCCTCCCACATTTCTAGAGCTGATGTTTTTTCTCCATTAGACTGACCTACTCTTGAGAAGTTCGGTATCTTTGATGGATATCGGATCTAGGACCACAGGCAAAACCTATTACAACGTGCATCGCCTGTCTGATAGGAGCCTAATGCTCATCTACATCACTGTTCGTCGTAGATCCTAGTTCATGTGCTAATTTCTGTTCATAACTGGTGCGAACTTCTGGATCACACAAACGTTGTACGACTAACCGGGTTTGAGGTTTGCGTGGATAACCAAGGAGATAGATATAATGGCATTTGAACTAGTGCATGGTCCAACTCTATGCACGTAGACCAGTGAGATATACAGTTCTGAACAGAACTGCGCCACCTGTAGCCTACGGCGGTATGATCAATCTGGACTAGAGTACCTGTAGAGCTAGAGCGCCAAGTCGTTATGCGACGTGAGCTGTGTCGGAAATCGGTGCTAGACAAGAATAATCGATTGTTTGCACAAAACTGGAGAAGTCTATCCCCGTTATCTGTACGCTCAGCGGGTAAGGCACAACGGCAACCTAAACAAGCTCCTGACACACTAAGTTTGCCAACTTGTGCATTGAAGTCACCAGCTAGCACTACAATGTCAGAACCTTAACAGATGCGAACGAGGGTGGCGAGTGCATCATAGAACTCATCTTTCTGCAAATCTGAGCTGCAGTCCGTTGGGGCGTACGCCGAGATCACGAACAAATTGCGTTTAACACAACTATCCTTTCGAACGCCAACTGACCCTCGGAGTCTCACAGCACATAAACGACTGTTAACAGGAATTCAGTCTAAAAGGGCAGCCTCAGCCTTGTCAGTTAAGACTATTCCTACACCACGTTGACCCACAGCTCTAGCTGCTTCGTCTCCTGAGGTGCGCAGAAAATACCTCGATAAGATACCAGGAGCAGTTAGTTGAATTACACTGCTCGAATCCTGGATACGCGTTTCACTTACACAGCAGACATCAATCTTCAGAGAATCTACTGTGAAGGCTAGGAATGCCTGCTGACCGGCCTGTGTGGGAGCACGCACATTAACGAAGCGGAGATTCAGAGGCTGACGAGACTGGAGAAAGTGTGAGTTACCAGACAGAGGATTATTCCCGACACTATTCGACAGTGAATCGTTGCGAGTATCGACCGTGTTATCAGTGGGAGCATTATGGGTGGATAGAGGGGACAATGAGAAGTGGTTGGAGACAGAATACAAGGGTTGAATAAAAGAGAGGGAACTCTGAGCAGTAGCCCACTTATCACTACCCACCCCTCTCGATGCAATGGGCAGCGCGGTCCCGATTATCCTGCGCGACGACCGATGGAGTATGGAATTCTTTGTATTCGTGCAGTTCATGAGAGATGTTGGACGGGTACTGCTAGGGTGTCCAGCCACAAAGCAGGAGAACGATTAGGGTCCTCATCCAAAGTCTTTAGTTCTAACGAGAACCTATCCGCAAGGTAGCTGGATGGCTTAGTGGAAGCCCATTTGCTTGGATCGATTATTCTTCCACTGATTTTGCTGACTGAGTCGCCAGCTCAAATCGACCCCCAACCTGGAGGACCAGGAGACTGGACTTTGTCTGGCCTCTACCCATTGACCTGTCAGGTGTGATTGCATCTCCGGCTTAAAGAAGCCATCCTGCATAGCTGTTTGGTTCATAGAGGCGCGCAAGCCATCACACCACGCCAAGGTGCAACCTCGTCGCGATGGTGGCACTGAAATCCATCTATGCGTACCTAAGAATCGTCAACACTCACATTCAGCCAGAACTCTTGTACACAAACCACATATACATGAATGTGAAATGGCGTATTCGGGGTACGTATTAGATCCGACAACTTTGAGAACAGCGGCCGAACGCTTTGATTTCAGAGGGCGCAGTCCTTCTAGCTGGAGGGGTGCAGATAAGGGCAGCATGACATCCAGCTCGTCTACATTTTTATTCGAACTCGATCAGTATCCACCACAAGCACTTGGGAATAACAGCAGACAAGGCGTGTGGAGTTTTTACTTATAACATTTCTAGTCGAGAATATGAACGACGAGTGAGCATGATTTTTCCAAGGAGAATAACGATTAATTCCAGAGTGATAACAGAGGAAACACGTTTAGGCTATTACGACAGAAGCAGCCACAGCCGGCATGTCCTTCTCAGTGGAATATCCGGTCGGGCCACGAAGCGCACAACTCTATGTGTTTCTCGCTTATCAGTTCGCTCCGCCGAACACAAAGATTCAACTAAGCAACCCACAGTGTATTCGAATGATTATGGCTAAGCTGAACCAAAAGTGAACGTTGGCTCGTTAACCGAGTCACCAGGTTTAAGAATAACTTTGGGTACAGAGAAAACCACAGATTCACATTTACCACGTTCAGCAGAAATGAATGCAAAAGGATCCAGCCAAGTCGGCTGCACCGTGGTAAGCAATGCAGTCTTGAAAATCGTTACATGGTAACCAGTGGTATAAATTGATAACGGGAACTACGGAGTATTTATTTCGAGATTTTGTGTAAGTATTAATCCTAATTAACTTAAATATTTCCTTGAGGGTTGCAAGCCACAGGTTTATTGCATACTTTTGGACGACAAAAGCGTTTAGATTCACGCGTCTACTTAAAACTCAGTCTCGGTCGTTCCACACTGGTGGCATTTCGTCGGGAACCCACTAGTAATAACATGTCCAAAAAGACCTATTTCAGGGGACGACTGAGAAGTTAGGAAATAAATGGGTATGCACAACCTTTGAAGAGCCTTGACAAAGCTGTGGTAGCTCTATCACGTTCTACTCCTATACAGTCGAATACTGTCGCGATGATATTGAATTTCTCTCAGTCAAAATAATAGAAAACGTGAAAATAGCCACACAGAGAATTTCTCGAAACCTAGGACTTTTCAGGTATGTTCACATATAGACAAACCAACCCCGGCCACTTATGTGCGTCTACCTGATCATTGGAAACAATGAGTGTGGACCAACGGGAATGTAGTCATGCTGGCTCACAGCGCTCTAGGCACACGTGGACGCGAACCAAACAACCAATCAGTATCACTTGTTCTGTACGTTCATCGCTCGAAGTAAACGAGTGATAACCAATCCACGAACAGGCTGTTTACCGAGTGAACGAACGATAAAACAACGCTCGCCGCTCAATACTGGCACCAAGGACTTCGCTTCGGATAATTCTGGTACACTTGCATTCCAACCGCGAAGCTTGGTGTAGAAACAAATACCAACAGGAAGTACAGTGTTCATTGGTGGCGTACTCAACCCTCGAATTTATGCTCTGGCTGTTTGTAACAATGATAGCATTCAGACTTTCACTTCAAAAAATACGTTGGTTTGTCCCGCTGAAAATATGATCAACAGCAACAGGACTTGATAATTAGAGTCTCAAGTGCACCAGATCACGGCAAAGTCAGCGACCTAATCTGGCCACGTTGTTAGGAATGTATCGATCAATGTGAACTCATTTATTGTAAGCAGAACGGTCCCGTCGGCCAAAATCGCATCCCATTACATAGAAAACTAGAGTTAAGTCACAATTAGGGGTGCCTTCTCAGTGGTACGTCACTCATTAACAATGTTTATCGCTTACCTGTTCGCGGTTTAATACTGTATTGGTCTCTTGGATGCGAAAAACTTCATGAAATCCGACTCAGTGTTCTACCCCACTGGGTCCACGCCTTTCCTGTCATTTTTCCAGGTCTGTTGTCGAAAGACTTCAAACTAATCTCCGGGTCCCTCAAGTACTTATCCTCTTGTGGTGGTATATCCACACAACAATTCACTTAGTTCATCATTTCTCAACACAGTAAAACTAACTCCTCATAAGCTTTCCGCAAAAATACTCACTGATGCTACTCATCCTATTCACGAGCACCTAAAAGAATGCGATTCCTTTCCTGTCACACATTGTAGATATATACACCTCCATGCACGCACCCGAGCATATGGCAGTTTCACCGTTCCATACCTGGAAAGGATTTAAACTACCCCAGAACTGTAATTTCGCGTCTCAAAAATCGATTGAACTAGAAACTCATCAGAACCCAATAATTATGCAGTGACTGTTTTCCCCCCAATTTGAGAACGTTATTCGGTTATGTGAAAGCTGAAAATTCACCCCCAGGGGTGCACAAAGCAACTTTTTGTCTTGTCTTGTCTTGGACAACCATTCACGGTTCACTGATGGCGACGCTTGTGATCACTAGTTCCGTAATACTGATGCGAATTAAGTCACCTTCTGATATAATCAATCTAATGAACCTACCTGAAACAAGCGAACAGTGTGGTAATATTCCCATAGTACAAGTCATTTCGTGATCGGGAAGCAGTTTCACGCTTCTTTCCAGTGGAACAGGCCGTGGCTGAGAAACAGAAGTGAATTTGTGGCAGACAAGTCTGCCTCAGTACGGTATTGGCCAAGTCGTAACTTGTCATGGATACATGAACGGCAATCACACATGGACTCCTCCAATGACCTTCTCCAAATTGCATATGGAACAAAAACGCACTTCCTTCGTTTATTTTATAAACAAACTGTCGAATTATAAAGTGAAGTCAGTCAGGCATTTCCCTCAGTAACTCCTACCCATTTGATTCGACACCTCGGTGACGGTTCCTCTTCATATTAAAATCAGCATGATGTCCTAGCAACTGCTTGCTCGTCGTCTAATTACTTTACTGAGAACGCAGTGCTTCAAACTAGACAAAACCTCCAAACCGTTGATCGACAATTTCGGAGGTCTACAAGACGATGTTCCTCTCACAGACTTGGTCACATTTATGTCAGTGATTTGTTTGCCACCTCTATCGTCAATGTATTACAGCAGTGTTTCTTAAGCCGTGAAAAAATCCTAGAGACTTGCCCAAGCCAATTTAAACCTCCTTCTGTACCGGGCTACTCCTATGCTTGTCAGTAGGCAAATTACCGAAAAAACCACTTGGAATGTGAGCGTCGGCCTGAATGCAAAGGCCGTACATTTGCATGCTGCCAAAATTCTCGCCAGTAAACGTTGCCGTGAAACAAGGATTATCGACGGATAGATACCAATATGTAATCAAGTCCTCTGAAGTCCGCGAGGTTATGAAGCGGGTGGTCCAGATTGCTTTCCAACAGTATTATTGTATGCGATAACTAGTTAATCTTATTCCCACCAATTCATTTTTGAACTTATCGGACAAGTAAAAGGTTGGCTCTGTCGCAATAGAGACAGAATGAAAAATAAGATTCGTATGATGCATATAAAACTCCTTGAAGGCATGTAGATCTTATTGCAAAAGATCCCCGATGTGAATCATATGAAATTTAACACTCACACAGCAGATCAGATACTGTAACCTCTCAAACGCCATAATTTTTTCTATTTCTCATAGGGAACAGTGTAGTGTCGTAATGTTTTCAATACTAAGCGGATGGAATTAGTTTTATCAAGCTGTCAAACAAATATGGATGGTGATTATTTTTGTTCTTTGTAGTGGAATACAAAGTAAAGGCCATTATTGTGTGGACAATTATTTGCGCCGGATTTTGTAGCATTTAGTATAATTCGCGTTATCTGTTTATTAGCACCAGAGCGCCAAGGGTGTCCAAGGAGATACCATCTCGTAGTAAAAATTGATTAACTTGATTTTCTTAGCAATATGTTGAAGTCTCGTGACTTTTCCTGGTAATGAGTTTCAAGCGTTTCCTTAAAAATTCACCGAAGTGGTGTTTCATAGCCGTATTCCTTTCCCCTAGTAACTTCGGTATACTTGAAAAAACCTCACTATTAGCTTTCCGCAACGGTAAATCAGTACATAGTGTGAAATTCCCACGCAATCTTTTTTCCTCACTCAAGTGACTCTAATCAGCTCGTTACACGGACCTTCCCAACCGATCCAACCTACGCGTTTCCCCTTCCTTTCACATGGTGAACCGGTTACCATACCTCGGTTCACCTACCGTCCTCCTACGAGTGTACTTTTACAGTAGACCGATTTTCCATTGTGGTCAACCAAGGGGCCTACGACCTTCAATTCTTGTGCGTCATGGGTGTCCGACCTTGCGTGCCATGCTTGCATCCATTCTTTATCTGCTTTCGCACGCGCACGGCATGAATGACCTTTGTACTTTCCTTCCATGCTGGAGATCACGTCAAGCCTGAGAGTGGGTCTAGGTCAAGCGTGGGTGTGTTTCTTCTGGTTCCTGTCTGATCCAGTTTCATGGTCATACCTGTCCCTCCATCTCATGTACGCTTACCACTCTTTCCCTGATCGGTCAATTGTTCTTCCTATTAAAGATGGATTTCACCCTATTCCAACGACTCGGTCCCGTATTGCTTGGCATACGTTCCCTGACAGATCCTTCCGACGTTTTGAAGTATATTCCCGGACCTTTGTGACTGGATTGCCCTACAATTTGAGGTGTGTTGCTTGTAATTCCAATGATTGCTCTCTGAAGCACACGTAGTTCACCCACTCGCCTTATTCGATTTGAGTTTCGGGCTCATGTTCTACGAGTCACTCATTCACTGGACAGCGGTTCAGTTACAGTTTCCATATTTGGTCCGATTAGTTTTTGTGGGGCATTTTTTCTGGCTTCATGATGTAGTGTGTCCGCACCAACATGTCGCCTTTATGTCGAGGTTTTTTCCTTTGTCTTTCCAGCTTTTTGCTTGTTATGGTGAAGTAGCAAATCAGGGAAATTGAAGAATTTTGGACATGTTGGCAATTTTTATTGGAGTTGGTTGTTCCTTTGTCATTTTACCGGTTTTCTTGTGAGAGATTTTGTCACTTTGGAAAGGTCCATTGAAGTAATATCACGATTCAGTGTTATCGTTTACCTTAAACTGATCGGTTTTCTAACAGAGGAGCAAGTCGCTTCATGCGACAAACCGTGCAACAATACCACATTCTGACTTAACTCGACTAAACTGGAAAAAGGTGCAATCAGCTTGTGTTTAAAGCAAGCAATTCTACTGAACCACGCAGTCGCCTAGATCTCTGAATAACATCAGTTCGATCATATCGGTACCGCACAGTATATAGAAATGCATGGAATACGTTTGGTAGTGACAGATCGGAAATTAGAAGGCATTGCCGAGCAAGCTACTGCCCACAGCCATTCATCTCGGCTCGGAAGTGCTACAGACTTGTATTCCTGTTATTGCTCCACTAAATCAATCAGAAAGCTGCTTCAAAAGTGAAATGATTAGGAAGCGAAACCGTAGATCAGGTGGGTGCCAAGTGTTCCACATTTTGTTATGTTGTGATCATCCACTGTATTACAGTCCAAATTGAAATGCCTGGCTTTTTCATCATTACGTATTTACAAACATGCAGCTACAAAAGGTGCATTTAAATGTTCACCATAACCTCAGTTAGTCATCCAAAACGCGCAAAGAAAGATCGAAGTGATTGAATTAAGTTTTAGTTGTCTTGATATGCACTTGTTTGTATCATCCCGTGATCGTGACCATCCCAATTAGATAAAGATGTATTGGGCATACCAACACCCTCAACCATGTATAATCTAATCACACGATCAATGCGTAAGCACTTCACTGTTATTTCAATCAATTCCGCCAGGACCATCATTTTTGCATGCCAATTAGTATCGATACTTCTCGAAAAGGACGAATCTCTCTACAGGCTACCATTATTTTTGCGCTTCCCAACCTTCATTCTGTCCCGGCAGTGTACCATGTGTTCATTAGGCTACCCTAATGGGACCAGTGTGTCGTTCTGTAACTGTCGTCCAAACCGGTAATGGTAGATGTTCTAAGACCCCTCCAACGCCGGTGATTCGTACATCGCCCAACACACTTTTGCTGTCAACGACCCCGTCAGTCAATGTTGGGGCACTGCACCCCTACACACTTAAGCGACACACTCGCGCAGTCCGGTGCATTAAAGTCTTCCAATGACTGGTTTGATCCTACACCCACCATTAGATTATCTCATCACTGTCTGTGTGTTGTAGTTGGCGAACGCACGCACACGCGTATCGGCAGTTTTTCAAAACGATGAATCCCTGACAGACCTATTAGTTTTATTTTTCGCAACCTTCAGTCATGGTGCTTATTGAGTAGTAGTCACAACGAATAACGGTTGTCTTAGTGCTTCCAAGTAACCTTTTCACTTTGCTGTTGTGTCTCAGAAGTGCAAACGAACGACCGCTCAGTTTACCCGGCACAGCAGCCGTACTCAGCTCAGCCGTGACACAGGGTCATACGAGTCATGTGCGATCCAGTCCACTGCACTTGTAGGTCAAAATGTTTTGCCAGTGGTGACTACCTTTGTGCGTGCGTGCACGTGACCACAAAGTAAAACCGACTTCGTGCAACAGGTGATGAAGCCGGTGGTTATCCATTACAATCCAGTCTGGGCAGCATGCTCGTTGTTGTTGTTATGCCTCAGGCAGTGCAACCTGACCCCTCAGATGAAAAATGCACTTCAATTGATCTTCGGATGAGATGCAGGTTGTCACTATGCCCGAACATACGGCCAAGCAATCTGTATATCCATTGTGTTTTATCAAAAAACAGATGATTCGAAGGCGATGACGTCTTCGCACTAGAGTTGGTGGGATTGATCGAAATACCCGTTGTCTACGTCTGGCGATCAAAAAGGCCACAGAACAGACAGGCCTTATATGAAAGCCGGGGGACTTAGTGAGCGCATCTCTGTGCCTGCGCACGTGGGCACAAGCTGGGTACAAAAACAAAATGACGTGGGGCTGGTTATGGATGGTAATTGACGTATACATCAACCACGCGGTGATGTGTTTACTCCAGTTGAGCTATAGTCCCGTTGATGAACGCACCATTGCCAACTCACATGCCCATCACGCACGTTAAGGCACGAGATATATGTGCTACGTTCAGGATAGGAGCCCCCAGTTCATTTAAATCATGCAAACAATCCAGCTGCTGTTCCTAGATTGTGAACAGGTGTACACGCACACAGGTACGCTCAATCAGCCGAACAGCTTTCAACCAAGGACTGTCCGCTCCGTGATCCTTTGACCGCAAGGGTTTCAACAACAGGTGGATTAGTTGCGAGTAGGGTGTGGTGAATCTTTTTGTTTTAGCTGACTGTCCTTCGGATTCCATCTTGCACGCACAAACCTCAGGTCATCTGACCAACCTTCGAGTTGAAAGGGCCCGGGTTCAAACCCTGGGTGTGGCACAGGATATGCATCACTGATGAGCTCTAACAAGAGCGAAACTCGAGTCTGGTGTTTCCGAATGCAGGTTCGTCGGATGACCTGAGGTTTGTGCGTACAAGTTTGAGTCCGAAAGACAGTCAGCTAAACAACACAGGTGGATTTAATTTCAATACCGGATGGAGCTAAGCCCTTTTATCCGTGGTTTGCCTTAGTCGCTCACGCTTTCACACGTCCCATGTGATGTTTACGATGCGTGCGTGGGGCGTAACTACCAGGAGGACACAGAGTAGGATTTGTGGAATGCGTTGAGAAACAAAGGAAAATGGGAATGTAGGTTTACCGCAGAATTATTTGAAGATACCCGGCTAGAAGACCAGAACACCCGGTAGGGAACGTGATTATTTCCAGCGCTTCACAACTGGCTTAGTATAGCGCGTTTTACAGGCATTTTAATTTAGTTTATAGAAGAAAGAACAAGAAACTTGGTAGTCATGGTGACAATAAATGACACTTTCGTGTCCACCTAGTAACAGTGTCTTGAGATATAGAGCTTGTCGATATTTGTTACTCGAAATTGCCTGAACTATCGAATTCGAAGGATAAGTCAGCATAATTTGCACACAAAAATGACAACATGAGAATATCAGCGCTTAACGTTACCCCAAGGTATTTAGGAGATTGAACGCGATGTAACTGAATGTTGCACGGAGTGTACTCATCATTCGGGAAGGCTAAGTGAGATGGGGTGGAGATACACTCAGAACACTTCGAAGGGTTACGTGAAAGATCACTTTGCTCATATTAACTCAATATTTCGAAGATTATCATACAGGTTATTTATTCTTTGGTTAGGACAGCATAGCAAATGCTTGCAACGTTAGCATACTACGTTTCACTTTCTGAGAAGCTATACGAGAGGTCGCTTACGGATCGGGTGGCCCCGAACACCTTGCTTTTGTCCTGGAAAGCGGATTGGGGGTCTTCCTGAAGTATGAACCGATTAACAGATTTTAGTGAAATTTTGAGGAAGGGCTCAAAAGTTATCATCAGAAAAAGTCACGAAATTCCAAAGAACCACTACGAAAACCGAGTTATTCGACTTTTACAACCAGCTAGTGTCGCTTTGGTCTCTTTCGGTCTTCTAATGCTAATTAAGAAGCAACACGAAGTATGTCGAAAGTTACACCGTACGCACAAATGATCATGCAAGCAATGATTGCAGTTCTTGTGCATCCTATCAGAACAAACTTTATTGTTTTCAAGGCAGTCACTAGGGAAGTTGCAAAGGAGAACCGCCGCGTGTGTAGTGATTATAATCTATCCCTTTATGACAACTTGATGAGGCCTTTTGAATTAAATTATCGCAGTCAAACACAATTTACACATTTAACCCGTAGTCGGATTGGTGGTGTTCATTTGGCTAATAAATAAAAGACCGGTCTAAGCTGAAAATCAGTAGTCGGACGAAAGAATGTATGTGGGAAGGAACGTGTATTCCAGTACTCCGTACGATAAGTTGCATTTGGGACGGCAACCTGTTGTATTGCAGTTGATTAACTGATCTCCGGTTCGGAGTGGGATACCGCTTGCCGCGGAAGTATGTAGCAAATCATTTTGCTGACATAACTGATCTCATCAGTTTATTATTTGGCGCGTCATGACATATTTACGGCTCCCGATGAGTGATATAAAAAAAAATTGTGACCTCGGAGAGGCTACGATATCTGATTCACTGTTTGAGGGTGGTAATACTCCTAGCGGTTCACATCAGGGATCTTTTGAAATAAGATTTACATGCCTTCAAGGTATTTTACATGTGCTAAACGCATCGTATTTTTCATTCTTTTGCAATCTCTATAGATTCAAGTTTTTAATTGCTTGATACATTCACACGGAATAGGTATTGATAACATTAATATGTTGCCGCATGCAATGCGACTGTCGGAAAGCAGTCGAAACCTCTAGCTTTATAACATTTGAACTAAGCTAACACCTTGCAGAGCACCGAGAAAATCGACTACATGCTGACGTTTCCCCGTCGATAAGCTTGATTTCACGGGGGCTTTTACGCGCGAGAATTTTTTTCAGCGTGCAAAATAGACGGTCTAGGCAATCAGGCTGGCCCCTCTGGGCCCAAGAAGATTTCTGATAATTTGCCTACTGACAAGCATAAACGTAGTTCGGTGCAGAACGCAGTTCAGATGGGCTGAGGCACATCTCCAAAGTTTTCCAACGACTTAAAAAGCACGCTGTACACAGAGGAATTCGGGCAGCTCGTGGTTCCTCTGATTTAAATACATTTCCGGAAAATTTGTCCGATACTGAGAACTCCACTCATTCTGGCCTTACAATGAGCTCATCTAAGTGCTCACAATGTACATTACGCCGTTCACGTTCAACTTTCCCTGCAAACAATCCGACTAATAATGTCTCTTCTAGAGCTGACTCCATGAAGTACCTAAAAATCACAATAAACAGCAACCTCTGGTGATTTTCGCACTTGCGATTGTCTGTGTTTCTGTATGAGTAGGCTAAAAAAATGTCAGAACCCGTAAACAATCTCGTCTAATTAAATTTATCAGTAACTGCTCTCGGACAAACCCCTGGTTCTCTGAAAAGCGACAGAAACCTACACCACATCTTGATGGCAATTTATCGTTTCCCGGACCCGTATTGAGTCAGTCTTTAAACCTGTCATCACCATCGTGCAGCGTTATACAGTAGGACAAGCCCCACTCATCACTACCTTCCTCACCATGTTGCACGTAAAAATATGAAGAATAAATACGCAAGTGCGACAAGGAGTGGACCTACACGGATGGGAAAGGGAAACAACGCCCTAGTAGCCAACACACGAAATACACAGTCTTACTATTTAAACACACATTGATCAATCACTCTTTTTCGACAAAAATGATAACACGATCGCCGTTGTTCATGGTTGGTTGCCATATCCCTCAGTGTCTCCAGTGAACTGGTTGACGGGTCTTTTAGACTCCAGCTACCAAGACGTGAGGAAACTACTTTTCCTAAGTTCGCTGTACATATTTTCACATTCCCCTCTTGTATTTTGTATTCTGATGACACTCGCTCATTCTACTCATGAGTAGCACGTGCACGCAACGTGAATCTCGAGCATTTATGATCTATTTCTCCGTTTCTAATGTACTGACACAGTTCAGATTTACGTTTTTATCATGTATAGTGCATGAACATTCTACGTCTGTATTCCTGACTCTCTTGTTCTATGACTGTACATTACAATTGTAAGAAAAATTTGCTGAGCGTTCCACTCACACACAAAAACTGCCCACCGGAGGCTTGATATCTCGACCGTAGACCTGTCGCCACCGTTAGACCACAGAACACATCCATGGCATGAACAAGTCTATTGAAGGGTTCATCCGTTCACGACGATACATGTCACTTCTGTCACTTTCAACTGCTAGTATTTGTACTGTCACATTGATGACGCCTTAGAATATACAAATTTGTATTATCCTGTGACTGAAGCCATTATTTCATGTCAGCCCGAAAGCTTCTTGATTTATTATCTGTACCGTGACTGTGCTGCACTACAGTTTCGCTTAACTCATTGCTGAGTGGACCGTTCATGACCGCACTATCCCGATTTACCGGATAGTCTTCTGTACTGTCGTTCTTGGTTGCTCACCTGGGTGTGAGTAACTTGCTTTTATATATTTCTATCTATGGCATGATATAGAACCACAAATTTACAATAAACGCGGTTTCACGATTGGAATTTATTCTGCTACCCGTAGCCGTGTACAGCCCATCTCATGCGTAAAGCTAGTGAGCCTAATTTTTCTGCAATATCGAGAGTTCAAACAATCGGAGCAGTTGGCTACATTCCCTGCTGTCACGTCATCTGTTGACCTCCACGTGTTTTCTTCCACTCACTAGGAGGAACGGAAAACAGGGCACAGTATGGTAGAAGTGTTCGCCATACGTTACATGTGCCCCAACCAACGACTTCTACCAAGCTGGACACGCTGCGGTAGAGCATTCTCCGAACTGGTACCCAATACTCGATCTCTGACATTACCATTGCTCATCCAATCGTAACCATACTAAGCAAACATCGGTGGTCGAAAACCTCGAGACGACAAATATCTTCACCACGCAAACTCCAAGTCTTTCAACTATACAACAAAACTGAACGCATTGCGGCGCAGTATACACGACCTTTCAAATTCAGTGAAATATCAGGTCGGTGACACAACTGCTTCAGTCCACCATACGCCTCTCCAGCCTTGGATATACGCGTGCTCACCTCTACTATCGTACTCCCATCCGTCGTCACGCTGTTACCGAGGTAACGAAAGCGGTCGACAATTGCCACCCCCCCCCCCCCTCATCGAGTATCACGCTTGGAACCGTTCACGTCCGCTCTTGCAACATCACTTCACACTTCGAAGGTGCAAAGCGCATAACGAATAAAGCTACAGCTTTTGTGAGACTGTATAATGCACGCTGCGCAAGTCCAGTGCATTCGAATAAACATGCAAGGTCGTCCACGTAATCTAGGTCACATTGCTTTTTAATATTTTCTAGTTCCCTATCATCTTGTCCATGGCTAAGTTGAGCAGGAATGGAGAAATGGGACATCCTTCTCCAACATCGCTGGTCACTTCAAACGGACTTGATAGTTCACTGTAAACCCTTACTCCGCCAGAAATACGAGAGTACAACGATCTTAGTAGATTCACGAACTTTTGCGACATACCGTTTCTGTGGGCACAACCAATCATGCATAAAATTTGTCCAGAAGATAATTTTAAAAAATACGCACTCGTTACACGTTCCGTTTTTTGATAATTCTCTTTTAACAGAGAATTCCGTCGCCGCGTACCTGCGTCGCAACTCAGCGAACAAAATAAGAGAGAGAGAGAGAGGAGTATTTGTGGGAACTGGATTTTTCGCCGACACTGATGCATACATTTTGGTCCGAGTGGTCGGTCGTTTCTCATTACCATTTTTATTTTATCTCCTTCGGGATTTGAGCGAATATTTTTTGACGAAAAAATACAAATTCATTAGCCTTCAAAATTCATACAATTACAAAATTTGATCGCACATGTAGACTCGCGGTCAAGAGGTCCTTCAGAATGATCTCCTTTCCAGCTGACCGGAAATCGTGTACAGAAGATACACCATCAATATCCAGGAAAATTTGGATCCGAGTCTCAAAATCGTGAACGATTTCAAGACCCCAGTGACCACTAAGGTTGAGTTAAGAGTGCTTATTGCTCGATAGCACAGTGTTGTCGGAAACGTAGTCATTAGATAGTGTCTTGTGGTCCAACCTTAATGATGGCCAAATTGGCGTTATTCGGTGATACTGAAGGAAATGGTTCGAACTGATGAAGTCATTTTTAGGGAAAATAAGAATGGTGTTCCTACTTTTGCGGCGACTTTTGTTTAAGTTAGCCACTTTGTAGTATATAAGGGTTGCGCAGGGCTGTTACCGCTCAGACCTGTTGACTGTCATGGCCGTTGCACGTGCTTTCGTTGTTGACTGAGAGTTTCTCCAGACATGTAAAAGATGCCTATAAATTGTTCTCAAGATTCGAGGAAGACTTTCGGTTATTTCAGCAGCCGACTTTCGCCTCGTTTTACGTGTATGAGAGTGTAAGTGCTGAGAACTGGCTTCGTACGCATCCGGCTGCACTGCCGAAAAATTTCCCTTACTATCGGGTTAAATTTTGCTGCGTGCACAATCGACGCCGAAATAGGACAGCCACTACGTTTGCGTCCACTGTCTGGCTGATGAAAAATAAGTGAGTTACAATTACGATTCTCATTTCTGTACAACGTAAAAACAGATAATAATTGTTTCCATTTCTACTTTACAGACAGAACACGGCAAAACATTACAACGTCGAGGGTGCTGGACGCTGTTCGATCCACCGTTATGACCGTAGAACTTCGGCACGGAAGTGTGCATGAAAGGAGCATTTTGTACCACGGAATGGGTCTGTCCGTTAGGTGCAACGTATTACGATGTGGGTGGTTTATGTGTAGGTAGGCGCGCCTAATGGGCGTCGTGCTTCAGCTCGCGTAATTGGAGGTTGGCTTAGTAGCGGTCACGGAAGCAAAATCGTTCAGGCAGGAGTTGATCGGCTAGATCCAGAAAAGTAATCCCCATACGTATCGGACTTTCATTTTGGTTACATATATTTGTATAGGTTTATATACGTGTATATGTGCACACGTGAACACATATGTGTATATATATGTTTATAAGCATAAATGCACACGTAAGAACATATTTGTGTATTTATCTATTTACTTGTATATATATTTATTTGGAAATATATGTGTATACGGATCTATACAAGTACTTACGTGTGCATAGATCCGTATACACACATATATATATATATTCCTAAATAAATATATATACAAGTAAATAGATAAATACACAAATATGTTCTTACGTGTGCATATATGCTTATAAACAAATATATATATATATATATATATATATATATATATATATATATATATATATATATATATATATATATATATATATATATATATATATATACAAATATGCGTTTACGTGTGCACATATACATATATATATATATATATATATATACATTTGTATACATACTTATTTGGGGAATACACCAGACCTATCTACGTTATTTAGGTATACAAATACAATTGGAGCTTATTCCTTCTTATGATCAATTTAGCTGTATAGTTCCCCGTTTTACTGTACAATTCCCACATTTGGGTATCGGTTACCGTGAGCTGTATCTTAGCCCAAATTGCTGTACCTTGACCGAAAAAGCAACTGAGTTATCGCGCACCCAATCAAATCGACGCCAAATTTTTAAATAACGCGCTGTTGGACCACAGAACGCTACCGTAGTCATTACTCAATGTTTTGGTTAACGCGCGTGACCTTTCTCAAGTTTCGATTGTAAACTAGTCTTGAGAAAGGTTACTCGAGTTAACCGAAACACTGACAGCGCTGTAACCGAACAATAAACACTTACCTATAAGATATCATACGGGGCATCGTTTTTTCGATACACTGCGAACTGATCTCGGTTATGATATATTAATTGAATAAAGAGACCCAACGACCAGCAGTGAAACCCGCGTTGAGAAAGAATTCGTTATATTTCAAATTATGCATCACAGGTCGGAAAGAGAGACGGGCGTGGGGAATGCACAGAAAAGTACAAGAAAGGAAGCAAGCAGAATCGGTTTTACCACAAGACAAGCATCACTGAACAATAGATCACGTGGAACCATGATGATCTTGGAGTCACGGTTCTGTCGCATCCTCATCGTCCACTTTGGATTGGAGAAGAATGTGCATTTTGACAGGTTCGGGGACCTGATTGATTAGCAAATTGCCATCGTAGCTCACCGAGGCGAAATACCATGGATCGACCGGGCTCCAATCGACTGCGTAAACACTGTCTTCATGTTGTTCCAATCGGGCGATCAACCCGTCACGGAGCATACTGCTTGGATTGAATTTGTGGGGGAAAGAAAGCAGCGATGTGCAGTTTTTTAGCCTTATTAATCATTAGCACGATAATTAAGTGGTGGTTTTTTTGTATTAAACAACCATCACTCTCCTCGGTGCTCTTTATTCCTACTGCACAGGAGTGCCATCCCGTAATTGAGTGACTCGCAGATGAACGAGTTCCAGGTATCAAGGCAGAGAACACAAGCTCGCTTTACTATATGTACTGCAGGACAAATCATCAAACAACTACAACGTACCTCAAACTATGTGCAAACCGACCACAGAATCAAGGCGGTCACAAGGCTTCAAAACGTTCAAGCAACAGTGGACAGGAAACACTCGAGAGGGCGATGCAGGAGCGAGTCAAGCATTGGAAGCATTTTGACCAACCAACCGTCAGAAGAGAAGCAACTGACCGAGAGAACACACACACAGGCGTGGTAACGAACAAACGGATCAGCTATGGCTGAGAAAAACTGTGTGAAATTGATGGTATGGTCACGTTTCAGTCATCCACATAGAAAGGGTAAAGAGAGAAGATGAATTACATCAAGTAACCCAGGCAATCATGACGGAACGGGTCGTGGATACCAGTGAACAAAGATACAAAAAGGGCGGAGAAAGGTTTCGTAAGAGATAAAACGTATTAGGTATCAGAGTTCGACAAGAACAGATTGGGCCGACCGATGGACGCCAGACACATGCCGGTTAAGGTCAATCAACACCTATCGTCGAAACAAGACTAATGGCTGTATGCCGCAGTGGGATTGAACAAACAAAGCATCACGCGTGCGTGGTGGCCAGGGTTGGTGGTCAGCGTGGTTTAAGTGCATGGGGGACAAGAAAACTGTTTGGTAAATACAAAGTAAAGAATTATGCTGAATAGAATGGGATTTGGACCAAACCAGTTTAACGGCGTTTCTCGATATGGCGGGATGAATCTTCATATCCTCTTTCAATAAAAGTTTACATCTACCGAGTCAGAGGACGTAATAAATAGTGGAAAGAGGTTTGTCTGAATGGCGGTGGTCAGACGGTCATCATAGTGTGCGCTATACTCTTCCACCTTGGGTTCGAATTATTCTGTCGCCGTCGTTTACCTTCCACAATTAATAGCCTGTATTTCGTCGACAACCCTTTCCAAAAATATTGTACAATTAATATATAACAAAGATGAAGGGTTAAACTGTATTCTCTGGTCATGTGCTCTTCATGTCACGGTTTACTTTGATTTGAGATCCACGATTCTGCGACGCAGCAACCGAAACCAAGCCAAAAAAAAGTGCAAGATTATTGGTTTGAAGTGCCGAACTCACGTTTCTACGATATGTGCCACTTACGCGTGGGTGATACTGCGAGGTACCAATCTAACCAGCGTACTGAAGCGCTAGCTTTGATAAACCCAATTTGAACGGGATGACCAACGCGAAAGCCACCCATCCCGCACAGCTGGTTTCTGACGATCTGTTTTCTATCAAGAGATTTGTATGCGGCCGACAATGGAACCAGATTAGTATGATACCATTGAACATTGGCAGCAATGACACCGTTGTTGTCTATTTCACACAAGATTCCAGTTCCAGTAGGTCACACAAACGAGGGAGATCGTAGACATTAGCTGCTCTTGTTAGGTACCCGAAAATGCACCATTTCAGATGTCGCATTCAATGAGACGTGAAAACCTACGAGACTTCAACTGATGAAGACCCTGAGGAACGCATGCGAATAGTGGTGAACTGCAAAATGTAGGGGAATATGAAAGATTGAAGAAACTGGCATCAGTCCCAACCTTCATCATCTGATCGAGAGTATCGGTCCGTGGAAACCAGGTGTAAGGCGATCAAGGAGTCTGACACCACTGATTTATTCTCAAGAGCACTGGGCGCAGTGCCTCAAGATTTACTTGGCCAACCTCCACAGTGGACCTCCTGATAATACATGCAAGTGAAACGATTCAGGAAGACATAGCCCTTCTGTCCGAATCGAAGGTTTTCCGTGAGATAGGTTATCCAGAAGAATGCAAAGCTGCCGAACCGGAATGGTTACCTTTGTCAACGATGAAGATGTCACCTTTATAACACATTCACCAAAACTCCGCATGGTGATCTGGGCAAATGAACAGATCCCTGAAGCCTGATGCGAATAGGTGATTCCACCGAGTAGCAAGTGAGAGATCCGCTGGTGAATTGGCGGTGCAACAAAACTGCTCTCAGAGATTATTCTCCACCGATTATCGAGCGCTCGAGCAAGGTATGCACGTGTGAGAATAAAGCCAGCCAATTATTAATGTTATCATACCATAACACACACACCTTTTTTTCTGAAAACGACTGCCTACTACAACACATAAAAGATCTATACAAAAACCAAAATGGTGGTTCAAACCTGGAGACAGAAAACGTTCTGCATGCAAGATCAGTTGCAATGCTTGCGATAAATGCTACGCTAGTCCAATTCGCAGAATGGTGGTGATACAAATGAAAACAAAGTGGACACAAGAAGATAAAACCAACTTCCTTTAATGTCTGCAGACTACACAGTTTTTGGATGGACTTAAATGCTGGACCAGGCAAACCCACCAATAGAGGCGTGGAGTTGAAACAGAAATCTTGGTCCTGTTGTAGCACAAGTGTCATACAACCCAAACAGATTATAAAGCTCGATTCCCAAAAAGCCAAGGGTTACAGAGTTAGGACTCACAAAACTACAAAGCTAGTTGTGAGGGCCACAGTTGTATCCAGGATCTAAAAATCACATAATGTAGACGAGTACGCCATCACCAACGGTCATCACGTGTGCGCTGATTTTGCCTCGGCTGGAGACCTCAACACCAAAATCTGAAATAAGAGGCTTCAGAAACCATCGGACGGAATGAGTCGGGAACATCACGCCAGGAGATGGCAACCAAAGCCACCACACCCAGTGCATGGTTGTCTGAACCGGACTGAAATGAACTGCTATGTCCCAGTTTACGACCGTTATTGATTCGCACGAGACCCACGCACACGACGGCCTCATCGCTTGTCACGAGTACGCACGTCCTATCGCGATGCACCACCAAAGGTCATCTCATGAAACTGACTAGTAGGATCACTCATTCAGTGCCTACTGGTTGTGCACCCTCCGCCGTTGACTTGGTAAGGCAGATCTCACATTTGGACGCACCACGGCAGTCGGTGCATACTGAGTACAATACACTTAGCATTCTACTTCTCAGCGCAACATCATCAAAATCTCGGACTTGTTACATTCACATGTACTTACTGTGTGGTTGGTTAAACCGACACACCACTGCCATCGGTCACTGAGATTCACGTTCATGGTACATAATTCCTATTCGTGTATGAGCCTAATTTACAGTTTTGGGGGATTTCAATGGGAATCGTCAACCCATAAGTGAATGAATATCACTCCCCTCCCCCAAAAAAGAGGGGAGGGGGGGGAACTTTTGGACTGGGGCGTGGGAATTCGAAACTAAGGCACAATGCACTCCACACAGAATGATGCTTAAGCCACAGTGTGGCTACGAATACCGGTGGGGGTGTTCGCAGTTCATCCTGATAGTTCTTGTAAGCTCTCCTGATCTTTGAGCTCTAGTGTTGAAGTACCGGTATCACATTCCATCATCAATCCGGGTGATCACACTGCGCACTCTGGTGGTCCCACCTCATCTCAACTGACGACAAAACGCCACTCTGAGTGATTAGAAACTAAGGAAACCGTTCAGATTCGTATTATTCAAAAAAATCATATAACAGGATGGACACTCACTTCTCTGCACGATTGCTACACACATCACTGTCTGCAGTCTTCACCGAGGTGTGGTCAGCGTCAGTGATGTTATGCATCGGATCCAACCTCGATGCAGACCGGGTAGGTACATCACCCAACATGACATCGGATGAGAACTGGGACAGATTGTACAAACAGACACGCGAATCACTACCGGAGGATAAAAGCAACTGATCTCGAGTCGGATGATATCGAACGGACCAGACCTAAGGGAGGGGGGGGGGAATGAACCGTGGGGGCAGAGATAAAAGAAATAACACCGGTGCATTTGATTGCATTTTGAAGAATTCCAGTCCAGCAAGTTCCAGCTTCATCAGTATTACAGGATTGTCTTTTACAGAAATTTATTCGCATTACCAAAATCCATTTTAATAAATAATATGTAGATAATAAAAAATCTATTTTTCCTACACAAAAGTCCAAACGACGAGGCGGATTTCGTTCAGCAGTCTGCTGTTCCTCCAATTGAGAAGTGTCCGACGAGGCTCTTCCACTGATTAAAACCACGACAGGTGCTGTGTATTGTTGGAATAGTGGTTTGCGCATTGCTGGGTAGACAATACAGTTTCCTCAATATTAAGGCGCCGATTACAAGTGATATTATTTCCCCCCCCAAAAAACACTCCATTTTTCGATTTATTTTAGTTATCCACTTACTCGCTAATTTAAATATGTATCTTATCGCACCACGATATATTGGTGACGTCCATGTCACTGCCCTCCGATTGATTGGTTGCCCTAGCTGCTCAATGATTTCCAAAGTCAATCGACTCCGACCTAGCAGAACCCTTATAAGCAGCCCAATTCTGCGCTCCCCGAACCACACGATTTGGGTGCCCAATGAGACAATAAACTCCGTCAGTCAACACATAACCTGTGTTCTTAATCAAGCTAGTGGGTGGTCTAGCTTCGACTATTGCACTTCTATGGCCGATCATATTTTGCGATCCAACGAAAGTCGTTGTGCCCGTACGTGTCTAAGTGACATCTGAGCGTCCGTTATCCGGTTGATTCATTTGAACGTTGCAACACGCATCATTAGATACGCGCGTCCGACCAGCCCTACTACGTGAGCTCAACTGAAAGAACAACTGCACGATAGGCGGAAGACAGCCGGTTCGATTCTGGTTTGCGACGTGAACTTTTGTATGCGAAAAACTTAAGTGGTTTCTCCATTGCCTACATCATTCCGCCTTCTCGTGAAATCAATAAGTTTCTCATAAATAGCATATTTTTGTAGAGCATGCCGACATGCACATCGCATTATGAATACGGAATAAAATCATCAGCTTCAAAATATGTAAGTATCCACTGAGCCGATACAATCCTAGAAGCAGAACAGTAGTAACTAACAACATCTAAAGATTGACAACTTTATCAGGAAAACAAATAATTGAAGCGGCATCACTGTGCTGCACTCGGGGACAAACGGGTGAACTAGAAGCAATATCACCAAAAGGAAGACAAACAATTCTGAATGGGCCAAAAGCAGATATACGGACGATGGTACGAGAAACTTGGAGCAAATTTATCCCGGTATGAAATTAATCAGAGGAAACAGCACAGCAACACTGAAGAACTGACATCCGGGGGGATTTCACTGAATTTCATCACAAGCATACTACAGATGGTATAATATCAGGCATTATGATTTTGGCAACACAATGGTAATGTTCATTGTTGTAGAGTTCAGAGTGTGCACCTAATCTATCTGGATATGAATGGCGCTCGTTCTGTATCGACTTGACATCACTACTGGTGGTGCGTCCCTTATTTTTCCCCATGCCCTTGATTGGTTACGTTTCCAAACGAGGAATGCCCTGAGAGACAGCAATCAAAACCGCCGCACCTAGTGCATGGTTCGTGGTTGATCGAACTGGACATAGATTGTGTACTCTGCCGTGTTCTCTTTTCACTGTCATGTGAGACTGAGATCTCAGCGACAGGATTAAAATAAGAAACACTGTGCGTGAATGATTAAACCACAGAAAACAATGTTTTCATCCTAATGCCATTTGACAATTAACTACACCTCGCAACAAACGTTTCCGACATAATTCGTCGCACTGTTGATTGCTCCAAGGATTCCACTTCTGATAAGAGGTTATCAAGTCACCTCCTAAGCAAGAATCCAAAAATACAGCTGATAATTTTATACTGAGACGAAAATATGCCTAAAAAATAGGAAACCCAATGGTGACAAAAGTATCCAAGCTCAAAACATATGGTTCAGTCAAATCTGCTTAAAACCGCGTGTTAAGGCTCTTCCATTTGAGGACATTACCACACATTCCCGGCGTGCGACATTTCGACTGATATCGTTCAATTCTTGATTCGATGCGATAACGCGTTTAGTTTCCGGAACAAACTTTAGCATCCCCGTATATTTGTCGAGTCAGAAAGCTCCGGGGGTTCTCCATTAGGTTGAGATCGGAGTCAGACGCTGGCCATGCCATAAAACTGTCTTTTATCGAGTGGTTTATTTCACTGTCTCATTGTGAGTTTCATAATCCACACCAAATAGCAAACGTATACGTCACGTTTAACGTCCGCATCGGACGGGATCTGGTGTAAAGCGTACATGAGGAATTTAGGCGAGAACACCTTCGCATAAATACCATTAGTGGGACTATCTGTATCTTCATGTATTCATTTTGCGGTTACAAAAAGAACTTCTGGATCCACAGTTTGAAAATATCGCTACCACAGATCTTCGTTCCAAGGGTACAGTCTAACGGTTCTTTCGGTTAACATTGACAAAATAAACAACTAACATGGAGTTAACGGGGCTGGTACCGTGTCTCTATTCGGAGCTGTCGGGCACCTCTGGCTGTCTTAGAGGTCGACATCTGAATAAGCTTACCTTGGCAATTTGGATCACCCCGGATGGAAGCGGGGTGGCGCAGTAGTAACACACACGCCTTCGAGGTGAAAGGGCCCGGGTTCAAACCCTGGGTGTGGCACAGGATATGCATCATTGATGAGCTCTAACAAGAGCGAAACTTGAGTGTGGTGATTCCGAGTGCAGGTTAGTCAGATGACCTGAGGTTTGTGCGTGAAAGGACAGTCATCTATAAACAAAATCACCAACCCCACACACTACTCGCGAGTAATTATGTGATATAGAAACTAACTACTACCCCCGTTATCAGTAGGAGCAGGAGGAATTCCGAACTTCGGGGATGAACACTGTACGGTCTGTCCAAAACATTCGGGATCATCTCAATTCGGTCGAATTCCAGTTCATACAATTGATACTACTCTCAGTAACCAAAAATATACACTAGGCACCACTATTTGGCGAGAGAGAGAGTAGTATTAACTGAACTTCGACCGCATGCTAGTGTTTCGGCCGAATTGAGGTGATCCTGAATTCTTGGGACAGACCGTACATGCGTGAGTGAATGAGCTACAAACTTAAATCGTAGGTGCGTGTATGTCCATAAGACGTTCGAGCCAGAAGTTCAAGACAGGAACGATGGGATGTTAGTTAAAAAGCGTGGATGCGCGAGACCGTGCGTACGTGCCACATTGATAGACTGCCCTCAGTCAAAAAGCGGACGTAAGCATTAGTGTATTGATCGCGATGTGCAAGCGGAAAAACGAGTTTATATTGTTCTGGCTCGCACGAAAATCCATGTCAGCACCACAACCATGTCTGTTCAGGATATGGACACCGAAATGAATCTACTGCAGACGCTCCGCCGAAAGCTTGTCAAGCGGCTACACTGTTTTTGAGCATTTAGCAGTGTTCAGATGTGTAAATAACTGAAAATTCTCGACGTGCTTATCTAAGCATACCAATTATCCGTGCTCATTAAATGTGCACGTGAGGACAATTCACGTATATCTCACTTCAACAGCTATGCTAAGCCTCTCCTGCAACAGAGAAGAATACGACCCATTAACTGGCTTATCAAGTCTTCCGATGTTATTTTCCTTTCGAAAAAGTGGAAAGTACTCGGATACACTAGTCAAAATTCGAAAGACAAAACAGTTTCTTTTAAAACCAGTCCACCACGTTCACGTAATGTTGAATCCATTCCTTCAAAGTACGATGAGAAGATGTACCAACCTATAAATCCGAAACTGAGAACAACTTTTCAATCACAACAAAAACTGGCTGCTAGCTGTAAAAACTGAACCTTAAAATCGGCCTCAGCTTCAATAATATATGAGCATATAACGCATAAACAGACCTGTCTATAGGTATAAGGTATCCCAACTCATATAGTCAATGTCATGACGCATCACCCTGCAGCAAGACCGTCCTCGTGGAAGAGTTCGTCAGACAGACTGAAAACATTTTCCGAGCCCGATGAAGTCTGCATTGCTCGGGGTATCGTTGATCACGCTCTCTCGACCGAGTTCACCATGATTTATCTAAGCCCGTATCAACTAACGCAACGGGTCTTGCAACCTCGAGGTCATTGGAATAAAATTGTTTTGAGGATTTCTTACCGTGAATCAAATTTGTATGGGCCATCCAAATCTCGCCATTAATCATACAAAGGAAACTATTAGTCGAAAAGATCTGTGATGCGATCGGAATTCTTTCCCGATTTCAACAAATGATCATCTTTGTAGGGGGCTTAATGCTGGCTATGGATTGCCCTAAATCTAAAGCAGGTTATTTTGCTTCACTTCTTTCCGCATTAGTATGGAAATTTACTGGAAAATCTCTCTGGACAGATGTAACGATCATTACACGAAATTATTTTTATTCCTCTTACTTTTATCTACTCGAATGTTGGAATTTTACACTTCTCAGTACACCTTTCTTTATCACCGTGAATAAAGGTATTTGTATCACGCAGTTACTTGCAAGTAGTGCGTGGGGTTGATAAATCCTTGTTTAGCTGACTGTCCTTTGGACTCGAAGCTGTCGAGCATCTCTGGGTGTCATAGAGGTAGACATCTGATCAAGCTTACCATGGCGATTCGGATCAGCCCAGATGGGAGCGGAGTGGCGCAGTGGTAACACACAGCCCTTCGGACTCCACTTTTCACGCACAAACCTCAGGTCATCTGACCAACCTTCGAGTTGAAAGGGCCCGGGTTCAAACCCTGATGAGCTCTAATAAGAGCGAAACTTGAGTCTGGTGCTTCCGAGTGCAGGTTGGCCGGATGACCTGAGATTTGTGCCTGATAGGTGGAGTTTGAAGGACAGTCAGGTAAACAAAAAAGGATATTTACTGGGTCATGCGCACACGACCTTGGATTCAAGGTCACGCATCCAGAGTAAACCGAAGTTTTTTTCCGATGGAACTCCCATTCACCGCGAGTTGGCTAATGAGCGCCAAGATGGTATAGTACTCTGAATCTGTGATCATTCTCGGTTCATCCACCAAGACACGATGCACCAAAATTACTTTTCACAGGATCAGCATTCACACGCTTGTGGCAAATTTCATCCCAACAGTTTGATTATTTGTTCATAACCGACATATTAGTAACTATGGCATTCCAAATTCCCCACCAGATTACCACAGCAACCAAGGTCATACAACTACCCAACGCAAACAAAATCAAGTTATATAAAACTGTATATTGTAAATTTTGTTCGATCTAATAAATGAAAACTCTAAAAAGAGAAATTCGTCGCGAAAATAACAATTTCGCGAACACAAGACTGGTCGATGCAACCTGATCGCAATTGTCTCGGCTGTGCATATAATTTTTTGTCTGACACCTTTGGAGCAGGTTTGTGACAGTCGATAGATGATGACCTCGAAAGCTCCTTCCAGTGTTAGCTGGTGCCCCGTATCGATTGCATGGGCCTATATCGCACTGATTACGGTTTTCTGAATTCCTATCGTTAGCCAGCTGGGGCAATGCCCTTGAATTCGCTCAGACAGACGCTTAATTCTTCCCACGCATTCCGCTCCACAGGAACATAAATAAGAATATACACAAATATGAGGTCGAGTGGCTTGGCAGTCCCGTCTTTGAGTCTCAATCGCAAGTACGGACTAGTGCTGAACGAGATACAAAGCTTCGCGGCGTTGAATGTATTTGCTATCGCATGTGACAGTATACGGCTCAACGTTTCAGGTGGCACATCCCGCTTAAATTCCGTGCTTATGTGAATGGGCTTTTTCGGAACAAATGGGTATTCAGGCAGAGAGACAATGTCCATATGTTTTCGGAGGAAATCCTCTGGATACCCGTTCTCTCGTAATGCATTGCAGATCGTTTCTATCGCTTCTGAGGGTTCGTTGCTGGAGCATATGTGACGCACTCTGTAGATAAGAAATCGATCGATCGATCCATCTGAGCATCTTCTCAGAACATTTGGAAAAGGTGGCGACTCATTCTCTTCTAGTACTACATGAATTTTAGATTCGGATACGACTCACTGAACGTCTGTAGTAACTCATGCACGCTACATTCGTATGGTGCCAGGTAGAAAATTTCATCAACGTATCTTTTATAAGTCGACAAGCAGCTGATGATTGGATTATTCAACGTAAGGAACTGTAAAGAACTTGAGATTCTGTACTTTAAACGAATAGTTCCAATTCGATGGTAGTATATACAGAGAGAAAGATAGCATAGCAACGGGATCCCTACTCGATCCTTTGCTTGCCGATGCATTCATGGCGAAAGTTAATTTATCGTGTATCTGACGACACAGAAACTCCGTTTTCCCTATCACATTCCCTGATTTGCTTTTTAAACACACAACCCTTCGATGTTGCTTGGTAAATATACCTAGACGCCGCGGAATGCTTTAAGGTCATTCCAACCAAATTGGCATATCCCAAAACCATTATATTCACCTGAAATTTCCTCACAAGATGTTAAAATTACTCTTCAATTTTCTTCCGTTCTATTATATAATAATATGAATTTACAGGGAGAGTTGTACACCCGACCAGAAAAAACTGCCGTTAATATATACACATCAAAGAGGTACAGGAATAAGAAAATCCCGCACAGCCACGCACGTAGGACTACCCATCAGCGAACTGAATAGCGTGTGTATGTATGGATGTGTGGCGCGAGTGTATATTCATCTATGCACAGGTGCGGATTGATCGCGATATTGCTTACCCAATACGCAACTGTTTACAGACGACAGAGTACCTTACTTACCCAGTGGGAATGAGACTGGATGGAATATAACGGTTCTGTAGCCACCTCCGTGCTCAGACCGGACAACCAACCTTGACGAGTTCGGGTTGAGGCCAGCCCACGATCCGCGTTCGGAGCGATCTGCGTGGAATCGTGTGGGTGAAGTTTAGATTTGAGAAAGCGTAAGTCCCACAGTCGCACGTAGCCATCATCACCACCGGTTACCAAAAGATTCGGACAATGCGGATTAAAGTCCAAGTCACGAACCGACGGCCAATGTGCAGCTTCTAACCAGTAACAGGGCCTGCAGTAAATTAAAAGGAACGCATAAAATCGAAATCAACAACAGATGATGCGGATGTGCCTTCGTTCACACAACAGTGTAATATGTTCAAAGCACACCGACTACGTTTGTTTACGAAGCAAGTCACGTTCGTTATCGACCGCCTGTCCTATTAACCAGTGGACAGGAGAAAAACAGAAACCCGCAGAAAGAGGAAATACAAGTGGAAAATGATTCCATGACAATGACAAAACGAACCACTGCATCACGTGCCGCAATTTCTGACCACGGGATATCTGCTACTGTGAGTCACTTTGGACGCCAACCTAGACCGGAGAATACAGATGCAAGACACCCACGTTCGTACTTCATCGCTGAGTTTTAGACTGAAAAACTTTGACACAGCAGAACTTCATGAACCATGATCATACAGTCTGTCATTCAGGAGAGATGAACGGTTTCTATCTCAGCCATAGTTATCGGCAATATAGAGCACTAACCTCCACGTAAACAGTAGGGTAGAGTAGTGATCTGAGCGCCTATACACGCGGCACGATGCGCAACACCTTTTTATCCAATGATGAGCACGGAACTCAAACAATTAGCTTTCTGCAGAACCAGGTAATAATATCACTCCGAAACAACCGGGGTGCATTGTGACTTGACGGCACATCGTTTACCACTCATATGACAGACTGATTGACGCACATAAAACAAACAAGTAATAAGCTTTTTTTGCTTTCATTGACACATGGCAGTGTAAAATATTTCTGGAATGAGCTGCGGCCAATCAACGGCTGCCGAATGGGGAAATGACCGGCGGGAATCGCACTCGGGACGTCACAGTCTAAGTTGAACGACGATGACTGTTTTACCACCGCCGATCAACTAAGAGCAATGCCTATTTACAAGTTCAGTCTTTCTGGGTCTCGACGAAAGATGTTCCTGGACTGACCCGTTTAAAGGATGGTGACATAAGAATCACATACATTTAACGCGTGCTCGCTTAGCTATCTACTCACTTCGTTCTCAATGTCCGTTTCCGGGAATTGAAAAAGCCTCTTTAACGTGAACATATCAGGCCGAACAGTAGAAACGACCTGTCCCAACGCGAAATTTTAAGTCACGTTCAATAAAAGATCGTCCATCGTGAGTAGAGAATGCATAGATTGGATAAAGCTCCGCTGTCGCCCGGCTGGCTGCCACGCCCAACCTGCTGATGCCTTATGTGGTTCTTCACCCCAAGTCTCAGGGTTGCATTGCCGGTTCTCTTATCCATTATAAATTTCACAAATCACATGAACAATCATTTCCGTTCAACTGCGCACACTCACTCACAGAACTCGCATCAAGCTGTCACTGCTCTTACCAACATTCGTGGTTTGAGTCGAAATACTGACTATGTGAACCACTTTCTGCAGTTTTCCTCCCTTAATGCCTTATTTTTGACTGGAACTCAAATTTCTTCCTTGTCAGAAACCACCCATCTTCAACTTCCAAACTACCTACTTCATTCCCGCTTCTCCCCAAAGCTGGTGTCTGCGCCTATATTCACCAATCGGCTTTTGCATCTTCGTTTCCCTAGCCAGGACTTTCAATTCGTGATTGAAAATTCGTTTCTCTTACTTTACCCATTATTTCTGTATTGCGTACCGTTCCCCCAACAACAATGACCCCTCAATTTTTGAGTTTTATCTTCAAACATTGTGACATTGATTTCAACAAACCCCAGCTGCCAAATTACCATTCTTGGTGATTTTAACGTTCGCAACAAGGATTGGTTGCTGCACTCATCGGACACTTAAACCAGGGGATATGAAGCCGAGGCTTTCGCTATAGTTAATTACCTTTGCCAACTGGTGGACCTCCCTACACACATTCCCGATGGTATTAGAGACCGTCCGCACACTCTTGACCTCATATTTACATCCATTACCTCTTTATATTATAATATCATTTCCCTGTCTCCCTTGGGCTCATCGGACTATTGTCTCATCTCATTTTCGACTCTCTTTTCTCATACCATCCCAACATAAAATTCTAGACGCACCTTTTGGTGTTACGATTCTGCTGATTAAGATGGTTTTTGTGACTTGCTGGTCTGTTACCCTCGGAACAACTGTTGTTTTGTTTGATAATTCTGTCTTTCTAATGTTGCTGAGACAGCGCTTCAAGCTAAGCAACTTTACATTTCTCACTTCTCTAAACCCGACAACCCACAATCCCGAGTGGTTTACCCACGCTTTTAACCGCCTTGTCCGTTTGAAAAACTCAGTGTACCGCCGGTGGCGCCGCTCACCCAACCAAACATCTCGACATCGCTAGGAACAAATGCTTACTCACCATACAAAGAGCCAAGGACATTTCGTACGCCATAAAGCTGAACAACTAGTCTCATTCGCTAACGGTAGTCGCTCATTCTAGTCTCCTGCAAAAGCGGTTTCCCATAATTCCTGCCCTTCTGACTTTTCTCCCATTTGCAATTCCTCTGATTCTCTGGTCTCCAACCCTCTCGATAAGGCCGATGACTTTGCCTCAAACTCCACACTATCTGTCAGCCTTAATTCTTCTCCGCCTTCCTCTCACGATCTCAGCCACGCACTTCTTCCCGTAATTACTACCAGAAAGGTTCGCCAAAATCTACTTAGTTTGTACATTTCCAAACCATCCGGCTCGGACGGTATTCCACCTATCGTCATAAAAAAATGTGCTCCAGAGTTAGCCCCGTTTTACTTCGTCTATTCCTTTCTTCCTTAGATCAAGAAACGTTTCCTTCTTCGTCGAAGAACGCCACTGTTTTCCCTATCCCTAAACATGGCGACCCTTCTGACCCTAACAAATTTCGTTCCATCACCCTCACTTCTGTACATTCGAAAGCTTCTGAAACCGTTCTCTCCGACCAACTGCGTCCGTTCCTTGAACGCGAAGGTCTGCTAAGCGATCGTCAATATGGATTCAGCCTACGTCGTTCTACGGGCGACCTACTAGCGGCCATCTCGTACTCATGGTCGGCAGCACTCGATAACCAAGAAGGAACTCACTGGGTTTCGCTGGACATCTCAAAATCCTTCGGCCGAGTTTGGCATGGAGTTCTACTATCGAAACTGTCTTCGTTCGGGTTCCATTCGGCTCTTGTATCATGGATGTTATGTTTCTTCAGCAAGCGAACCATCTTCGTCCGAATCAATGGGGCTCTATCTCAGCCATTGCCTGTGAATGCTGGAGTTTCCCAAGTTTCCATACCTGCGCTCACTCTCTTCCTTCTGTTTATTAATGATCTTTTATCTTTAACCTCCAACCCACTTCACTGTTTCGCCGATGATGCCATCATCCATTACTCCTCCTCTTTTTTACCACTCACTAGGCCACTACGAACATCGATCACGAACGTTCTGTTCTTAATGCATCTCTTGCTTCTGATCTAGAACAAATCTCAGCTAGGGGTCCCATCAACAGTGCCTGTTCCAATGCTTCAAAAATCTCTACATTCTGTTTCACTTAAACATTTCCCTTATTCTCCTCATCTGAATTTTGGCTCGACTCCCCTTCGTTCCACAGGGTTACTTTCCTTATTAGGCTTATCCATAAATTTATCTCTTTGTTGGTATCCTTTTGTCTACGCTTGCCCGTCTCACTGCGCGCAACGCTGGTTATCTATTCCACGCCAGACGCTTTTTTTATGCCCACTCAGCTTCTTCTTTTGTACAAAGCTCAAATCCACCCGACTCTTGAATGCTGCAGTCGTGTATGGGGTGGAGCTTTGTCTTTCACTCGTTCTGTTCTTCACTGGGCTTAAAGAAAGGCCGTCAATGTTCCCTCCCTAACATCTACTCCGCAACCACTTGCCCATCGCCAGCAAGTTGCTTCACTATCTCTTTCCTGTCGTTATTATATTGGTTTTGATTCATCAGAACTCGCTTTGGCTATTCCGCTTCCCATGACTTTCGCTCGTTCAGGCGGCCAGTCATCCATTTCAGACCTCTGTCCGCAGATGTCGAACTTCTATATTTTAGTCTTCCTTCATTCCTTGAACTGCAAAGCTTTGGAACACTTTCCCTCTTTCCGTATTTCCAAACAGTTACAATCTTTGTATTTTCAAAAGCAGCGTCAATGAATTGAATCTTACTTGAGTGTCCCCTACACACATTTCCTTTACAGTACGTCTCTTGATTATGGGGTTTACCCCTTTCACTTTATGTGTAATGAAAATGATAATAATCAGCCCAACAAAGGCGTAGCCTGATTTGCCGCATATGGGAGCGATTCCGGAGGTTTCCATTCGGATTTCAAAAACCATGATATTCGTAACTGATATAGCTTTGGGGATCGCTACTTTGTTATGCGAACGATGCGGTACTGAAATTTTCCCAGGTGTCAAAGCGTTCGACCTTGGGTGTACGAACAGGACAGTTCCTGAGAGAAGATTCAGGTAAGCTGAAAGCTTCAAATACTGAGTAACATGGTTCGGTATAGTTTACTTCACGGCGTAGGGTTCCTGGAAGGGATAAGCCGGCTTCATAAATGTCTCAGATCACGGCTACTTGTACTGGGCGATTGGCAGAAAAGTCGATCAGATCCACTTTGCACTGACGAGTGCCGTTCATCACACGAAGGACAGGTTAGCTGTGTTCGAAAACGGGAAGCCGTAGCATACATGATGAAGTAATCCTTAGGTATCATGGGTGCTTGGTAAAATAGACGTCCCCAGCCCCACTCGAATTTTGTTCTAAGGCGCATTACTAGCCTTTGTACAATCAAGTGCGGGCTGTAAGGCAGTGGTGTGTTGATGCATGGCTGCCGGTGGCCCCCAGGGAACTCGTTCGTCATTAGATTGAATTGAATCAGATCCAGGGGTCGAAACAGCTTTGCTAATTTGACAGATTTCCTCCACAGCTCTTGGATTGTACAGTAAATCCCATCTTCGCACGCTGAACACCACCTCATCAAGGTTTTCGGATTTCGGTTACCTTCAAATTGGCTTGACCCACCTGCCGAATGGTTTGTCGGGATGACGCCTTTGGTGCTTCAACTTTGTGGACCCACATGTGAAATCTGGCTGCTGCTGGAAACCAAAGAGATGGGAGATGAGCCAAAGGCAGGCCCAAGACGACAGTCTACCAACCCAAAGCTGTTACTCCTGTTAGACACCCCATACACGGGATAACGGTCCAAAATTCTGGTTGTAGAAGCGTGATCGCCAAAAGTCCAGCATTGATCAACGTGTTCAGTTCAGTTTGACGACAGTTTGCGAAATAGTGTTGAGACCAGCGCCGAACGATGTCGTGAAAACTTCGTGAACTAAGATATAGGGCAGAGAGAGTAAGATGCTGTTGCAGGACTGTGTTGGCTCAACACCAAACCTTATGGTATCCGGGGTGACCATAAGCCAAGTGGTTAAGTTCGATTATCTAAGCAGCATTGTCAAGTCGGCAGCAAAAGGAGCGGAAGAGCAAACAGCAAGAGTAGAAAAGAAAATTGTAAGTAGAAATCCTGCAGACGAAGAAACAGCCGGAATGCAAACACATCACTGACCGTGGCACCTAACCAAGTCATCTAATGTCTTCATCAATCCGGTGTGTGCATCCCGTGTACCCCAACGCAGAAGCCTAAAAAGTCCTATCCGGTCAAGCCCATTGGTCAGGATTTTCATACCTTTCATCATGTCAAGGACTGACCACTGGGACCGATCCTCCAACCTCTACCGCCTCAGAGAAAAGCATACATTGAGGTAGTCTGTCGATGGGCGGGCGTAGTCCATTGAGATGTATATGGTTACGAAATTCATGCGATTTAGTTCAACAGAAGGCTGATGTATGAGATTTATGCTGCGTCTGACATTGGAGCCAAACAACGAGAGTTGAGAAAAATGAAAAGGACAGAGTTTCGAAGAACAATAAAACACGAAATAGCAATTGAACACGCTAATGCTCTGACACGATGTGCCAACGCATTCTAATTTCTTGTTAAGCGGTCGGTGAAATCGAGTCAAGTATTTGCTTCATGTACCCCGATGATTGAATATCCAGCAGTAAATAGCTGTACCAACAGCAATTAGACGAAAAGGGACGCAACATTTACAAAAACAAAAAAACCACATCAATAAGGGGCGATTTAGAAACTGAGACGCAAAACGTCGCCTGAGTTCAGCGTCAATGTTTACAGGATTACATAAGAAGCGAGCAAGACAAGGAACAACGGAGGACCGGTAGGCAGTCGTAAGTGCACAAGTTACTATAATTATTATGGGCGGAAAAATAGGACGCACAAGTGCTGACGTCCTTGTGGAGCGGGTGCTGTAGGTCATTGTCAACACTGTAACTGAGCTAGAATTCACGCAGCAAAATTGTAGCGGGAAATGCTGGAGCAACAGAACGATGCAAATATCTAACTGATCGAGAGCCATAGACAAAAGAACAGACGGCGAATATGTCGGAGGCATCCCGAAGCAGACAAAAAGAGGCATACAGACTAGCAGGTGGGAAGCGGTGGGATCTCAGGCAACCAAAAAGACAGCCCAGATGAGGGGGTACCGATCAAGCCGTCAACCGGGAAAATCGGGCCAGCCAAACAGAAGTGGTGCACAAGAGAATCAAGCTAGCGGCCACAGGCAACTGACCGGAACGCTGCGGAAATACTCAGGCATCTGACGGATCGATGTTGCTAGAGCGCGGTCTGAAAAGATTGTACAAGTTTCATGAACTGAACTTGTTTGGCCGTCCAAATACAGAAGTCTTCACCCGTGTTGCCATCTTCGCTACAGTATGACTCCAAGCTGATCACATCTCCGACGGAGAACAAGGGCTTTCAAATCACTGAAGTTCCCAAAAAATGCGCGAATATTTGAACTGAAAATAGCGAGCATGCACGTATGATACTTTCCGCCGTCGAGGAACCACTTTCCATCCAGCACGATGTTTCATCGGTATTCCCAAAAACTTTGCATAAATCTGCTTTATTCTGTTTCTGACTGGATTTTCGATAAATTTCCATGGTGACATTGACAGCCTGGTGAGTTTCATAAATTCACCAGAGTACTCCGGCATTTCTTAACGGGACAATGGTCGCAATGGCAACCAAGGTTGTAAAAAACTGTTGCTGTGATATAAGCTGTGTTATTAATCCCGATAATGCGAGACGAGAAGAAGCACGACTAATTTCAAAGGCCCTACCACACAGTGTGTGCATGGGAACGAGGATGACGGTTCAAGGCACAAAGTATTCCGACCGGTTAATAACTGGGATTATTCTATTCAGAATCCGTAAGTCCAATCCTCACGAATTCCGAGTTGTGTTGTATATCACTCTCAAACGTGTCGGCACGAATGCGAATCAAATGTTGTCACGTGACTAACGCGAAAGCACCACGCACAGCGCTCGAGGCTAGCTTGCACAATTAGTTATTGCATTCCTGCGATACAGTCGACTGACGGCTGTCAGAATGAGGACCGAACGGGACAGTATATACAAAACACTGAGTCATACACGGACTAGTTTTACCGCTGATTTGTTTACCAAATAGTATTACAGTAGCTAATTTCACCTTTAGAGTTCCCTGGAGTGTCTAAGTATTTTCTGAATACACTGCAAAACATGCACAGCCTTCCCATAAAAGTGAATGTTGTCTTGTTGGTATTCCATTACGCATCGGGACCAACCTCTCGTATTTCTTGGTTTTTATCCCGTTTGAAAACACCTCACTGTCTTGGCAAAAGATAAATATTGGGAATGAAAATCATAGTTGGCGATCAGTGAGTCCAAAGCTTTGGTGGTTGTGTGCGTTTCATTACGATATAACCTCGACAGGACCACCCTGGAACGTATGTTTGCATGATACTCACAAGGTAAACCAATGTTAAAAACACGAGCAACGGATATTACTTCAACGCGAATCATCTATCCAACTACCTTCGAAAGTGGTCCACCTGTCAGCCTAACAGATAAGTCACATGGCACAATAAACCACAGCTGATTGTTTGGCAAAAAGTAAAAGGGAGGATATGAGAATCTCACTAAACATTTCCTGTGGCAGCGTCCTAGAAAAACCCAGGGGGATTGCATCTTTCAACGTAGTAGGAACGAATGGTTATTGAACTTTGAAGCCTTGAATTTTTTTATTCACGTCAACAAATCGCATTTCGGAACATTAGGTGGTGGAGTGGGTTGAGTCCACCCAGTTGGCGATTCAGATGAAATTCAAACCCACGCTTTAGGATCACTGCGATCCCATTACGTGACCAACGGGGTGTCAACTTAGATTTCGGAAACTTCGTGGATCTGTCAACAAAATACGGCGGAACGCTCACAAAAAAAGAAGTACAACAGGATTACGTTTGCAAGGTGCATATCACTCACTTCATCGACCGAATATCCCAACCGAGAATTCCCGCGTCGAAAGCAACTGCCACTTGACCAGCCTGTTGACAGGTTGACCATCGAATTGCATTCGGCGGTGACGTTATTGCCACTCGTCCGTTAGTTTGCGCCGTCTTGAATAGATGACCCAGATTTGTCTTCAAGTAGCTGGTATAAATCTGCGCGGACGGTGGAAGACAAAGTTGAGCACTGGCTGAAACACGATAGTCACCAGATCCGGATGGTGATGGAGCTTGAAGGAGAACCAAATGACTAGTGAACGCGTGAGTCGCTGCATTTGCCACGGATGAGCTACCACCCTTGGAACTGGGTCCGAATCCCCAACACAAACAGACAGACATCGGGATGAAGATATTTTTTTAGGTACTAGATTGCATTTATATAGTATAAATCACCATAGAATATCAACGATCAATACACCATTGAAAACCATGGAAGCAATACACAACTGTTTCATCCTTGTTAGGAATCATCAGCTGTAGTGCACATCCACCGAGCTTCCAACGCGACTTGAACTAGAAATGAAAGATTGAGTAGAGTATCCAATCAATCACTAGATTATCCGGACTGATACTCAACATTTTGTTGAACATCTACACTATCAGTGGCTTTCTTCAAGGATACAACCCGTTACCCGCACAGCGATCGAATCTTGTGGACTGCAAATGATACTTAACAAGGATGAAACAGCTGTGATTCCAGCAGTAATTCCAAAATAATTATTGGATAGAATTTCCGAGAAATTATCGTTAGGGGTGGTGATTTATTTGAAATAGCACATTAACAGATTATAGCTATTCATCACTCCTGAGTGGCGGACGAGGCTTATTTGATGATCCTACAGCTGTGAAGGAAATCTGCCAAATTAGCAAAGCTGTTTCGACCCCTGGATCAAATTCAATTCAATCTGATGACGAACGAGTTCCCTGGGGGCCACCGGCAGCCATGCATCAACACACCACTGCCTTACAGCCCGCACTTGATTGTACAAAGGCTAGTAATGCGCCTTGGAACAAAATTCGAGTGGGGCTGGGGACGTCTATTTTACCAAGCACCCATGAAACTTAATGACTATTTCTTCTATACGCTTTGTCATCCGCGCTACGGTGTCCCTGGAAAATGACGCGCTCTGTTCTCCTCCAGTACATGGGTTGTACAGAATGCGAACTGGACACCCTCACCTCCGAAAAACACTCTTACATGGCATGCTCGGACGTGAGAACTCTTTCGGACATTGGAAGTCACGGAGTGACTATGTGCACGACACATGACTATCGAGTAGATATTCCCTGCTTATCCGAAGTCAGACTAGGTGGTACCGGCTCTCGTTACAGCAATGCTCCTGGTGCAGATAGTCACTGTTGGTTTTACCACAGGGGCCCAGAAACTCCGGGTCACCAAGAAATGGCAGTAGCTTCAAGTTATTGCGCCAATTCCGCTGTGTTCCCTTGGGAACCAATATCATTAGGAATTGGAGTGGAGTGTTTCAGGGGTAAAGACATCAATCTTACCGCGGTTGCAATCTACGCCCCAACTCACCCATCCGACATGATTGCGAACGACGAGTTCTGTGACAGTATTCGAACGGTAGTGAATAGCATTCTCAAATAGGATAGGCTTATCATAGCGGGTGAATGGAGCGCCCGAATAGGCGAGCAAAATGCCTCGACCAGCCACATTCTCGGGAAACTCGGCCTAGGCCAGTGCTAATCAACTTACATAATATGATACATCGTGTAATGTGAACGCTAAAATCAGGGAAGCACTGTATAGCTATTCCAACCTTGTCAGGAATCATCAGCAATGCACATCCACCGAGCCCCAACTGGGACCCGAACTTGGGTTGCACTAGTATGAGTCGAACACATTAACCACAAGGCTATCCGGGTTGGCTCTCAACGGTGAATCGGACTCATACACTGCAAGATATAGCACCCTCGCGACACTGGTTGATTGCTAGCGGGGCATTTTGCACACAGAGAGCGACTCCTGTGATAGATGACTTCTCCGAAGGGGTCTAAATACAACGAATGCATTCCGTTAAACAGCTTACAGAGCTCGGTGAAAGTGCACTGATGATGATTCCCAACAAGGATGAAACAGCTGTACAAGGCACCCCTGGTTTTCTATGGTTTGAAAATTTACATTGAATGATGGATCACTATCTTGTAAAACTATATTCTACTGCTAATCAATTTGACCGCTTTTAACGAGTTGTAAGTAACCGACCCACGGTTCCAACACCCTAGAAGACATTTTTCACATGGTATTTCAATGACGACAAGACAGCTCATCAAACTGGGGACGTGCTAATCCGGTCACAGTGGATCTCGCAGACAGAAGACTGCAGATCGCACCGCGGAGCTGTGACAGGCAACAAGGGAGGATCAGATCATGTGCTAGTACGTGCGAAGGTTCACCCCTGGCTGACGACTCCAATACAAGCAACTCCCCCGAAACGCGCCTTAACGTGGAACTGCTGAAGTCCCGGGGAAAACACCAACTCTAACGAAGATTGAACTGTGGTTGTTAACGAATGCATCCACCTGACACCGCACGACAGACTCGGTAGATCTACAGTGGATCTAAATTGAAGTAGCAGTACATCAAGCTCCAGTGGGTGAATTGAGAACTACGAAATACCGTTTTAAAAACTGGATATCCGACGATATTATCCTTCTCTTCATCTTGGCTAGGGATGCCTGTGTATACGGCCGGCCGTAATACCAACATCAGAAGTGAGACAGCCCGGTCCGCAAAGAAAGAGCGACTCAATTACTGGAACAAAATCATAAGATGAAATCTGCATCCAGTGCTTGTCACTTCGCAAACCTTTTTCACCTGTTACGATCGGTGCCGGATAAAAGGCAATACTTAACACCTACCTCGGACGATTCTTTCAGGGTACTAATCCTCGATATGGATGGTAAGACAACTAGATAGATACAACATTTCAGCCAGCCCCTCAATCACCAACGAGATAGACCGGTAGATATCGATTCGACCACAGCTCCTTAGTATAGCATAAAACGTGACCCTCCACCATTAGGAGATAGATAATGCAATCAACCGTTTAAAGTGTGACAAGTTCTCCAATAAATATCGAATCCAGACAGAAGTCTACAAGACATTCCATCCGGAGGTCACTGAGCCACCTCATGCTATGTTCAGCTTGATTTGCCGCACCGATTGGAACACCTCGATTCTGCTTCCATTTCCCAAGAAAGGTGACAGAACGGCGTGCGGAAACTACCGAGGTATAGATTGCGCGTCATTGTGAAAGATAATGCTTCCAGATGGCATCCCAATCAAACTAGTCAGTCTGATAGAGTCCTATTATGCTGGAACAAAAATATATGTTCAAACCTACGGCGAGGAGTCTTGTCCATTAGCGTTGAAGTCAGGAGTACGGAAAGGGTGTCCGTTATCTCCAGTGCTGCTCAACCTTACTACAGATTGAGTAATGCAACGTGCAATGGACGGTTATCAAGGCGTCCAAGTTCCCACAGACTGCAGTATTGCGGACCTTGAATTAGCGAACGACGTAGTGGTGGGGAAATGACCACCTTGTACGCCGGCCTTAATAAGGCTGATAAATATGCTTCAGAGATTGGTCTTTAGATCAATACCACCAAAACCAAGATGTTCGTAATGCCTATTAGTCGCACAAACGGAGCCCTACAACTGAATGGTCAGACGATAGAAACTGTCTCGGATTTTAAGTATCTCGATTCAACCATCGTGCCAAACGGACAGGTCGCAGATGATGTCAAGCGGCTTACTGCTGCGACCCGGACGACATTTTTACAGTTCCGAAACACTCTCCAACGATGGGACGACACTGGTCACAAAATCAAGCTCGCGGCGTTTATTGCAACAGTCCAACCAGTCCTACCGCGTGGGTGCGAAACCTGGCCATTAGGAGCTCAGGATATCAGACTAGAAGTTTCCGATCAATCATGCCTTACGTCTATTTTAAAAGTGAAATGGGGTGGCAGAATCTCAAATGAAAACATTGGAAACTGCTGTCGCATCACCCGTATTTGAATACCCATTCAACTCCAACGACTGCCGTGATTTGGGCAAGTCTTCCGTAAACCTGACCAAGCCCTAACCAGCATTGTTACGGTACCTTCTTCACGCCCAGACGCGTCGCCGATGAGAAGCACAACTGAAAACATGACTGGATAGCGTTCTCGAAGACAACTCAACTTGGTCTTTGTATGGTGTACGGCACTCGTTGATGGAAATTGAACTGGATCGACATCTGCAAGAATATTGCTGCCAACCGCCCAGCGTGGGCAGTCGCAATCTGAGACATTTATGAACCCGGATTATTCTCTCCAAGGAGCCAGCCGCAGTAAAATAAGACGAACAAGGTAAGTATTGTCGAACTGTTAAAAGGAAGGTAAGGAAATCCAACCGAATTAATAATTCTCCATGGAACACAGATAAAAGTACCATAAACACGGCGAGGAAATCTTTGATAAAGCTTGATTCGGACGAGTTTAGGTGCACAGTAGCTTTTAGTTCGACAAATAGAAATCCACGACAAAAACGAATGATTGATTTCCCATTACGTGTGAAATGATTCCTCACACAGTACCAGCGACCAACTCTTTGAAACTGCTGTTTGAACTGACTGCTCTTTAGGAATCACCAGTTGCATTTTTTGAATATTCCTGTGTATGATTGCGATGGAAGGGTTATATCCCAGAGCTACAAAGACCCAATGCACTATTGTGGATAGCCTGCAACTAAAACCTGAAAGTAAGAGTGGCGAAGCACATAAGGTCCTACTAAGTCAGGTGTCGTAACGAACCAGACGACAGTGGGTTACTGTCTACTACCAAAGTGATTCGCGTCAGTAGGGTTCGAGCCTCAGCACCGAGGTGGTAAGAGAGCGTTGTAAACTACCCGACCGCCACCGGGCCCAAATCGGGTTGAATACATCTAGCCGCCTAATAAGCCTAAGTATAGTACGCTGAACTATGTCATCCCTGCCAGCCCGCTCATCGTAGCGCATGCTTCCAACGTTGTCCATTTCAAAGGATCGTATGCACGCCCCATTGCCACGACATAACTCGGACTACTTTCCTGACGTCCAAACCCTTTCGTCAACGTATTTTTTCACCAGCTCAGAACTGATAACACGAATTAGGCAAGCTTCAGTCCTGTTAACCACAGCTCTCGCATTGTGCGTCTCGCCATCGCCCGAAGCTCCGAGCAACAGCGTATTTTTTGGTAGTTCAATCCCCAGGTTGACGAACTGCTTCGGATGCAAACAAGGCTTTCCAGTTATCTCCGGGGCCCGTTCAAATTGATCTTCACAACCACCGATATCTCTGCATATCACATCAGGCTCATATACTACCTGCGTCATTGTAACACTCAAGATGAGTTTGAGAGGTGAGAGTAAATCAGGCTGACTTTGGGTTCGATCGACCCTAGCACGCGTTTCCCCCTCAACATTTGCAGGTAAAACAATAAATTTCGCAAGGTTCTTCCGATCGATGGTATACTCCGGCTCTTCGGAATTCGCGCTTGTGGATTTTGCACAAAGGTCGAGCTGAAGAAGGTGTTCAATCGCCAGGCAATCATTATCTGCTGGAAGGTGCAAAAGGACCGAATGAGGTGACACTGTATCCGGTTCCATGCCTTTACACTGGTTTGATCCTAAATAATTTGTCACCTTGAGTGCGGTATCATCTACGTCAAACTGTTCGCTCGCTGGATCAAGCCGCACGCTTCTCACGGCCAATTACCCTTTCGGCAAACTGAGAATACTATTGAAAGGAATTATCACAGGTTTTGTAACACTATCAGGGTCATCATTCACTGGAACAAGGGGAGCATTTCCTTGGGTGCACGTGTGGGATTGGCAAGACATTAGGTCATTTATCTGGGAGGACCTTTGTATCGACTCCTTTTCCATTTTTCGTCTAAATGAGGCTCGAAGATAAACCATTTCCGCTTCATGTTCAGCTTTCAGCAATTCAAGACTCCTGCTTGTTGTCTGCTCTTCTAACTCAAATACTTTTCGAAGATGTTTTTCCTTGAACTGAACTTCTAGACATAGGATATGAGCAACACTATGTCTACTTCCTACACCACTACTAAAGCCATGGCATGAAACAGCATTTCAAGTGACTTGCCCGAGTGTTTCTTCCGTGATTCGACTCGCGGTTTGATTCCTCGTAGCCGGTGTCTTCGAATAAGAGTTGTTAACTGAGTTGAGCATTCTTCTCAGACAGATATCCCGTCGAATGAAAACTCTCGTTGGATCCTTGACTGATCGTTTGAGGCAGCAATGCAGGAACGATTCCTGTCTATTGTTGCTTGCGTGTCTTGAAGCCTTTCTTGACTGTATTGATTCAGTGGTCCTTCAGTAAACGTAGAAGGGCGAGCCGGTAGTCTCTGTCTTGGGACTCAGGGTTCGTTTATCTGCGAATCACTCGATTACGGGACGAGAATCCTGTACATAAGGTCTTCAACCATCCAGTGAGCGGATCTTGTGGATAAGAACGCGAAAATCTACTGAACCCAAAGATGCAATCCTGCCTGACGGGTAGATGGGTAGAGGCCGGACGAAGTCTAGTCTCCGAACCAGTTGATGGGAATCATCTGGTTCTAACCATTATGCCCCCGGAGAGGACACTCCGGAAAATAAACACGGAGAAAAACAGTTTACTGGTTAAAACCGTCCATCAGATGGACGTAGGAGTGGAGAACGCGGGGTTTCTCTCGACGGTGGGAGAAGCCTTCAAATTTCATTGGTCAGTTAATACCCACCTAAGTTGAGAAGGTCCTTCCATTGTACACAATAAGAACAAGAGAACACGATTCTACTAGTTGAAACCATCAAGGAGTTGACCAGAAATTAGGTTATCTCATTCAGACTTAGTAGTTCATATCCTGCACGTACTTATGATGCGTGATAATGTAATAGCTTATATTGAGCGCCAAATCAATACAAGTGTGCACGGGACTATCATAGGCTCAGAATGGTCAGATAAATCTGCACACAGTATTACCATTAGACCACAGTTGTAAACCATGAAAATCGTGTCGCTGTTTGTTACGGGTACCTGACGAAGTTCCGCTCCAGTTGCGGTAATATCAATTGCCTTAGAATCACCTGTTACGAGAATAGGTTAACAGATTTCCCAGTCTTTACCGAACTTATTCATATCGTTTCACAGCTGTGCTACGATAATTCTCAGACAAACAATTACATTCAGTTTGGGATCTACTAAATTAAAATTCTCAGAGCTGACCTCATGACAGCATTCCTACAAAAAATGATTATTCAGTGACATTCTGATCCACTCCTACGACGACGTTAATGGAGGGTTAAATTCGACAGATTTCAAAACTTAATGCACCTAACGGTTGAGAATACGCGGATGAGCGACGACGCGGAAACCTTTATCATTAGAGCAGACCGCTATGTAGACGGCCTTTTGTGCTCGCACGAAACCGATGCGACTTGCAGTACGTAAGTGATATCGTTTTCAATGTCGAGTCTATAGCACATGCGTAGCACGCAGTTGACAGACTCGCAATTGTTTTGACCCATCCGATACGATCTTCGCACCTTCGAAAAGTACACAACACTCTCAGAATTGTTTCCCAGATGATGCGCGACAGTGAGATCCATTACATAGCTGATCTCATCCGACGGTCAATGATAGCCGTGTAACGAATGACCGTAGCTTCGCGTAACAGATAAGTGTAGTTAATATATGCTGAACTGTCACATGGGTGGCATCTATTTCCCAACTGACTAAAACTAGACGGTTGGATTGCTATGCAATGGTTCAAGACGACGTAAGAGCCCGAATGTGAGCTTGGATAACAATCACCGAATGGATAATTTTACTCACCATTTTCACCGCGTTATTAGAATATAAACACCGAACTAATACGCCTAGCATTTCAAACATTATCGAAGGATATAATAACGTTGTGAACTCAGTCAAATGGACTCTAACGGTTGCAGGATCTGCCCCGCATATATATATATATATATATATATATATATATATATATATATATATATATATATATATATATATATATATATATATTATAGAGAAGTCAAGGCGTACGCTGAGTTGTAAAACGTTTATTGTGACGTTTCGATCCAAACTAGGACTCGTTGTCAAACGTGAGTGAATGAGTGTGTGAATATATATATATATATAAATTGTCGGAAAATTCCCAATGAACACATTTGGAGAACACAGTTTGGCGAACAAGCTCGTTTTCAGTGATTCATAATCATGCCATTTCATCACAATATATTACGACAAGTCAAAGGGTTGAACCAATTAGATAAATGGGAAGTGACAAAATTAATAATGAAAGGGGGTGAGGGAGGGGAAGAAAACAATTGTAATCCGGGCTTAAATCAAAACCGGATGTGTATTGTTTTTCTCGTGTATTTTCAGTTTTCATTTGTTCTATGGCCTGTTGTAGGGTGGACGGAGGGCCAGGGAAGCTTAAGGGCACATACAAATTGTTTTTGAGCGCAAAGACGTCAGTTCACTTTTTACCAGCGTCCCAATAGGTGAAACTATCGATTACCTATGTGACTACATTGAAAGGAACACAATCGAGACAGACATACCCCTAGAAGATCTGAAACAGTTGCTATTTTTCTGCACATACAACATTCAGTTTAAATTTAACAACCAGATCTATCGTCAAAAGGAGGGGGTAGCAATGGGCTCCCCACTCGGACCACTACTTGCGGATGTCTTTATGGCAAAGTTAGAAAATGGCCCACTTGAATCTACAGTCCAAAACTGTATTGTATACAAACGCTACGTAGATGACATTTTCTGTGTTATCAACTCATCAGAACACATAAGCCAACTGTTGGACAGCTTTAACTCAGCTCACACAAACTTACATTTCACAATAGAAACAGAGTCAGATAATACAATCGCCTTCCTTGGTGTTCGGATGAACCGCCTTGAAGACGGCTCAATCAGCCGGTCGGTACATAGAAAAGCAACGTGGAACGGACAATACATTCACTTCCACAGCTTCGTGCCTCTAAAGATTAAAAAGAACCTAATTCGATGCCTCACAAACAGGGCAAGAAAAATATGTTCGGAGGACACCGTTGAAGAAGAGCTGCAAACGGTGCGAACAACTTTCATCCAAAACGGCTACCCGGACCGGCTAGTTGAGAAGATAATGCGAGTTAAATTGGAAACCCCAAGGAAGTTTGGGGTGGAAAGAAAGCCAATATACATCTCTTTGCCATTCAAGGGTGATACGTTGGCAGAGTCTGTACAGAGAAGATTGTCAGGGGTAATCAGCAAAACTTTCTATGCAGCTAAGCTCCGGGTTCTGTTCGAATCCCGGCCGGTAGTGCTTTTGCGGTTGAAAGACAAAGTGCCTGATTCTGCAGCCTCATTTTGTGTTTATTCATTCACTTGTTTCTGTGGAACAACGTATATCGGCCGCACGACCAGGCGTTTGTCTGAACGCATCCGCGAACACCACCCTGCATGGTTGAACACTGGAGCAGTTAAGTCACTCACTAGCGCTGTCGTTTCACACCTTGCGCAGACTAATCACGCAGTAAACGTGGCTGAGGCCTTCCGTGCGCTGTATAAGGTTCGGGGTCGGCAATCAAGACCGGCAAAGTGTCGCATGCTAGCCACAGCTGAGGCCGTCAGCATCCGTCTCCACAACCCACCTCTAGAATTGTTTTCTTCCCCTCCCTCACTCCCTTTCATTATTAATTTTGTCACTTCCCATTTATCTAATTGGTTCAACCCTTTGACTTGTCGTAATATATTGTGATGTAATGGCATGATTATGAATCACTGAAAACGAGCTTGTTCGCCAAACTGTGTTCTCCAAATATATATAAATTCTCATGTTGCACCAGATGCTCCTTCTGATGATAGCCAATTACTTGACGGGTTTTCCAACTATCTTATTACAAGTCTTGTACAGTCCTTGTGCATAATGGCAGGTGATTTCAACAGGCTTGACTTATCCTTTTTAACCCCTAAGGTTTTTTAAAAAAAATCTTTATTTCGATGCCCCTTTGGATTCAGTATTAGTCAATTACTCAAATATTTTCAGTCTTTAACATGCCCCCGTTAGCGCTTCTGATCACTGTACTGCACTTCTTTACCCTAAAATTTAGTTCAAAAGCAAATCTTTGACCAGCTCTCTGCACTGATCATGCACTCTGCGAACGAGCTTGCACCCCGAGAACCTCAACAAGCTTACGGCATTTGTTAGCCCCACTGATTTTTCCATTCTTCCCTCACACGATGCGTCCTCTTGCTGTGAACACCCAACTGACTAATTTGACTTTTGTAATGACTTGTGTCGTCCCATTAAAACCTTGTCATTATCACTCAATGGCTTCAACCATCTGTTAGGTTGGTGTCGTGAGCCCCAACCTGGAAGTTTAACACGCCATAGTTGACCAATTTCACTGGAATGCCTCATCGAATTTCCTGAAACAGGAACGAACGGTTGAAGATAACACTGATCGTATCGGCATTTTGGAAACAGTATGATGTCTTACAGCAGCTTTGCAACAGCACGATGTTTTCTTTGGTGCCCACGTACCCTCGGTAACAGACGTTTTGCACGATTTCTAACAGCATTCAAAAATGCTCGAAACTCGTTGCCAAGAGTGAGGATTCAAAAAAAGCCGTCGTAAGATAACGTTTGACCTTGAGAATTAGTTCAACTTAAAATTTAGAAAAAGGATTCCTTGATAACTCACGAACGATGGAAAAGCATTCAGAGCACGGTCGATATTCAAAGACTCCGCCGAAGCCGATGGAGACAGTGGACAATGGTAGCAGTAAACGATGGGAGTGATGTATCGCTTGCGTGAGCACTCAAACAACGCAGTCGGTACTGACTGGGAGACAGCCGCAGGGGGAACAGCGTGATGATAATGACTTACTCTGAGTTACCAACCGGCGGTCCAACGACGCAAGCCAAATCGGCACAATTCGTTGATGGAGATGCCGCAATTCTGGATTCGGACACGAGGTATACATACCAGCACGGACGTCGTGCGCACGGACACAGAGAAATCGACAGAACACAGAGAGTATGAATGATGATGCATCGGTCGCGTGAATAGTCGACCACACGATAACGTTTCAACAATAGTTCAATAAAGAATGAGTAAGCAATCAGACATGTGTTCAGATTCAACTACTGATAAAACACATTTGAGAGAAATTATGATTAACGGGAGACGCCCTGGGCTTTTCAGAAAAGCTTAGCACGATATTTCCCTTTATTACATGACAAGAATACATTGTGAAATGAATTGATAGGGAAACAGCCACAAAAGAACTGGCTATCTGAGCCTGCTTTGAAAGCGACAATAATTGCGCCTAGGCAGGGGGGGGGAACGAAAACCCAGAAAGCATTGCACAACTTGGTTGCTCCCGGGGAGAAGATGAGCAAAGGTGGTCAATTCATAACATGAAAGAAAGGCATGAAAAACCCGACAACTAAGGCTGTTATGTTGTCGTTTGCTAGAGATGTTGAAGGGAATGGCTCAGAATATAACTCACTGGCGCAAATGCTGTGCGGTCCGCCTGTTGAACTTTCGCATCCCATAGACGCAAAATTATTCAGATAAACAAGGTGACAAAAAACAGCAAAAACCATGCGGCGAAGAGGCAAAAAAAAAAAACAATCACAACATATCCCACCTTCTTTTTTTACCAACAGCGTATATTCTGCTGTATCCCCTTTTTAATTTTGTTCTTGTTGTTTTTGCGCTGGCACAATGCTCCATTTCAGGCCGGTGTGTTTGGCCATCGAGTGAGTGAATTCACCCATCAGTTCAGTTCAGTTTATTCAACCATTAACCTCGTACTTCTGTGCTACGGTTTCGGTTGCTACCTTCCGGCATTGTCCAGTAAAAGGGAAAAAGAATAGAAGCATGGTGACGAAGACCAACAAAGTCAAAGTATCAAGCGGAAATCAACAGGACGGGAGGAAGAGTGCGAAGTCGACCACGCCACTGGCTGTTACACGTAGCCACATCACTTACTGCCTCCAACCATTTGGTAGGCCGAGCACCTGGACCCCAACCTGGAAGTCTAAAACGACCTACGTGGCCAAGTTCAATTGCCATATTATGGAGTGACTAACTCGACCTACCTTCCGAAAGCTACCTACCTTAGAGAACAGCGTATGCGAGGAACTCTATTGGTGAGCATGCGTAACACATGTCCCAACCACCTTAATGTGTTTAGATGCTGCTCTTGATTCAAAGACTGACCTCTCGTTCCCAACACTTTACGCCCAACCTCAGCATTGTTATTGGTGTTCTCACGATATTTAAAAAATACTACGCAGACATTGATGCTCAAGTACCGACAGTTTTCGCGCATCCTCTGCCTTTAACGGCCATATTTCTGAGCCGTACAAAAGAACCGATCTAACCGTTGCAGTATGAACTGGACGCTTAACAGACAATCAGATGTCAAGCCGCCGCCAGAGATGATGGAGGTTGGCGAAAGTCAAACGTGCCTTCTGTATACGCGACAACACTTCATCCGATATCTGTCCACGTGGTGAGATGTAACTTCCCAGGTACCACAACTTATCTACTTCAGCTAGAGCTTCCCTCGCCAAGAAGAGGTTTGATAGTGAGCCAACCCAATCCTGCAGCAGCATCCTACACTTTGAAGATGCAAAACGCATCTCAAATATTGCTACGCTGTTGTTAAGGCTATCTGTGAGAGCTTGCAACTTACCTGGGTCTTCACTCAGAAGAGCAATATCGTCCGAGTATTCCAAGTCAAACAGTTTACTGTCTGAACAAAGTTCGACCCCACTATTCTCACGCGAGGATAGGGCTATCTCAAGAATCAATGCAATAACAAAATTGAAGAGGAAGGGTGAAAGAGGACAACCCTGACGAACACCAATTTCCCTGGTGACTTCGGGTGAAAGATCGCCGTAAGCACGAATTCGGCCTCGGCTGTTCGCATACAAGCTCTGGAAAGGAAAAATAAATTTCTCTGGCACACCCTTCAAGGAGAAAGAACGCCAGAGAAATATACGGTCGGTCGAATTGAGTGCAACTTTCAGATGAAGAAAGACAAAGATTGTGCTCTAAGGTTTGCCGAAGAGTAAAGATGTAATCGATACAACCATGACCGAGTCGGAAACCGGCTTGGTTTTCACGCGTACACATTTCGCGGGCACTGGATAATCGGTGGAGAATGAGCCTGGTGAGCGGTTTAGATGCGATACTTGCCAAGCTAGTTCCTCTATGGTTTTCAGAGGAGGACCTGTCACCTTTCTTGTAAATTGGCACAATCGCCGATTCACACCATTCCCTGGGAATCTGCTCACTATACCAAACAACTCGGAAGAGTTTTATTAACTCCGAAACCAGAGGTTCGTCTTCACCTTTGAAACAAGGATGGAGACAACCCATCTGGTTCAGTGGCTTTGTACCTTTTCAAGTAACGTATCTCCCGCATAACCTCCATTTCTGATGGAGGGTTGATATTAACCCATATCGTTTCTCTAGCAAGTATATTTGGAAGGTCCACCGTTCAAGCGAGCCAAATAAATTGTTCCTCAAACAGCTCCGCCCAACGGTTTAAACGATGTCCCTGAGAGTGAATCAGTGAGCCATCGGATTCCTAGATTAACTTCGGTACCCCTTATTAAACAATGACGGTTGCGAATATTGCCAATATATTTATATAGTTTTCACACCAGCCTGATTTCAGACTGTGTGTTAAATGAAACATGATACAAACAGGGAGGAACGGATGGATCATCCGAGTCCATGATTTGTTTGTGGGCGCAATACTTGCTGGTTGCCCAGGCCAAAGCCGGTGCTCTTCTTAGGGATCCACACCCGGAGCCTTCAGCTATCCAAAGCCTAACCCGCGATGCAGGAGGACTAAACGTGAGGTCCGTAACTCACCGGGGGCCGGTGACTGAATGCTCAGTTCATACGTCCTCCGTATGAGGTTAAACATCCTGGGTACCCAGTGCACCTCTCCGCCACAGATACCGGTGAGCATAACGCTGTACGCCTCATACACCACGCGTGGTTGGTTTATCAGGGTCTAGCCATCTTCCCTAGACTGACTATCAGTCAGCCAACCCGGTGGAAAGCGCTGGGCGTTAACTTTCGTCCTCTCACTTCAGTGGCAACACCTCCGCCACAAGAAGGCAGTGAGTAGGACTTTTTCAGCAGAGACTGTGTTACACTCACGATCGCTCGGGTGCATTTCGAGAGATGTTCAGGGCGAGTGGCCAACTCGGAGCCTGAGACGCCCAGCCGCGACCATACTGAGGCATTTGGAGGCAATATTGCTAACAGACTCAGCCTTTTCCATTTCCCTACGTTTCGCAATCCACCTTTATTCGCGGTCATTTCTCAGGCTCCTAAACAGTTGGCGACTCAGTTATTGACGCACTCTATTGAATGTGGCATCTGGAGTGACGGATATGCGAGCATCTGACAGAGCAACTAATGTCGAAGATACCCACTGTTTGTGAGACCGACTTGAACCAGAGTCTTATGTGGCGTACATGGCTTCCTTGGTGTTTTGCCAGCGTTCATCTGGGTTCTGGACACACAGCTGCACCGATCACCGTGCAGACAACTCCGTCCGAAAACCAGATTGCCGGTTATCATCTGGAAGCAGCTGCGCGAGACTAATAGCCTTCGTGTTGATGCGATCACAAACGAGAAGCGGACAGAAGCGGGCATGTACTAAAATGTGATCTTAGTCCACAGGCATAGACTCAAATGAAGAACAATCTTCATTCGATCCACGCCAGTGTTGACCAATCACAAAATGGCCAATCTGAGTCAAACGTTATGAAGACGAAGGAGGACGCCATTTTAGTCTATGCCGCTTTTTATGGCAGAAGTCGAAGCACATCTAGATGAGACGATCGCCGTTATCGGTACGATCGGCTGGGATAGCAAATGGGCCTCCAGTGTGTCTTTCGGTATCCCCTAAACAGCCAACTTGCTCGTTGAGGTCCCCTTCAGTGACTACTACGTCCGTAGTGTGCACGCTTCGAAAAATTGAGACAAATCCTGGTAGAATTCGTCCCTGGTCTCGGAGGAACTGTAATCGGTTAGCGCATACACAGACACGACGAACAAGTATCAACGCTTCAGTTTGTTATTGTTGACACGAATAGAACCTTCCAATCGAACTGCACACAAACGACTGCTGACTAGAATTCATTCGAGCATTGCATGCTCAGCTCTCATGCTCAAAGCAATCCCAACGCTGGCCTGACCACGAACACTAGACACTGGATCAACTGACACGCGAAGAGTGAAGCGGTACTGTTTATATAAGTTCATGTAAAACCATAATGTTCGACAAATATAGGGGAAATTACAATAGTCTAGTTGCGTCACCATGGTAAAGACACATTAACAAAGTGTCTCGAGCACAGCTGGCTGGTTTTCAAACCACAACCAAAGCTTCTGAATTCTCTGTGCGATTCCTTGAGAAGCCTGGTCAAACCGTACCTGAGTTAAACGCCGTACTTCCTTGAATTTCCTCTACGTTTGATCAATCATAACGTGTCATGTGATTATGGGACAGCTGAACATTCACCATTAGGGGTGCACGAAGCGTTCACTTGCCTTCACCTGGCTTGAATAAACTGAAACTGAAATCGCTGGGCTCGTATACAAGTATGAAATAGAATAAAGAGGTCACGGCGCCGCGTGGGAATGCGGTACAGAAGAAAAACGTCCGAGAACAAAACACCACACGTACCTTCGAATATGCGCAAATCCGTCCAGAGGCAAAGTGGTGACATAGTCCAGCGTGTTAGAGGACTGAGCTATATCATGATCATCCGAACCGGTCGAGGACAAGCCCAATTCACGCTCTGCTTCGCCGCCACTGGCCCCGTTCAACAGATTGGGCAAACGCCACACACGTGCTCCCGTGCGTAAATCTGGTCGATCCGCCGAGTCTGAAATGTGGTGTAAACAAGACAAAAAGAACCAGTTACCTCACTGCATTCTGCACTTAGGAAATATACGTGGTGTAGTTACACCGCACTAGTAACCGGCGAAATGCGAAGACCAAACGGTGAAGCTAAAAAATAACCATAGACCCAAAAATTCAAACAAGATTGTATTTACTCTGGGGAAAAATGAACTATTTTATTACACGCACGGAGTAAATTACGGTATTTTGTACTACACGCTTGTGCATGAGTGAAATGGAAGGGGTGTACCTCATTGTCACAGAGGTCAGCTGCACGATTAGGGAGAACCGGCAACCAGACCCAGAGCCTCGGAGTGATGGAGAAGCAAATAAGGTCCCACCCAATGGGTCAACTGGGGTAACCGACCGGACAACAGTGGATTACGGCCTACCGCCGGGCAGGGTCCGAAGATATACCGCAAATGAGAGAGTAAAGGAAACAGCTTCGACGAAGCCAGTTCATGTATTTCGGTTCAAGAAAGACAACGAGCGGGAAAACGAAAAGTGAGATAACACTACACAGTTTCGCCCTCCTGAAGACCAAGATAACCTGAAAGAAAGAGGGTTAGGAATTTGGAACAGAGACCTGACTAGTCACCTGTGTGCTCAGGGGAAGACAAAGAGGAACCGGTTCAGGGACACATCGGTCGACTTACCAACTTCCTCATCAAAACTGACAATACGAAAGCGAAAACGATGCAGTATCTGAACGACGGAACAACATGAGCCGTTGGGAAAAGAGCATTTTCCCCAAAAAATGAGCGGCTAATTTTGGGTAGAACGTTATTTTCCCTTAAAGCCGCTTGATAATCATGTAACTTGATAGTATGGTTACAGTACATTTGAGCTATTTGGCAAAACTGAATACGATCTACCGGGAGACAAATACATAAACCGTACAGTTCGCTTTTGGACAGATGAAATAAACAGCCAACTCTGAAGATCTCGCCTTTAATTTGTTCCTTCTTTCGATGGCGTGGTCGCTAGGATGATCGTGATTTACGGCTCAACTGGGTAGCAGATTCGTACACCATAATGGGTCTTACTCTGTGTAATAACACAACCACGTTTAGATCCCGTGATGAGTTTGAATAACCATGATAGAAGACAAGCAGAGCAACAGGAAGTCCTATAGTACACAAGCATCGATCGTAAACGTATAACATTGGGTAAAACTATATTATATATATATATATATATATATATATATATATATATATATATGACTCACAATGTGAGAAAGTGGTAACGAACCAATCCGGCTGAGCAGGCAAGGCGGTCAGACCTACCACTTCACCGTCTGGATGAGCGAATGTTTGCTTGATCAAATGTGTCGGATGCACACTATTTGACTCGACCAGGGTGACTAAAGTAACCTGTGAAGTGAAACCGAGGAAACGATGGCAAAACTGATGCAACTGATCAGAACAATATTAATCACACAATTAAGCTGGGGTTTTAGCACAAAATATTCGTAACAGCTTAGCAATAGTCAGAATTCGGGGCACGACCACAAAGTGCAAAATGTTCTTTTAGAACTGCGTTGCACGATATCAAATATTATCTTAGCAGAAAGATCATAAGCCTAAGTAGACCACTTATAACATCAGTACAGCTTCCCTTCCCAAGCCCAGCACAAACAACCATGAACCATGGTCCAAGCTGTTCTCTAACAGCAATGACCTCATTAAGAAATCATAGGATTAGGTTCATGGGCAAAGAACTACAGATGTGTATCGAGCAGACAAGAAAGACGTGCGGGAACACAACAGCGTCCCTGGTTGTGACATATGGCTACATCCTCCAATGGATGTAACTACCCAGTTTGTGTCTCCCAGACCCCACCCAAGACGGTTAAACACACCTCGTACGTGGCCAAGTCTACTGAGCAGCTACATTCCACCCAGTGGTGGAGAACTGTGAGGGGGATCGTTTAGGTTTTGGTCAGCTTCAGTCCCCTGTGACGGCCACTTCAGGACAATAAACAACTGTTGAATGTTATGCAGTAGCTAGGTACATTTTACCGTCTAGTAAAGATTTCCTTTTCGTTACTACATTCTGCAAAACGCGGTAATTTATTCGCTCCTCCGGCACAAATCAAAATTCAACTTCTTCTCCTTGGAAAACCATTTGTATAATTTTTCATTCAATTTTAGTCACATAAATAAAAAGGTCTAAAAATCCCGATGATTTATCGCAAGTATCAGTCAACTGCTAAGCAAACAAGAAAAACGTTCGTCAAGAGTTCTTACTTGGCTTTCATTTTGTTTAAGGGACTGTGAACCGACTAGGAACTGAACGCGATCTGTATCCTCCGAGCCCAACGCGTAGTTCAAAATCCCAGCCTGATCAACGTCATCATCATCCTCATCTTGATCCAACAGGGCACTAAAAGCCTCATCCAATCCATCTTCTTTAGTTGAGCCGAACAAACCAACCAAACAACGCACGTTCAACTATGGGAGGAACAAACAGAAAGAATGGAGTGTCCTATTGTGTAAGCTCGGCACTGGATTTCATCTTTACGTAGTAACGGTCTCTCTTTTACAGCAGAAGGAAAAGTGCTTATTTCACGTACGAAGCCAACAAGTCGGACGAACATGACATTAGGCAGATAATACATTAGCACAAATAAGTGTACTCGAACCAACGCGAGGATGCCGCGGCGTGGCTATATAAACTGGTAATGTTCGTGCGCCCGAAAAGTACTCGAATTTTGAACGATAATCATAATCTGCAGCTGTCCACCAAATCCGATTAATGCTATGAGGACCTAGGTGTTCGAATATGGACAATCTTTGAACATCCTCCACTCGCAGTGGCCATGTTTCTGGACCGCACAAAAGAACTGGTCTGACTGACGTAGCACACATCCTAACCAACTTATACTCATCAGTTTTGAGTGTTTGCTTCAGTTACTGACTCCTGATTTCCAACATCTTATGCCCATCAAATGACTCTCCGATTTCACTTTCCAAAAGATTACGCGTACATAACCCCGTTCTCCACGGGAGAAATATTTAAGCTTCTTCGTACTTCCAAAATAACCTCAGGTATTGGTCCTGATGGCCTATTGTTATCACTTTTGAGACATGGTGCTGTTGTCCTTAAAGATATATTTACCTCTCTGTCAAATAAATCTTTGAGCTTGCATTCTGTTTCAGACTGCTGGAGACCAGTCACCATTGTTCCTATACCCAAAACTTGTATTTATGTTGTCATAGCTAAACGCTTTCGTCTCACTGCTCTGACTTCATCTGGTCTTACACTTACAGAGCGTGCCATTCTTAAACGTTAGAATTCGTTCATAAACCCTCCCGACGACCTCTTACAGTTTGCCTATAAACCGAACAGGTCCATTGTGAATACCATCGCTTTCTTAGTCCACCATGTAACCAAATCCTTGGATCGATCAGTGAAGTCTGATTATTTTACCAACAGAACTCAGCGCACAGGACTAGGCTTTGAAACATTCAAACCCTTGGTAAACAATTCAGGAGTGCTTCAGGGGGCTCTGCTTTCTCTTATTTATTCTCCACCTACATTACTGAGCCTTCATCCAGTTCTACTGCACATTTACTTCAATATGCCGATGATGTGGTTCTTTGCCAAGCTGCTTCTGTAACCCAGGACTTCAATGACTTTTCCAATAACCTGTTTCATATTTATGATTTCTCTGTTCAATTCGATTTACTTTTAAATTTTTTCCCAATGCTTTGAATGTATACTTACCCTTTCTCGATTGGTTTATCCTTCTGATCGATTTGTCATTTCCACAGAATCACTAGCTAGAGTGGGTTCTTTGAAACACTTGGGAATCACTATCGATGGAAATTTGAAGTGGTCATCCCAAATTTCAAACTGTGTGAAGAAACTAAGCCGGTGATATTACCAAACCTGAAAACTTACGAATTTTAACGTTAAACGGTGTTATTTCCCTTTTTGTTTATCAATGTGTTTTTCCTGTTCTACCCTCCTGTTCCCCCGTTATTTTTACTGGTCTACTGAAGAAAGATTTTAAAATTCTTCGAAGAGGTCTATTTTTTATCAGTCCGGTACCTTTCATACCCTTGATTGAACTATCTGTCAAACTGTGCGATGAACACCTAGCCCAATGTTAAAACAGTGGTCTATCCAAATTTGATTCTGTTGCTCCTACACACTACTCCCTTCGATCCATACCCTCTCGTATAACCGTCTACAAAAATTCAACCCTTCCATACCAGACCCAAATACTCACAAACCCAGTAAGCGTATCCAGAGAAATTCTTGACAGTTTCGTATGTATTCATCCTTATTTCATCTCACTGATTTGATGTGCCAACTGTAAAGTTTTTCTGACTGAAATGCGGAACTCTGTCTTCGCAAACCCCTGATCAAATACAAATGAAAAATTCAAAAGAGAACACAGCAGAGTTGCGTTGCACAATTTGTATCCGGATAGATTTCGTTGTTTCTCGTCAGGTGCATACTACAGATAATACAATAGTAATAAACATTACAATAGTAAGACAACATTACCGATGATAGGTCCAAAAACGTCATGTTTTTACCAAGGCAACGCCAGGGTAACGAATAGATTCTTTTGCTTGCACAAACTAGGTTTCCATCTTTGGATCACAATCGCTTCGGCAAATTGCAGTGGACGTGAATTGGTGGCAGTGAAGATCACAGAGAACGCAGTTGCGCAGTCGATCCGGTGTTTTGTGTCAAGCAAATAACGTGCGATGGAAGAGGCCGGCGGTTGCCTGACCGGTGACCTTTGGCTGTGTGCTTCCCATTGGTTAACATAAGTGTCCACCCACCGTGGACATGTTCCGTCACTCTCAATCGAAGTTGCCGTTCAGTTCGGCCTTGGTAGGTGGCCGAGCACCCACACGTGAATATGTATAGGAGGTGTGATTTAGCGTGAACTGATAACGGTTGTTTGACTGGGGGGACGGATATCTGTCTGCATGTGTAGAGTGGGACAGGTTCGGTGGCATTGTATGACTGCTTGATTGCCGATTTGAGGCGGTGTGCGAACAGTTCGGCTGTATCATCGCCCTTGAATGGCAGCTGCAAGAAAACCTTACGTTTGGGGACTGACGATGGTCGTTCACTTTGACTACGCGCTGTACAATGCCTTTTGATAAAATTTAGCGGGTAGCCATTTGACTGGAACATGTTATTTAGCATTTCTGTTTCGGAGTTAAGCATATTTGGTGTACAGAGTTTGCGGGCTCTGTCATACAGGGTTCTCACTAGCCCACGTTTATAACTCAGCTGCACAAAGCTTGTAAAATGCAGGTTCTGTCCTAACCATGTGTGCTTTCGGTATACAGACTTACTGACACTACCATCTGGACGTCTGATTATCATAATGTCGAGAAATGCAAACTTCTTATCAGACTCGTACTCCACGGATGAACTGCACTGAATTTACGGAAGAGGTTGATTGAGCCTTGCTCTGAGTTGCTGATCACTAGGATATCATCGACGTATCTCCTGTAGAGATGCGTATTACCGATAGTGTCTTTTAATCTATTTTCAAGACTCGCCATGAATATGTCGGCCAGGATGGGGCCTAGTGGACTCCCCATTGAGAAGCCATCAATTGGGCGAAAATAAATGCCCAAAAACTGAAACATGTTTTCAGTGCACCGCAATATTAGGTGTTTCAGTTCCGTCACTGAGATTTTGATGTTAATATTCTCTTTGTGAACGTAATCACAAATGAAATCAACTGTTTCGTGCAGTGGCACGTTGGTGAATAGTGACGTAACGTCCATGCCGCCTAAATGTCGATTTCTGATATTGATGTTGTTCAGAGCTTCAGCTAGCTCGAAGCTATCTTTAAGACTGTATTGCGTCAATCGGTTTGTGACTGGCTTCAGTATTTTGACTAACCACTTTGCGAGCTTGTGTTGCGGTGAGTTGGTCATTGATAGGATGGGTCTTAAAGGCACACCGGACTTATGTAGCTTAGGTAGGCCGTAGAGCTGAGGTAGATGACTGCCACGAGGTTAAATTTGTTCCGCAGTGAATTCATCAATGAACCCATCCTCTAGTAGCAGCTTTACATCTTGCGAGATGATTCTTTCTAGACTTGTTACGTTGTCCTCTTTGCTGCATACTTGAAATTTGGTTACGTCTGTCAGAACAGCCTCAATTTTTCTTATGTAATCTGTCTTATTCATGATATCCACCCCATATCCTTTGTCAGGTTGTATTATGACGATATTTTTGTTGCATCTCAATTCGTACAATGCCTTCAGATGATTTTCATTCAAAAGTATCCTCTGTATCGACGTTCGAGACCAACTAGTCTTGCTTTAAACCAAGCTTTTGCATCCGTCGAGTTCGGCTTCAGGGATGACAGATGATCAAAGAAATATTCGAAACGGGCTTGTAATTCCACGATATTGATCTTTTTAGGTGGAATGCAATAGCTCAAACCGAATGAGAGAGCTTCGATTTGGCATTGGTCTAGGACAACGGATGATAGATTCTTAATGTACTCCTCGGGGTTACTTGGAAAAGTTGGTTCGGTCAAATTGTGATTTAAAGATTGATACAGTTTTCAAGAAAAATCCATCTTTGTTTTCTCCACAGCGTCGACGCAGAAGCTGATAAACTTCACATAACACACGATAGATATTTCCTTCAAAACATAATTGTTCCTATCCAACAGATTTTGTAAGTCACTCAGTTTCTTGGCGTAGCAGTCCAGGTGTTGTGAGTGTATATACTACTTGTTAAGTAGTTGATGGCTGAAAGCGGAACTATCGTCATTCGTGGATTACCAACGCCGCTATGCCCAAGAGACCGAACGCAAGAAGGTGAACAACAACAGGCGAGCCACACAACTACTTCTCCGTCGGATGGTGACTGTCTTCAAGTGAAGGGAACAGTGACTTTTCAAACAAGCATGTTTGTAACGTTTGTTTTGTTTTGTCGATGTCCGAACGAGCTATTGGCAATAAACGACCTATTCACCCAGGCACGCCTTGTGGATTATAACATTTGGTGACGTGACCAGGATGGATCTACCATGGCCGGAGCCGTTTGAGGATGGCGACATACGGATCTTCCTGGAGGGTTTCGAGGAACTGGCGGAGCTCTCGGGGATCCAGTCGGCCTGGGGTAAGTTGACGGCCCTTCGAGCGCTTCTCAAGGGCAGGCCGCGGGCGGTGCTGGATGCGGCGCGAAAGGGCCCGGAGGAGTTGAAGTGGGCCGCCGCAAAGGATGCCCTGATTGCAGGACTGGACATCCCGGCCGACCGTCAAGACGCTATGCGGCGGTTCAAGGCTGTCCAGCTGGGGGTTGGTACGGACCCACTGGTGCATGCCGTCGCGCTCCGCTCACTCCTGGAACGTGCGTTGCCGACGCTGGATGAGGCGTCACGGGCAGACCGATTTGTGGGTAGTCTGCCGGAGCCCCTGCGTGGGATGGTACGCGTCGCCCGTTCCTTGAATTTGGTCCAGCTCGCCGATGTGGCTCGAGAACTGGCCATGCTTGGCGTGCCTGTGGCCAATACGGCTCATGTCGGAGATTCATGGAAGAACGGCGAACTTGTGGAGGAGAATTATGAACTGGACCTTTCAAACCTGGAAGACGAACCAGTGAAAGTCGAACAGTTGGAAGAAACCGGGTTTTCTTGCTGTGGAAACGTGGAATCTATCTTATACGAACAGCCTGAAATCCCGAAGGATATTGAAGGAAGTATACCGGAAACATTTCTGCTGGAGACTTCAATCACTACTGATGAGGTGGAAGATGTCGGGAAACTGAACCATATCTCTGAAAATGTGGAAAACTGTAACCGGGATTGCTCTGAAAGTCAACCTGATGATGGTTGAAACGAAGACGTCATTTGCTCCAGTCTCCATTGCATCGAGAGACAACGGGTCATGTCTTGCGCAATGTGAAACTAAGACGCTTTGCAAAGTGGGAACAGAAGACGTTTACCCCCTACCTGAGCAAGTGCCGGGTGATGAAGTCCAACCTTATGCATCCCGGAAGGAGACTGCTGGAAGGCATATCCAGGATGATAGTGGAATGACACAACGCATGGTGCTCAGTAACTTTGAAGTGGTCAGGCACGGTGTCGTGGTGACGTGCGATAAAAGTCAAGTGTTGTGTTCAGTATTCACTCTTCACTGCTGCCGTCTAGAAACAAGGCTGGTGTCGGTGTGTATCGAGGACCGGAAAAAGCATACCACCGGAGGAACTGTGGGACGGATGACAACACCACCACGAACCGGGGTTGGAGGTATGAACCTCGGAATAGAGAAAGACTTGAAGACAGTCTGCAGGATTTGGGTCGTTCTTTTTTTTCAGGGTGGAGGAGTGTTGTGAGTGTATATACTACTTGTTAAGTAGTTGATGGCTGAAAGCGGAACTATCGTCATTCGTGGATTACCAACGCTGCTATGCCCAAGAGACCGAACGCAAGAAGGTGAACAACAACAGGCGAGCCACACAACTACTTCTCCGTCGGATGGTGACTGTCTTCAAGTGAAGGGAACAGTGACTCTTCAAACAAGCATGTTTGTAACGTTTGTTTTTTTTTGTCGATGTCCGAACGAGCTATTGGCAATAAACGACCTATTCACCCAGGCACGCCTTGTGGATTATAACACAGGTAACATTTGGCAAGACGTCTAAGGTTCCTGTGGGTGGATCGTAGTTTGTCAACTGTTAGTTTCCTAAAGTACTTTGCTGGGAATGTGTTCTGTTTGATGCACTGATTGATAAAGTTAATCCTTTCATGAAGAACATCAATTTTACAGCATAGTTTTACAGGCCCATCAAGGCGCTTGATAACGGAGGTCGGGAGACGCTTTTTGAGGAATTTAAAACAACCTTTTTCCGACACGAACCTGAAAAGAGAACACAGCAGACTTACGCTGCACAATTTGTATCCGGATAGATTTCGCTGTATCTCATCAGGTGCATACTAAGATAATACAATAATAATAAACAAAACCATAGTAAAATAGCATTACTGGTGATAGGTCCGAAAATCCACAGAAACCTTAGACGTATTGCAAAATGTTATCTGGACCGCTACGCCAAGAAACTCTGTACACCAAATATGCTTAACTCCTAAACAGAAATGCTAAATAACATGTTCCAGTCAAATGGCTACCCGCTAAATTTTATCAAAAGGCATTGTACAGCGCGTAGTCAAAGTGAACGACCATCGTCAGTCCCCAAACGTAAGGTTTTCTTGCAGCTGCCATTCAAGGGCGATGATACAGCCGAACTGTTCGCACACCGCCTCAAATCGGCAATCAAGCAGTCATACAATGCCACCGAACCTGTCCCACTCTACACATGCAGACAGATATCCGTCCCCCCAGTCAAACAACCGTTATCAGTTCACGCTAAATCACACCTCCTATACATATTCACGTGTGGGTGCTCGGCCACCTACCAAGGCCGAACTGAACGGCAACTTCGATTGAGAGTGACGGAACATGTCCACGGTGGAGTTAAGCATATTTGGTGTACAGAGTTTCTTGGCGTAGCGGTCCAGATAACATCTTGCAATACGTCTAAGGTTTCTGTGGATTTTTGGACCTATCATCGGTAATGTTGTCTTACTATTGTAATGTTTATTACTATTGTATTATCTTAGTATGCACCTGATGAGATACAGCGAAATCTATCCGGATACAAATTGTGCAGCGTAAGTCTGCTGTGTTCTCTTTTCAGGTTCGTGTCGGAAAAAGGTTGTTTTAAATTCCTCAAAAAGCGTCTCCCGACCTCCGTTATCAAGCGCCTTGATGGGCCTGTAAAACTATGCTGTAAAATTGATGTTCTTCATGAAAGGATTAACTTTATCAATCAGTGCATCAAACAGAACACATTCCCAGCAAAGTACTTTAGGAAACTAACAGTTGACAAACTACGATCCACCCACAGGAACCTTAGACGTCTTGCCAAATGTTACCTGTGTTATAATCCACAAGGCGTGCCTGGGTGAATAGGTCGTTTATTGCCAATAGCTCGTTCGGACATCGACAAAACAAAACAAACGTTACAAACATGCTTGTTTGAAGAGTCACTGTTCCCTTCACTTGAAGACAGTCACCATCCGACGGAGAAGTAGTTGTGTGGCTCGCCTGTTGTTGTTCACTTTCTTGCGTTCGGTCTCTTGGGCATAGCGGCGTTGGTAATCCACGAATGACGATAGTTCCGCTTTCAGCCATCAACTACTTAACAAGTAGTATATACACTCACAACACTCCTCCACCCTGAAAAAAAAGAACGACCCAAATCCTGCAGACTGTCTTCAAGTCTTTCTCTATTCCGAGGTTCATACCTCCAACCCCGGTTCGTGGTGGTGTTGTCATCCGTCCCACAGTTCCTCCGGTGGTATGCTTTTTCCGGTCCTCGATACACACCGACACCAGCCTTGTTTCTAGACGGCAGCAGTGAAGAGTGAATACTGAACACAACACTTGACTTTTATCGCACGTCACCACGACACCGTGCCTGACCACTTCAAAGTTACTGAGCACCATGCGTTGTGTCATTCCACTATCATCCTGGATATGCCTTCCAGCAGTCTCCTTCCGGGATGCATAAGGTTGGACTTCATCACCCGGCACTTGCTCAGGTAGGGGGTAAACGTCTTCTGTTCCCACTTTGCAAAGCGTCTTAGTTTCACATTGCGCAAGACATGACCCGTTGTCTCTCGATGCAATGGAGACTGGAGCAAATGACGTCTTCGTTTCAACCATCATCAGGTTGACTTTCAGAGCAATCCCGGTTACAGTTTTCCACATTTTCAGAGATATGGTTCAGTTTCCCGACATCTTCCACCTCATCAGTAGTGATTGAAGTCTCCAGCAGAAATGTTTCCGGTATACTTCCTTCAATATCCTTCGGGATTTCAGGCTGTTCGTATAAGATAGATTCCACGTTTCCACAGCAAGAAAACCCGGTTTCTTCCAACTGTTCGACTTTCACTGGTTCGTCTTCCAGGTTTGAAAGGTCCAGTTCATAATTCTCCTCCACAAGTTCGCCGTTCTTTCATGAATCTCCGACATGAGCCGTATTGGCCACAGGCACGCCAAGCATGGCCAGTTCTCGAGCCACATCGGCGAGCTGGACCAAATTCAAGGAACGGCCGACACGGGCGACGCGTGCCATCCCACGCAGGGGCTCCGGCAGACTACCCACAAATCGGTCTGCCCGTGACGCCTCATCCAGCGTCGGCAACGCACGTTCCAGGAGTGAGCGGAGCGCGACGGCATGCACCAGTGGGTCCGTACCAACCCCCAGCTGGACAGCCTTGAACCGCCGCATAGCGTCTTGACGGTCGGCCGGGATGTCCAGTCCTGCAATCAGGGCATCCTTTGCGGCGGCCCACTTCAACTCCTCCGGGCCCTTTCGCGCCGCATCCAGCACCGCCCGCGGCCTGCCCTTGAGAAGCGCTCGAAGGGCCGTCAACTTACCCCAGGCCGACTGGATCCCCGAGAGCTCCGCCAGTTCCTCGAAACCCTCCAGGAAGATCCGTATGTCGCCATCCTCAAACGGCTCCGGCCATGGTAGATCCATCCTGGTCACGTCACCAAATGTTATAATCCACAAGGCGTGCCTGGGTGAATAGGTCGTTTATTGCCAATAGCTCGTTCGGACATGGACAAAACAAAACAAACGTTACAAACATGCTTGTTTGAAAAGTCACTGTTCCCTTCACTTGAAGACAGTCACCATCCGACGGAGAAGTAGTTGTGTGGCTCGCCTGTTGTTGTTCACCTTCTTGCGTTCGGTCTCTTGGGCATAGCGGCGTTGGTAATCCACGAATGACGATAGTTCCGCTTTCAGCCATCAACTACTTAACAAGTAGTATATACACTCACAACACCTGGACTGCTACGCCAAGAAACTGAGTGACTTACAAAATCTGTTGGATAGGAACAATTATGTTTTGAAGGAAATATCTATCGTGTGTTATGTGAAGTTTATCAGCTTCTGCGTCGACGCTGTGGAGAAAACAAAGATGGATTTTTCTTGAAAACTGTATCAATCTTTAAATCACAATTTGACCGAACCAACTTTTCCAAGTAACCCCGAGGAGTACATTAAGAATCTATCATCCGTTGTCCTAGACCAATGCCAAATCGAAGCTCTCTCATTCGGTTTGAGCTATTGCATTCCACCTAAAAAGATCAATATCGTGGAATTACAAGCCCGTTTCGAATATTTCTTTGATCATCTGTCATCCCTGAAGCCGAACTCGACGGATGCAAAAGCTTGGTTTAAAGCAAGACTAGTTGGTCTCGAACGTCGATACAGAGGATACTTTTGAATGAAAATCATTTGAAGGCATTGTACGAATTGAGATGCAACAAAAATATCGTCATAATACAACCTGACAAAGGATATGGGGTGGATATCATGAATAAGACAGATTACATAAGAAAAATTGAGGCTGTTCTGACAGACGTAACCAAATTTCAAGTATGCAGCAAAGAGGACAACGTAACAAGTCTAGAAAGAATCATCTCGCAAGATGTAAAGCTGCTACTAGAGGATGGGTTCATTGATGAATTCACTGCGGAACAAATTTAACCTCGTGGCAGTCATCTACCTCAGCTCTACGGCCTACCTAAGCTACATAAGTCCGGTGTGCCTTTAAGACCCATCCTATCAATGACCAACTCACCGCAACACAAGCTCGCAAAGTGGTTAGTCAAAATACTGAAGCCAGTCACAAACCGATTGACGCAATACAGTCTTAAAGATAGCTTCGAGCTAGCTGAAGCTCTGAACAACATCAATATCAGAAATCGACATTTAGGCGGCATGGACGTTACGTCACTATTCACCAACGTGCCACTGCACGAAACAGTTGATTTCATTTGTGATTACGTTCACAAAGAGAATATTAACATCAAAATCTCAGTGACGGAACTGAAACACCTAATATTGCGGTGCACTGAAAACATGTTTCAGTTTTTGGGCATTTATTTTCGCCCAATTGATGGCTTCTCAATGGGGAGTCCACTAGGCCCCATCCTGGCCGACATATTCATGGCGAGTCTTGAAAATAGATTAAAAGACACTATCGGTAATACGCATCTCTACAGGAGATACGTCGATGATATCCTAGTGATCAGCAACTCAGAGCAAGGCTCAATCAACCTCTTCCGTAAATTCAGTGCAGTTCATCCGTGGAGTACGAGTCTGATAAGAAGTTTGCATTTCTCGACATTATGATAATCAGACGTCCAGATGGTAGTGTCAGTAAGTCTGTATACCGAAAGCACACATGGTTAGGACAGAACCTGCATTTTACAAGCTTTGTGCAGCTGAGTTATAAACGTGGGCTAGTGAGAACCCTGTATGACAGAGCCCGCAAACTCTGTACACCAAATATGCTTAACTCCGAAACAGAAATGCTAAATAACATGTTCCAGTCAAATGGCTACCCGCTAAATTTTATCAAAAGGCATTGTACAGCGCGTAGTCAAAGTGAACGACCATCGTCAGTCCCCAAACGTAAGGTTTTCTTGCAGCTGCCATTCAAGGGCGATGATACAGCCGAACTGTTCGCACACCGCCTCAAATCGGCAATCAAGCAGTCATACAATGCCACCGAACCTGTCCCACTCTACACATGCAGACAGATATCCGTCCCCCCAGTCAAACAACCGTTATCAGTTCACGCTAAATCACACCTCCTATACATATTCACGTGTGGGTGCTCGGCCACCTACCAAGGCCGAACTGAACGGCAACTTCGATTGAGAGTGACGGAACATGTCCACGGTGGGTGGACACTTATGTTAACCAATGGGAAGCACACAGCCAAAGGTCACCGGTCAGGCAACCGCCGGCCTCTTCCATCGCACGTTATTTGCTTGACACAAAACACCGGATCGACTGCGCAACTGCGTTCTCTGTGATCTTCACTGCCACCAATTCACGTCCACTGCAATTTGCCGAAGCGATTGTGATCCAAAGATGGAAACCTAGTTTGTGCAAGCAAAAGAATCTATTCGTTACCCTGGCGTCGCCTTGGTAAAAACATGACGTTTTTGGACCTATCATCGGTAATGTTGTCTTACTATTGTAATGTTTATTACTATTGTATTATCTGTAGTATGCACCTGACGAGAAACAACGAAATCTATCCGGATACAAATTGTGCAACGCAACTCTGCTGTGTTCTCTTTTCAAGTTCATATCAGAAAAAGGCTGTTTTAAGTTTCGCAAGTACAAACCTCACCACCGCTGATAGGGTGTTGCAACCATCATCAAGAAATCCTACGAAGACATCTGTGCTCAAAAGCCGGCATTCTTCGCCTCTCTTCTCATACCAGTAACACCTCGGAGTGGGTAGACTGTCATTCTCATGAGGCAGATCACATCCCTTTGGTCTCCATCAAGTAACCAGCTCTCACCCGTGGCCCCGCGAGGCCGAAGCATGAATCATCGATCACACCGCGGCACGTCGCTCAGCAGGCGCGTTCGGCCAGGTTGAGGATAACCGAGGTTCAGAACCCTCGGCGAGGCGATGCTCGACGTGCGAAGATAGTTACCCCTGAATGGGTGGTCGGGATTTATTGTATAGTCCGACGGCTGTGGAGAAAATCTGTCGAACTAGCAGGGCTGCGTGGACCCATGGATTGGATTCAATTCGACTGAATGACGAACGAGCTCCTAGGGAGCCAGCGGCAGATATGCATCAACATGCTGGTGCGTTACAGCAGCTACGGCATCCTCTACCAGAACAAGGCTTGGTGCAGGGCCAAATCAGTCCCGCATCCAAAACAATCATAAAAATGAAAACAGCGATAGACGGCAACCATGACGCACACGGCTTCCCATGGTGAACTCGAGTGGAAGATCGCTATAAGCACGGATTCGACTTTGGCTGTTTACATACACGGGTTGCAGAAGAGAAACTAATTACTCCGGCACACTCTTCGTTGAGAGGCAGCGCTGTATTATCGAATACCGCTTTCACGTCAAGGAAAATAGAGGTTGTGAATTTATAGAAGTGTTTTGCTCCAAAATTGAACGAAATTGCTCCTGGCGAATCAAAAACAGTCTATAACTATATCACTCTAATCACTTCCAAATACAAATCGAAATATGCGAATTACGTTTCTGCTTTATCAACGCTTTTTACGAGCAACTTAAAAATGAAATCATAACAAAACGCTTACAACGGTCGGACAAAAATTGAGCAGAGCTTGAAACAATGTCTTTACAAGCTCTAAATTATTTTTAAGGTCTGTAATTTTAAAGCTATCGAAAAAACGCTAAGCTCGACACTTTTGTCACCAGAATATTATTCACCTCTATCAGTGTTGGAAAACACTCTTGGGAAAACAGTATTCGGTCATGCTCAGTCACTAGAAATAGCCTCAATGTGGCGTTAATCGCATAGCCAACCCAATGAAGTTGTTTGTACTGCTTCACTCGATCTCCTGGAAGCCCCAGTCGAATCACCTAGTAAAGCTACTGCGAATATTGTATTTCATGCTTCACAGATGACTTGCTTTTTCTGTCACTTCAGTCGTCATTCCTGATACAAGTGTCCCGTAGGAAATGCTATCTGTAAAGTTTGGGGCTAAAACGGACGTTACCGAAAAGTTTTTTGTTCATTCGGACTTTTCTAGACACACCTGTGTTAGCATCCGCACGCCAACCTGGAACCCTCAAAGGACACTGTTGTATTCTTTTGTCGCAAGGGTGCCCTGTTTGCTCATGGTAAACCGCCCATTCTTCCTAATCTGTGCACCGATGTTTTACTGTGACACGACTTTTTGAAAGCGCACCGCAGTGTTATATTCTTACACGTAACGGAACGGCCTCTACTTTCGCTGTGTTCTCTCCGTTGCCAAAATCACTCCCCCTCATTGTTCGCATCTCCAGCTCCTGACCATCATCCGATCGCTGTAAAGTCACGTCACCATGGCCCTAAAGATGAAGCCTACATTCGGGCAGAAATCACGAGGATGTTGGAGGAGAACATCACCGTACCATCACGATCCCGATAGATAGCGCAAATTTTGGTCACCACCAACGAACGGTATACAAACGCACAAGTCCTAAACACAGCCAACCAATTAATTGATTGATTGAAGAGATCACACTTTATTAGTACTTCAGCACTCTTGATACTGAAGGTGCCTACCACCAAATGGCACTTCAGTTTAGCCCAGACTGGGAGTGGTGGTTCAGTCGGAAACACTGAGAAAGGATAGGAATAATAAAGGAGCAGTGAAAGAACCACAAATAGTGGTATCAAGTCGCTGAAGAAAGTTTGTCAATATAAGAGCACCACGAATCACGACATCTAGCCATTTCCTCCAACGTACATAACCACTGAGTGGGAGGGTCTCTTGAACCCCATCCAGGAAGTCTAACACGCTCTACATAGCCAAGTCCATACGTTAGGTTTTACAGACCTTTCTTCCATGTTATGGACTGAGCACCCGTACTCATCTTCCAGCCGGTACCTACCTCAGCTGGTATGGCGAGCCAAGGAATCCTGTCAGGGGACATGCGCAACACATGTCCCAACCATATTACCCTGGTGACCTTTAGTGTTTCATCTAATAATTTGGTTCATGAACCTAAGACTCTCTACAGAACCTCAGCATTGCTTATACGGTGTTCTCACCAGATTCGAGCAATACTACGAAGACATCGGTGTTCGAAAACCGACAATCTTCGGATATCCTCCACCAGCAGTGGACATATCTCCGAACCATACAGAAGCACGGACCTGACTGCTGCAGCGTACACCCGACGCTTGACAAATAAACGGATGTCATGTTGACGCCACAGATGACTCAGATTGGCAAATGCTAAACGAGGCTTCTGTATACGCAGACACCTCACCAGATATCTCATCACTGGGTGAAATGTAGCTACCTGGATGACAAAACGTGTCTGCAAGGTCCGTAGTTTCCCCAGATACTGAAAGGTTTGGTGTTGGACCAACCCAATCCCGCAACAACTTTGAAGGTGTAAAATGCATACCAACCATTGCTACGCAGTCCGTCAAGCTGTCTAGAAAAGCATGCAACTTACCTGGACCTTCGCTTAGAAGAACAGTTTTGTCCGCATTTTCAAGGTCTGATACCTTGCCATCCGGAAAAGGTCGATTCTACTATCATCACCAGACAAAAGTGCAGTCTCTAAGGTAATATCAATCACGAAGTTGAAAAGAAGAAAAGAGGCAACCTTGATGTACACCACTTTTCGTGGTGAACTCGGATGAAAGAACACCGTTAGCCCGAACTCGGTTTCGGTTGTGAAAGTTTGAAAACGGACTGCCGAGGTGTTCACTTTCTACTCTCAATGAATTTTACATTTTTTTCGAGAAAATCCACTTTCTAGTGCACAACAAAACCTTTGCGACTTAAATTTGCAAAACCTTAAAGTCTCAAAGAACAGCTTGTACGAGCCCCTGCCGTCACAAGCGATCGGAATGCTCCTATCGTCCTAGAAACGGATGCAACTGATATCGCTATTTCGACGACCGTCAATCAGATTCGGGATCCTATGGGGTCCTTTTTATGATTACTATCCACGTTAATCGTAAAAAAACTCGGAAATGAAAGCATCTTCTAATAAAAGCCTATTTCAAGCTCAATACTAGTCAGCGCCCCGCGGCACTCCTGTACAACTCAAACGAGAGGAAAAAGGTGAAAACTGATTAAAATTCAGCGGTGGCGCATGGAACTATTGGTATTCTGTTTCGTCTTGGTGTATCGTCCTGGAACTGAGAAAAAAAGTGCCGATTTCCACTCAGAAGTTTCTGAGCCACCGTTATCCCAGGTGATGTGAGAGAATTGCACGCTACGCTTTGCCGTCCCGATACTACTACTTTACTTTGTTTGCGCTAAGAATTTTCCGTTCTTCGTACACGACGCAAAATTGGTGTTGCGCCAATTTCGGTTGTAGGCGCTAAAACCGAGATTCAACAAGCCACTTAACAGGTGGCTAGTAAAAACAACACAGCCTTTTGAGAAGTTAAGAATAGACTTCAAAGGCTTACTCACATGTTTCACGTCGTCCCTTTTACAGTTTATTGACTTGACATGTCCTCGTCAACCATTGTTTCTCGTTTAGTCCAACTATTATGGGTATGCCCTCTTCCGTCCATTCATCTCCTGGTTTATATTTTATGTCCGACGAAATAAGGCGGTTCCTTCAAGAACGAGGTGTGACGACCGTATAATTCTCAGTGTAACAATCAAGTGGACAGACTCAATAGCACATTGAAGAACTTAGTGATCCCGTGTTTGAAATCTAAAGGATTGGATGTCACTTATTGAGAACCAGTGCTCCCCGAGTCCCTACACGCTATCAGGTCATTATATTGCACAGCCATAAATCCATATCCACATGAACGATTACTTATCTAATTTTGTGCTACCAACTCCTGCGTGAGGATAATTTAGCCGCTCGAATATCTCCGATTGCGGTTTTCCACGCGTCGCGATTAGCGGCAAGGTCGGTACACAATGAAATCCAGTTCTTGTGCGATATACGAAGGTCGAAGACTGACTGAAGGCCTAATTTTTTTGCATCTGCTTTAACTGTGATAACCCATATCTTCAGCTGACTGCCAAAGCGACACTTCCAAGTCAGACAAAGTGCCGGTAGGAGGCTTCTATTTGAGCGTTTCCCTTCGGGTCGACTGAGGACATGACCGAACCACTGGAGACGGCGTCTTCAAAAGAAAGACGACAACATTTTCACGTTCGAGCAGCGTTGTCGTACAGCGGAGTTTATGACGCGATCATGTCATTTGATTTTAGCTGTGTAACGGAGACACCGGTGTTCGACGCCTCCCGGTAGTTTCGCATCTTTTACTCTCAGCGGCCAAGTCTGACAAGCGTATGTGAGAACGGGCAAATGGTGGCACGGTAAACGCGCAATTTCGTGCAGAGGCTCATTTTACTGCAGGATTACAGTGCTTCTCAAAGTTTTAAGAATGGTCTCCTTGCCCAAATGGCTCGAAGTTTGATTTCAACTTTAGCTTGGCCGTTCGGTTCTACCGTAGATCCAAGGTACTTGAAAACGTACACTAATCCCAAGAATTGGCAACTAACTGGGATGGAGCCTGCTAGCTCTGCGGAACTCGTAAGAAAGTCGCTCTGGCCTTGCACTCGATACGGTTGGGAACCGGTTGTACACTTTGGCTTGTCCCACAGAACGACAATATCCTCGACGAATTCAAAATTCGCGACCTAATACCCTAACTTAGTTGAATTTCTCGGTAACCGGCAATAGCACGACGCATCGTCTAGCCTATGGCGCAGTTGAACGGGACTGGTGACAATGCAAAACCTTGACGGACGCCGAACGAGTGAGGACTCTGGATACTCTTCGCTATAGGGGCGAACTATCTACTCATTCCTCTCTGATTGTACCACGTCTTGTTTGACACAGTTTGAAACCAGACAGGTGTGATTATATATATATATCGTCTCATTCAGCTATGCTCTGACCACAGGTTGTTTCTGGTAGGTATGAACATCAGCCATAAGGAGCGGAATAGACCAACATGGCGTCCTTCAACGTTATCACAACGTTCGACTCAGATTGACCATGGTCATTGGTCACCGCTGGCGGGAATCAACTGGAGATTGTCGCTCTATTCGGTCTACACCCGTGGGTTCAGATCACGCCTTGGTACGTGTTCGCTTTTGTTTACGCCACGTCCGTGGTGGCATCAACGATAAAGCCCCCACCCCGTACCGCGCGCCTGCTTCTAGACGATAATCGACGATTTGCCTTTGAGGTAGAGCTGTGTACACGATCACTGATGAATCCGGATCTCCAAGAGCAAGAGGAACGCTGGAAAAACAACGGTTTCAGTTACAGTTTATTCAATCATAACCCTCGCACTTCTATGCTATGGTTTCGGTTGCAACCTTCCAGCGTCGTCTAGTAAACGGCAAAAAGGACAGAAGCATAAAGTGAAGATCCAAAAAAATCGAAGTATCAAGCGGAAATCAAGAGGAAAAGGAAAGAGTCCGAATACAACTACGCCACTGGCCACGACACCTAGCCATATCACTTAATGTTTCAAACCATTTGGTAGATGAGTCACGTGGACCCTAACATGGGAGTCTAACATGTCCTACATGGCCAAGTCCACTGATCAAGGAAGCTTTGTATGCCGCGTCTACTTCAACATAGGACTCCGGTTCAAGTGGGTCTCACAAATGATGGATATCTTCGACATCAGTTGCTCTGTCAGATGCTCGCAGATCCGTCCCTCTAGATGCCACATTCAATAAAGCGTGCAAGTCCCTGAGACGCCAACTGACTAGGAGCCTGAGAAATGATCGCGAGTAGTGGTGGACTGAGAAATATAGGAAAATGGATAAGGCTGAGTCTATCGGCAATTTTCGCAATCTTTGCTGTTTGATTAAAGTTCCCGGTCCACGGGAGCCTGGTGTGAGTTATTTAAGGAATCCGACAGCACACTGATTCACTCTCAGGGACATCGTCTGCACCGCTAGGCGGATCACTTTAGGAAAAGATGTAGTTGGCCAACTTCTACGGTGGACTTTCACAATATACCTGCCAGAGAAACGATTCGGGTAAACATCATCCCTCCATCAGAAATGGAGGTTATGCGGGAGATAGGTTACTTGAAAAGGTACTTACTTTACTTTTACTCTTACGCGACTATCTCGTGCGAGAGGATAGGTCGGCTCCATGGAAATCACGGACCACTGCTGACCACGCGCGGCGGTCGGAGGCGAGCTCCGTACAGATCCTTATCCACACCTTTTTCCATCGCCGGGCTCCATAGACTGACCGAAAGCCTAGAAGCTCTACGTCTTTCTCGATTGTACTGGTCCACGTTTTGAGCTGCCCACCAAGGCGACAACGCCAACCAGGGCAGGGAGTGGGGCAGAGTATTTTCTTGATTATCTCTGACTCGGGTCGCCGAAGCGTATGGCCGAACCACTGAAGTCGTCGACGTTGGAGGAGGACGGGGAGAGCATCGATATCACAGCATCGTCTCCTTACCTCGTCGTTGGACACCCTGTCGCGCCACTTGACTTTGAGGATTTGCCGCAGGCACCAGCGGTAGAAAACCTCCAGCCTTCTGGTATCCTCAGCCCGTAGTGGCCAGGTTTTGCAGCCATAGATGAGTACGGGCCGGATGGCAGCACGGTAAACACGAACTTTGGTTCTTATACTGATTTCACTACGAGTCCACAGCGTTCGTCTTAGCTGGAGAAAGGCCCTCCTGGCGCTGTCGATCCGTAATACCACTTCATCTTTTGCCTGGCCGTTCGGAAGCAGAGTTGAGCCTAGGTATTTGAATGAAAGGACGTTTTCTACTGGTTGGTCATTGATCGACAGTTGTTGAATTGTCGGGCCCAGATGGGTTGTGAAAGCCTTTGTTTTGGTCGAGTTTACTTCAAGTCCGATGGACCTCTCGAAGGAATTGATTCAGTCGAGGATTGGTTGTAGCGTAGCGGCGGAGTCTCCAAGCACGACAATATCATCCGCGAACTCCAGGTCCGGGATGTATATTTCCTGGTTAAGCTGAACGCCAGGGTAGTTGTGTAATGCCTGTCGCATTGTCCAATCGATGGCGTGGTTGAACAGCACCGGTGAGAGGCGATAGCCCTGCCTAACTCCGGTAGTGAGTGTGAACTCGCGGGACTCTTCACCGAGCATACGAACCCTAGCACCGCTTGTCGAGTAGTATCCCCTTAATAGCCTTAAAGGCTTATCGGGCATCCCATCGGATTGGATTATGGTCCAAAGAGACTCGCGGTTCACCGAATCAAAAGCTGCCCGGAAGTCGATGAAACAAGCTACCGTCGGCTGCTGAAACTTATAGCGGTGTTCCAGTATTCGGCGCAGTGTGAAGATTTGATCCACACAGCCTCTGCCACGGCGGAAACCCCATTGGTTCGGGCGAGTGCGCTGGTCTCTTGCCTCGGAGAAACGGGTTAGTAACAACGCATCCAAGATCTTTGAGGACAACTTGAAAAGGTACAAAGCCACTGGACCAAATGGGTTGTCTCCATCTTTTCAATAACTCTTCCGAGTTATTAGGGATAGTAAGCATATTCCCAGGGAATGGTGTGAATCGGCGACTGGGCTAATTTACAAGAAAGGTGACAGGTCCTTCTCTGAAAACCACAGAGGAATTAGCTTGACAAGTATCGCATCTAAACCGCTCACCAGGCTCATTCTCCACCGATTATCCAGTGCCCGCGAAATGTGTACGCGTGAAAACCAAGCCGGTTTCCGACACGGTCATGGTTGTATCGACTACATCTTTACTCTTCGGCAAACCTTAGAGCACAGAAATATCTTCCGTAGGCCCACAATCTCTGTCTTTCTTCATCTGAAAGTTGCACTCAATTCGACCGATCGTATATTTCTCTGGCGTTCTTTCTCCTTGAAGGGTGTGCCAGAGAAATTTATTTTTCTTTTCCAGAGCTTGTATGCGAACAACCGAAGCCGAATTCGTGCTTACGGTGATCTTTCACCGAAGTTCACCTCAAGAGGCGGTGTTTGTCACGGTTGTTCTCTTCCGCTCTTCGTCTTCAACTTTATGATTGAATTGATTCTTGAGATAGCCCTGTTTTCGTGTGGGAATAGTGGCATCGATCTTTGCTCAGACAGTAAGCTGCGCAACCTAGAATACGTAGACGATATTTTTCTGTCGACTGAACGCCCAAGTAAGTTGCAATTTTTTCTAGACAGTCTCAAAAACAGCATAGCAACGTTTGTGATGAGTTTTGCACCTTCAAAGTGTAAAATATTGCTGTATGACTGGGTTGTTTCCACATCAAACCTTGCGTTTGTAAGAGAAGCTCTAGTTGAAGTAGATAAATTTTGTTACCTGGGAAGTTACATCTCTTTTATTCAACCTTTCTCTTCTGTCCCTAACCACCCCTCTTTGCCCCATCTATCCACCCATAATGCTCCCACTGATAACACGGTCGATACTCTCAACGATTCACTGTCAAATAGTATCGGGAATAATCCTCTGTCTGGTAACTCACATTTTCTCAAGCCTCGTCAGCCTCTGAATCTCGGATCCTTCAACGTGCGTACACTCATGCAGGCCGGTCAGCAGGCGTGCCTAGCCCTCACAATAAATTCCCTAAAGATTGATGTCTGCTGCTTAAGCGAAACGCGTATCCAGGATTCGAGCAGTGTAATTCAACTAACTGCTCCTGGTATCTCATCGAGGTATATTCTGCGCACCTCAGGAGAAGAAGCAGCTAGAGCTGTGGGTCAACGTGGTGTAGGAATTGTTTTGACTGACAAGGCTGAGGCTGCCCTTTTAGACTGGATTCCTGTTAACAGTCGTTTATGTGCTGTGAGACTCCAAGGGTCAGTTGGCGTTCGAAAGGATAGTTGTGTTAAACGCAATTTGTTTGTGATCTCGGCGTACGTCCCAACGGACTGCAGCTCAGACGCGCAGAAAGATGAGTTCTATGATGAACTCGCCACCCTCGTTCGCAGCAGTAAAGGTCCTGACATTGTAGTGCTAGCTGGTGACTTCAATGCACAAGTTGGCAAACTTAGTGTGTCAGAAGCCTGTTTAGGTGGGCGTTGTGCTTTACCCAATGAGCGTACAGATAACGGGTATAGGCTTCTCCAGTTTTGTGCAGACAATCGATTGTTCTTGTCTAGCACAAATTTCCGACACAGCTCACGTCGCACAGCGACATGGCGCTCTCACTCTACAGGTACTTTGAGTCAAATTGACCATATCGCCGTAAGCTACCGGTGGCGCAGTTCTGTTCAGAACTGTAGATCTTACTGGTCCACGTACGTAGAGTCGGACCATGCATTAGTTTTAATGCGATTATCTCTCCAGCTCTAGGGTCATCGTCGCAAACCGCAAACCCGATTAGCCGTGCAACGTTTGTGTGATCCAAAAGTCCGCACCCGTTATGAGCAGAAGTTAACACATGAGCTAGGATCCACGGAGAACAGTAATGTAGATGAGCATTGGGCTCATATCAAACAGACGATGCACGTGGCAGCAGGTTTTGCCTGTGGTCCTAGATCCGTTGTCCATCAAAGACACTGGGTCTCTCAAGAGTCGTTGGGTATAATGGAGCAAAAGCGTCGGCTTTCGAACCGTAAGGAGATGAATAAGATGCGGAGAAAGCTACAAAGGCAAGTTACGAAAAGCCTTAAGAATGATCGCGAAAATTGGTGGGTGAAGGTAGCCGAAGAAATGGAAATAGCAGCTGCTTTAGGTAACAGTCAAAGACTGTTCAAACTTATTCGTGACACCGGTGGATGGCGAACCCAGGTCAGTGAAACGATTTGGGATAGAAATGGAGAACCCATCCATAACAAACAGCAAAGGCTTGATCATTGAACCGAATACTTCAAGGAACAGTTTAGCTGGCCGCACGCTAATGTAGTAGTTACTCCCGTGTCAACAACTGTGACTCCTTGGGTGGTGTCACTTGAGCCCCCATCAGAAGTAGAAGTAGAGTCATGTATTCGATTACTAAGGCGGGGGAAAGCGGCAGGTCCCGACAAACTTCCTCCAGTCCTTTTCACACTGGGTGGTGAGGCGTTGATAAAATCACTTACCGCCTTGCTCTGTGACATTTGGAACGAGGAGCGTATTCTGTTAATATGGAGTGAGTCATTGATTGTTCCCATCTTCAAGAAGGGAATACGCAATGACTGTAGTAATCTTCGTGAGATTAGCTTAATCCCGATAGTCACCAAAGTATTAGCTTCGATTTTGCTGCATCGTCTTACACCGGCTCGCGAGAGGAATGTCCGCGAACAGCAGGCAGGATTCCGCCCAGGTCGAGGATGCATTGATCAAATTTTTACTCTTCGCCGACTACTTGAAACGCGTCACACGCACCGCCGACTGACAATAATGATTTTCTTGGACCTGAAAGGCGCCTTCGATTTAGTTGATCGAGCATCGCTTTTCAGTGTTCCCCATCGAAAAGCTATGCCACAGAAGTTCGTGAACCTAATGAGATCATTGTATTCTCATACTTCTGGCCGCGTTAGAGTTGACGGTGAACTATCCGGTCAGTTCGAAACCACCAGTGGGGTTTGACAGGGATACCCTTTGTCTCCATTCCTATTCAACTTCGTCATGGACGAAATAATGGAGAGTGCGCTGCAAAATCTTCAGGATGTAGGCGTCGAACTAGGAAATAGTGAAAAGCTATGTGACCTAGATTACGCAGACGACGTTATCTGCTTGTTCGAATCCACGGAACATGCTCAGCGTGCACTAGATAATCTCGCAAGAGCTGTAGCTCCATTTGGCATGCGCTTTGCACCTTCAAAGTGCAAGGTGATGTTACAAGACTGGACGTCAACAATTCCGAGCTTGATGCTCGATGGGGAGGTGTTGTTAGTTGTCGACCACTTCACCTACCTCGATAGCTGCGTGACGACGGATGGGAGCACAGTAGTAGAGGTGAGTGCGCGGATATCCAAGGCTCGAGCGGCGTACGCAGGACTGAAGCACTTGTGGCGCCGACCTGATATTTCATTGAAGTTGAAAGGTCGTGTATACTGTGCTGCAGTGCGTTCAGTTTTGTTGTATGGTTGCGAAACTTGGAGTCTGCGTGCTGAAGATATTCATCGTCTTGAGGTTTTCGACCACCGATGTTTACGTAGTATCGCTAGGATTGGGTGGAGTAGCCGAGTAGGCAATGCTGAGGTCAGAAATCGAGTATTGGGTTCTAATTCAGAGAACGTTTTGTCACAGCGTATCCGGCTTAGTAGACTTCGTTGGTTGGGACACGTGTTACGTATGTCAAACACACGTCTACCGTACCGTGTCCTATTCTCCGCCCCTCCTAGGGAGTGGAAGAGACCACGTGGAGGTCAACAGATGACGTGGCAGTGAGGAATGAGGAAATGTCCAGCGAACCTAGGAAAAGTAGATGCTTCACGTCTTTGCGGTTGGGGTCCAAAAGATCCCTCAATCAGTTGGCTGGAGACACTGAAGGATATGGCAGAGAACCGTGAACAGTGGCGATCGTGTTGTCACTTTCTAACGGATCAGAATGACTGATCGATGTGCGTTTGTACAGTTAGACTGCACATCCCATGTGTTGGCTATTAGGGCATTCTTTCCTTTTCCCACCCGTGTAGGTCCACTCCCTGTCCATCTTGTATATTCATACTTTCTAATTCAACGTGCAACATGGTGAGAAAGGCAGTGGTCAGTGGGGCTTGCCCTACTGTTTAACGCTGTACGATGATGATGATGATGAAGTTACATCTCACCACGTGGACAGATATCGAATGGAGTGTCATCGTGCATACAGAAGGCGTGTTCGGCTGATCCTAACCTCAGCTATTTAAAACGTCGGCGTGACATTTGACTGTTTGTCAAGGGTCGACTGTACAATGCAAAGGTTAGGTTTGTTCTCTTATACGGCTCACAAACATGGCCGTTAAAGGTAGAAGATCGACGAATACTGTCGGTGTTCGAGCATCGATGTCTCCGTAATACTGCCCGAAAATGGTGGGGACACCGTATTACCAATGATGGAGTAACGCGTAGGGTGTTGCGAATCAGAGGTAAGTCTCTGGATCAAGTACTGAAACAAAACAGATTAAGGTGGCTGAGACATGTTACGGATACCCAGCGACAGACTTCTTTGGTGTGCGCTGTTCTTTGAAGCAGGTAATGGTTGGAAGGTAGGTCGATGTGGCCAGTCCATGACATGGAAAAAAGGTATGAAAACCTTGACCAGTGGACTTGGCCACGTAGGACAAGTTAGACTTTCGGGGCGAAGTTCACGTGATCTGCCTACCAAATGGCTGGAAACACTAAGTGATATGGCTAGGTGTCGTGGCCAGTGGCGTAGTTGTATTCGGACTCTTTCCTTTTCCTCTTGATTTCCGCTTGATACTTCGATTTTTTTGGATCTTCACTTTATGCTTCTGTCCTTTTTGCCGCTTACCAGACGACGCTGGAAGGTTGCAACCGAAACCATAGCACAGAAGTGCGAGGATACCGATTGCATACACTGAACTGAACTGTTCAACGGCAGCCTTTGTTGTGGATTCTTTCATCGTTGTCTGTCGGGCATCTACACTTCCGTCAACAGGGCTATTGTTCAATCTGGAGGGGATAGTGTTCGATAAGGTTTGAGCTTTGTTGGATTGGTGCTTGACGCCTCCCTGGTTGGGACCCAAGGTACGAGGAATGTCGTTGATTAGAGACGTTGAGAGACATGGTTCAGAATAGAACTCAGTGGTACGAATGCTGTGCGGTCCGTATTTCGAACTCTCATGTCCCGTAAATACAAGAATGTCATCCAGACAAACAAATTTACAAAAAGAAATCAAAACGTGTACGATGTAAAAGGGGAAAACAACAGAGCTTCTTATTTTTTTTACTTTTTCTTTCGTTGTGTTTTACTCCTCCTGCCCCATTTTTGTGACTATTGTTGCTGTGTTGGCATTATACTTGCTTTCAAGTTGGTGTGACATATATATCTGGAAATACTAACGAACGGGCATTAATTTTGCCTTCCGGGCGAAGCTTCCTTCGGGCTGGACGATGGATCTTGAGGCGAACGCGTACGAATGTTTGGTCAATGCCAACGGCATTTTCAATTTCGCCACCGCGATACGCTCGATAATTCTTGACCGAACAGGTCTAACGAAATCTTACCAAGTTATAGTCGATCTGGTGCGCTGTCCTGCCGTCGTTGGAGTACCAAGTAGGTGCCCTTGAAATGTTGGAGTATTGGTAATGACCAGTCGGTTGAGATCCGCAAACTTAACTAGACGGTTGCCATTTCGACTCGCTCACCGAAGCCAAACTTCCCCAATATATGTTTCATATGCTCGTCGGCGGAGCCAGTGCGGGCGATCCAGTTCCCTGCAATCATTAGGATGTCTGGCCCGGAGATTAGATGGACTGAGCTCTGTAGATCATCAAAGAACTCGACTTTGGTGTCTCGCTCCGTATACAGAGTCAGGGCGTAGACCGTAATCTCCGTTACGTTAAATGAAGTGCCCCGAACGGCCCCGTGACTATCCTTAGTCAAACTGCCCCCATCCCCTTCCCCCGAGAAATTAAGGTGTTGTGTGTTCGGCTGTTTATTGGGACTGCAATCCCGTGAAGCCCGGACAAAGTATGAACCCCTGGTGGAAGAAGCTCAACTCATTGACTGCAATCCAGAATGTACACATACACTCCTAGTTCACGGTAGAGAAGAGGCCGTTTCGTTTCAGCATCTGGCTTCTGTAGACCAAAGTTAACCAGCCGAACCGGAAAATATCGAGGAGGATATACTGAAAGAAGCCAACTAAACACGCAATCCCTCGACTTCGGTTGACTCGACCCGTGGCGAACCTCCTTTATCTCGTGATAACGAGTTGCTTGAACGACATCAGCGAACCCGAAAGTACATCTTACGAAACAGAGAAGTTCAACTGACGAAGTGTGACTACTCTCTTCTCCTTTCGTGAACTAAAACTGAGGATTTTAGCGAGGGGAAAAGTTGTGCAACCTATTCTCCTTTGGAACTCACCGATGTATATTCTGTATTTGTCTGATTAATCCCACATATTTCTGCTTCAGCGCACACTGACAAGTAAAGCCTGGTTAACGGACTCTGTCTCTTTCATTTTACTTACTTACTCTTATTTTTATGCGACTATCTGAGAGACGATAATTCGGCTTCTTAGATGTCTCTGATGATAGATGTCCACGCGTTCCGGTCTGCGGCAAGGTCTGCACACCAAAAAATTCAGTTGCTGGGCCAGCCGCGTACTCCGAAGACCGACTGGAGGTCTAGGCGATCCATGTCTGCCTTAATAGTCCTAACCCATGTCTTCAGTTGGCCATTAGGGCAACATTTCCAATCTGAGCAGGGTGATGGTAGTAGGCTCCTCTTTGTAAGTTCCGTTCCGGGTCGTCGTAGGACATGACCCAACCACTGCAGGCGACGCTGTCGGAGGAAAGAAGAAAGTTGTTCTGTATTCGCACTTTGTTGACGCACAGCGAAGTTTGTGACGCGATCATACCACTTGATTTCGGCCATGTAGCGGAGGCACCAGTGGTCGGAGCTTTCCAGTCTTTTCGTGTTGCCTACTCTCAACAGCCAGGTTTCGCAGGCTTACGTAAGAATTGGGCGGACGGCAGCGCGATATATGCTCAGCTTCGTGTGGAGGCTTATTTCGCTGCGAGACCACAATGATTCGCGAAGTTGCAAGAACGCTCTCGTTGGACAGTCTACACGAAGCTTAACCTCGTCCCTGACCTGACCGTGCGGCTGGATAGTAGAACCGAAATACTTGAAGTGGTGCAGCTGTTCCAGATTTTCGCCATTGACGCGTATAGAGTGTGTTGAGCCCTGCGAAGTCGTCAAGAATTTGGTTTTTGTAGTGTTTATCTTCAGACTGATGGCCTTAGCTTCACATTCAATACGATCAAGAACCGGCTACTGAGTTCCGGGATCCTTTTCTAGAATGACGTCGTCGGAGAATTCGAGGTCTGTAACCCAAGAGTCGTGCCCAAATTGTATTCCTCAAAAGTCGTTGAGCGCGAGACACACTACCCAGTCAACAGCGTAGTTAAATAGGACTGGCGATAGAGGGCATCCTTAGCAGATGCCGGTGTCCATTAGGAACTCTTGAGACTCTTCGCTGTAAGCGCGGATGCGCACCTGTGTTGTAGAGTAGTATGATTTTATCAATCTGATGTACTTTTCCGGCATTCCGTCGATTCGCAGTACGCTCCAAAGTGACTGTCTGCCAATAAGGTCGAGTGCAGCCCGGAAGTCAGTGCAGCACGCTGTGGTGGGATGTTGAAATTTATAGCGGTGTTCAAGGATTCGGCGTGGCGTGAAGATCTGGTCAACACAGCCTCTTCCTCGACAAAAACTATACAGCTCGGCGCGTGTTCGTGCATCCCGAACAGCAACAAAGTGATTAAGCAGAATGGTCGCAAACAATTTAGCCGCTATATCAATGAGGCTGATACTCCTGTAGTTCGCGCAGACAGTCTTGTCTCTTTTTTGGTACAGGGAGTAGGATAGAGGTCGACCAGTCTTTGGGAAAGACTTCGGTGACCCAGATACGACGGAACAGCGTGCTTAGTGGGTCCAACAGAATTGGCAAACAGGATTTGGAGATCTCAAGTGGCATACATCGTCCCCCGATGACTTCTTGTTTTTCATGGTTTGCGCTGCAAAGACGATTTCCGATTCGTTGGGAGGCGCTAGGTAGATTACATATTATTCTATGTCGTCTGCTGTCGTTATACAGATGGACTGGATGGGAAGACGATTGAGCAGCTGGAGATGTGTAGACCCACATTTGAAGCTTCTGGTCGCAATCCGATATGAAATGGCCTCTATCGTCACGTATCGTGGGAGGAGGAGGTTACGCCCTCCCCGAAGAGCGTATGGGTCGGAAAAGCCTACCAAAGTCCCCCACAGTGGCTGCTGCTTCCATCTGGCCTGCCATTTCAGACCAATATTGTTTACGCTCGTTTCTCGCTGAGCGTGTAGCTTCGCGGTGGTCATGGTAATGAGGCGAATTGCGGAGTCTCGAGTCCCCAACCTTAGCGCAGCGGTTAAGGGATTCTGCAGAGACCAAATCTTTCCTATGCCACTTTGTTTTGCCTAGCTGTTCAAGTGAGGCGCTGGCGATGGATACTTTTAGCCCCGTCCATTGTCCATTTACGCTACTGTCCTCGTCGATCGCAGTTGGTCTGGACGAGATCGCATTTGACAGGGATTGAACGTTGTCCGGGATTGCTAGCTTGGAAGTATCTATTCTGCAGTGAGGTCGCGTTTTCTGCCGTACTGAAAGGTGAAGCTTGAGACGAGCACGTACCAGTGTGTGGTCTGTGCCGTTGGCATTTCCCGTTACGCCACCCCAATATGCCCGACAGTTCTCCACAGATCATGCCCAACGAGAACGAACCAAGACGTAGCCGATTTGGTGCGCTGTCCTGAAGCCATTGGAATGCCAAGTCAGCAGGTGTCTTTTTGGATGCTGGAAGCGGGTATTGGTGACGATCAGTTCATTGAGGTCTGCAAACGTGACTAGGCGGTCACCATTTTCGCATCGCACACCGAGACCAAATTTCCCCAGCACATGTTGAGTATACTCGTCTGTTGGTTCCGTGCGGGCGTTCCAATCTCCTGCAATTAGCATAAGATCTCGCCTGGGAACCCGGTTGACTGAATTCTGAAGTTCGCTGTAGAAGACATCTTTAGTAGTTGGCTCCGCATGTAGCGTTGGGGCGTAGACTGCAATCACAGTCACGTTGAACGGAATACACCTGAACCGTACCACGGCAATTATTGGAGAAGCTGGTTCCCAAGAGATCAGGGCGTTGTGTGCTCGACTGTTCATTGCGATCGCAACTCCATGAAGCCCAGAATTGTCTGCTGGCCTACTGTGGTAGATCCAGTAGGATGAGTCCGTTTAGGGTAGTTGAATATGTCGGCTGCCGAAGTTGGGTAGGCATACTTCGGATAGACAAGCTACGTCAATTCCGTAGTCGTAGAGTGTGCGCATGGTAATACACTGGCTACCTGCATCTAGAAGAGTTCTCACATTCCAGCAGGTTACGTGGACTGGTGACCTTGTGTTCAGGTTTGGGTTCTCAGTTCGTGTTTGGGTAACCCCGGCCGCTGGGGGAGCACAGGGCGCGTCGCTTACCGGTGACGCCGTAGCATGATCAGAGCTTATTATAGATAAAATCCATGAAGAGGCTTGGGAATTTGGTACGAAGAGGCGTCCTTAGCGCTATTCGGCTTTTGTTCGAGGTTGCATCTCTAGCCCATGCACAACCAAGTGCTACTTGTCAGGCAACAGGAAGTTTTTGTGTTGGGAGCCGGTTGGCGATCGAGCGGTTCATACACCTTTTGGATGGTGGTCTACCAATCCAGGATGCTCAACGGGTCCTAGTGATCGTGGTGCATGATTGCTGGTGGCTCTCTGGGAGCTCGTTCGCCATTCAGTAGAGCTTACCTAGACCCAGGGGTCTATGCAACCCTGTTGATTAGACGTATTTTCTTGGTAGCCGCTGGATCTAACAGATCTTATCCGCCCATGCAGGAGGTTCCATCTTTGCATGCTGGGCGCCGCCTCACCGAGGTTTTTTTAGGCCTTGGTTACCCTACACCTGGTTTGGCCCGCCTGTCGCGCCGTTTGCCACGATGTGGCTGCTGATGCATGCTTCAGCTTCGTGGAGCCACAGGTGACAGTTGGGTAAATGATGGAGACCAAAGTGATTGGCAATACCCCCATGACAGTATACTAATTCAGAGGTGCTACTCCTCACAGATACCCCATACACCCCTACTCCCGCTGGGTGTTCCATTAGTGTCAATACCTATTTTAGAATGTTCGAGCGACCCCGTACATTTGAACCCGCAAACTCTAACAGGAATATCGTTCCTATTCATTTGTTGATTCCCCAGCTTGTTACTAACAATTCGACCACAAAACAACTAGTGCACAATAGAAACGAGGAAAAATATAATATGGTTGAAACTCACATGAACAGCAGCACCAAAGGAGGGTTGAAAACATTCCAAGTCCATGACCGACAGTTCTGTGGACTAACAGGATGTTCGGTGGCAAACAAATGCAGCTGGAAAAAAAAATTGCAGTCATACGAATTTCATGCAACAACGGTCTTCTTGCGGATTATTACCACCTACATGAAAAATGGTTCGCGGTGGGCAGGAAAAAAATATACTTCCATTCAAAAACGTCGTGTGTCAAGCATCTTGCTTTTGTTGTGTCCTCGCAGTTGTATCAACAACTGGGACTTCTTGGATGGTATCACTTGAGCCCCCATCGGAAGTAGAAGTAGAGTCATACATTCGATTACTAAAGCGAGGGAAAGCAGCAGGTCCCGACGAACTTCCTCCAGTTCTTTTCAAAATTAGCGGAGATGCTTTGATAAAATCACTCACCGTCTTGCTCAGCGACATTTGGAACGAGGAGCGTATTCCGTTAGTATGGGGCGAGTCGTTGATTGTTCCCATCTTCAAGAAGGGAATACGCAATGACTGTAGAAACCATCGTGGGATCAGCTTAATTCCGATTATCACCAAAGTATTAGCCTCAATTCTGCTGCACCGTCTTATACCCGCTCGCGAGAGGAATGCCCGCGAACAACAGGCCGGATTCCGCCCAAGTCGAGAATGCATCGACAAGATTTTTACTCTCCACCATGTGCTTGGAACGTGTCACACACACCGCCGACTGACAATAATAGCTTTCTTAGACTTGAAAGGCGCCCTCGATTCAGTTGATTGAACAGCGCTTTTCAGTGCTCTTCAGCGAAAAGGTATGCCACAGAAGTTCGTGAAACTACTGAGATCATCGTATTCTCATACTTCTGGCAGCGTAAGAGTTTACGGTGAACTATCCGGTCGGTTCGAAACCCCCAGTGGTGTTTGACAAAGATGTCCCATGTCTCAATTCCTGTTCAACTTCGTCATGGACGAAATAATGGAGAGTGCGCTGCAAAATCTTCAGGATGTAGGCGTCGAACTAGGAAATAGTGAAAAGCTATGTGACCTAGATTACGCAGACGACGTTATCTGCTTGTTCGAATCCACGGAACATGCTCAGCGTGCACTAGATAATCTCGCAAGAGCTGTAGCTCCATTTGGCATGCGCTTTGCACCTTCAAAGTGCAAGGTGATGTTACAAGACTGGACGTCAACAATTCCGAGCTTGATGCTCGATGGGGAGGTGTTGTTAGTTGTCGACCACTTCACCTAACTCGATAGCTGCGTGACGACGGATGGGAGCACAGTAGTAGAGGTGAGTGCGCGGATATCTAAGGCTCGAGCGGCGTACGCTGGACTGAAGCACTTGTGGCGTCGATCTGATATTTCACTGAAGTTGAAAGATCGTGTAAATTGTGCCGCAGTGCGTTCAGTTTTGTTGTATAGTTGCGAGACTTGGAGTTTGCGTGCTGAAGATATTCATCGTCTTGAGGTTTTCGACCACCGATGTTTACGTAGTATCGCTAGGATTAGGTGAAATAGCGAAGTGAGTAATGATGAGGTCAGAAAGCGAGTATTGGGTATTAATTCGGAGAATGTTATCACAGCGCATCCAGCTCAGTAGATTTCGTCGGTTGGGGCACGTTTCACATATGGGAAACACACGTCTACCGTACCTTGTCCTATTATCCGTTCCTCCTAGGATGTGGAAGAAAGCATGTGGAGGTCAACAGATGGCGTATCAGTGAGGAATGAGAAAACGTACAGTGAACCTAGGAAAAGTAGGTGCCCAACGCTTTCGTGGTTGGATTCCAAAAGATCCCTCAATCAGTTGGCTGGAGACACTGAAGGATATGGCAGAGAACCGTGAACAGTGGCGATCGTGTTGTCACTTTCTAACGGATCAGAATGACTGATCGATGTGCGTTTGTACAGTTAGACTGCACATCCCATGTGTTGGCTATTAGGGCATTCTTTCCTTTTCCCACCCGTGTAGGTCCACTCCCTGTCCATCTTGTATATTCATACTTTCTAATTCAACGTGCAACATGGTGAGAAAGGCAGTGGTCAGTGGGCTTGCCCTATTGCTTAACGCTGTACGATGATGATGCAGTATCGTCTAATCCGAATTCAAACAAACCAAAACACGAAGACTGAACATTGCAGTTAAATGGGATACAACAGAAGAGCGTAAGTTTCAATGACAGTGGAAACCCGCTTTGTTGTCCGGTGTTCCCAACCATCCTTATGACGGACCTCATGGACCCAACTGAGGAAATGAAACATCCAATACAAAAAGAAGTGCTGGAAGACCATACGAGTCGAAGACTGCTTTCAGATCAAAGAAAACAGATATGGTGTGACTACAGAGAACTTGTCTGTACTGTAAAGTCTACCGAAGAATGAAGTGATGTAATATTATATATATATATATATATATATATATCGGCAGAATGAACTGCTTTATGCATGTCGAAGGGATCTTGGTCTTCGACGCATTGGTCTCTAGTCCCATGGATTTTGCAAAAGATTCTACGCAACTTAGAACTGGCTGTAAAGCAGTTGGGCTATCTCCAAGGATGACGATTTTCTCTGCGAATCCTAGATCAATGAGAAAAGCATCAGTGACCAGCTGAATACAAGGGCAATCTGTGAGCACCTGAGGCATTATACAATCGATGGTGTAATCGAACAGCACTAGCCACAAGGGACAGCCCTGTCTAACATCAGATTTGAGGGAGAAGTCACTTGACTCTTTTTCGTAGATGCGCATTCTTGCACACATATTCACGTAGCAAGACCCCATGAGCTTCAGGAGCTTCTGGGGCATTCCATCTGCTCTTAGTAAAGTCCATAGCGATTCTCTGTCAACTGAGTTAAAGGCAGCCCGAAAATCAGTAAAACAAGTTACAGTCGGTTGCTGAAACTTGTAAAGATGTTCCAATACTTGGAGGAAGGTGAATATTTGGTCCACGCACCTTCTACCACGGCGGAAGTCTCCATGATTAGGGCGTGTGTGCGCGTCCTGCACCGCTGAGAAGCGGTTGAAAAAAGGCACGGAGAATATTTTGGCGGCCATGTAGACTAAACTGATGACGCGGTAGTTTGCGAACTCAGTTCTGTAGTCTTTCTTTGGAAGAAGGAGTAAAGTTGAAGTTCCCCAGTCCGCTGGGAACTATACTTTTCCAAAAAAGTAAGCAAAAAGGGGTGTTCAATGGCTTCAGCAATGTCGAAAGACATGGTTTATATTTTGTTATGACCTACGCGTTCTTTTCTATGGTCTGAGTGGAAACATGCGCACACAATCTCACCTTGTGACTTCAATCGTTCCAGCCTGCTACGGAAAACCAGAAGACAACAATTCAGCTCGCCAAAACGTGTCTTCGTAGTAATTACTATGTGGTATTTAAAGCAAAAATCGAACTCTCCCGAACTTCGGCGTCCAATTAGGTTCAAGCCTTGTTAGGCCGATTAGATTGACAAAAACATTTGCCGGATTGATCATTGATCCGTTGACCCGATTTGCGTCGGACTGTAGACAACTGCTCGATCGGCAAAAGGGGTTCCGTCTTGAGTAATCCAATAAATTATTGATTGTTGTTTATTCACTCCGGCCTGCCACGCTCGAGTTGGATTGACGACTTGCTTAAAAGAAAAGTTTCTTGTTTGTTTTCAAATTCCCAACATATATCTCCGGTGTGGTGCCGCCTTTTCCGGGGGGTTTCCGATTCTTCGACTTGTGTATTACTTCGGTGATACCATTTTGGCTTGTTGAGCTGTTATTAACGTCATAGATCTCGCTCTGGATTGCTGGGATTTGGTTCATAGAGCTTGCCGTGAGGCGGTTCAGTAGACAATCGAAGTTTTCAGTCCATCGCTGCATGTTTTGTTGTAAGGTTGGTTAAACCTTACCAAGCTGTTTCTTTGCTACGCGCCTTCGCCAGTTCTTCCCAATAGGCTTGAACCAGCGGTACTCTGCGATGCACCACCACGACCACTAGGACAATGTTTCCCACAACCAATGAGAGGGAGAACACTACAGGTGGAGAGAGAATGGTTAGTGTATATTGGAGAAGCGTGCGTGTAGTATGCACGGGCAACGGTCAAGTGGTTTTCGCGCTTTGTGGCGCGAGTTTAGATGACCACTGATGTGTGTTAAACAGATAACCAAGGTTGAATGCTACTACAGAGACCTCCTCCTAGAAGTCCGACGGAGTTGGGCTTCCACTGTGGACGTGGACCAGTTGTGTTGACATCCCATAAAATCTGTGTATATCGTCGCTTGCACTCACGCCATGACATGGGGTTACTGATGGTGAGGGTTTAACATCTGCACGTTTGGAGCTCATCCAAAAATGCGTCCACCTGCCATCTCCAGCGCCACGCTGACCAATTATCCTGTTATCCAGTGGGTGGTTATCTTCTTGAATGTACCAGGAGTCAGCGAGAAAACGGATGTAGTCAGTGTGACTGTGAATCTGCCTGAAGAGAAGACAGAACGGAAGGGAATTGCGCCTGGGGCGCCAGCAGATGTTCGACCAATCAAAGCAGATGACCTGGCAGAAGGTGCCGCCACATGGAACACAAATGCCTGCAGATAAGGAGGTAAGTGGGGGGAATTACTGACTAGAACAAACGGATCAGTGATTATAGCTATCACGGAGACATGGCTGAAAAGGGACCACGGTGCCATGAAACCTCGTGGCTACACCGCATACAAACAAGACAGTATAGACGGTAGGCTGAGTGGAGGGGTACTACTCGTGAGGGCTGATTATAACCAGTAGGAGGTCCCGTTTACACTTGTCACACCCAGCATACAAGCCACTGCATGTTGCATTCGCCCAGGCCGATGGCCAGTAGGGATAGTCTGTGTCTATAGACCAGATGGGGAAGAAGACTCTGAATTATTCCAGCTTTTACAGATGGTGCTGAGTAGGTCACAGCGCTTTATCGTGTTGGGAGACATGAACCTCCCAGAAATAAATTGGGACGATGAATGTGTCCCTAGGGGAACCACCGGAAATGCTCTGGTGATGTGGCTTCACAACCACGCCCTCACACAACATGTAAGAAAAGCAACGCGCTTCCGCGACGGAAAACGTTCATCTACACTGGATCTGCTTGTAACCAGGTATCGATCTGACGTCATCTCTTTGGTTGTAGAGGAGCCATTGGGGAAGAGCGATCATGAAGTCCTTCGTGCAATGTTCACTGTAAGGCACAACAAACCAGGATCTACGTTGGTCCGGAACTACGCTGGAGTAGATGAGGATCAATTGAGGGTAAGGGCACGAAGCATATGTTGGTACCCGGAAGTCTCGGAGCCATCTGTGGAGGATATATGGAGAACAATAGGGGCGGAGTTAATAAGCTTGACAGAAGAGTTTGCTCCGTCAACAAAACAAAGAAATAGGAGCCGGCTGCCTTGGTGGTAGCCCAGGATTGCGACAGCATTAACCGTTCGCAGAAGACTATGGGCTCACCACAAACTTCATAGCATACACTACGCATGGGCCGCTTACAAGAAAGCCAGAAGCAGGGCACAAGCCCTGCAACGAGAAGCAAAATACGGGCATGAGAAAAAACTAGTCAACAATGTGAAGGCAGACCAAAAGAAGTTCTTCGCTTACGTACAGTCCGAGAAAACGACGCGTGAGAGCGTAGGTACCTTAGAGATGTCCGACGGAAGCATTGCTCTAGACGATGAAGACAAGGCAGAAACCTTACTTGCGTTCTTTAAGAAAGTGTATTGTCAGAACCAGATACTTAGTGCGGGGGGATCATATATAGGGTGTGCGCCAGTGCTTCAGGAGCTTACTGTAAGTGAGGACGAGGTGCTCCATGAACTCAGATCTTTGTGCAAGCACAAAGCAGCATGATCGGATACAATCTATCCGGCGATTGTTCAGCCTCTTTCCGATATCTTATCAGGGGCTATTACCAGATGCATGAAGCGTCTCTAAGGGAGGGTGAGGTACAACAGGATTGGCGCAAGGCCATTGTCGTAGCGATTCATAAGACAGGATTCAGGCAGAAGGCGGAGAATTATAGACCGGTCAGCCTGACATCAGTGTTGTGCAAGTGCTTGGAACGTATATTCAGAAAGCAATTGTGCCTGCATCTGGTTAATAACGACCTACTGGCACCTGCACAACATGGATTTGTTAAAAAAGAACGTGTTTGACAAACCTACTGATGTTCTTAGACGAGACCACAAGACGAATAGATGAAGGTACGACAGTGGAGGTTTGTTATTTAGATTTCAGTAAGGCTTTCGACTCTGTGAGTCATCGCCTGCTGGACTATAAATTGCAGACCTTTGGGATAAGCGGGAAAGCAAGTGATTGGGTAGCACACTTTCTAAGGAATCGTAGATCCTGTGTCAAGGTAGACGATTACCTATCGAGACCGGCGAGGGTTACTAGTGGTATGCTGCAGGGTTCAGTACTGAGGCTTTTGCTCTTCCTCTTGTATATAAATCACCTGGCGGAAGAATTGAGTAACCGCGTTTCATCTTTGCCGATGATGTAAAGATAGCGGGCAGCCATTTAGCATAGGATATAAATGCGTTCCTCAGATGGGTAGAACGATGGGATTTACCGCTGACTCTCGCCAAATGTCAAGTCCTGACCATTAACATAGACGAAACGAGTAGTATTCCGTTTGAAAGTGTCGGAGGTAAAAGACCTAGGCGTGATAGTCACAGGACTTCGAGCCTTCAAGGCAGTGCCAAAGAGCTGCCAATATGGCCAGAGGGGTATTAATTAGGATATGCAGTAATCTCACATGCAAAAATTCAGAAGTGTTCATCCCGTTTAACAAGGTTTTGGTGCGACCTTTTCTGAGGTATTGTGTGCAGGCATGGGCTCCCTATTATTGCAAGGATAAGGAGTGTTTGGAGGGGGTGCAGCGACTTGCAACTAGACTGGTCGCCGGTCAGAGGAGGAAACCTTACGCCCAGCGTCTAGAGGATCTTAATCTATTCTCTTTTAAGCGGCGTAGAGGGCGAGGTGACCTAATAGAAATGTTCAAGATCATAAAAGATCTTCCGGGTATGGACATGGGTTTCCGCCCCTGAGTGCGGCATCAGGGGACCGTCTTAAGCTAGAGGGCATATTCAAGGCTGGATATACGGGCTAATTTTTCTACAAATAGGGTTGTACCTATGTGGAACAGACTGTTAGAGGATGCTGTTGGACGCAACAATGTATCAACTTTTAAGAACGCTCTAGATTCTCGCTGGAACACAACGTTCGCAGAGCTAGCTGTGTGAACGAAGGATGAGGTAATGAGCCCCTTTATTTTCGTCAATGAACTTGTCTGTGAAGGTGATACTGCCCCGTAAATTCTGCCTTTCAGACAAAACATTCAACGCGCAGTGTTGGGAGCCAAGAAAACTCGCCGAAAACACAACGATCTGGACGCTCGATTTGTCTCGGCAACTTTCGTTCTGTGGAAACTGAACAAAACTGACCAGGGTAACGGACACAAACGACGTTCAGTGCAGTCGCTGCTCACAGAAAAGTAGAAAAAAAACAGATACCGACAGATTGGCTTTGTTTAGGTGTAATCGCGGGTGATGAATGCTAGTCGCGACGTTAGGCGTGGTGAATCACCTAATGGAAGTCCCCTGATATCACGCTCGCTCCTAGGACATGTGTCATTGTGTCTGAGCCGTTGTCGAACGCTGATAGATTTCGGTGGTGTACGCTTCATAAGACGTTGGTGACGAAATGGTGCCCCAGAGACTTGTCGCACGTCCACAGTGAACTGAGACAAAGTCTGAACGGCGAATCTCGCGAGGTGCGTTAATCAAAAGCGAACTTTGGAATACCAAAGGCTTCCGATCTATGAACACCTTGAACGAACACCTTTGACTGCGTGTGGCAAATGACAGATGCCGAAGCCGACGAGCTATAATTCCCGATCAAAGTGCTGCATCGAAATTTGGCAGACTGTAGGCGATTATAAGAGAAAACCACCAGAAGCCGAGGTCCGAGAATGATCCAGCGAATGAGGATGAAAAATGCTCAGTGGTCAGAACGAGAAAACAATAGCACATGCAATAAAAGCAGGAGAACTGACATCATTCTACAATAATCAACACACCAGGAAAAACAGCACGACAATAGGCGAACAAAAAGGAAGGTCGCATGACCTTGGCATCACGTCAGTTCAGTTCAGTTCAGTTCAGTTCAGTTCAGTTCAGTTTGCACAGGACAGGTAATGGCCACGGCCAATCGAGCGTCCAGAATTCCTTCGATGGTATGCACACCAGTTATCCACCCACCACTGCCGAGTGTATTTCGTCGAATCCCCGCTAAAAATGAGAGGGAAACGGAAAACCTCATCGCACATCAACTGCGAGAGACATTATGCATCGTGAGCGTTCACTGAGACAGTATGCAATGAGGGAAAAAGTCTGCTAAAACATACTCCAGAAGGACCACAGTGCTACCCGTCATCCATCTAGTTGATATTCTTAAGGCTCACTACAAGGAGAGATCTCGTACCACTTGCGATCAAGGGCACATTTGAAGGATTGGACTGTCTGCAGATCTACCATTTCACCAGGCAGACCGTTCCAACTGTTCACAACCCTGTTGCTGAAGAAGTGCGATCTAGCCATTAACCTAGATCGGGCTTTTATCAACTTCTTTTCGTGTCCCCTTGTTCTGGAGTCTACGGCCAATTGGAATAGACTATCTGGTCTGAGGCCAGAAAAGCCCTTCATTACCTTGAACGTTTCTATGAGATCTCCTCGACTTCTCCTCCTTTCCAACGAGAAGAGATTCAGGTCACAGAGTCTCTGCTCGTAAGTCTTACCCCTCTGCCCTTCAACCATCCGCGTGGCGAGACGTTGGACTTTCTCTAGGCAGGAGGCGTCCTTTTTGTAGAAGGGTGACCAAGCCTGCACACTACCTTCTAAGTGAGGTCGTACTATAGCCATGTGAATAGGTACGAATACCTCCGGCTTCCGGCAAGACAAAGCTGATCGCAGCCTAAAGAGCTCCCCATGAGCCTTATGCGCAGCCGCGTTGCACTGGTCCGACCATTTGAAGTCACTTTTCATGATGATCCTCAGGTCTTTAACCCTACTGGCTGCCTCTACGGTGAACAGCCCTTGATCATGAGCGACAGTTAGGCCCTCTGTTGCCCTTGACAACAAATGGCTTTTTTGAGCGTTTAGAGGTAAGTCCCATTTGTATGCCCAGTTTAGGACGGTGCCTATTTCCCTGCCCAAGTCCGCCCTACCCTTAGATCCAACAATCTTCACATCATCCGCACAGGACTTGGTGTGGCTAGTGCCAATCATGTGTCCAGATAGTTGTGTTGTCGGCGCGTTTCCGTAGCTCCCAACACTGCGTGATTTTCTTTTTCTGAAAGGCAGAAATTTTGTGCAGTATCAGCCCTGGCAGAGTAAGGTGGAAACAATAAGTAAATTGCATCTGACCCTAAAAGCTGCTTAACATAACTCGGGGTATACTGCCACCCAACATGAGTCTACTGCTTTCTTAAAGGCCTTCACTGTTGTGGTATTTATGACCTCTTCCGGGAGCTTATTCCAATAGGGTACCACTCTATTTGAGAAGTACTTCGCACTAATTTGGAGCCTCGAATGTTTCCTTTGTAATCTAAGGCTATGCCCCCTTGTGCCTCTCTCGGGGATCAGCGAAAAAAGGTCTTCTCGACTTATTCCTGACAGTCCTTTCATTACCTTGAAGGTTTCTATCAAATCCCCGCGAATGCGCCGTCTTTCCATCGAGAATAGGTCTAGGGCACGGAGACGCTCTGTGTAGTTAAACCCCCTTTGCCCAGCAACCATTCTTGTGGCTAGCCCTTGCACTTTCTCCAGACAGTCGATATCTTTCTGGTAGTACGGTGCCCAGGCCCGCACGCAGTACTCCATATGCGGCCTAACTATGGCCTGATATATCGGAACGAATATCTCCGGATCTCTACACGACATAATAGATCTGACTCGAAAGAGTTCTCTCCTGGCCGTATTGGCTGCTGAGGTGCACTGCTTTGACGGCTTAAAGCTGTTGTCCATTATAACGCCCAAGTCTTTGACCTGCGAGACCACTTGCAACGAACCCACACTATTCTCACTAGCCCCTGTATTTGTGGTCAAGCATTGACACTTGGTGAGGTTTAGTGGAAGGTCACATTTCCGTGCCCAGTTTTGTACTGCTAACACGTCAAGTTCTATATCTACTCCCGCTATCTTGACGTCATCGGCAAACATAAGGGTGGGGTTTGTAAGCCCACGTGCTAGGTCGTTGATGAAGATGAGGAAGAGCAGAGGGCCGAGCACCGAGCCCTGTGGCACCCCACTTGTTACACCTTCCGGTTTTGAAACATGGTTCCCCACCTTAACACTAAAGGTTCGCCCTGCTAAGAAACTACTTATCTATTGTCTTGCCTTTCCAACAATTCCCATGGACTGCAGTTTGACGTCCAGAAATCTGTGGTTCACGGAATCAAATGCCTTGCTGAAGTCCAAGTAACAAACCGCAATCGATTGCCCTTCGTCCAGACGCTTGGTTACCTCATCGAGGAACAGCAGGAGATTCGTCAGACAGGATCGCCCTGCCACAAACCCATGCTGAGCATTTGATATGAGGTTGTGTTGAACCAAATGCCTAGAGATCTGCTTCCTGACTATTCGCTCCAGGCACTTACACAGTACTGAAGTCAAGCTAACCGGCCGGTAATTTTCCGCCTTTTGCCGGGATCCACTCTTGTAAATGCCTACCACTGTTGCTCTCCTCCAGTCTCCCGGCACACTTCCCTCTCTAAGTGACGTTTCATACAGCTTCGTCACCGGAGCCTTCAGGACCTCGGCCAGAGGCTGAACGATTGCTGGATGAATCCCGTCTGGACCTGCTGCTTTGTTTCTATTCAACGTTTGCAACTCCGCGTACACTTCTTCTTCTCCTACAGTAAGTTCGGGTATTGGAGGCGCCTGTGGGTCCTCCATTCTTTCTTCCAAACTATTTTCTGGTCGATATATGCTCTTGAAGAATTCCAAGAGCGTGTCAGCCTTGTCTTCGTCGTTTAGAGCTAGTCGTCCCTGTGCTCCTTCCAAAGTTGCTACGCTCTCTCTCATACGTCTGTGAGATTGCACGTAGGCGTAGAATCGCTTTGGGTTTGTGCGGACCGACGCAGCTAACCGACGCTCGAAAGCATATTTCTCCACTCTTTGGATCTCTTGAGCCCTGTTCCTAGCCGTCTTATAGTTATTCCATGCCCCCTGAGTTCTGTACAGCTTGTACGCCGCCCATCGTTGCCTACGAATAACTATGGCCTTGCGGACCTTTGACTTCCACCATGGGGGTAGACTTCTACTGCTTGCCACCATCAGGGGTGCGAACTCATCTGTAAGTTCGAGTAGCCCCATCTTGATGGTCTCCCAACGTTCCTCTACGGAGGCATTTGTGTGTCTCGGTGTCCACTGAATTTCCTCCGCCGCCTTCTTCAGTTCACCTATGTTGATTCTCCCATAGCGCCGACGTAACACGATTTCCTTCGGCGCCTTGCTTAGTCTTAGTGTGACCCTTAGGACTACATGATCACTTTTTCCAAGTGGCTCTTCCCACTTAATTTCCTTAACGTTCTGATGGTGCCGCGTTATGATTAAGTCAAGGAGAGACGGGTGCTGTCCACCTCTGTGTCTAGTGGCCTGTGTCACATGCTGCGTAAGTGCATGTAACTGGACCCACTGCAGAAACTTGTCGCCCGTTGATCCCCTTGGTGCGATCCCGCTTTCCCAGTTAATTTCGGGTAGATTGAGATCCCCTAATAAGATGAACTCCTTTGTCTGTGCCAGCACCGCATCCAGCATTTGGAAGAGCTCAATATCTTCCTCATCTATGGCTAGCGGTGCCCTGTAGATACAGATAATGCATACTGTACGCCCCTCTATCTTAATAAAGCAGGATCTGACCTGTACATTACCGGAGACTAAGTTGAACGGAGCCTCCCAATGGCCTATGTCGGTCCGTATTAGAAGTGCCACTCCGCCCCCCTGCCTTCCATCTGTTCTATCCTGTCTGTAGGCAGCGTATCCCTGGAAGCGCATGTCAGTATATGGCTTTATCCAAGTTTCCGTCAACGCAACGACCTCAGACTCTGCTATCCTAGCCGTCAACTCCCCTCTTTTTCCCGGGAGACTGCAGGTGTTGGTGTACCATATTGACGGTTCCCTGGTCCTCGTTACTGACTTCATTGCTAATTCTAGGGCTAGGGTATCCTCGAGCGCAATCTCCGAGGTGATGCCCCGTTTTTTGCCTCTAAAGGTGTCGGCGGTGCAGCATCTTGCATATCGAGTGAGACTCTGAGTGTCGTGGCTTTTTCTTTTACACCCGTCGCCCCAGTGTCAGGCTCGACATGCACAAAGGACGTTACCCCCTTTTGAGTCGCCGTACCGATGGGCCGGGATGGTCTTGCGACCACCTTAGCCCAACTGGTTTCCTCGGCTTTTCCCTCTGATACCTCCAACTTCGCTGGGTGCACCAGAGAGGACTTCTTGGGGGTATCCTTTAGAATCGGGCTGGCTGGCTGCACGTTCTCAACACCAACCGGACTAAATGCCCTGTGAGTCCCCTTCTTTTTGGTCTTTCGAACTTTCTGATCTTTGGCTTTTTGTATACCGGAGCCTGAAGCCACCTTTGGTACCTGGATTACTCCTTGGGCCTTAGGTGTTGACTTCCCAAGAGGAGTCATCTCCAGTTTCACTATATGTAGCTTTGGCCTCCTAAGATCAGGTGTGCCCGTTCTCAGCGAGACTATGGCATTAGCCGGTTTCACAAATGCTGGGCTGTCAGGTGTAACCCTAACCATTCCCTGCGTGTTGCCCTCAACTGCTCCCGTCCTGGACAGCAGCATATCCCTCCAGTAGACACTATGGAATACAACTACCAGGGGTCGTGGAGGCGCTGGTTGTGCTCCACGCCATAGTCCTATTCGATGGCACTTGACTATTGGTGTCGTGGGAGGTAGGCCAGCCATCCTAAGAACCTCAGTCACATGCCGGCGGTTTTCCTCCTTCCTGATTCTACCGTCTTTTACAATGTTCTCCCTAAGGTTATGAAGTAGCAGTCTTCTACTTCTGTCTGCCATGACCTCAGTGTCACGCTTCATGCGCTGCACCTCAGCATCTAGGCGTTTGACCTGCTCCTTGAGGGCTTCCACTTCCGTCAGGAGGCTTTTCCCCACGTTGGTGAATCCTGCTACCTCTTTTCCTTCTTTGCCCTTTGGCTTGGGTTGCCTTTTTTATTTTTGTGCTCTGGCACCCGGTTTTCCTTTCCCTCTAGGCTATGGATCGAAACGGCTCTCTCTAGTCTTGGTTCCAGCTCCACGTTTGTGTCCCCTTTCCCCAGCTCGCCTCGAATTATGCGCGAGCACTCCCTTGCAAACGCAAAGCAATGGGCGCATATCCACTTGAGCGATGGGTACTTGATGTGCAGCTCGAGGTCTTTCTCTTCCAGCTTGGACCACTTTTGATGAAACCAAATGCAACACTGGTCGCATTGAATTCCCTCATCTTGCACCAGGTCCGTGCATTCCTTGTTCCCACAGCTTACTGCCTGACCAATGGGATCAACCTTTGTCCCATTCATTTCATCTGGAACACCCGTGGGACAATAACACAACTTTTGAACAGACACAAACGGTACACTAAGGCAAGTGCAGTAAACCCGCACACTAAAAAGTTCCACAAAAACGGTACACTAGAAAAAGCGCCACAAAAAGATGTTAGCCGGTATCAGTTGTACTGACACCAACAAAAAACACCAAAGAGGACACCAAAAGGTATACTCAGTTTTTGAAGAGAATAAACTCTTCTGAAGAGAGTGAACTCTTCAAAGAGTACGCGTACCGAAATACTAATTACGATACGTTAGTTTGGCGAAATAACGTGTGTTATTCCACCAAACAATGCAAAAATGCTTAACGCTGAGAGCGATTCGAAAATTCAAACCACGCGGCAACTCACGGTGGGGTAATCAGTTCAGTTCAGTTCAGTTCAGTTCAGTTCAGTCTGCACAGGACAGGTAATGGCCACGGCCAATCGAGCGTCCAGAATTCCTTCGATGGTATGCACACCAGTTATCCACCCACCACTGCCGAGTGTATTTCGTCGAATCCCTGCTAAAAATGAGAGGGAAACGAAAACCTTATCGCACATCAACTGCGACAGACATTATGCATTGTGAGCGTTCACTGAGACAGTATGCAAGGGGGGGGGGAAGTCTGTTAAAACATACTCCAGAAGGACCACAGTGCTACCCGTCATCCATCTAGTTGATATTCTTAAGGCTCACTACAAGGAGAGATCTCGTACCACTTGCGATCAAGGGCACATTTGAAGGATTGGACTTTCTGCAAATCTACCATTTCACCAGGCAGACCGTTCCAACTGTTCACAACCCTGTTGCTGAAGAAGTGCGATCTAGCCATTAACCTAGATCGGGCTTTTATCAACTTCTTTTCGTGTCCCCCTGTTCTGGAGTCTACGGCCACTTGGAATAGACTATCTGGTCTAAGGCCAGAAAAGCCCTTCATTACCTTGAACGTTTCTACGAGATCCCCTCGACTTCTCCTCCTTTCCAACGAGAAGAGATTCAGGTCACAGAGTCTCTGCTCGTAAGTCTTACCCCTCTGCCCTTCAACCATTCGCGTGGCGAGACGTTGGACTTTCTCTAGGCAGGAGGCGTCCTTTTTGTAGAAGGGTGACCAAGCCTGCACGCTACCTTCTATGTGAGGTCGTACTATAGCCATGTGAATAGGTACGAATACCTCCGGCTTCCGGCAAGACAAAGCTGATCGCAGCCTAAAGAGCTCCCCACGAGCCTCATGCGCAGCAGCGTTGCATTGCTCCGACCATTTTCAGTTCAGTTCGGTTCAATCTGCACAGGACAGGTAATGGCCACGGCCAATCGAGCGTCCAGAATTCCTTCGATGGTATGCACACCAGTTATGCACCCACCACTGCCGAGTGTATTTCGTCGAATCCCTGCTAAAAATGAGAGGGAAACGAAAACCTCATCGCACATCAGCTGCGACAGACATTATGCATCGTGAGCGTTCACTGAGACAGTATGCAATGAGGGAAAAGGTCTGTTAAAACATACTCCAGAAGGACCACAGTGCTACCCGTCATCCATTTGAAGTCACTGTTCATGATGACCCCAAGGTCTTTAACCCTACTGACTGCCTCTACGGTGAACAGCCCTTGATCATGAGCGACGGTTAGGCCCTCTGTTGCCCTTGACAACAAATGGCTTTTTTGAGCGTTCAGAGGTAAGTCCCACTTGTATGCCGGGTTCAGGACCGTACCTATTTCGGAGGTGGCAGCAAAAACAAGATACACATAACATCATGCAGTGTCACACTGTGGACAGTGTCTTAAGCTGAGTGGGGGTGCGGCATTCATGAGCATATATGCAAAAAAAGACAATTATCTTATTTGATTTTTGAGAAAGGAATTATTGGGAAAGACCCGGGTAGAGGTCTAGCTTTCTCTTGAAGATAGTTTTGTTCTGCGAGAGGACAATATCTTCCGGAAGTGCATTCCACAGAGTAATAACCCTATAGCTTTAAAGTTAACTCGTAGTGAGGAGCGTGGTCTCAGTTTGGAAACCTTTCTTCTATGACCACGGACAGAAGAGGCTGGACAGACGGAGAAGAAGCAATCGCTTTGACCTGTTTCAAAAAGGTGAAACATCAAAAACAGATCACCTCTTACTCGTCTTAAGTCAATGGGATATAGATTGAGGAGTGAGAGGCGGAAGGGATAAGGTAGATAGGACAGGCCCCATACTGCTTTGGTGGAGGCCCTCTGAACTCTCTCTAGGATCTCACGGTCTCGTACAAGACCAGAGTGCACTATCTGACTACCGTACTCCAGCAGAGGTCGGATATACGTGCCGAAAATTATGGGGAAACCATCCCTAGAGATGCGCGGAAATGGCCTTGGAATCATTTAGGACTCAAAAGGCAGACTTACTCGCAAGTTGGTGATGATGAGAGAAGGATAAGTTACAATCTAACCAGAAACCGAGCACCTTGTGTCGGTCAACCCTTGGCAGTGTGGTTGCTCCGTTAATGGAAATCGTGTGACCAGTCTCTCTGCCGAAAGACATGCCCACGCATTTGTCATCATTAACTGGGAGGTTCCAATCCTGGGACCAGCGCTTCGTTTCATAAACTGCAATCTGCAGGTCTTCAACGCTTGAACTCCAGAGGGTTACATCATCTGCGTACATGGCAATGTTTGCAGGAAGGGCTGTCGGAAGATCGTTTATGTAGATCAAGAAAAGAAGCGGACCTAAGACCGATCCTTGGGGGATCCCAGTTGTTACTGGGGAAGGTTGAGACCAAATATTAATAATAATAATAATAATAATAAGAATAATGGTTTATTTCTCGGCTATGTTCGAGACACACGCGTAGGCGCATGATCATGCTGTATAGCTTTACTCAGTAAAACGAAATATTCACAAACTCTAGGTATAATAGTCAAAAGTACTAGCTTTAGAGAAACATAGCCAGCGATAGTTTATATTGATCACTCTAATAATGGTTTCCACGCCAACTTTGAACCGGTTTCGATTTTGCGCTGGGCGATGGCACACCGCGATGATATCGAATAGATCGTTCATTCGTACTGCTAGAGGTTCCTTATCAACGAAAATGGTGAAGCCATGTAAAACGGCGGTTTACCGGATTTCTGCGGACAGCGAAGTTCTAAATATGAAAAAAACAGATTTTGTGGAAGTACACTCGGGGAAATTGATGCGTGCAAAGAGAATAGCAAACCATGAAGCTGATCCAAACCCTGAATGTCAGTTCTACCGGGGCTAAATAAGAGGAGTGAGTTACGAAACAAGGAGACATGAAACCAATTTTATGAATGTATATTTTTGTACTTTGGTGAGTGTGGAAGTAACAATGGTCCATAAGAGGGTGAGTTAAATTTCAGGATCAGTAAACTGTACCATTCAGAAATGCGAAAGTACAACTGGAGGGCCCTGGAAAAGTGGAGGATCAATTTCCAGCAGGACACGAGAAGAGGGCCAAGCGGACTGTTGCAACAGATACCAAAGTGGAAAATCTCCGCATTGACTTGGGTAATATTATGCTGCTTCGCTGACATATATATATATATATACATTGAGGCACTGAGCTTCAGTGTCATTCAGCGTCATTACTGGTAATGTACGACATTTTATGGGTATAGTTCGTCTGGCGGGGTGAAGGATGTGTGTCGGTCAATCAGTCCAGTATGGCGAGATATGACGGATTTAAATGACGACTGATATATTAGCAGGTTGCTCTTGAACGGTTACTTGTGTTAGCTATAATGTTGATATCCGCCGGAGAGGCTTCGTGTTAGAAAACCCTAATTAATACGACAGGCTGTTGGGGGTATTTTCTGTCGCACGGCTTGATTGTATTCTCAGATGCTATGAAAGGTCCCAATTGGGTTCCCGTCGGTACGAGTCAAAGCGGCATCTTTGGTTATCCAGTTTGGCGACTGAGAAAGTGGGAGGCGACAAATGTGAAATAAATAGGGATTGCAGTCTGGACGTGGTTTCAGCTGTGGTTTAGGGTAATATAGGACGACAACAGTAATGAACTGGTTAGGTTTATGTGAATGGGGCAAAGATAAAGTTCCTTTAAGCGGTCAGTAGCACCTGTAACGTACGTGAGTGGAAATCCTCCCTAGCCAACTTGTGCGCGAGACGAGCAAATTACCTAGGATTACGACGCAAAGCTGGACCAGGGAATCAAGTAGAAGCCAACCATTGGCAAACACACACGCATTATCTCGCGAAAAAGAAAACTTGCCGGTGTGTAAAGTTTGTGGGGCGCCTCATCGCCTAGCTGAACGCCCTCGCTTCCGCAACTTAGACGTCGACGAACGATGGGAAATGGCTAAGAGACTGGGCGCGTGCTTCGTCTGTCTCAACGATTCACGTCGAGCAGCGATGCGCCGAACAAAACCCAATTGTAGTCAGGATGGATGCCATAGGAATCACCATTACCTACTTCACAAAGGTCAGAATTTGAATGCCAAAGAAACCCCGAAGCCAAGCGTGGTCTGCTCAGTGTCTGGCTCCACTAACAAGCCCATTCGCCCGGAAAAATAACAGTTGGCGTGGAAACCCCAGTTGGTAGTAGCTGGGATACCACGCTAGTAAGGTAGGAGTTTGCAGAGAGATATGGGATCCGAGGAGATCAATCTTTATTAGCAGTGAGCCCAGTAAGTGGCACCCAGGTCATCCAGCCGACCAAACTGCACCTACAACTCGTTTCCTTGGTCAACAAAGATGGAGCAGAAACCCTTGAAGCATTCACCGTAAAGGGCCTGCCGATGAAAGCACCTCGGTCAGTGCAATCAATTCTGACTCAGTGGCCGCATCTCCACGGGGTTACGATCGAGGAGTGGCAGAATAACGAAATTGACTTGCTGATCGGTTGTGATGTACCAAAAGCGCACTGGGTCCTGGATCAAAGAATAGGAAGCCGCAAAGCACCCTATGCAGTACGCACTTTATTCGGCTGGGCTTTATATGGTAGTACAGATGGAAGATGCCGCAAACAAATCCGAGTCAACTGCACGTTGGTGGAAACGGCGAACAGTGAACGGGCATTCCAACAACTGTATAACACAAATTCGCCGACCCGGTCATTGATGGAGATGCCCCGTCACGAGAAGAAAGGGCGGCTTTGAAAATGGTAGCCGAGAGCGTCAAGTATGTAATAGATCGTTTCGAGGTTCCTGTCCCGTGGAGACCCAACATGAAACCTATGCCAAACAGCCGAGAAATGGCTCTAAAGAGATTATGCTTCCTCAAAACCAGGCTAATTTGAGAACCACAATTAAGGATAGAATACAAGCGAGCTATGCAACGTAACATCGACTTGGGTTATATAGAAAGAGTGGATACAGCGGTTATCAGCGCAAATTTGAGGTGGTACCTACCTCGTCACCCGGTCGTGAACCCAAAGAAACCGGGGAAGGTCAGAGCGGTTTTTGACTGTGCCGCGAAATGCCAGGGTGTGTCACTCAACGACCATATATTACAGGGCTCAGACTGGACAACACCGCTAGTCGAGGTTTTATGTCGTTTTCGGCTAGGAAAAGTAGCCGTCTCTGCGGACATACGTGAAATGTTTCTGCAAGTAAAGATGCCCGTTAAAGACAGGGATGTCTTTCGTCTTCCCTGGTGGCCTGAAAACGACGCAAATCGCGCACCTGACGAGTACAGGCTGACCGTTCATCCATTTGGGACCGTATCGTCCCCCTTCTGTGCTAATTTTGCCCTCCGGGAAACCCTCGAGCGTTTCTGCGGCACCAGCAGTTTGCTAGGAAGAGCAATGGACCACTTCTATGTGGACGATTTTCTGTGCTCCTTTGACGACCCAAATGCTGCTATTTCTTATATGGCTGAATTGATCGCCACTCTAAACGCCGGGGGATTCAACCTCACTAAATGGACTTCAAACAGCCAAGAGATGCTCAATGTTATCCCGAAGTCTGAGAAAACGGAGTGTACGAGGGAGCTTTTATGATCCTCTTCACAAACGGAGCGCACGCTTGGTCTTCAGTGGAAACCCAGAGGTGACTAAGTCATTTTCACTGTGGACCTACCCAAACGACCAGTCACACGGAGAGGATTCGTGTCGTCAGTCTCAAGCCTCTATGACCCCCTAGGTTTCGTTTCGCCATGGTTACTACCGGGAAAATGCTTGCTGCAATCACTGTGCCAGAGAGGGACGGGTTGGAACGAACCTCTCCAGGATGACGACGATAAGCGATGGTGCGACTGGCTGCATAGCCTGGAACAACTTGGTGAAATCAAAACACAAGGATGCTTACCAGGAATCAAGTGCACAAACGATGCCCTACTCCACTTATTTTCCGATGCATCAGAAATAGGCTACGGGATAGTTGCTTACGGCTGCTGGGTTGACGCAAATGGTGGGCGGCACAGCCAGATACTATTTGCAAAGGCGAGAGTGGCTCCACCGAAAACGGTGTCCATTGCAAGGCTTGAACTGGCGGCAGCAGTACTGGCCGCGAAAGCCGCGAAGCTGATTGGGGGATGCTTCGATCGGATAAACTGGGGACTACACTTTTGGACGGACTCAGCCACGGTACTTCATTACATAAACAACACTACCACTCGTTTTAACACTTTCGTGGCCAACAGACTCACTCTAACCCACGGGTCGACTGAAACTGATCAATGGCACTATGTGCAATCCACCAGTAACCCGGCCGACTTCTGCCCAAGGGGCCTGAAAACACTAGAGAGGTTGCCGACGTGGACAATGGGTCCGGATTTCCTAACTGCAACTAAAGAGATGTGGCCAAAGCTATCAATACCCAAGGCTGATGGTGGTGATATCGAAACTAGAAGACTGATACTGGCTACACACTTCACGGGGAAAGTAAGCCTAATAGGAAAACTGTGCCAATTTACCAACTGGACAAAAATGTTAAGAGCCGTGGTCTAGTGGGCTCGATACGAAGTACTCTCATTGATTATGAAAGGCGCAAGACCACAAAACACATTGAACGTGAGGACGATACTACCGGGCGAGCTGAATCAAGCCGAACTGGAAGTTCTACGCCTACTGCAACTAGACGCTTTCCCGTCCGAGGCCCGCGATCTAGCCAGGACAGATGATAACACCAAAGGAAACAGGCTATTACACAGTAGCATCCGAAGAATAAACCCCATGCGAATCAACGGGCCACTGAGAGTTGGACGGCGTCCGACGAACTCAAATCTAGAGTACGAAACAAAACACCCCATAATAATCCCTGGTGACCACTACATAGCGAGACGTTTGATACACCATGTACATCGAGAAGGGGGACACGCAGGTTTGAATCACTCAGTGAACAATATGCCTCGACGATTTTGGGTGACAAAGGGACCAGCGACAGTCAAGCGAGTCATAGGCAACTGCATTACTTGTCGTCGCCGGAGGGCGGTAGCAGGCCAACAAATGATAGCCCCCCTTCCAGCCGTAAGAGTACAGCCGGGATGGCGCCCGTTCGTGGAAATCGGCGTCGACTGCTTTGACTCGTTACTTGTACGACAGAAAAGTAGCACCCAGAAGAGGTATGACTGCCTGATAACATGTCTACAATCCAGAGCAGTCTATCTTGAAGTAGTGCATAATATGACCACGGATTCATTTCTAATGGCTTTTCAAAGGTTCATCGCGAGGCGGGGCGTCCCAAAGAATGTATACTCAGACAGTGGCTCGAACTTCGTTGAGGCTCATAAGGAGTTAGGGAACTAATGGAACCGCCTGGATTACGCCAAAATACAAAACAGGACCGTAGCAAAGGGGATAGAATGGCACTTCAGCCCACATTATGCCAGTCATCGTGGTAGCGTTTGGGAAAGGCCGATACGAGCGAATAGGAAAATGCTCACAGCTTTGACCTCACAACAAACCCTCGATGACGAGACGCTGACTACTTTACTAACAGACGTAGAACGCATATTGAACAACAGACCCCTGGTGCCGATCGTCCCAGACCCGGAAGGCGAACCGGCACTCACCCCCAAAGACCTAATACTGCGGTCAAACGCAGGAGTAACCACCCCGAAAACCCTGCGTGGAACGCACATCGTTGGATGGAAACAAGTGAACCACCTGGCACAGGCTTCCTGGAAACGATAGACGGGGGAGTACCTACCGCCTTTGCAGCTTCGACAAAAATGGATCTCCAAAGAGAGGTCGTTCAGACGTGGCTATGTGGTCATCCTCGTGGAGAGCCACTTACATAAAGACGATTGGCCGGTTGGGGTGATCAAGGGCTGCCGTACAGAAATTGATGGTCTCGTGCGCACGGTGGTGGTGAGGACGAAAAAAGGAGGCGTACTGCGAGATATTCGTAAGATATGTCTGCTCGAAGGTGACAGTGGCGAGGGCGAGGTCGACGCTACAGACCACGCTTAATCCATGTCTGCTGATACCAGATGAAGCTGAATTCATTTATTTATTCCTCACGCATTCTCCCGTAGGACCCAACCCTCCACACCGACTTTGAAGTATATTTGTGTTTAATTTCATACGGTGTTCACGATTTACTATTGAGTTAGTTGTCCAAACCTTAGTTTATCACACGATGTGACGTTGTTTGTGAAGTAGCGAAGGCTCTTGAACAAGCACCTACTGACCGTTTTTTAAAATTATCTCTTCTCCCGTGATCTATTTGTATTATTATTCAGCCTGTGGGCAAGTGTATATAAGTTTTGAGTCGAACATCTTATTTGATAACAGCACACTTTGACCCGCTGATGTTCGAGTAACCTGTAGCCATCTCTATTTTTCATCACGAATTCTCGGTCTTCATCTTGCCACGTACTTTACTTTTGTTCAGGTAGCCTTTTCATCCATATTCCGTAATCTGTCTACGCATCCCAATCACATCGAAGCCCCCTTTTGTATACGGATAATGTCTTGTCATTCTCAGAAGAAACCCTGAGACGTCGAGAGATGGCGCATAACCTCAAGGTGCCTGCAAGCCTGTCTGCGACTGGCCGACAATAGACGAAATTCATAGCGACCTGCGTATGCACTGACCTAGGGCCTAGGTAGGTTAGGTTGAATCAGTACCCCTATTTACTCCTTGGATGTTGACCGTTTCATGGGAGGATTTGGTGGGCGGTGTAACTTACATGCCTGGAAATCCCCCCTAGCCAGCGTCATATACTTGTATTGTTGAGATTATCCTCTTTATTTCATTGACCCTGGCACAAATACAACATTCATCAGTCACTACACTTCAACATTTGTCTATATTTTGCTCACGTGAAGTGGCATAATTTTGACTCGAACTTGGGCTGCCGTGAAGGTGGTACCTGACATCGGCATTTGTTGAACTCTGGTTCTCGTTGTTAGACGTTGTGGCCGTACAGTTGAGATTTGTATATATTTATATGCGTATAACTTGATAATCTAGCACCGCAGAAACTATGAATCAATCTTGTTCTGGTTTTGGGATTCGTGTTGAATTGGCTACGCTTTGCTCACAGTCGGTATAGTCGTTACACTGTGCCCTTTAGCCGGCACATATACTGAAAGTAAAATGCCTCATTGGTCCGTGCTCGATCAAGTACAGATCGTTGAAGTGTATTCTAATAGGACCTAATCTTGTCTTCGCATATGTTGGGTATAATCCTGAATTTTTCTGCATCGCGAGCAAGACCTGTGGCGTTGTCTAGCAAAGAGGCGCGCGCGTTCGTCTAGAATGGGCCTAATGGGGCGGGGGAGTTGCAGCTTATCGGCATGTGGAAGACAAATTCTGGGGGCAAATAGCCTATTAGCTAAGGAGATCAACTCTCTGAGATTCTCTGCCATTTCACCAGCAGAGTTACCTAGGTTAGCTAAATTAAGCTGGAAGTGAATAAATCCAGAGACATGGTCAAAGTTGGTCCTTTTGAAGGATCTCGAAGTTTTGATTAATATGGGAAGAGGAGGTCATTTCACAATGTAGTCGAACCCAATAAGAATGTGATCACTTTTGCCGAGAGGCGGCAAGTAATGCACCACATCTACTTGGAGCCATTCATTGGTGATGACTAGGTCCAGTAAGAACGGGTCATGTCCTGTGTGATATCCAGTTGGATCTTTTACGTTTTGCGCTCATGATTTCTAGAGTACGAGATCCAGGAAGGGGTTTACCAAAGGTGGCATTCGAGGCATCAGCTCTTTGCCGGTCAATACTGGGTGAGTTGAGATTACCAGTGGATAACATACGGGTGAAATCTGTGTAGCTTTTCAGGGAGCCTAATAAGTCTATGAGACCTAGACTCACGGCTGGATTGCTTGCGGAAGGACGATATAATACACCAAGCAGTACGGTATCTGTCCTAGAGAGGGCAAACGCGACCCATAAACAATCAATACGTGGAAAGGTAGGGGTTGTCAGTATGGTGAGAGGATGGATAGAATTATCGTAGTATATAATAACCCTACTGGCACGACCTCTGCTGGAGTCCTGCTTTGCTGTGAAGTGTCCCGGAATGGATATTTCGGCATCAAGTATATCAAAGATGAGCCAGGTTTCTGTGAGAGATACGAACTGAGGCTTCTTATCCACCACAGGCTGAAAAAGCTCCGGGATCTTATTCAGCACACTCAGGAAATTGCTTTAAAAACACTTGAGCACGTGCTCAAAAGTTGTTGCAGAATCGCCAGAGACAACTGTTTTGGGTTTGAGGAGGGGGAAAGAAGGAGAGTTGGGGGTGGAAAGGAGGTCTCGGTGGAGCTGGAAGCGGAAGATGCTGGAGGGCTAAAGAATGCGCAGACTGTTGAGGGGACTGGTAAGTTTTGACGTCTGGTAACCTGGGAGTTATCATACCAAGCGGGCGGTCTGCATCCTTCAATCCCCAAAAAGGGTGGGCTGTTTTTTGTGGTTTACCTTTGTGCGTACTGCGTGATTCACAGCTCTGAGTTTTCCTGCTATTGATCCCGTTTTGCATGACCGCACCAGATATCTTTTCCTTCTTGTTAACCTCCTCACTGGAGCTTTCAGCAGAAACAGTTTGCAAGTTTATATCTGGGCTCAAGGATGGTGAGTCCCGTCCGGTAATACAGTCTTATTAGCAATGCTGGGGTCTGGGATACTTTTTGTAGGCGTCAGACTTTTAGTAGCACTAGGTCTACTACTGGGGGTACTTTCCGAGACGGGAGATGGGTGAGTAGGGAAGCAACGGATTGTGGTCATGCAGCTCTATCCTTAATGCGAGTTACCTGCACGACAGGCAGCGCTCTGAGTTTGGGATCGGTTTTTTGTGGGGTCGCTGGCTTAGCCTATTCACTGCGGAGCCTTAGGTGAAGTGGCTTGTAAATGGATACTCCCTCGAGCCATTTTATTCCCTCCTTCAGCTATGCGGCTGAGGAAACAATTCGTTTGGCTGCCTTTGTTGAGCTCGTTTCAATTAAAATGCCGTGTACCCTGTTGGTGCTTTTAATAATAATACTAATAATAATGGTTTATTTCGGAGACGCTCGAAGCCTGCCGGTGCATGATCAACTATTTACGAGTGATGGAATAAACAGACAAAACCCTTGAATATGTAGAAATTTACATGACAGGTGTTGGGAAAAAGAGGCTTAGAAGGGGGAGTAAAGTGGGATGAAAGTATGGCAAATGTATGCATACCAAAGAAAATATACTGAGTTTAAATGCACTCATGGACGGATTCAAATGGACGCCGGGTGAGTTTGAAGATTCAAGGTCAGGTGGGGGATTCCGCTGACTAGTATAGGAACATCTGAAAGCTAACTGATATACGTGAGAAAAGCCGAAAATAGGCATGAGAAACTGTAGTAGCGGGAGACGATGGGGGAAAATGTGAGATTCACTGCAAAGGATTAGGTAGAAACGAAGCATTGATACTCTGCAATAGACCGTCGGCGAACAGTTCACAAAACTCATTGTAAAACAGGGAGCTGGCGGAGTAAGACGTAAAGGGTGAATCAGGTAAAAATAATAGTCCATAGGAATTGAACACAGTAGATGTGAGTTATAGATGTAGAAGGAATGGATGCATGTCGTGGTGGTCAGCGGGATGATGGCAAGAGAGATGGCCTGTGAGGAACTGCAGGATACAGAGCGAAAGCACATATACATATGTGCACTTGTTTATATATATGTATATATATACATATAAGAGAAGCCAGATCAATAAAAGTGGAGTCCTAGAAATAAATAATCAGTTATTAGGAGGGGAAGGTTAGGTTAGGTCGAATGCTTGTAGAATTAACTTTGGAATATCGTGGTGAATTATCTTCATGACAAATGAGCTTGTTGGATCAACAGAGAGAGTGGAGAATGCGGAAGCACAGAAAAGACGACGACTGAGGAGCAGTTCATAAAAGGGGAGATGAAGGAAAGTATCTAAGAGAACAGGTTAAAATGGATCAAATAACCTGATTCATGTGGGCAAGACATGTGGTGTCGGTCAAGAATGGGAGAAGCATTAATAAATGGGCTTACATTATTCAGCAGGAAGATGGTGGCGATGGATATTGCTAAGCAGCGCAGAGCAATTGTGCATGCAACGTGGAGAAAGTTACCTGGGAGGTGAAAATGTCCGTGGTGCAAGATGCAGCAGCTGTGACGACAAACAGCGTGGGAGAGGAATGAGCAAAAGGGGTACCAGGGGTGATGGCAGATCAAACGGACTTAAGCCGTGAATGAGAACCATGACGAAACAGTGAGTTTATATTAGGTGGCAAGTGAAAAAGTAGAACGGTCCAAAAGGCACGCATAAAATGCCTGTGGCAAACATGAGACGAAACAGGAGATGGGAGCAAGGGCCGAAAAAGACAGGTGAGACATAAACAGTAAGATCATTTCATTGCAGGCGGAACACGAAAAAGGCAGAGAGGAAGGAAGCGCCGGGACAAGTGAACCGGTGGACGAACATATCGCATGAACAATGGATGTGCGCCGGAGTCGGGGACATGGAAGTTGGGAGCCCCGTGCTTGCAGGCAACTGTACAAGTGGATGCAACTGGACGATACTAATCGGAGCGCTGCCAAGTGGAAGGATCCACAGAGGAATCGTGGAGCCAGGCAAGGGAAATAGATTGATAGTGAGTGGATAATAAATGTGGCTGTGAGGGATGCAGAGTTTGGAAAGGCAGTTCTAGTATGAGAATTGGTCATGGGTGCGGGTGGGGATGGTGTGTAATGGCATTAGGCATAAGAAGGGAGAACGAGGGAGGGTTTGACAGAACGGTAGGCAGTGAGGCGTAAGCATGCGACCAGTGAGCTTTATAGGCCTAGGGTGATACCAAATGAGTAGATACTACAAGCCGGCAACGCCGATATGGGTGAAGAAATAAAATATTGGCGGTCGTCGGCAGAGTAAAGTAGGTGGGACGATAGTGACGTGCATCGAGAGGTAAGACGGAGAGAGTCGATAGGAAAAGGACAGAATGGGTAGGTGTGTATACCATAGAAGAACGAAAGAATGGATGTGATAGGAGTGATAGGTGTGCGTACAGTGGCGAACGAGGGTGGCTGGGACATGCGGTCCGCAGCTGACAGCATTAGAGCGTGCGATCCGCAACCGGTGCTAGTGAGTGTGGCTGAAGGCTTGCTGGACACCCAACCTGAAAAACACTTCGAAGTGAACACAGGAGGCGTGATTCACCAGCGTGATTGCGCTCGCACATCGTTGCAGACGACCTGCACGCCCGATGTGCGCCGGCCAAAGCGGTGGATCTGACCGCGCCCCGCACAGTTGGGAATGACACCAAAGTTTATTGATGGTTATGCATGTGGGGCGTAGTTCAGCTATGAAAGTATGATATATAAGTTCGGCTATCGGATGGCTAGGCTGAGAGGGGTTCCATAAGGCGGTGCCAGCGGCTAATAATCGACCAAACAGCGGCGTTATCCGGTCTCGTATACCAACGTAGAGGGTGGAATTCGCGTAAGCAGAGAACTGGAAAAGGACAGCAGATAAATAAGAGCAGTCAGGGTGTGCCCCTGCTGCTGATCATCGGGTAATGGAGGCGTATAAAAACCAGTAAAGGACCAGGCGTAGGAGTGAAACAAACTACGGGAGAAGGTGAAAGCAAAGTGGATGAAAATAGCGGGATTTCAATTGGTTTGATTCACTAAGGAAATAGCCATAGCTAGTCTAACGTTGAGAATTCAGTTAGATAAATGAAACTGTCCATCGTTGATTGTGTCCTCAATTGAAAGAAGCAGGGTCGGCGAAGGAGTTGGTCTCAGAAGTCGAGGCTCCTCTCGTAAGCTATATCTTCTGCCATGCTCATATTAGATAACCGGTTACCAGCCAAGTGGACCGACATTTGAGTGGTAAGGGGAGCTTAAGGCGGTTAAGTACATGGGAATAGGTGTCATGTGGGTAATCCGAGTTGAGAAAGTGACCTCAAAGGATGACGTGCTCGGATCATTTCTCTGTCTTGCAAAACCTTGGCGACACTAAAAATTTTCTGCTCAGATACTCGACACACCTGATCGGTGGCCTGGGACACCGGGAGGGGCTTTGAAGCGGTGGCCATCTTCGATCATACTTTCGCCACATTTCTTGTTTAACTGAACGCTGACCGCCAAGTGCGGTTGCCATTTGACCGCCGCTCTTTCGCACGCTCTCACGCACGTTCCCAAATACACGTTAACCACCATCTCTTCCAATCGCCTTCTTGTTCTCACGGGTCGTGGAGAATACCGTTCTGGGTAACATATTCGTACATTGCCGAGCATTAGAGTAACGTGCAGGTGGTCCCCGCAGTACAAAGGACTGAAGCATGTGTTTACTAAGGAAACCACGAAGTAAGGTCTAACAAACCTTATAACTTGATAACCAAGCTCTTCAGGCTGGTCTACTCATCCTTTATGGTACGGAAAATGGCCTTTAGCTCAACTATCTCTGCAGCTTGACTTTGGACTGCACATTTTTGTGCATCGGCTGCTGGAGAATTATGGGGGACCGTCTCGTCCGGATTGAGGAATTAGACATTCAAATATCATCCTGGATATGCCTTCCAGCAGTCTCCTTCCGGGATGCATAAGGTTGGACTTCATCACCCGGCACTTGCTCAGGTAGGGGGTAAACGTCTTCTGTTCCCACTTTGCAAAGCGTCTTAGTTTCACATTGCGCAAGACATGACCCGTTGTCTCTCGATGCAATGGAGACTGGAGCAAATGACGTCTTCGTTTCAACCATCATCAGGTTGACTTTCAGAGCAATCCCGGTTACAGTTTTCCACATTTTCAGAGATATGGTTCAGTTTCCCGACATCTTCCACCTCATCAGTAGTGATTGGAGTCTCCAGCAGAAATGTTTCCGGTATACTTCCTTCAATATCCTTCGGGATTTCAGGCTTTTCGTATAAGATAGATTCCACGTTTCCACAGCAAGAAAACCCGGTTTCTTCCAACTGTTCGACTTTCACTGGTTCGTCTTCCAGGTTTGAAAGGTCCAGTTCATAATTCTCCTCCACAAGTTCGCCGTTCTTCCATGAATCTCCGACATGAGCCGTATTGGCCACAGGCACGCCAAGCATGGCCAGTTCTCGAGCCACATCGGCGAGCTGGACCAAATTCAAGGAACGGGCGACGCGTACCATCCCACGCAGGGGCTCCGGCAGACTACCCACAAATCGGTCTGCCCGTGACGCCTCATCCAGCGTCGGCAACGCACGTTCCAGGAGTGAGCGGAGCGCGACGGCATGCACCAGTGGGTCCGTACCAACCCCCAGCTGGACAGCCTTGAACCGCCGCATAGCGTCTTGACGGTCGGCCGGGATGTCCAGTCCTGCAATCAGGGCATCCTTTGCGGCGGCCCACTTCAACTCCTCCGGGCCCTTTCGCGCCGCATCCAGCATCGCCCGCGGCCCGCCCTTGAGAAGCGCTCGAAGGGCCGTCAACTTACCCCAGGCCGACTGGATCCCCGAGAGCTCCGCCAGTTCCTCGAAACCCTCCAGGAAGATCCGTATGTCGCCATCCTCAAACGGCTCCGGCCATGGTAGATCCATCCTGGTCACGTCACCAAATGTTATAATCCACAAGGTGTGCCTGGGTGAATAGGTCGTTTATTGCCAATAGCTCGTTCGGACATCGACAAAACAAAACAAACGTTACAAACATGCTTGTTTGAAAAGTCACTGTTCCCTTCACTTGAAGACAGTCACCATCCGACGGAGAAGCAGTTGTGTGGCTCGCCTGTTGTTGTTCACCTTCTTGCGTTCGGTCTCTTGGGCATAGCGGCGTTGGTAATCCACGAATGACGATAGTTCCGCTTTCAGCCATCAACTACTTAACAAGTAGTATATACACTCACAACACCTGGACTGCTACGCCAAGAAACTGAGTGACTTACAAAATCTGTTGGATAGGAACAATTATGTTTTGAAGGAAATATCTATCGTGTGTTATGTGAAGTTTATCAGCTTCTGCGTCGACGCTGTGGAGAAAACAAAGATGGACTTTTCTTGAAAACTGTATCAATCTTTAAATCACGATTTGAGCGAACCAACTTTTCCAAGTAACCCCGAGGAGTACATTAAGAATCTATCATCCGTTGTCCTAGACCAATGCCAAATCGAAGCTCTCTCATTCGGTTTGAGCTATTGCATTCCACCTAAAAAGATCAATATCGTGGAATTGCAAGCCCGTTTCGAATATTTCTTCGATCATCTGTCATCCCTGAAGCCGAACTCGACGGATGCAAAAGCTTGGTTTAAAGCAAGACTAGTTGGTCTCGAACGTCGATACAGAGGATACTTTTGAATGAAAATCATCTGAAGGCATTGTACGAATTGAGATGCAACAAAAATATCGTCATAATACAACCTGACAAAGGATATGGGGTGGATATCATGAATAAGACAGATTACATAAGAAAAATTGAGGCTGTTCTGAAAGACGTAACCAAATTTCAAGTATGCAGCAAAGAGGACAACGTAACAAGTCTAGAAAGAATCATCTCGCAAGATGTAAAGCTGCTACTAGAGGATGGGTTCATTGATGAATTCACTGCGGAACAAATTTAACCTCGTGGCAGTCATCTACCTCAGCTCTACGGCCTACCTAAGCTACATAAGTCCGGTGTGCCTTTAAGACCCATCCTATCAATGACCAACTCACCGCAACACAAGCTCGCAAAGTGGTTAGTCAAAATACTGAAGCCAGTCACAAACCGATTGACGCAATACAGTCTTAAAGATAGCTTCGAGCTAGCTGAAGCTCTGAACAACATCAATATCAGAAATCGACATTTAGGCGGCATGGACGTTACGTCACTATTCACCAACGTGCCACTGCACGAAACAGTTGATTTCATTTGTGATTACGTTCACAAAGAGAATATTAACATCAAAATCTCAGTGACGGAACTGAAACACCTAATATTGCGGTGCACTGAAAACATGTTTCAGTTTTTGGGCATTTATTTTCGCCCAATTGATGGCTTCTCAATGGGGAGTCCACTAGGCCCCATCCTGGCCGACATATTCATGGCGAGTCTTGAAAATAGATTAAAAGACACTATCGGTAATACGCATCTCTACAGGAGATACGTCGATGATATCCTAGTGATCAGCAACTCAGAGCAAGGCTCAATCAACCTCTTCCGTAAATTCAGTGCAGTTCATCCGTGGAGTACGAGTCTGATAAGAAGTTTGCATTTCTCGACATTATGATAATCAGACGTCCAGATGGTAGTGTCAGTAAGTCTGTATACCGAAAGCACACATGGTTAGGACAGAACCTGCATTTTACAAGCTTTGTGCAGCTGAGTTATAAACGTGGGCTAGTGAGAACCCTGTATGACAGAGCCCGCAAACTCTGTACACCAAATATGCTTAACTCCGAAACAGAAATGCTAAATAACATGTTCCAGTCAAATGGCTACCCGCTAAATTTTATCAAAAGGCATTGTACAGCGCGTAGTCAAAGTGAACGACCATCGTCAGTCCCCAAACGTAAGGTTTTTTTGCAGCTGCCATTCAAGGGCGATGATACAGCCGAACTGTTCGCACACCGCCTCAAATCGGCAATCAAGCAGTCATACAATGCCACCGAACCTGTCCCACTCTACACATGCAGACAGATATCCGTCCCCCAGTAAAACAACCGTTATCAGTTCACGCTAAATCACACCTCCTATACATGTTCACGTGTGGGTGCTCGGCCACCTACCAAGGCCGAACTGGACGGCAACTTCGATTGAGAGTGACGGAACATGTCCACGGTGGGTGGACACTTATGTTAACCAATGGGAAGCACACAGCCAAAGGTCACCGGTCAGGCAACCGCCGGCCTCTTCCATCGCACGTTATTTGCTTGACACAAAACACCGGATCGACTGCGCAACTGCGTTCTCTGTGATCTTCACTGCCACCAATTCACGTCCACTGCAATTTGCCGAAGCGATTGTGATCCAAAGATGGAAACCTAGTTTGTGCAAGCAAAAGAATCTATTCGTTACCCTGGCGTTGCCTTGGTAAAAACATGACGTTTTTGGACCTATCATCGGTAATGTTGTCTTACTATTGTAATGTTTATTACTATTGTATTATCTGTAGTATGCACCTGATGAGAAACAACGAAATCTATCCGGATACAAATTGTGCAACGCAACTCTGCTGTGTTCTCTTTTCAAGTTCATATCAGAAAAAGGCTGTTTTAAGTTTCGCAAGTACAAACCTCACCACCGCTGATAGGGTGTTGCAACCGTCATCAAGAAATCCTACGAAGACATCTGTGCTCAAAAGCCGGCATTCTTCGCCTCTCTTCTCATACCAGTAACACCTCGGAGTGGGTAGACTGTCATTCTCATGAGGCAGATCACATCCCTTTGGTCTCCATCAGGTAACCAGCCCTCACCCGTGGCCCCACGAGGCCGAAGCATGAATCATCGATCACACCGCGGCACGTCGCTCAGCAAGCGCGTTCGGCCAGGTTGAGGATAACCGAGGTTCAGAACCCTCGGCGAGGCGATGCTCGACGTGCGAAGATAGTTACCCCTGAATGGGTGGTCGGGATTTATTGTATAGTCCGACGGCTGTGGAGAAAATCTGTCGAACCAGCAGGGCTGCGTGGACCCATGGATTGGATTCAATTCGACTGAATGACGAACGAGCTCCTAGGGAGCCAGCGGCAGATATGCATCAACATGCTGGTGCGTTACAGCAGCTACGGCATCCTCTACCAGAACAAGGCTTGGTGCAGGGCCAAATCAGTCCCGCATCCAAAACAATCATAAAAATGAAAACAGCGATAGACGGCAACCATGACGCACACGGCTTCCCATGGTGAACTCGAGTGGAAGATCGCTATAAGCACGGATTCGACTTTGGCTGTTTACATACACGGGTTGCAGAAGAGAAACTAATTACTCCGGCACACTCTTCGTTGAGAGGCAGCGCTGTATTATCGAATACCGCTTTCACGTCAAGGAAAATAGAGGTTGTGAATTTATAGAAGTGTTTTGCTCCAAAATTGAACGAAATTGCTCCTGGCGAATCAAAAACAGTCTATAACTATATCACTCTAATCACTTCCAAATACAAATCGAAATATGCGAATTACGTTTCTGCTTTATCAACGCTTTTTACGAGCAACTTAAAAATGAAATCATAACAAAACGCTTACAACGGTCGGACAAAAATTGAGCAGAGCTTGAAACAATGTCTTTACAAGCTCTAAATTATTTTTAAGGTCTGTAATTTTAAAGCTATCGAAAAACGCTAAGCTCGACACTTTTGTTACCAGAATATTATTCACCTCTATCAGTGTTGGAAAACACTCTTGTGAAAACAGTATTCGGTCATGCTCGGTCACTAGAAATAGCCTCAATATGGCGTCAATCGCATAGCCAACCCAATGAAGTTGTTTGTACTGCTTCACTCGATCTCCTGGAAGCCCCAGTCGAATCACCTAGTAAAGCTACTGCGAATATTGTATTTCATGCTTCACAGATGACTTGCTTTTTCTGTCACTTCAGTCGTCATTCATGATACAAGTGTCCCGTAGGAAATGCTATCTGTAAAGTTTGGGGCTAAAACGGACGTTACCGAAAAGTTTTTTGTTCATTCGGACTTTCTAGACACACCTGTGTTAGCATCCGCACGCCAACCTGGAACCCTCAAAGGACACTGTTGTATTCTTTTGTCGCAAGAGTGCCCTGTTTGCTCATGGTAAACCGCCCATTCTTCCTAATCTGTGCACCGATGTTTTACTGTGACACGACTTTTTGAAAGCGCACCGCAGTGTTATATTCTTACTCGTAACGGAACGGCCTCTACTTTCGCTGTGTTCTCTCCGTTGCCAAAATCACTCCCCCTCATTGTTCGCATCTCCAGCTCCTGACCATCATCCGATCGCTGTAAAGTCACGTCACCATGGCCCTAAAGATGAAGCCTACATTCGGGCAGAAATCACGAGGATGTTGGAGGAGAACATCACCGTACCATCACGATCCCGATAGATAGCGCAAATTTTGGTCACCACCAACGAACGGTATACAAACGCACAAGTCCTAAACACAGCCAACCAATTAATTGATTGATTGAAGAGATCACACTTTATTAGTACTTCAGTACTCTTGATACTGAAGGTGCCTACCACCAAATGGCACTTCAGTTTAGCCCAGACTGGGAGTGGTGGTTCAGTCGGAAACACTGAGAAAGGATAGGAATAATAAAGGAGCAGTGAAAGAACCACAAATAGTGGTATCAAGTCGCTGAAGAAAGTTTGTCAATATAAGAGCACCACGAATCACGACATCTAGCCATTTCCTCCAACGTACATAACCACTGAGTGGGAGGGTCTCTTGAACCCCATCCAGGAAGTCTAACACGCTCTACATAGCCAAGTCCATACGTTAGGTTTTACAGACCTTTCTTCCATGTTATGGACTGAGCACCCGTACTCATCTTCCAGCCGGTACCTACCTCAGCTGGTATGGCGAGCCAAGGAATCCTGTCAGGGGACATGCGCAACACATGTCCCAACCATATTACCCTGGTGACCTTTAGTGTTTCATCTAATAATTTGGTTCATGAACCTAAGACTCTCTACAGAACCTCAGCATTGCTTATACGGTGTTCTCACCAGATTCGAGCAATACTACGAAGACATCGGTGTTCGAAAACCGACAATCTTCGGCGCTGACATATCTTTCAGTAGTCCTCCAGTGGGCAGCGAAGTAATTAGTAACTACCTGCACTCTTCATCGGTCCATCCGATCGCATCCGCAATGCTGTTTCATCGAGTGTTCGGGCTCTGTAGATCACTGCGTTCCCTCCACGATTGAACGTCTTCGATACACTTCCCATGCTGCATCGCCGCTCTGTTCCCATCATTTGTTACACCTGTCAAATTTTTCATTAGAAATGTGACACTCACCGTCTACTTACTATACCATCACCGTTATCGAGACCTTTGATTTTCCAGATGTTGCATTCGTGTTATATTACCGAAACTGACCCCGTATGCAGCCTCTAAATCACACCACTATCTGCACCGGCTGATACATTTTATTTCTATATTCGTTGATCCACGGCCGCTTCCCGCGATATACCTGTGCAGTTTTATTGATCTGTCATTTTTGCATGGTACATACCACACAGCATTCATCTATTGACGTACACTTATCTGCGGATTACTTTACCTTTCCTCTCGCAGAACTGAACACCTGTATAATGGATGTAACCACACGGTCAATATTGATTAGTCTTCTACTTCCGCTTTGACATTTCATACCAACCCTACATAAAGTTAACAACTTGCCGCACGTTCACCTGTTTTACTCCGGCCGTTCCCTGCCACCATCACTCTGGTAGTATCCCTCCCAAGAAATACGCAATTGTTTGCAACATATATGATTCCTCCAGTATACAGCCACCACTTTATATACTACCATCTTTGCAGACTGAAATATTTCCATGTTATTACTTCTTGACATACCTGTCGTAAAGTGAATAATTCACCGAACGCTTCGACGAGATTTCTATCCATATGCCTCTCATATTCTGCAGCGCACCAAAAACATTTCCTTTCAATATGTTTGAATTTCCACTAGTGGTAATTATTTCATATACCACTTATGCATGTACTCCAGACCAACTGACACCATTCGACCTTGACCTTCAAATTTGCCGGGCATTACTACAGTTTTAGTTCACTGGAACACTCTCTCTGATACTATGCATGCACTTGTTGTACCCTTTTGTGAATTGTCACTCCGGCATCACTATAATCATCTGATCATGCATTCTAGCATGCTTCGGGCGCATCCGAAATATACAATTATTATTATTATTATTATTATTATTATTATTATTAAATCACGAAGTTGAAAAGAAGAAAAGAGGCAACCTTGATGTACACCACTTTTCGTGGTGAACTCGGATGAAAGAACACCGTTAGCCCGAACTCGGTTTCGGTTGTGAAAGTTTGAAAACGGACTGCCGAGGTGTTCACTTTCTACTCTCAATGAATTTTACATTTTTTTCGAGAAAATCCACTTTCTAGTGCACAACAAAACCTTTGCGACTTAAATTTGCAAAACCTTAAAGTCTCAAAGAACAGCTTGTACGAGCCCCTGCCGTCACAAGCGATCGGAATGCTCCTATCGTCCTAGAAACGGATGCAACTGATATCGCTATTTCGACGACCGTCAATCAGATTCGGGATCCTATGGGGTCCTTTTTATGATTACTATCCACGTTAATCGTAAAAAAAACTCGGAAATGAAAGCATCTTCTAATAAAAGCCTATTTCAAGCTCAATACTAGTCAGCGCCCCGCGGCACTCCTGTACAACTCAAACGAGAGGAAAAAGGTGAAAACTGATTAAAATTCAGCGGTGGCGCATGGAACTATTGGTATTCTGTTTCGTCTTGGTGTATCGTCCTGGAACTGAGAAAAAAAGTGCCGATTTCCACTCAGAAGTTTCTGAGCCACCGTTATCCCAGGTGATGTGAGAGAATTGCACGCTACGCTTTGCCGTCCCGATACTACTACTTTACTTTGTTTGCGCTAAGAATTTTCCGTTCTTCGTACACGACGCAAAATTGGTGTTGCGCCAATTTCGGTTGTAGGCGCTAAAACCGAGATTCAACAAGCCACTTAACAGGTGGCTAGTAAAAACAACACAGCCTTTTGAGAAGTTAAGAATAGACTTCAAAGGCTTACTCACATGTTTCACGTCGTCCCTTTTACAGTTTATTGACTTGACATGTCCTCGTCAACCATTGTTTCTCGTTTAGTCCAACTATTATGGGTATGCCCTCTTCCGTCCATTCATCTCCTGGTTTATATTTTATGTCCGACGAAATAAGGCGGTTCCTTCAAGAACGAGGTGTGACGACCGTATAATTCTCAGTGTAACAATCAAGTGGACAGACTCAATAGCACATTGAAGAACTTAGTGATCCCGTGTTTGAAATCTAAAGGATTGGATGTCACTTATTGAGAACCAGTGCTCCCCGAGTCCCTACACGCTATCAGGTCATTATATTGCACAGCCATAAATCCATATCCACATGAACGATTACTTATCTAATTTTGTGCTACCAACTCCTGCGTGAGGATAATTTAGCCGCTCGAATATCTCCGATTGCGGTTTTCCACGCGTCGCGATTAGCGGCAAGGTCGGTACACAATGAAATCCAGTTCTTGTGCGATATACGAAGGTCGAAGACTGACTGAAGGCCTAATTTTTTTGCATCTGCTTTAACTGTGATAACCCATATCTTCAGCTGACTGCCAAAGCGACACTTCCAAGTCAGACAAAGTGCCGGTAGGAGGCTTCTATTTGAGCGTTTCCCTTCGGGTCGACTGAGGACATGACCGAACCACTGGAGACGGCGTCTTCAAAAGAAAGACGACAACATTTTCACGTTCGAGCAGCGTTGTCGTACAGCGGAGTTTATGACGCGATCATGTCATTTGATTTTAGCTGTGTAACGGAGACACCGGTGTTCGACGCCTCCCGGTAGTTTCGCATCTTTTACTCTCAGCGGCCAAGTCTGACAAGCGTATGTGAGAACGGGCAAATGGTGGCACGGTAAACGCGCAATTTCGTGCAGAGGCTCATTTTACTGCAGGATTACAGTGCTTCTCAAAGTTTTAAGAATGGTCTCCTTGCCCAAATGGCTCGAAGTTTGATTTCAACTTTAGCTTGGCCGTTCGGTTCTACCGTAGATCCAAGGTACTTGAAAACGTACACTAATCCCAAGAATTGGCAACTAACTGGGATGGAGCCTGCTAGCTCTGCGGAACTCGTAAGAAAGTTGCTCTGGCCTTGCACTCGATACGGTTGGGAACCGGTTGTACACTTTGGCTTGTCCCACAGAACGACAATATCCTCGACGAATTCAAAATTCACGACCTAATACCCTAACTTAGTTGAATTTCTCGGTAACCGGCAATAGCACGACGCATCGTCTAGCCTATGGCGCAGTTGAACGGGACTGGTGACAATGCAAAACCTTGACGGACGCCGAACGAGTGAGGACTCTGGATACTCTTCGCTATAGGGGCGAACTATCTACTCATTCCTCTCTGATTGTACCACGTCTTGTTTGACACAGTTTGAAACCAGACAGGTGTGATTATATATATATATCGTCTCATTCAGCTATGCTCTGACCACAGGTTGTTTCTGGCAGGTATAAACATCAGCCATAAGGAGCGGAATAGACCAACATGGCGTCCTTCAACGTTATCACAACGTTCGACTCAGATTGACCATGGTCATTGGTCACCGCCGGCGGGAATCAACTGGAGATTGTCGCTCTATTCGGTCTACACCCGTGGGTTCAGATCACGCCTTGGTACGTGTTCACTTTTGTTTACGCCACGTCCGTGGTGGCATCAACGATAAAGCCCCCACCCCATACCGCGCGCCTGCTTCTAGACGATAATCGACGATTTACCTTTCAGGTAGAGCTGTGTACACGATCACTGATGCATCCGAATCTCCAAGAGCAAGAGGAACGCTGGAAAAACAACGGGTTCAGTTACAGTTTATTCAATCATAACCCTCGCACTTCTATGCTATGGTTTCGGTTGCAACCTTCCAGCGTCGTCTAGTAAACGGCAAAAAGGACAGAAGCATAAAGTGAAGATCCAAAAAAATCGAAGTATCAAGCGGAAATCAAGAGGAAAAGGAAAGAGTCCGAATACAACTACGCCACTGGCCACGACACCTAGCCATGTCACTTAATGTTTCAAACCATTTGGTAGGTGAGTCACGTGGACCCTAACATGGGAGTCTAACATGTCCTACATGGCCAAGTCCACTGATCAAGGAAGCTTTGTATGCCGCGTCTACTTCAACATAGGACTCTGGTTCAAGTGGGTCTCACAAATGATGGATATCTTCGACATCAGTTGCTCTGTCAGATGCTCACAGATCCGTCCCTCCAGATGCCACATTCAATAAAGCGTGCAAGTCCCTGAGACGCCAACTGACTAGGAGCCTGAGAAATGATCGCGAGTAGTGGTGGACTGAGAAATATAGGAAAATGGATAAGGCTGAGTCTATCGGCAATTTTCGCAATCTTTGCTGTTTGATTAAAGTTCCCGGTCCACGGGAGCCTGGTGTGAGTTATTTAAGGAATCCGACAGCACACTGATTCACTCTCAGGGACATTGTCTGCACCGCTAGGCGGATCACTTTAGGAAAAGATGTAGTTGGCCAACTTCTACAGTGGACTTTCACAATATACCTGCCAGAGAAACGATTCGGGTAAACATCATCCCTCCATCAGAAATGGAGGTTATGCGGGAGATAGGTTACTTGAAAAGGTACTTACTTTACTTTTACTCTTACGCGACTATCTCGTGCGAGAGGATAGGTCGGCTCAATGGATATCACGGACCACTGCTGACTACACGCGGCGGTCGGAGGCGAGCTCCGTACAGATCCTTATCCACACCTTTTTCCATCGCCGGGCTCCATAGACTGACCGAAAGCCTAGAAGCTCTACGACTTTCTCGATTGTGCTGGTCCACGTTTTGAGCTGCCCACCAAGGCGACAACGCCAACCAGGGCAGGGAGTGGGGCAGAGTATTTTCTTGATTATCTCTGACTCAGGTCGCCGAAGCGTATGGCCGAACCACTGAAGTCGTCGACGTTGGAGGAGGACGGGGAGAGCATCGATATCACAGCATCGTCTCCTTACCTCGTCGTTGGACACCCTGTCGCGCCACTTGACTTTGAGGATTTGCCGCAGGCACCAGTGGTAGAAAACCCCCAGCCTTCTGGTATCCTCAGCCCGTAGTGGCCAGGTTTCGCAGCCATAGATGAGTACAGGCCGGATGGCAGCACGGTAAACACGAACTTTGGTTCTTATACTGATTTCACTACGAGTCCACAGCGTTCGTCTTAGCTGGAGAAAGGCCCTCCTGGCGCTGTCGATCCGTAATACCACTTCATCTTTTGCCTGGCCGTTCGGAAGCAGAGTTGAGCCTAGGTATTTGAATGAAAGGACGTTTTCTACTGGTTGGTCATTGACCGACAGTTGTTGAATTGTCGGGCCCAGATGGGTTGTGAAAGCCTTTGTTTTGGTCGAGTTTACTTCAAGTCCGATGGACCTCTCGAAGGAATTGATTCAGTCGAGGATTGGTTGTAGCGTAGCGGCGGAGTCTCCAAGCACGACAATATCATCCGCGAACTCCAGGTCCGGGATGTATATTTCCTGGTTAAGCTGAACGCCAGGGTAGTTGTGTAATGCCTGTCGCATTGTCCAATCGATGGCGTGGTTGAACAGCACCGGTGAGAGGCGATAGCCCTGCCTAACTCCGGTAGTGAGTGTGAACTCGCGGGACTCTTCACCGAGCATACGAACCCTAGCACCGCTTGTCGAGTAGTATCCCCTTAATAGCCTTAAAGGCTTATCGGGCATCCCATCGGATTGGATTATGGTCCAAAGAGACTCGCGGTTCACCGAATCAAAAGCTGCCCGGAAGTCGATGAAACAAGCTACCGTCGGCTGCTGAAACTTATAGCGGTGTTCCAGTATTCGGCGCAGTGTGAAGATTTGATCCACACAGCCTCTGCCACGGCGGAAACCCCATTGGTTCGGGCGAGTGCGCTGGTCTCTTGCCTCGGAGAAACGGGTTAGTAACAACGCACCCAAGATCTTTGAGGACAACTTGAAAAGGTACAAAGCCACTGGACCAGATGGGTTGTCTCCATCTTTTCAATAACTCTTCCGAGTTATTAGGGATAGTAAGCATATTCCCAGGGAATGGTGTGAATCGGCGATTGGGCTAATTTACAAGAAAGGTGACAGGTCCTTCTCTGAAAACCACAGAGGAATTAGCTTGACAAGTATCGCATCTAAACCGCTCACCAGGCTCATTCTCCATCGATTATCCAGTGCCCGCGAAATGTGTACGCGTGAAAACCAAGCCGGTTTCCGACACGGTCATGGTTGTATCGACTACATCTTTACTCTTCGGCAAACCTTAGAGCACAGAAATATCTTCCGTAGGCCCACAATCTCTGTCTTTCTTCATCTGAGAGTTGCACTCAATTCGACCGATCGTATATTTCTCTGGCGTTCTTTCTCCTTGAAGGATGTGCCAGAGAAATTTATTTTTCTTTTCCAGAGCTTGTATGCGAACAACCGAAGCCGAATTCGTGCTTACGGTGATCTTTCACCGAAGTTCACCTCGAGAGGCGGTGTTTGTCACGGTTGTTCTCTTCCGCTCTTCGTCTTCAACTTTATGATTGAATTGATTCTTGAGATAGCCCTGTTTTCGTGTGGGAATAGTGGCATCGATCTTTGCTCAGACAGTAAGCTGCGCAACCTAGAATACGTAGACGATATTTTTCTGTCGACTGAACGCCCAAGTAAGTTGCAGTTTTTTCTAGACAGTCTCAAAAACAGCATAGCAACGTTTGTGATGAGTTTTGCACCTTCAAAGTGTAAAATATTGCTGTATGACTGGGTTGTTTCCACATCAAACCTTGCGTTTGTAAGAGAAGCTCTAGTTGAAGTAGATAAATTTTGTTACCTGGGAAGTTACATCTCTTTTATTCAACCTTTCTCTTCTGTCCTTAACCACCCCTCTTTGCCCCATCTATCCACCCATAATGCTCCCACTGATAACACGGTCGATACTCTCAACGATTCACTGTCAAATAGTATCGGGAATAATCCTCTGTCTGGTAACTCACATTTTCTCAAGCCTCGTCAGCCTCTGAATCTCGGATCCTTCAACGTGCGTACACTCATGCAGGCCGGTCAGCAGGCGTGCCTAGCCCTCACAATAAATTCCCTAAAGATTGATGTCTGCTGCTTAAGCGAAACGCGTATCCAGGATTCGAGCAGTGTAATTCAACTAACTGCTCCTGGTATCTCATCGAGGTATATTCTGCGCACCTCAGTAGATGAAGTAGCTAGAGCTGTGGGTCAACGTGGTGTAGGAATTGTCTTGACTGAGAAGGCTGAGGCTGCCCTTTTAGACTGGATCCCTATTAACAGTCGTTTATGTGCTGTGAGACTCCAAGGGTCAGTTGGCGTTCGAAAGGATAGTTGTGTTAAGCGCAATTTGTTTGTGATCTCGGCATACGTCCCAACGGACTGCAGCTGAGACGCGCAGAAAGATGAGTTCTATGATGAACTCGCCACCCTCGTTCGCAGCAGTAAAGGTCCTGACATTGTAGTGCTAGCTGGTGACTTCAATGCACAAGTTGGCAAACTCAGTGTGTCAGAAGCCTGTTTAGGTGGGCGTTGTGCTTTACCCAATGAGCGTACAGATAACGGGTATAGGTTTCTCCAGTTTTGTGCAGACAATCGATTGTTCTTGTCTAGCACAAATTTCCGACACAGCTCACGTCGCACAGCGACATGGCGCTCTCACTCTACAGGTACTTTGAGTCAAATTGACCATATCGCCGTAAGCTACCGGTGGCGCAGTTCTGTTCAGAACTGTAGATCTTACTGGTCTACGTACGTAGAGTCGGACCATGCCTTAGTTTTAATGCGATTATCTCTCCAGCTCTAGGGTCATCGTCGCAAACCGCAAACCCGATTAGCCGTGAAACGTTTGTGTGATCCAAAAGTCCGCACCCGTTATGAGCAGAAGTTAGCACATGAGCTAGGATCCACGGAGAACAGTAATGTAGATGAGCATTGGGCTCGTATGGAGCAGGCGATGCACGTGGCAGCAGGTTTTGCCTGTGGTCCTAGATCCGTTGTCCATCAAAAACACTGGATCTCGCAAGAGTCGTTGAGTATAATGGAGCAAAAGCGTCGGCTTTCGAACCGTAAGGAGATGAATAAGATGCGGAGAAAGCTACAAAGGCAAGTTACGAAAAGCCTTAAGAATGATCGCGAAAATTGGTGGGTGAAGGTAGCCGAAGAAATGGAAATAGCAGCTGCTTTAGGTAACAGTCAAAGACTGTTCAAACTTATTCGTGACATCGGTGGATGCCGAACCCAGGTCAGTGAAACGATTTGGGATAGAAATGGAGAACCCATCCATAACAAACAGCAAAGGCTTGATCATTGAACCGAATACTTCAAGGAACAGTTTAGCTGGCCGCACGCTAATGTAGTAGTTACTCCCGTGTCAACAACTGTGACTCCTTGGGTGGTATCACTTGAGCCCCCATCGGAAGTAGAAGTAGAGTCATGTAAGTCGATTACTAGGGCGGGGGAAAGCGGCAGGTCCCGACAAACTTCCTCCAGTCCTTTTCACACTGGGTGGTGAGGCGTTGATAAAATCACTAACCGCCTTGCTCCGTGACATTTGGAACGAGGAGCGTATTCTGTTAATATGGAGTGAGTCATTGATTGTTCCCATCTTCAAGAAGGGAATACGCAATGACTGTAGTAATCTTCGTGAGATTAGCTTAATCCCGATAGTCACCAAAGTATTAGCTTCGATTTTGCTGCATCGTCTTACACCGGCTCGCGAGAGGAATGTCCGCGAACAACAGGCCGGATTCCGCCCAGGTCGAGGATGCATTGATCAAATGTTTACTCTTCGCCGACTACTTGAAACGCGTCACACGCACCGCCGACCGACAATAATGATTTTCTTGGACCTGAAAGGCGCCTTCGATTCAGTTGATTGAACAGCGCTTTTCAGTGCTCTCCAGCGAAAAGCTATGCCACAGAAGTTCGTGAACCTAATGAGATCATTGTATTCTCATACTTCTGGCCGCGTTAGAGTTGACGGTGAACTATCCGGTCAGTTTGAAACCCCCAGTGGTGTTTGACAGGGATACCCTTTGTCTCCATTTCTGTTCAACTTCGTCATGGACGAAATAATGGAGAGTGCGCTGCAAAATCTTCAGGATGTAGGCGTCGAACTAGGAAATAGTGAAAAGCTATGTGACCTGGATTACGCAGACGACGTTGTCTGCTTGTTCGAATCCACGGAATATGCTCAGCGTGCACTAGATAATCTCGCAAGAGCTGTAGCTCCATTTGGCATGAACTTTGCACCTTCAAAGTGCAAGGTGATGTTACAAGACTGGACGTACAATTCCGAGCTTGATGCTCGATGAGGAGGTGTTGTTAGTTGTTGACCACTTCACCTACCTCGATAGCTGCGTGACGACGGATGGGAGCACAGTAGTAGAGGTGAGTGCGCGGATATCCAAGGCTCGAGCGGCGTACGCAGGACTGAAGCACTTGTGGCGTCGATCTGATATTTCACTGAAGTTGGAAGGTCGTGTATACTGTGCTGCAGTGCGTTCAGTTTTGTTGTATAGTTGCGAAACTTGGAGTCTGCGTGCTGAAGATATTCATCGTCTTGAGGTTTTCGACCACCGATGTTTACGTAGTATCGCTAGGATTGGGTGGAGTAGCCGAGTAGGCAATGCTGAGGTCAGAAATCGAGTGTTGGGTACTAATTCAGAGAACGTTTTGTCACAGCGTATCCGGCTTAGTAGACTTCGTTGGTTGGGACACGTGTTACGTATGTCAAACACACGTCTACCGTACCGTGTCCCATTCTCCGCCCCTCCTAGGGAGTGGAAGAGACCACGTGGAGGTCAACAGATGACGTGGCAGTGAGGAATGAGGAAATGTACAGTGAACCTAGGAAAAGTAGATGCTTCACGTCTTTGTGGTTGGGGTCCAAAAGATCCCTCAATCAGTTGGCTGGAGACACTGAAGGATATGGCAGAGAACCGTGAACAGTGGCGATCGTGTTGTCACTTTCTAACGGATCAGAATGACTGATCGATGTGCGTTTGTACAGTTAGACTGCACATCCCATGTGTTGGCTATTAGGGCATTCTTTCCTTTTCCCACCCGTGTAGGTCCACTCCCTGTCCATCTTGTATATTCATACTTTCTAATTCAACGTGCAACATGGTGAGAAAGGCAGTGGTCAGTGGGGCTTGCCCTACTGTTTAACGCTGTACGATGATGATGATGATGAAGTTACATCTCACCACGTGGACAGATATCGAATGGAGTGTCATCGTGCATACAGAAGGCGTGTTCGGCTGATCCTAACCTCAGCTATTTAAAACGTCGGCGTGACATTTGACTGTTTGTCAAGGGTCGACTGTACAATGCAAAGGTTAGGTTTGTTCTCTTATACGGCTCACAAACATGGCCGTTAAAGGTAGAAGATCGACGAATACTGTCGGTGTTCGAGCATCGATGTCTCCGTAATACTGCCCGAAAATGGTGGGGACACCGTATTACCAATGATGGAGTAACGCGTAGGGTGTTGCGAATCAGAGGTAAGTCTCTGGATCAAGTACTGAAACAAAACAGATTAAGGTGGCTGAGACATGTTACGGATACCCAGCGACAGACTTCTTTGGTGTGCGCTGTTCTTTGAAGCAGGTAATGGTTGGAAGGTAGGTCGATGTGGCCAGTCCATGACATGGAAAAAAGGTATGAAAACCTTGACCAGTGGACTTGGCCACGTAGGACAAGTTAGACTTTCGGGGCGAAGTTCACGTGATCTGCCTACCAAATGGCTGGAAACACTAAGTGATATGGCTAGGTGTCGTGGCCAGTGGCGTAGTTGTATTCGGACTCTTTCCTTTTCCTCTTGATTTCCGCTTGATACTTCGATTTTTTTGGATCTTCACTTTATGCTTCTGTCCTTTTTGCCGCTTACCAGACGACGCTGGAAGGTTGCAACCGAAACCATAGCACAGAAGTGCGAGGATACCGATTGCATACACTGAACTGAACTGTTCAACGGCAGCTTTTGTTGTGGATTCTTTCATCGTTGTCTGTCGGGCATCTACACTTCCGTCAACAGAGCTATTGTTCAATCTGGAGGGGATAGTGTTCGATAAGGTTTGAGCTTTGTTGGATTGGTGCTTGACGCCTCCCTGGTTGGGACCCAAGGTACGAGGAATGTCGTTGATTAGAGACGTTGAGAGACATGGTTCAGAATAGAAGTCAGTGGTACGAATGCTGTGCGGTCCGTATTTCGAACTCTCATGTCCCGTAAATACAAGAATGTCATCCAGACAAACAAATTTACAAGAAGAAATCAAAAAGTGTACGATGTAAAAGGGGAAAACAACAGAGCTTCTTATTTTTTTTACTTTTTCTTTCGTTGTGTTTTACTCCTCCTGCCCCATTTTTGTGACTATTGTTGCTGTGTTGGCATTATACTTGCTTTCAAGTTGGTGTAACATATATATCTGGAAATACTAACGAACGGGCATTAATTTTGCCTTCCGGGCGAAGCTTCCTTCGGGCTGGACGATGGATCTTGAGGCGAACGCGTACGAATGTTTGGTCAATGCCAACGGCATTTTCAATTTCGCCACCGCGATACGCTCGACAATTCTTGACCGAACAGGTCTAACGAAATCTTACCAAGTTATAGTCGATCTGGTGCGCTGTCCTGCCGTCATTGGAGTACCAAGTAGGTGCCCTTGAAATGTTGGAGTGTTGGTAATGACCAGTCGGTTGAGATCCGCAAACGTAACTAGACGGTTGCCATTTCGACTCGCTCACCGAAGCCAAACTTCCCCAATATATGTTTCATATGCTCGTCGGCGGAGCCAGTGCGAGCGATCCAGTTCCCTGCAATCATTAGGATGTCTGGCCCGGAGATTAGATGGACTGAGCTCTGTAGATCATCAAAGAACTCGACTTTGGTGTCTCGCTCCGTATACAGAGTCAGGGCGTAGACCGTAATCTCCGTTACGTTAAATGAAGTACCCCGAACGGCCCCGTGACTATCCTTAGTCAAACTGCCCCCATCCCCTTCCCCCGAGAAATTAAGGTGTTGTGTGTTCGGCTGTTTATTGGGACTGCAATCCCGTGAAGCCCGGACAAAGTATGAACCCCTGGTGGAAGAAGCTCAACTCATTGACTGCAATCCAGAATGTACACATACACTCCTAGTTCACGGTAGAGAAGAGGCCGTTTCGTTTCAGCAGCTGGCTTCTGTAGACCAAAGTTAACCAGCCGAACCGGAAAATATCGACGAGGATATACTGAAAGAAGCCAACTAAACACGCAATCCCTCGACTTCGGTTGACTCGACCCGTGGCGAACCTCCTTTATCTCGTGATAACGAGTTGCTTGAACGACATCAGCGAACCCGAAAGTACATCTTACGAAACAGAAAAGTTCAACTGACGAAGTGTGACTACTCTCTTCTCCTTTCGTGAACTAAAACTGAGGATTTTAGCGAGGGGAAAAGTTGTGCAACCTATTCTCCTTTGGAACTCACCGATGTATATTCTGTATTTGTCTGATTAATCCCACATATTTCTGCTTCAGCGCACACTGACAAGTAAAGCCTGGTTAACGGACTCTGTCTCTTTCATTTTACTCACTTACTCTTATTTTTATGCGACTATCTGAGAGACGATAATTCGGCTTCTTAGATGTCTCTGATGATAGATGTCCACGCGTTCCGGTCTGCGGCAAGGTCTGCACACCAAAAAATTCAGTTGCTGGGCCAGCCGCGTACTCCGAAGACCGACTGGAGGTCTAGGCGATCCATGTCTGCCTTAATAGTCCTAACCCATGTCTTCAGTTGGCCATTAGGGCAACATTTCCAATCTGAGCAGGGTGATGGTAGTAGGCTCCTCTTTGTAAGTTCCGTTCCGGGTCGTCGTAGGACATGACCCAACCACTGCAGGCGACGCTGTCGGAGGAAAGAAGAAAGTTGTTCTGTATTCGCACTTTGTTGACGCACAGCGAAGTTTGTGACGCGATCATACCACTTGATTTCGGCCATGTAGCGGAGGCACCAGTGGTCGGAGCTTTCCAGTCTTTTCGTGTTGTCTACTCTCAACAGCCAGGTTTCGCAGGCTTACGTAAGAATTGGGCGGACGGCAGCGCGATATATGCTCAGCTTCGTGTGGAGGCTTATTTCGCTGCGAGACCACAATGATTCGCGAAGTTGCAAGAACGCTCTCGTTGGACAGTCTACACGAAGCTTAACCTCGTCCCTGACCTGACCGTGCGGCTGGATAGTAGAAACGAAATACTTGAAGTGGTGCAGCTGTTCCAGATTTTCGCCATTGACGCGTATAGAGTGTGTTGAGCCCTGCGAAGTCGTGAAGAATTTGGTTTTTGTAGTGTTTATCTTCAGACTGATGGCCTTAGCTTCACATTCAATACGATCAAGAACCGGCTACTGAGTTCCGGGATCCTTTTCTAGAATGACGTCGTCGGAGAATTCGAGGTCTGTAACCCAAGAGTCGTGCCCAAATTGTATTCCTCAAAAGTCGTTGAGCGCGAGACGCACTACCCAGTCAACAGCGTAGTTAAATAGGACTGGCGATAGAGGGCATCCTTAGCAGATGCCGGTGTCCATTAGGAACTCTTGAGACTCTTCGCTGTAAGCGCGGATGCGCACCTGTGTTGTAGAGTAGCATGATTTTATCAATCTGATGTACTTTTCCGGCATTCCGTCGATTCGCAGTACGCTCCAAAGTGACTGTCTGCCAATAAGGTCGAGTGCAGCCCGGAAGTCAGTGCAGCACGCTGTGGTGGGATGTTGAAATTTATAGCGGTGTTCAAGGATTCGGCGTGGCGTGAAGATCTGGTCAACACAGCCTCTTCCTCGACAAAAACTATACAGCTCGGCGCGTGTTCGTGCATCCCGAACAGCAACAAAGTGATTAAGCAGAATGGTCGCAAACAATTTAGCCGCTATATCAATGAGGCTGATACTCCTGTAGTTCGCGCAGACAGTCTTGTCTCTTTTTTGGTACAGGGAGTAGGATAGAGGTCGACCAGTCTTTGGGAAAGACTTCGGTGACCCAGATACGACGGAACAGCGTGCTTAGTGGGTCCAACAGAATTGGCAAACAGGATTTGGAGATCTCAAGTGGCATACATCGTCCCCCGATGACTTCTTGTTTTTCATGGTTTGCGCTGCAAAGACGATTTCCGATTCGTTGGGAGGCGCTAGGTAGATTACATATTATTCTATGTCGTCTGCTGTCGTTATACAGATGGACTGGATGGGAAGACGATTGAGCAGCTGGAGATGTGTAGACCCACATTTGAAGCTTCTGGTCGCAATCCGATATGAAATGGCCTCTATCGTCACGTATCGTGGGAGGAGGAGGTTACGCCCTCCCCGAAGAGCGTATGGGTCGGAAAAGCCTACCAAAGTCCCCCACAGTGGCTGCTGCTTCCATCTGGCCTGCCATTTCAGACCAATATTGTTTACGCTCGTTTCTCGCTGAGCGTGTAGCTTCGCGGTGGTCATGGTAATGAGGCGAATTGCGGAGTCTCGAGTCCCCAACCTTAGCGCAGCGGTTAAGGGATTCTGCAGAGACCAAATCTTTCCTATGCCACTTTGTTTTGCCTAGCTGTTCAAGTGAGGCGCTGGCGATGGATACTTTTAGCCCCGTCCATTGTCCATTTACGCTACTGTCCTCGTCGATCGCAGTTGGTCTGGACGAGATCGCATTTGACAGGGATTGAACGTTGTCCGGGATTGCTAGCTTGGAAGTATCTATTCTGCAGTGAGGTCGCATTTTCTGCCGTACTGAAAGGTGAAGCTTGAGACGAGCACGTACCAGTGTGTGGTCTGTGCCGTTGGCATTTCCCGTTACGCCACCCCAATATGCCCGACAGTTCTCCACAGATCATGCCCAACGAGAACGAACCAAGACGTAGCCGATTTGGTGCGCTGTCCTGAAGCCATTGGAATGCCAAGTCAGCAGGTGTCTTTTTGGATGCTGGAAGCGGGTATTGGTGACGATCAGTTCATTGAGGTCTGCAAACGTGACTAGGCGGTCACCATTTTCGCATCGCACACCGAGGCCAAATTTCCCCAGCACATGTTGAGTATACTCGTCTTTTGGTTCCGTGCGGGCGTTCCAATCTCCTGCAATTAGCATAAGATCTCGCCTGGGAACCCGGTTGACTGAATTCTGAAGTTCGCTGTAGAAGACATCTTTAGTAGTTGGCTCCGCATGTAGCGTTGGGGCGTAGACTGCAATCACAGTCACGTTGAACGGAATACACCTGAACCGTACCACGGCAATTATTGGAGAAGCTGGTTCCCAAGAGATCAGGGCGTTGTGTGCTCGACTGTTCATTGCGATCGCAACTCCATGAAGCCCAGAATTGTCTGCTGGCCTACTGTGGTAGATCCAGTGGGATGAGTCCGTTTAGGGTAGTTGAGTATGTCGGCTGCCGAAGTTGGGTAGGCATACTTCGGATAGACAAGCTACGTCAATTCCGTAGTCGTAGAGTGTGCGCATGGTAATACACTGGCTACCTGCATCTAGAAGAGTTCTCACATTCCAGCAGGTTACGTGGACTGGTGACCTTGTGTTCAGGTTTGGGTTCTCAGTTCGTGTTTGGGTAACCCCGGCCGCTGGGGGAGCACGGGGCGCGTCGCTTACCGGTGACGCCGTAGCATGATCAGAGCTTATTATAGATAAAATCCAAGAAGAGGTTTGGGAATTTGGTACGAAGAGACGTCCTTAGCGCTATTCGGCTTTTGTTCGAGGTTGCATCTCTAGCCCATGCACAACCAAGTGCTACTTGTCAGGCAACAGGAAGTTTTTGTGTTGGGAGCCGGTTGGCGATCGAGCGGTTCATACACCTTTTGGATGGTGGTCTACCAATCCAGGATGCTCAACGGGTCCTAGTGATCGTGGTGCATGATTGCTGGTGGCTCTCTGGGAGCTCGTTCGCCATTCAGTAGAGCTTACCTAGACCCAGGGGTCTATGCAACCCTGTTGATTAGACGTATTTTCTTGGTAGCCGCTGGATCTAACAGATCTTATCCGCCTATGCAGGAGGTTCCATCTTTGCATGCTGGGCGCCGCCTTACCGAGGTTTTTTTAGGCCTTGGTTACCCTACACCTGGTTTGGCCCGCCTGTCGCGCCGTTTGCCACGATGTGGCTGCTGATGCATGCTTCAGCTTCGTGGAGCCACAGGTGACAGTTGGGTAAATGATGGAGACCAAAGAGATTGGCAATACCCCCATGACAGTATACTAATTCAGAGGTGCTACTCCTCACAGATACCCCATACACCCCTACTCCCGCTGGGTGTTCCATTAGTGTCAATACCTATTTTAGAATGTTCGAGCGACCCCGTACATTTGAACCCGCAAACTCTAACAGGAATATCGTTCCTATTCATTTGTTGATTCCCCAGCTTGTTACTAACAATTCGACCACAAAACAACTAGTGCACAATAGAAACGAGGAAAAATATAATATGGTTGAAACTCACATGAACAGCAGCACCAAAGGAGGGTTGAAAACATTCCAAGTCCATGACCGACAGTTCTGTGGACTAACAGGATGTTCGGTGGCAAACAAATGCAGCTGGAAAAAAAAATTGCAGTCATACGAATTTCATGCAACAACGGTCTTCTTGCGGATTATTACCACCTACATGAAAAATGGTTCGCGGTGGGCAGGAAAAAAATATACTTCCATTCAAAAACGTCGTGTGTCAAGCATCTTGCTTTTGTTGTGTCCTCGCAGTTGTATCAACAACTGGGACTTCTTGGATGGTATCACTTGAGCCCCCATCGGAAGTAGAAGTAGAGTCATACATTCGATTACTAAAGCGAGGGAAAGCAGCAGGTCCCGACGAACTTCCTCCAGTTCTTTTCAAAATTAGCGGAGATGCTTTGATAAAATCACTCACCGTCTTGCTCAGCGACATTTGGAACGAGGAGCGTATTCCGTTAGTATGGGGCGAGTCGTTGATTGTTCCCATCTTCAAGAAGGGAATACGCAATGACTGTAGAAACCATCGTGGGATCAGCCTTATTCCGATAGTCACCAAAGTATTAGCCTCGATTCTGCTGCACCGTCTTATACCCGCTCGCGAGATGAATGCCCGCGAACAACAGGCAGGATTCCGCCCAAGTCGAGAATGCATCGACAAGATTTTTACTCCCCACCATGTGCTTGGAACGTGTCACACACACCGCCGACTGACAATAATGATTTTCTTGGACCTGAAAGGCGCCTTCGATTCAGTTGATTGAACAGCGCTTTTCAGTGCTCTCCAGCGAAAAGCTATGCCACAGAAGTTCGTGAACCTAATGAGATCATTGTATTCTCATACTTCTGGCCGCGTTAGAGTTGACGGTGAACTATCCGGTCAGTTTGAAACCCCCAGTGGTGTTTGACAGGGATACCCTTTGTCTCCATTTCTGTTCAACTTCGTCATGGACGAAATAATGGAGAGTGCGCTGCAAAATCTTCAGGATGTAGGCGTCGAACTAGGAAATAGTGAAAAGCTATGTGACCTGGATTACGCAGACGACGTTGTCTGCTTGTTCGAATCCACGGAATATGCTCAGCGTGCACTAGATAATCTCGCAAGAGCTGTAGCTCCATTTGGCATGAACTTTGCACCTTCAAAGTGCAAGGTGATGTTACAAGACTGGACGTACAATTCCGAGCTTGATGCTCGATGAGGAGGTGTTGTTAGTTGTTGACCACTTCACCTACCTCGGCAGCAGCGTGACCACCAATGGGGTTACAATAGTAGAGGTGGGTACGCGGATATCCAAGGCTCGAGCGGCGTACGCAGGACTGAAGCACTTGTGGCGCCGACCTGATATTTCATTGAAGTTGAAAGGTCGTGTATACTGTGCTGCAGTGCGTTCAGTTTTGTTGTATGGTTGCGAAACTTGGAGTCTGCGTGCTGAAGATATTCATCGTCTTGAGGTTTTCGACCACCGATGTTTACGTAGTATCGCTAGGATTAGGTGAAATAGCGAAGTGAGTAATGATGAGGTCAGAAAGCGAGTATTGGGTATTAATTCGGAGAATGTTATCACAGCGCATCCAGCTCAGTAGATTTCGTCGGTTGGGGCACGTTTCACATATGGGAAACACATGTCTACCGTACCTTGTCCTATTATCCGTTCCTCCTAGGAAGTGGAAGAAAGCATGTGGAGGTCAGCAGATGGCGTATCAGTGAGGAATGAGAAAACGTACAGTGAACCTAGGAAAAGTAGGTGCCCAACGCTTTCGTGGTTGGGGTCCAAAAGATCCCTCAATCAGTTGGCTGGAGACACTGAAGGATATGGCAGAGAACCGTGAACAGTGGCGATCGTGTTGTCACTTTCTAACGGATCAGAATGACTGATCGATGTGCGTTTGTACAGTTAGACTGCACATCCCATGTGTTGGCTATTAGGGCATTCTTTCCTTTTCCCACCCGTGTAGGTCCACTCCCTGTCCATCTTGTATATTCATACTTTCTAATTCAACGTGCAACATGGTGAGAAAGGCAGTGGTCAGTGGGCTTGCCCTATTGCTTAGCGCTGTACGATGATGATGCAGTATCGTCTAATCCGAATTCAAACAAACCAAAACACGAAGACTGAACATTGCAGTTAAATAGGATACAACAGAAGAGCGTAAGTTTCAATGACAGTGGAAACCCGCTTTGTTGTCCGGTGTTCCCAACCATCCTTATGACGGACCTCATGGACCCAACTGAGGAAATGAAACATCCAATACAAAAAGAAGTGCTGGAAGACCATACGAGTCGAAGACTGCTTTCAGATCAAAGAAAACAGATATGGTGTGACTACAGAGAACTTGTCTGTACTGTAAAGTCTACCGAAGAATGAAGTGATGTAATATTATATATATATATATATATCGGCAGAATGGACTGCTTTATGCATGTCGAAGGGATCTTGGTCTTCGACGCATTGGTCTCTAGTCCCATGGATTTTGCAAAAGATTCTACGCGACTTAGAACTGGCTGTAAAGCAGTTGGGCTATCTCCAAGGATGACGATTTTCTCTGCGAATCCTAGATCAATGAGAAAAGCATCAGTGACCAGCTGAATACAAGGGCAATCTGTGAGCACCTGAGGCATTATACAATCGATGGTGTAATCGAACAGAACTAGCCACAAGGGACAGCCCTGTCTAACATCAGATTTGAGGGAGAAGTCACTTGACTCTTTTTCGTAGATGCGCATTCTTGCACACATATTCACGTAGCAAGACCCCATGAGCTTCAGGAGCTTCTGGGGCATTCCATCTGCTCTTAGTAAAGTCCATAGCGATTCTCTGTCAACTGAGTTAAAGGCAGCCCGAAAATCAGTAAAACAAGTTACAGTCGGTTGCTGAAACTTGTAAAGATGTTCCAATACTTGGAGGAAGGTGAATATTTGGTCCACGCACCTTCTACCACGGCGGAAGTCTCCATGATTAGGGCGTGTGTGCGCGTCCTGCACCGCTGAGAAGCGGTTGAAAAAAGGCACGGAGAATATTTTGGCGGCCATGTAGACTAAACTGATGACGCGGTAGTTTGCGAACTCAGTTCTGTAGTCTTTCTTTGGAAGAAGGAGTAAAGTTGAAGTTCCCCAGTCCGCTGGGAACTATACTTTTCCAAAAAAGTAAGCAAAAAGGGGTGTTCAATGGCTTCAGCAATGTCGAAAGACATGGTTTATATTTTGTTATGACCTACGCGTTCTTTTCTATGGTCTGAGTGGAAACATGCGCACACAATCTCACCTTGTGACTTCAATCGCTCCAGCCTGCTACGGAAAACCAGAAGACAACAATTCAGCTCGCCAAAACGTGTCTTCGTAGTAATTACTATGTGGTATTTAAAGCAAAAATCGAACTCTCCCGAACTTCGGCGTCCAATTAGGTTCAAGCCTTGTTAGGCCGATTAGATTGACAAAAACATTTGCCGGATTGATCATTGATCCGTTGACCCGATTTGCGTCGGACTGTAGACAACTGCTCGATCGGCAAAAGGGGTTCCGTCTTGAGTAATCCAATAAATTATTGATTGTTGTTTATTCACTCCGGCCTGCCACGCTCGAGTTGGATTGACGACTTGCTTAAAAGAAAAGTTTCTTGTTTGTTTTCAAATTCCCAACATATATCTCCGGTGTGGTGCCGCCTTTTCCGGGGGGTTTCCGATTCTTCGACTTGTGTATTACTTCGGTGATACCATTTTGGCTTGTTGAGCTGTTATTAACGTCATAGATCTCACTCTGGATTGCTGGGATTTGGTTCATAGAGCTTGCCGTGAGGCGGTTCAGTAGACAATCGAAGTTTTCAGTCCATCGCTGCATGTTTTGTTGTAAGGTTGGTTAAACCTTACCAAGCTGTTTCTTTGCTACGCGCCTTCGCCAGTTCTTCCCAATAGGCTTGAACCAGCGGTACTCTGCGATGCACCACCACGACCACTAGGACAATGTTTCCCACAACCAATGAGAGGGAGAACACTACAGGTGGAGAGAGAATGGTTAGTGTATATTGGAGAAGCGTGCGTGTAGTATGCACGGGCAACGGTCAAGTGGTTTTCGCGCTTTGTGGCGCGAGTTTAGATGACCACTGATGTGTGTTAAACAGATAACCAAGGTTGAATGCTACTACAGAGACCTCCTCCTAGAAGTCCGACGGAGTTGGGCTTCCACTGTGGACGTGGACCAGTTGTGTTGACATCCCATAAAATCTGTGTATATCGTCGCTTGCACTCACGCCATGACATGGGGTTACTGATGGTGAGGGTTTAACATCTGCACGTTTGGAGCTCATCCAAAAATGCGTCCACCTGCCATCTCCAGCGCCACGCTGACCAATTATCCTGTTATCCAGTGGGTGGTTATCTTCTTGAATGTACCAGGAGTCAGCGAGAAAACGGATGTAGTCAGTGTGACTGTGAATCTGCCTGAAGAGAAGACAGAACGGAAGGGAATTGCGCCTGGGGCGCCAGCAGATGTTCGACCAATCAAAGCAGATGACCTGGCAGAAGGTGCCGCCACATGGAACACAAATGCCTGCAGATAAGGAGGTAAGTGGGGGGAATTACTGACTAGAACAAACGGATCAGTGATTATAGCTATCACGGAGACATGGCTGAAAAGGGACCACGGTGCCATGAAACCTCGTGGCTACACCGCATACAAACAAGACAGTATAGACGGTAGGCTGAGTGGAGGGGTACTACTCGTGAGGGCTGATTATAACCAGTAGGAGGTCCCGTTTACACTTGTCACACCCAGCATACAAGCCACTGCATGTTGCATTCGCCCAGGCCGATGGCCAGTAGGGATAGTCTGTGTCTATAGACCAGATGGGGAAGAAGACTCTGAATTATTCCAGCTTTTACAGATGGTGCTGAGTAGGTCACAGCGCTTTATCGTGTTGGGAGACATGAACCTCCCAGAAATAAATTGGGACGATGAATGTGTCCCTAGGGGAACCACCGGAAATGCTCTGGTGATGTGGCTTCACAACCACGCCCTCACACAACATGTAAGAAAAGCAACGCGCTTCCGCGACGGAAAACGTTCATCTACACTGGATCTGCTTGTAACCAGGTATCGATCTGACGTCATCTCTTTGGTTGTAGAGGAGCCATTGGGGAAGAGCGATCATGAAGTCCTTCGTGCAATGTTCACTGTAAGGCACAACAAACCAGGATCTACGTTGGTCCGGAACTACGCTGGAGTAGATGAGGATCAATTGAGGGTAAGGGCACGAAGCATATGTTGGTACCCGGAAGTCTCGGAGCCATCTGTGGAGGATATATGGAGAACAATAGGGGCGGAGTTAATAAGCTTGACAGAAGAGTTTGCTCCGTCAACAAAACAAAGAAATAGGAGCCGGCTGCCTTGGTGGTAGCCCAGGATTGCGACAGCATTAACCGTTCGCAGAAGACTATGGGCTCACCACAAACTTCATAGCATACACTACGCATGGGCCGCTTACAAGAAAGCCAGAAGCAGGGCACAAGCCCTGCAACGAGAAGCAAAATACGGGCATGAGAAAAAACTAGTCAACAATGTGAAGGCAGACCAAAAGAAGTTCTTCGCTTACGTACAGTCCGAGAAAACGACGCGTGAGAGCGTAGGTACCTTAGAGATGTCCGACGGAAGCATTGCTCTAGACGATGAAGACAAGGCAGAAACCTTACTTGCGTTCTTTAAGAAAGTGTATTGTCAGAACCAGATACTTAGTGCGGGGGGATCATATATAGGGTGTGCGCCAGTGCTTCAGGAGCTTACTGTAAGTGAGGACGAGGTGCTCCATGAACTCAGATCTTTGTGCAAGCACAAAGCAGCATGATCGGATACAATCTATCCGGCGATTGTTCAGCCTCTTTCCGATATCTTATCAGGGGCTATTACCAGATGCATGAAGCGTCTCTAAGGGAGGGTGAGGTACAACAGGATTGGCGCAAGGCCATTGTCGTAGCGATTCATAAGACAGGATTCAGGCAGAAGGCGGAGAATTATAGACCGGTCAGCCTGACATCAGTGTTGTGCAAGTGCTTGGAACGTATATTCAGAAAGCAATTGTGCCTGCATCTGGTTAATAACGACCTACTGGCACCTGCACAACATGGATTTGTTAAAAAAGAACGTGTTTGACAAACCTACTGATGTTCTTAGACGAGACCACAAGACAAATAGATGAAGGTACTACAGTGGAGGTTTGTTATTTAGATTTCAGTAAGGCTTTCGACTCTGTGAGTCATCGCCTGCTGGACTATAAATTGCAGACCTTTGGGATAAGCGGGAAAGCAAGTGATTGGGTAGCACACTTTCTAAGGAATCGTAGATCCTGTGTCAAGGTAGACGATTACCTATCGAGACCGGCGAGGGTTACTAGTGGTATGCTGCAGGGTTCAGTACTGAGGCTTTTGCTCTTCCTCTTGTATATAAATCACCTGGCGGAAGAATTGAGAAACCGCGTTTCATCTTTGCCGATGATGTAAAGATAGCGGGCAGCCATTTAGCATAGGATATAAATGCGTTCCTCAGATGGGTAGAACGATGGGATTTACCGCTGACTCTCGCCAAATGTCAAGTCCTGACCATTAACATAGACGAAACGAGTAGTATTCCGTTTGAAAGTGTCGGAGGTAAAAGACCTAGGCGTGATAGTCACAGGACTTCGAGCCTTCAAGGCAGTGCCAAAGAGCTGCCAATATGGCCAGAGGGGTATTAATTAGGATATGCAGTAATCTCACATGCAAAAATTCAGAAGTGTTCATCCCGTTTAACAAGGTTTTGGTGCGACCTTTTCTGGAGTATTGTGTGCAGGCATGGGCTCCCTATTATTGCAAGGATAAGGAGTGTTTGGAGGGGGTGCAGCGACTTGCAACTAGACTGGTCGCCGGTCAGAGGAGGAAACCTTACGCCCAGCGTCTAGAGGATCTTAATCTATTCTCTTTTAAGCGGCGTAGAGGGCGAGGTGACCTAATAGAAATGTTCAAGATCATAAAAGATCTTCCGGGTATGGACATGGGTTTCCGCCCCTGAGTGCGGCATCAGGGGACCGTCTTAAGCTAGAGGGCATATTCAAGGCTGGATATACGGGCTAATTTTTCTACAAATAGGGTTGTACCTATGTGGAACAGACTGTTAGAGGATGCTGTTGGACGCAACAATGTATCAACTTTTAAGAACGCTCTAGATTCTCGCTGGAACACAACGTTCGCAGAGCTAGCTGTGTGAACGAAGGATGAGGTAATGAGCCCCTTTATTTTCGTCAATGAACTTGTCTGTGAAGGTGATACTGCCCCGTAAATTCTGCCTTTCAGACAAAACATTCAACGCGCAGTGTTGGGAGCCAAGAAAACTCGCCGAAAACACAACGATCTGGACGCTCGATTTGTCTCGGCAACTTTCGTTCTGTGGAAACTGAACAAAACTGACCAGGGTAACGGACACAAACGACGTTCAGTGCAGTCGCTGCTCACAGAAAAGTAGAAAAAAAACAGATACCGACAGATTGGCTTTGTTTAGGTGTAATCGCGGGTGATGAATGCTAGTCGCGACGTTAGGCGTGGTGAATCACCTAATGGAAGTCCCCTGATATCACGCTCGCTCCTAGGACATGTGTCATTGTGTCTGAGCCGTTGTCAAACGCTGATAGATTTCGGTGGTGTACGCTTCATAAGACGTTGGTGACGAAATGGTGCCCCAGAGACTTGTCGCACGTCCACAGTGAACTGAGACAAAGTCTGAACGGCGAATCTCGCGAGGTGCGTTAATCAAAAGCGAACTTTGGTGAATACCAAAGGCTTCCGATCTATGAACACCTTGAACGAACACCTTTGACTGCGTGTGGCAAATGACAGATGCCGAAGCCGACGAGCTATAATTCCCGATCAAAGTGCTGCATCGAAATTTGGCAGACTGTAGGCGATTATAAGAGAAAACCACCAGAAGCCGAGGTCCGAGAATGATCCAGCGAATGAGGATGAAAAATGCTCAGTGGTCAGAGGGAGAAAACAATAGCACATGCAATAAAAGCAGGAGAACTGACATCATTCTACAATAATCAACACACCAGGAAAAACAGCACGACAATAGGCGAACAAAAAGGAAGGTCGCATGACCTTGGCATCACGTCAGTTCAGTTGTCTTGATGTTCAGTTCAGTTCAGTTCAGTCTGCACAGGACAGGTAATGGCCACGGCTAATCGAGCGTCCAGAATTCCTTCGATGGTATGCACACCAGTTATGCATCCACCACCGCCGAGTGTATTTGGTCGAATCCCCGCTAAAACTGAGAGGGAAACGGAAAACCTCATCGTACATCAACTGCAAGAGACATTAGGCATCGTGAGCGTTCACCGAGACAGTATGCAATGAGGGAAAAAGTCTGTTAAAACATACTCCAGAAGGACCACAGTGCTACCCGTCATCCATTTGAAGTCACTGCTCATGATGACCTCAAGGTCTTTGACACTACTGACTGCCTCTACGGTGAACAGCCCCTTGATCATGAGCGACGGTTAGGCCCTCTGTTGCCCTCGACAACAAATGGCTTTTTTGAGCGTTCAGAGGTAAGTCCCACTTGTATGCCGAGTTCAGGACCGCACCTATTTCGGAGGTGGCAGCAAAAACAAGATACACATAACATCATGCAGTGTCACACTGTGGACAGTGTCTTAAGCTGAGTGGGGGTGCGGCATTCATGAACATATATGCGAAAAAAGACAATTATCTTATTTGATTTTTGAGAAAGGAATTATTGGGAAAGACCCGGGTAGAGGTCTAGCTTTCTCTTGAAGATAGTTTTGTTCTGCGAGAGGACAATATCTTCCGGAAGTGCATTCCACAGAGTAATAACCCTATAGCTTTAAAGTTAACTCGTAGTGAGGAGCGTGGTCTCAGTTTGGAAACCTTTCTTCTATGACCACGGACAGAAGAGGCTAGACAGACAGAGAAGCAATCGCTTTGACCTGTTTCAAAAAGGTGAAACATCAAAAACCGATCACCTCTTACTCGTCTTAAGTCAATGGGATATAGATTGAGGAGTGAGAGGCGGAAGGGATAAGGTAGATAGGACAGGCCCCATACTGCTTTGGTGGAGGCCCTCTGAACTCTCTCTAGGATCTCACGGTCTCGTACAAGACCAGAGTGCACTATCGAAGGCCTTAGCAAAATCGATGAATACAGCGTGTGAGAGCTGGCCATCATCATAGGCTTTCGTTAGACTATCCATGACAGTAAGCATATTGGTGATGCGTGATCTGCCAGGAAGAAACCCATGTTGGGACAGGAAAAGTATCTTAGTTATATGATGATGGGAAAGAATCTCACTCTTAAGAATTCCCTCAAAATTTTGCCGGTGATGCTAGTGAGGCTTATGGGTCCGTAACTAGAAGCAAGGTGTCTACTACCCCTCTTATAGACGGGTGCGATCACTGCTTTTTCTAGTTACTGGATAAACTTCCATGGTCAACACATCGCTGAAAAAGAGAGGCATAAGGAGCAGCTAATGTATCCGCGGCTTCCTTGAGAATACGGGGGTGGGTTAGGTCAGGACCCAGTTCAGTTCAGTTCAGTTTGCACAGGACAGCTAGATCCAATCGTGTGTCCAGATAGTTGTGTTGTCGGCGCGTTTCCGTAGCTCCCAACACTGCGTGATTTTCTTTTTCTGAAAGGCAGGAATTTTGTGCAGTATCAGCCCTGGCAGAGTAAGGTGGAAACAATAAGTAAATTACATCTCACCCTAAAAGCTGCTTAACATAACTCGGGGTATACTGCCACCCAACATGAGTCTACTGCTTTCTTAAAGGCCTTCACTGTTGTGGTATTTGTGACCTCCTCCGGGAACTTATTCCAATAGGGTACCACTCTATTTGAGAAGTACTCCGCCCTAATTTGGAGCCTCGAGTGATTCCTTTGTAATCTAAGGCTATACCCACTTGTGCCCCTCTCAGGGATCAGAGGGAAGAGATCTTCTCGTCCTATTCCTGACAGTCCTTTCATTACTTCGAAGGTTTCTATCAAATCCCCGCGAATGCGCCGGCTTTCCATCAAAAACAGGTCTAGGGCACGGAGACGCTCTGTGTAGCTAAACCCTCCTTGCCCAGTCACCATTCTAGTGGCTAGCCCTTGCACTTTCTCCAGGCAGTCGATATCTTTCTGGTAGTACGGTGCCCAGGCATACACGCAATACTCCATATGCGGCCTAACTATGGTCTGGTATATCGGAACGAAAAGCTCCGGATCTCTACACGACATAATGGATCTAACTCGAAAGAGTCCTCTCCTGGCCGTATTGGCTGCTGAGGTGCACTGCTTTGACGGCTTAAAGCTGTTGTCCATTATAACGCCCAAGTCTTTGACCTGCGAGACCACTTGCAACGAACCCACGCCATTCTCTCTAGCCCCTGTATTTGTGGTCAAGCATTGGCGCCTGGTGAGGTTTAGTGGAAGGTCCCATTTGCGTGCCCAGTTTTGTGCTGCTAACACGTCAAGTTCTATATCTACTCCCGCTATCTTGATGTCATCGGCAAACATAAGGGTGGGATTTGTAAGCCCACGTGCTAGGTCATTGGTGGAGATGAGGAGGAGCAGAGGGCCGAGCACCGAGCCCTATGGCACCCCACTTATTACACCTTCCGGTTTTGAGACATGACTCCCCACCTTAATACTAAAGGTTCGCCCTGCTAAAAAACTATTTACCCACTGTCTTGCCTTTCCAATAATTCCCATAGACTGCAGTTTGACGTCCAGAAATCTGTGGTTCACAGAATCAAACGCCTTGCTGAAGTCCAAGTAGCAGACCGCAATCGATTACCCTTCGTCCAGACGCTTGATTACCTCGTCGAGAAACCGCAGGAGGTTTGTCAGACAGGATCGTCTTGCCACAAACCCATGCTGAGCATTTGATATGAGGTTGTGTTGAACCAAATGCCTAGAGATCTGTTTCCTGACTATTCGCTCCAGGCACTTACACAGTACTGAAGTCAAGCTAACCGGCCGGTAATTTTCCGCCTTTTGCCGGGATCCACTCTTGTAAATGCCTACCACTGTTGCTCTCCTCCAGTCCCCCGGCACAATTCCTTCTCTAAGTGACGCTTCATACAGCTTCGTCACCGGAGCCTTCAGGACCTCATCCAGAGGCTGAACGATTGCTAGATGAATCCCGTCTGGACCTGCTGCTTTGTTTCTATTCAACGTTTGCAACTCCGCGTACACTTCTTCTCCTCCTACAGCAAGTTCGGGTATTGGAGGCGCCTAGGGGCCCTCCATTCTTTCCTCCAAACTATTTTCTGGTCGATATATGCTCCTGAAGAATGCCAAGAGCATGTCAGCCTTGTCTTCGTCTTTTAGAGCTAGTCGTCACTGTGATCCTTTCAAAGTTGCTACACTCTCTCTCATGCGTTTGTGAGATTGCACGTAGGCATAGAATCGCTTTGGGTTTGTGCGGACCGACGCAGCTAACCGACGCGCGAAGTCATATTTCTCCACACTTTGGATCTCTTGGGCTCTGTTCCGAACCATCTTATAGCTATTCCATGCCCCCTGAGTTCTGTACAGCTTGTGTAACGAAAGTTTGAGCAATGCGTAGCCAAATTCGCAACGGATCCCGAAATCAAAAGACGATTATCCGCGATATTCTATGATACGAGATTATTACTTGAACAATGACATAAAAAATATACAAACCTCAATGATAAAATAAAAGAACTCAACAACGAGAAACCGAATAGCAGCGTGTGAGCAAACAGCACGTGCGTCACGCCGGTCATGAACAAGGATGAGCCAAAGTAGCGCTCTGGGCGCGGGAAAACAACAATTGGTGCATAAAAACAACCAGTTTGTAAAGACAAGTCAATAGTGTAGGCAAATGAGTGATGTTAGGAAAAACACTGAATCTCGAGGGTCAAAGGGCGATATTTCACGACCGGTTGTTTAGCTTGTACGCCGCCTATCGTTGCCCACGAATAACTATGGCTTTGCGGACTTTTGACTTTCACCATGGGGATAGATTTTTACTGCTAGCCACCCTCAGGAGTGCGAACGCATCTGTAAGTTCAAGTAGCCCCATCTTGATGGTCTCCCAACGTTCCTCTACGGAGAAGCTTGTGTGTCTCGGTGTCCATTCTCTTGAAGTACTACACGGGTTCGACGCCTTGAGCCCAATTGTCCCGGTTCTCGAGGGAATCTTTGATCTTCTGTAGGATTCACCGGGCTGAAACGAGAATAAAATGGAGCGAGCGAGTTTGGGGGGGGGGGGGTGGCAACAAAAACAAAGTACACAACATCATGCAATATCTCACCGTGGACAGTGTCTTAAGCTGAATGGGGGTTAGACTTCATGAACATATCGCGGAATGGAAATGCAATAAAAGACATCTATTTCACCTTTTTGTGGACCAGGAATTACTGTGAGAGACCCGGGTGGAGGTCTAACTTTTCCTTGAAGATAGTTTTGTTCTGCGAGAGGACAATATCTTTCGGAAGTGCATTCCACAGAGTAATAACCCTATAGCTTTAAAGTTAACTCGTAGTGAGGAGCGTGGTCTCAGTTTGGAAACCTTTCTTCTATGACCACGGACAGAAGAGGCTAGACAGACAGAGAAGCAATCGCTTTGACCTGTTTCAAAAAGGTGAAACATCAAAAACCGATCACCTCTTACTCGTCTTAAGTCAATGGGATATAGATTGAGGAGTGAGAGGCGGAAGGGATAAGGTAGATAGGACAGGCCCCATACTGCTTTGGTGGAGGCCCTCTGAACTCTCTCTAGGATCTCACGGTCTCGTACAAGACCAGAGTGCACTATCTGACTACCGTACTCCAGCAGAGGTCGGATATACGTGCCGAAAATTATGGGGAAACCATCCCTAGAGATGCGCGGAAAAGGCCTTGGAATCATTTAGGACTCAAAAGGCAGACTTACTCGCAAGTTGGTGATGATGAGAGAAGGATAAGTTACAATCTAACCAGAAACCGAGCACCTTGTGTCGGTCAACCCTTGGCAGTGTGGTTGCTCCGTTAATGGAAATCGTGTGACCAGTCTCTCTGCCGAAAGACATGCCCACGCATTTGTCATCATTAACTGGGAGGTTCCAATCCTGGGACCAGCGCTTCGTTTCATAAACTGCAATCTGCAGGTCTTCAACGCTTGAACTCCAGAGGGTTACATCATCTGCGTACATGGCAATGTTTGCAGGAAGGGCTGTCGGAAGATCGTTTATGTAGATCAAGAAAAGAAGCGGACCTAAGACCGATCCTTGGGGGATCCCAGTTGTTACTGGGGAAGGTTGAGACCAAATATTAATAATAATAATAATAATAAGAATAATGGTTTATTTCTCGGCTATGTTCGAGACACACGCGTAGGCGCATGATCATGCTGTATAGCTTTACTCAGTAAAACGAAATATTCACAAACTCTAGGTATAATAGTCAAAAGTACTAGCTTTAGAGAAACATAGCCAGCGATAGTTTATATTGATCACTCTAATAATGGTTTCCACGCCAACTTTGAACCGGTTTCGATTTTGCGCTGGGCGATGGCACACCGCGATGATATCGAATAGATCGTTCATTCGTACTGCTAGAGGTTCCTTATCAACGAAAATGGTGAAGCCATGTAAAACGGCGGTTTACCGGATTTCTGCGGACAGCGAAGTTCTAAATATGAAAAAAACAGATTTTATGGAAGTACACTCGGGGAAATTGATGCGTGCAAAGAGAATAGCAAACCATGAAGCTGATCCAAACCCTGAATGTCAGTTCTACCGGGGCTAAATAAGAGGAGTGAGTTACGAAACAAGGAGACATGAAACCAATTTTATGAATGTATATTTTTGTACTTTGGTGAGTGTGGAAGTAACAATGGTCCATAAGAGGGTGAGTTAAATTTCAGGATCAGTAAACTGTACCATTCAGAAATGCGAAAGTACAACTGGAGGGCCCTGGAAAAGTGGAGGATCAATTTCCAGCAGGACACGAGAAGAGGGCCAAGCGGACTGTTGCAACAGATACCAAAGTGGAAAATCTCCGCATTGACTTGAGTAATATTATGCTGCTTCGCTGACATATATATATATATATATATACATTGAGGCACTGAGCTTCAGTGTCATTCAGCGTCATTACTGGTAATGTACGACATTTTATGGGTATAGTTCGTCTGGCGGGGTGAAGGATGTGTGTCGGTCAATCAGTCCAGTATGGCGAGATATGACGGATTTAAATGACGACTGATATATTAGCAGGTTGCTCTTGAACGGTTACTTGTGTTAGCTATAATGTTGATATCCGCCGGAGAGGCTTCGTGTTAGAAAACCCTAATTAATACGACAGGCTGTTGGGGGTATTTTCTGTCGCACGGCTTGATTGTATTCTCAGATGCTATGAAAGGTCCCAATTGGGTTCCCGTCGGTACGAGTCAAAGCGGCATCTTTGGTTATCCAGTTTGGCGACTGAGAAAGTGGGAGGCGACAAATGTGAAATAAATAGGGATTGCAGTCTGGACGTGGTTTCAGCTGTGGTTTAGGGTAATATAGGACGACAACAGTAATGAACTGGTTAGGTTTATGTGAATGGGGCAAAGATAAAGTTCCTTTAAGCGGTCAGTAGCACCTGTAACGTACGTGAGTGGAAATCCTCCCTAGCCAACTTGTGCGCGAGACGAGCAAATTACCTAGGATTACGACGCAAAGCTGGACCAGGGAATCAAGTAGAAGCCAACCATTGGCAAACACACACGCATTATCTCGCGAAAAAGAAAACTTGCCGGTGTGTAAAGTTTGTGGGGCGCCTCATCGCCTAGCTGAACGCCCTCGCTTCCGCAACTTAGACGTCGACGAACGATGGGAAATGGCTAAGAGACTGGGCGCGTGCTTCGTCTGTCTCAACGATTCACGTCGAGCAGCGATGCGCCGAACAAAACCCAATTGTAGTCAGGATGGATGCCATAGGAATCACCATTACCTACTTCACAAAGGTCAGAATTTGAATGCCAAAGAAACCCCGAAGCCAAGCGTGGTCTGCTCAGTGTCTGGCTGCACTAACAAGCCCATTCGCCCGGAAAAATAACAGTTGGCGTGGAAACCCCAGTTGGTAGTAGCTGGGATACCACGCTAGTAAGGTAGGAGTTTGCAGAGAGATATGGGATCCGAGGAGATCAATCTTTATTAGCAGTGAGCCCAGTAAGTGGCACCCAGGTCATCCAGCCGACCAAACTGCACCTACAACTCGTTTCCTTGGTCAACAAAGATGGAGCAGAAACCCTTGAAGCATTCACCGTGAAGGGCCTGCCGATGAAAGCACCTCGGTCAGTGCAATCAATTCTGACTCAGTGGCCGCATCTCCACGGGGTTACGATCGAGGAGTGGCAGAATAACGAAATTGACTTGCTGATCGGTTGTGATGTACCAAAAGCGCACTGGGTCCTGGATCAAAGAATAGGAAGCCGCAAAGCACCCTATGCAGTACGCACTTTATTCGGCTGGGCTTTATATGGTAGTACAGATGGAAGATGCCGCAAACAAATCCGAGTCAACTGCACGTTGGTGGAAACGGCGAACAGTGAACGGGCATTCCAACAACTGTATAACACAAATTCGCCGACCCGGTCATTGATGGAGATGCCCCGTCACGAGAAGAAAGGGCGGCTTTGAAAATGGTAGCCGAGAGCGTCAAGTATGTAATAGATCGTTTCGAGGTTCCTGTCCCGTGGAGACCCAACATGAAACCTATGCCAAACAGCCGAGAAATGGCTCTAAAGAGATTATGCTTCCTCAAAACCAGGCTAATTTGAGAACCACAATTAAGGATAGAATACAAGCGAGCTATGCAACGTAACATCGACTTGGGTTATATAGAAAGAGTGGATACAGCGGTTATCAGCGCAAATTTGAGGTGGTACCTACCTCGTCACCCGGTCGTGAACCCAAAGAAACCGGGGAAGGTCAGAGCGGTTTTTGACTGTGCCGCGAAATGCCAGGGTGTGTCACTCAACGACCATATATTACAGGGCTCAGACTGGACAACACCGCTAGTCGAGGTTTTATGTCGTTTTCGGCTAGGAAAAGTAGCCGTCTCTGCGGACATACGTGAAATGTTTCTGCAAGTAAAGGTGCCCGTTAAAGACAGGGATGTCTTTCGTCTTCCCTGGTGGCCTGAAAACGACGCAAATCGCGCACCTGACGAGTACAGGCTGACCGTTCATCCATTTGGGACCGTATCGTCCCCCTTCTGTGCTAATTTTGCCCTCCGGGAAACCCTCGAGCGTTTCTGCGGCACCAGCAGTTTGCTAGGAAGAGCAATGGACCACTTCTATGTGGACGATTTTCTGTGCTCCTTTGACGACCCAAATGCTGCTATTTCTTATATGGCTGAATTGATCGCCACTCTAAACGCCGGGGGATTCAACCTCACTAAATGGACTTCAAACAGCCAAGAGATGCTCAATGTTATCCCGAAGTCTGAGAAAACGGAGTGTACGAGGGAGCTTTTATGATCCTCTTCACAAACGGAGCGCACGCTTGGTCTTCAGTGGAAACCCAGAGGTGACTAAGTCATTTTCACTGTGGACCTACCCAAACGACCAGTCACACGGAGAGGATTCGTGTCGTCAGTCTCAAGCCTCTATGACCCCCTAGGTTTCGTTTCGCCATGGTTACTTCCGGGAAAATGCTTGCTGCAATCACTGTGCCAGAGAGGGACGGGTTGGAACGAACCTCTCCAGGATGACGACGATAAGCGATGGTGCGACTGGCTGCATAGCCTGGAACAACTTGGTGAAATCAAAACACAAGGATGCTTACCAGGAATCAAGTGCACAAACGATGCCCTACTCCACTTATTTTCCGATGCATCAGAAATAGGCTACGGGATAGTTGCTTACGGCTGCTGGGTTGACGCAAATGGTGGGCGGCACAGCCAGATACTATTTGCAAAGGCGAGAGTGGCTCCACCGAAAACGGTGTCCATTGCAAGGCTTGAACTGACGGCAGCAGTACTGGCCGCGAAAGCCGCGAAGCTGATTGGGGGATGCTTCGATCGGATAAACTGGGAACTACACTTTTGGACGGACTCAGCCACGGTACTTCATTACATAAACAACACTACCACTCGTTTTAACACTTTCGTGGCCAACAGACTCACTCTAACCCACGGGTCGACTGAAACTGATCAATGGCACTATGTGCAATCCACCAGTAACCCGGCCGACTTCTGCCCAAGGGGCCTGAAAACACTAGAGAGGTTGCCGACGTGGACAATGGGACCGGACTTCCTAACTGCAACTAAAGAGATGTGGCCAAAGCTATCAATACCCAAGGCTGATGGTGGTGATATCGAAACTAGAAGACTGATACTGGCTACACACTTCACGGGGAAAGTAAGCCTAATAGGAAAACTGTGCCAATTTACCAACTGGACAAAAATGTTAAGAGCCGTGGTCTAGTGGGCTCGATACGAAGTACTCTCATTGATTATGAAAGGCGCAAGACCACAAAACACATTGAACGTGAGGACGATACTACCGGGCGAGCTGAATCAAGCCGAACTGGAAGTTCTACGCCTACTGCAACTAGACGCTTTCCCGTCCGAGGCCCGCGATCTAGCCAGGACAGATGATAACACCAAAGGAAACAGGCTATTACACAGTAGCATCCGAAGAATAAACCCCATGCGAATCAACGGGCTACTGAGAGTTGGACGGCGTCCGACGAACTCAAATCTAGAGTACGAAACAAAACACCCCATAATAATCCCTGGTGACCACTACATAGCGAGACGTTTGATACACCATGTACATCGAGAAGGGGGACACGCAGGTTTGAATCACTCAGTGAACAATATGCCTCGACGATTTTGGGTGACAAAGGGACCAGCGACAGTCAAGCGAGTCATAGGCAACTGCATTACTTGTCGTCGCCGGAGGGCGGTAGCAGGCCAACAAATGATAGCCCCCCTTCCAGCCGTAAGAGTACAGCCGGGATGGCGCCCGTTCGTGGAAATCGGCGTCGACTGCTTTGACTCGTTACTTGTACGACAGAAAAGTAGCACCCAGAAGAGGTATGACTGCCTGATAACATGTCTACAATCCAGAGCAGTCTATCTTGAAGTAGTGCATAATATGACCACGGATTCATTTCTAATGGCTTTTCAAAGGTTCATCGCGAGGCGGGGCGTCCCAAAGAATGTATACTCAGACAGTGGCTCGAACTTCGTTGAGGCTCATAAGGAGTTAGGGAACTAATGGAACCGCCTGGATTACGCCAAAATACAAAACAGGACCGTAGCAAAGGGGATAGAATGGCACTTCAGCCCACATTATGCCAGTCATCGTGGTAGCGTTTGGGAAAGGCCGATACGAGCGAATAGGAAAATGCTCACAGCTTTGACCTCACAACAAACCCTCGATGACGAGACGCTGACTACTTTACTAACAGACGTAGAACGCATATTGAACAACAGACCCCTGGTGCCGATCGTCCCAGACCCGGAAGGCGAACCGGCACTCACCCCCAAAGACCTAATACTGCGGTCAAACGCAGGAGTAACCACCCCGAAAACCCTGCGTGGAACGCACATCGTTGGATGGAAACAAGTGAACCACCTGGCACAGGCTTCCTGGAAACGATAGACGGGGGAGTACCTACCGCCTTTGCAGCTTCGACAAAAATGGATCTCCAAAGAGAGGTCGTTCAGACGTGGCTATGTGGTCATCCTCGTGGAGAGCCACTTACATAAAGACGATTGGCCGGTTGGGGTGATCAAGGGCTGCCGTACAGAAATTGATGGTCTCGTGCGCACGGTGGTGGTGAGGACGAAAAAAGGAGGCGTACTGCGAGATATTCGTAAGATATGTCTGCTCGAAGGTGACAGTGGCGAGGGCGAGGTCGACGCTACAGACCACGCTTAATCCATGTCTGCTGATACCAGATGAAGCTGAATTCATTTATTTATTCCTCACGCATTCTCCCGTAGGACCCAACCCTCCACACCGACTTTGAAGTATATTTGTGTTTAATTTCATACGGTGTTCACGATTTACTATTGAGTTAGTTGTCCAAACCTTAGTTTATCACACGATGTGACGTTGTTTGTGAAGTAGCGAAGGCTCTTGAACAAGCACCTACTGACCGTTTTTTAAAATTATCTCTTCTCCCGTGATCTATTTGTATTATTATTCAGCCTGTGGGCAAGTGTATATAAGTTTTGAGTCGAACATCTTATTTGATAACAGCACACTTTGACCCGCTGATGTTCGAGTAACCTGTAGCCATCTCTATTTTTCATCACGAATTCTCGGTCTTCATCTTGCCACGTACTTTACTTTTGTTCAGGTAGCCTTTTCATCCATATTCCGTAATCTGTCTACGCATCCCAATCACATCGAAGCCCCCTTTTGTATACGGATAATGTCTTGTCATTCTCAGAAGAAACCCTGAGACGTCGAGAGATGGCGCATAACCTCAAGGTGGGCAAGACATGTGGTGTCGGTCAAGAATGGGAGAAGCATTAATAAATGGGCTTACATTATTCAGCAGGAAGATGGTGGCGATGGATATTGCTAAGCAGCGCAGAGCGATTGTGCATGCAACGTGGAGAAAGTTACCTGGGAGGTGAAAATGTCCGTGGTGCAAGATGCAGCAGCTGTGACGACAAACAGCGTGGGAGAGGAATGAGCAAAAGGGGTACCAGGGGTGATGGCAGATCAAACGGACTTAAGCCGTGAATGAGAACCATGACGAAACAGTGAGTTTATATTAGGTGGCAAGTGAAAAAGTAGAACGGTCCAAAAGGCACGCATAAAATGCCTGTGGCAAACATGAGACGAAACAGGAGATGGGAGCAAGGGCCGAAAAAGACAGGTGAGACATAAACAGTAAGATCATTTCATTGCAGGCGGAACACGAAAAAGGCAGAGAGGAAGGAAGCGCCGGGACAAGTGAACCGGTGGACGAACATATCGCATGAACAATGGATGTGCGCCGGAGTCGGGGACATGGAAGTTGGGAGCCCCGTGCTTGCAGGCAACTGTACAAGTGGATGCAACTGGACGATACTAATCGGAGCGCTGCCAAGTGGAAGGATCCACAGAGGAATCGTGGAGCCAGGCAAGGGAAATAGATTGATAGTGAGTGGATAATAAATGTGGCTGTGAGGGATGCAGAGTTTGGAAAGGCAGTTCTAGTATGAGAATTGGTCATGGGTGCGGGTGGGGATGGTGTGTAATGGCATTAGGCATAAGAAGGGAGAACGAGGGAGGGTTTGACAGAACGGTAGGCAGTGAGGCGTAAGCATGCGACCAGTGAGCTTTATAGGCCTAGGGTGATACCAAATGAGTAGATACTACAAGCCGGCAACGCCGATATGGGTGAAGAAATAAAATATTGGCGGTCGTCGGCAGAGTAAAGTAGGTGGGACGATAGTGACGTGCATCGAGAGGTAAGACGGAGAGAGTCGATAGGAAAAGGACAGAATGGGTAGGTGTTTATACCATAGAAGAACGAAAGAATGGATGTGATAGGAGTGATAGGTGTGCGTACAGTGGCGAACGAGGGTGGCTGGGACATGCGTTCCGCAGCTGACAGCATTAGAGCGTGCGATCCGCAACCGGTGCTAGTGAGTGTGGCTGAAGGCTTTCTGGACACCCAACCTGAAAAACACTTCGAAGTAAACAAAGGAGGCGTGATTCACCAGCGTGGTTGCGCTCGCACATCGTTGCAGACGACCTGCACGCCCGATGTGCGCCGGCCAAAGCGGTGGATCTGACCGCGCCCCGCACAGTTGGGAATGACACCAAAGTTTATTGATGGTTATGCATGTGGGGCGTAGTTCAGCTATGAAAGTATGATATATAAGTTCGGCTATCGGATGGCTAGGCTGAGAGGGGTTCCATAAGGCGGTGCCAGCGGCTAATAATCGACCAAACAGCGGCGTTATCCGGTCTCGTATACCAACGTAGAGGGTGGAATTCGCGTAAGCAGAGAACTGGAAAAGGACAGCAGATAAATAAGAGCAGTCAGGGTGTGCCCCTGCTGCTGATCATCGGGTAATGGAGGCGTATAAAAACCAGTAAAGGACCAGGCGTAGGAGTGAAACAAACTACGGGAGAAGGTGAAAGCAAAGTGGATGAAAATAGCGGGATTTCAATTGGTTTGATTCACTAAGGAAATAGCCATAGCTAGTCTAACGTTGAGAATTCAGTTAGATAAATGAAACTGTCCATCGTTGATTGTGTCCTCAATTGAAAGAAGCAGGGTCGGCGAAGGAGTTGGTCTCAGAAGTCGAGGCTCCTCTCGTAAGCTATATCTTCTGCCATGCTCATATTAGATAACCGGTTACCAGCCAAGTGGACCGACATTTGAGTGGTAAGGGGAGCTTAAGGCGGTTAAGTACATGGGAATAGGTGTCATGTGGGTAATCCGAGTTGAGAAAGTGACCTCAAAGGATGACGTGCTCGGATCATTTCTCTGTCTTGCAAAACCTTGGCGACACTAAAAATTTTCTGCTCAGATACTCGACACACCTGATCGGTGGCCTGGGACACCGGGAGGGGCTTTGAAGCGGTGGCCATCTTCGATCATACTTTCGCCACATTTCTTGTTTAACTGAACGCTGACCGCCAAGTGCTGTTGCCATTTGACCGCCGCTCTTTCGCACGCTCTCACGCACGTTCCCAAATACACGTTAACCACCATCTCTTCCAATCGCCTTCTTGTTCTCACGGGTCGTGGAGAATACCGTTCTGGGTAACATATTCGTACATTGCCGAGCATTAGAGTAACTTGCAGGTGGTCCCCGCAGTACAAAGGACTGAAGCATGTGTTTACTAAGGAAACCACGAAGTAAGGTCTAACAAACCTTATAACTTGATAACCAAGCTCTTCAGGCTGGTCTACTCATCCTTTATGGTACGGAAAATGGCCTTTAGCTCAACTATCTCTGCAGCTTGACTTTGGACTGCACATTTTTGTGCATCGGCTGCTGGAGAATTATGGGGGACCGTCTCGTCCGGATTGAGGAATTAGACATTCAAATATCATCCTGGATATGCCTTCCAGCAGTCTCCTTCCGGGATGCATAAGGTTGGACTTCATCACCCGGCACTTGCTCAGGTAGGGGGTAATCGTCTTCTGTTCCCACTTTGCAAAGCGTCTTAGTTTCACATTGCGCAAGACATGACCCGTTGTCTCTCGATGCAATGGAGACTGGAGCAAATGACGTCTTCGTTTCAACCATCATCAGGTTGACTTTCAGAGCAATCCCGGTTACAGTTTTCCACATTTTCAGAGATATGGTTCAGTTTCCCGACATCTTCCACCTCATCAGTAGTGATTGGAGTCTCCAGCAGAAATGTTTCCGGTATACTTCCTTCAATATCCTTCGGGATTTCAGGCTGTTCGTATAAGATAGATTCCACGTTTCCACAGCAAGAAAACCCGGTTTCTTCCAACTGTTCGACTTTCACTGGTTCGTCTTCCAGGTTTGAAAGGTCCAGTTCATAATTCTCCTCCACAAGTTCGCCGTTCTTCCATGAATCTCCGACATGAGCCGTATTGGCCACAGGCACGCCAAGCATGGCCAGTTCTCGAGCCACATCGGCGAGCTGGACCAAATTCAAGGAACGGGCGACGCGTACCATCCCACGCAGGGGCTCCGGCAGACTACCCACAAATCGGTCTGCCCGTGACGCCTCATCCAGCGTCGGCAACGCACGTTCCAGGAGTGAGCGGAGCGCGACGGCATGCACCAGTGGGTCCGTACCAACCCCCAGCTGGACAGCCTTGAACCGCCGCATAGCGTCTTGACGGTCGGCCGGGATGTCCAGTCCTGCAATCAGGGCATCCTTTGCGGCGGCCCACTTCAACTCCTCCGGGCCCTTTCGCGCCGCATCCAGCATCGCCCGCGGCCCGCCCTTGAGAAGCGCTCGAAGGGCCGTCAACTTACCCCAGGCCGACTGGATCCCCGAGAGCTCCGCCAGTTCCTCGAAACCCTTTAGGAAGATCCGTATGTCGCCATCCTCAAACGGCTCCGGCCATGGTAGATCCATCCTGGTCACGTCACCAAATGTTATAATCCACAAGGTGTGCCTGGGTGAATAGGTCGTTTATTGCCAATAGCTCGTTCGGACATCGACAAAACAAAACAAACGTTACAAACATGCTTGTTTGAAAAGTCACTGTTCCCTTCACTTGAAGACAGTCACCATCCGACGGAGAAGCAGTTGTGTGGCTCGCCTGTTGTTGTTCACCTTCTTGCGTTCGGTCTCTTGGGCATAGCGGCGTTGGTAATCCACGAATGACGATAGTTCCGCTTTCAGCCATCAACTACTTAACAAGTAGTATATACACTCACAACACCTGGACTGCTACGCCAAGAAACTGAGTGACTTACAAAATCTGTTGGATAGGAACAATTATGTTTTGAAGGAAATATCTATCGTGTGTTATGTGAAGTTTATCAGCTTCTGCGTCGACGCTGTGGAGAAAACAAAGATGGACTTTTCTTGAAAACTGTATCAATCTTTAAATCACAATTTGAGCGAACCAACTTTTCCAAGTAACCCCGAGGAGTACATTAAGAATCTATCATCCGTTGTCCTAGACCAATGCCAAATCGAAGCTCTCTCATTCGGTTTGAGCTATTGCATTCCACCTAAAAAGATCAATATCGTGGAATTGCAAGCCCGTTTCGTATATTTCTTCGATCATCTGTCATCCCTGAAGCCGAACTCGACGGATGCAAAAGCTTGGTTTAAAGCAAGACTAGTTGGTCTCGAACGTCGATACAGAGGATACTTTTGAATGAAAATCATCTGAAGGCATTGTACGAATTGAGATGCAACAAAAATATCGTCATAATACAACCTGACAAAGGATATGGGGTGGATATCATGAATAAGACAGATTACATAAGAAAAATTGAGGCTGTTCTGAAAGACGTAACCAAATTTCAAGTATGCAGCAAAGAGGACAACGTAACAAGTCTAGAAAGAATCATCTCGCAAGATGTAAAGCTGCTACTAGAGGATGGGTTCATTGATGAATTCACTGCGGAACAAATTTAACCTCGTGGCAGTCATCTACCTCAGCTCTACGGCCTACCTAAGCTACATAAGTCCGGTGTGCCTTTAAGACCCATCCTATCAATGACCAACTCACCGCAACACAAGCTCGCAAAGTGGTTAGTCAAAATACTGAAGCCAGTCACAAACCGATTGACGCAATACAGTCTTAAAGATAGCTTCGAGCTAGCTGAAGCTCTGAACAACATCAATATCAGAAATCGACATTTAGGCGGCATGGACGTTACGTCACTATTCACCAACGTGCCACTGCACGAAACAGTTGATTTCATTTGTGATTACGTTCACAAAGAGAATATTAACATCAAAATCTCAGTGACGGAACTGAAACACCTAATATTGCGGTGCACTGAAAACATGTTTCAGTTTTTGGGCATTTATTTTCGCCCAATTGATGGCTTCTCAATGGGGAGTCCACTAGGCCCCATCCTGGCCGACATATTCATGGCGAGTCTTGAAAATAGATTAAAAGACACTATCGGTAATACGCATCTCTACAGGAGATACGTCGATGATATCCTAGTGATCAGCAACTCAGAGCAAGGCTCAATCAACCTCTTCCGTAAATTCAGTGCAGTTCATCCGTGGAGTACGAGTCTGATAAGAAGTTTGCATTTCTCGACATTATGATAATCAGACGTCCAGATGGTAGTGTCAGTAAGTCTGTATACCGAAAGCACACATGGTTAGGACAGAACCTGCATTTTACAAGCTTTGTGCAGCTGAGTTATAAACGTGGGCTAGTGAGAACCCTGTATGACAGAGCCCGCAAACTCTGTACACCAAATATGCTTAACTCCGAAACAGAAATGCTAAATAACATGTTCCAGTCAAATGGCTACCCGCTAAATTTTATCAAAAGGCATTGTACAGCGCGTAGTCAAAGTGAACGACCATCGTCAGTCCCCAAACGTAAGGTTTTCTTGCAGCTGCCATTCAAGGGCGATGATACAGCCGAACTGTTCGCACACCGCCTCAAATCGGCAATCAAGCAGTCATACAATGCCACCGAACCTGTCCCACTCTACACATGCAGACAGATATCCGTCCCCCAGTAAAACAACCGTTATCAGTTCACGCTAAATCACACCTCCTATACATGTTCACGTGTGGGTGCTCGGCCACCTACCAAGGCCGAACTGAACGGCAACTTCGATTGAGAGTGACGGAACATGTCCACGGTGGGTGGACACTTATGTTAACCAATGGGAAGCACACAGCCAAAGGTCACCGGTCAGGCAACCGCCGGCCTCTTCCATCGCACGTTACTTGCTTGACACAAAACACCGGATCGACTGCGCAACTGCGTTCTCTGTGATCTTCACTGCCACCAATTCACGTCCACTGCAATTTGCCGAAGCGATTGTGATCCAAAGATGGAAACCTAGTTTGTGCAAGCAAAAGAATCTATTCGTTACCCTGGCGTTGCCTTGGTAAAAACATGACGTTTTTGGACCTATCATCGGTAATGTTGTCTCACTATTGTAATGTTTATTACTATTGTATTATCTGTAGTATGCACCTGATGAGAAACAACGAAATCTATCCGGATACAAATTGTGCAACGCAACTCCGCTGTGTTCTCTTTTCAAGTTCATATCAGAAAAAGGCTGTTTTAAGTTTCACAAGTACAAACCTCACCACCGCTGATAGGGTGTTGCAACCGTCATCAAGAAATCCTACGAAGACATCTGTGCTCAAAAGCCGGCATTTTTCGCCTCTCTTCTCATACCAGTAACACCTCGGAGTGGGTAGACTGTCATTCTCATGAGGCAGATCACATCCCTTTGGTCTCCATCAGGTAACCAGCCCTCACCCGTGGCCCCACGAGGCCGAAGCATGAATCATCGATCACACCGCGGCACGTCGCTCAGCAGGCGCGTTCGGCCAGGTTGAGGATAACCGAGGTTCAGAACCCTCGGCGAGGCGATGCTCGACGTGCGAAGATAGTTACCCCTGAATGGGTGGTCGGGATTTATTGTATAGTCCGACGGCTGTGGAGAAAATCTGTCGAACCAGCAGGGCTGCGTGGACCCATGGATTGGATTCAATTCGACTGAATGACGAACGAGCTCCTAGGGAGCCAGCGGCAGATATGCATCAACATGCTGGTGCGTTACAGCAGCTACGGCATCCTCTACCAGAACAAGGCTTGGTGCAGGGCCAAATCAGTCCCGCATCCAAAACAATCATAAAAATGAAAACAGCGATAGACGGCAACCATGACGCACACGGCTTCCCATGGTGAACTCGAGTGGAAGATCGCTATAAGCACGGATTCGACTTTGGCTGTTTACATACACGGGTTGCAGAAGAGAAACTAATTACTCCGGCACACTCTTCGTTGAGAGGCAGCGCTGTATTATCGAATACCGCTTTCACGTCAAGGAAAATAGAGGTTGTGAATTTATAGAAGTGTTTTGCTCCAAAATTGAACGAAATTGCTCCTGGCGAATCAAAAACAGTCTATAACTATATCACTCTAATCACTTCCAAATACAAATCGAAATATGCGAATTACGTTTCTGCTTTATCAACGCTTTTTACGAGCAACTTAAAAATGAAATCATAACAAAACGCTTACAACGGTCGGACAAAAATTGAGCAGAGCTTGAAACAATGTCTTTACAAGCTCTAAATTATTTTTAAGGTCTGTAATTTTAAAGCTATCGAAAAAACGCTAAGCTCGACACTTTTGTCACCAGAATATTATTCACCTCTATCAGTGTTGGAAAACACTCTTGGGAAAACAGTATTCGGTCATGCTCAGTCACTAGAAATAGCCTCAATGTGGCGTTAATCGCATAGCCAACCCAATGAAGTTGTTTGTACTGCTTCACTCGATCTCCTGGAAGCCCCAGTCGAATCACCTAGTAAAGCTACTGCGAATATTGTATTTCATGCTTCACAGATGACTTGCTTTTTCTGTCACTTCAGTCGTCATTCCTGATACAAGTGTCCCGTAGGAAATGCTATCTGTAAAGTTTGGGGCTAAAACGGACGTTACCGAAAAGTTTTTTGTTCATTCGGACTTTTCTAGACACACCTGTGTTAGCATCCGCACGCCAACCTGGAACCCTCAAAGGACACTGTTGTATTCTTTTGTCGCAAGGGTGCCCTGTTTGCTCATGGTAAACCGCCCATTCTTCCTAATCTGTGCACCGATGTTTTACTGTGACACGACTTTTTGAAAGCGCACCGCAGTGTTATATTCTTACACGTAACGGAACGGCCTCTACTTTCGCTGTGTTCTCTCCGTTGCCAAAATCACTCCCCCTCATTGTTCGCATCTCCAGCTCCTGACCATCATCCGATCGCTGTAAAGTCACGTCACCATGGCCCTAAAGATGAAGCCTACATTCGGGCAGAAATCACGAGGATGTTGGAGGAGAACATCACCGTACCATCACGATCCCGATAGATAGCGCAAATTTTGGTCACCACCAACGAACGGTATACAAACGCACAAGTCCTAAACACAGCCAACCAATTAATTGATTGATTGAAGAGATCACACTTTATTAGTACTTCAGCACTCTTGATACTGAAGGTGCCTACCACCAAATGGCACTTCAGTTTAGCCCAGACTGGGAGTGGTGGTTCAGTCGGAAACACTGAGAAAGGATAGGAATAATAAAGGAGCAGTGAAAGAACCACAAATAGTGGTATCAAGTCGCTGAAGAAAGTTTGTCAATATAAGAGCACCACGAATCACGACATCTAGCCATTTCCTCCAACGTACATAACCACTGAGTGGGAGGGTCTCTTGAACCCCATCCAGGAAGTCTAACACGCTCTACATAGCCAAGTCCATACGTTAGGTTTTACAGACCTTTCTTCCATGTTATGGACTGAGCACCCGTACTCATCTTCCAGCCGGTACCTACCTCAGCTGGTATGGCGAGCCAAGGAATCCTGTCAGGGGACATGCGCAACACATGTCCCAACCATATTACCCTGGTGACCTTTAGTGTTTCATCTAATAATTTGGTTCATGAACCTAAGACTCTCTACAGAACCTCAGCATTGCTTATACGGTGTTCTCACCAGATTCGAGCAATACTACGAAGACATCGGTGTTCGAAAACCGACAATCTTCGGATATCCTCCACCAGCAGTGGACATATCTCCGAACCATACAGAAGCACGGACCTGACTGCTGCAGCGTACACCCGACGCTTGACAAATAAACGAATGTCATGTTGACGCCACAGATGACTCAGATTGGCAAATGCTAAACGAGGCTTCTGTATACGCAGACACCTCACCAGATATCTCATCACTGGGTGAAATGTAGCTACCTGGATGACAAAACGTGTCTGCAAGGTCCGTAGTTTCCCCAGATACTGAAAGGTTTGGTGTTGGACCAACCCAATCCCGCAACAACTTTGAAGGTGTAAAATGCATACCAACCATTGCTACGCAGTCCGTCAAGCTGTCTAGAAAAGCATGCAACGTACCTGGACCTTCGCTTAGAAGAACAGTTTTGTCCGCATTTTAAAGGTCTGATACCTTGCCATCTGGAAAAGGTCGATTCTACTATCATCACCAGAAAAAAGTGCAGTCTCTAAGGTAATGTCAATCACGAAGTTGAAAAGAAGAAAAGAGGCAACCTTGATGTACACCACTTTTCGTGGTGAACTCGGATGAAAGAACACCGTTAGCCCGAACTCGGTTTCGGTTGTGAAAGTTTGAAAACGGACTGCCGAGGTGTTCACTTTCTACTCTCAATGAATTTTACATTTTTTTCGAGAAAATCCACTTTCTAGTGCACAACAAAACCTTTGCGACTTAAATTTGCAAAACCTTAAAGTCTCAAAGAACAGCTTGTACGAGCCCCTGCCGTCACAAGCGATCGGAATGCTCCTATCGTCCTAGAAACGGATGCAACTGATATCGCTATTTCGACGACCGTCAATCAGATTCGGGATCCTATGGGGTCCTTTTTATGATTACTATCCACGTTAATCGTAAAAAAAACTCGGAAATGAAAGCATCTTCTAATAAAAGCCTATTTCAAGCTCAATACTAGTCAGCGCCCCGCGGCACTCCTGTACAACTCAAACGAGAGGAAAAAGGTGAAAACTGATTAAAATTCAGCGGTGGCGCATGGAACTATTGGTATTCTGTTTCGTCTTGGTGTATCGTCCTGGAACTGAGAAAAAAAGTGCCGATTTCCACTCAGAAGTTTCTGAGCCACCGTTATCCCAGGTGATGTGAGAGAATTGCACGCTACGCTTTGCCGTCCCGATACTACTACTTTACTTTGTTTGCGCTAAGAATTTTCCGTTCTTCGTACACGACGCAAAATTGGTGTTGCGCCAATTTCGGTTGTAGGCGCTAAAACCGAGATTCAACAAGCCACTTAACAGGTGGCTAGTAAAAACAACACAGCCTTTTGAGAAGTTAAGAATAGACTTCAAAGGCTTACTCACATGTTTCACGTCGTCCCTTTTACAGTTTATTGACTTGACATGTCCTCGTCAACCATTGTTTCTCGTTTAGTCCAACTATTATGGGTATGCCCTCTTCCGTCCATTCATCTCCTGGTTTATATTTTATGTCCGACGAAATAAGGCGGTTCCTTCAAGAACGAGGTGTGACGACCGTATAATTCTCAGTGTAACAATCAAGTGGACAGACTCAATAGCACATTGAAGAACTTAGTGATCCCGTGTTTGAAATCTAAAGGATTGGATGTCACTTATTGAGAACCAGTGCTCCCCGAGTCCCTACACGCTATCAGGTCATTATATTGCACAGCCATAAATCCATATCCACATGAACGATTACTTATCTAATTTTGTGCTACCAACTCCTGCGTGAGGATAATTTAGCCGCTCGAATATCTCCGATTGCGGTTTTCCACGCGTCGCGATTAGCGGCAAGGTCGGTACACAATGAAATCCAGTTCTTGTGCGATATACGAAGGTCGAAGACTGACTGAAGGCCTAATTTGTTTGCATCTGCTTTAACTGTGATAACCCATATCTTCAGCTGACTGCCAAAGCGACACTTCCAAGTCAGACAAAGTGCCGGTAGGAGGCTTCTATTTGAGCGTTTCCCTTCGGGTCGACTGAGGACATGACCGAACCACTGGAGACGGCGTCTTTAAAAGAAAGACGACAACATTTTCACGTTCGAGCAGCGTTGTCGTACAGCGGAGTTTATGACGCGATCATGTCATTTGATTTTAGCTGTGTAACGGAGACACCGGTGTTCGACGCCTCCCGGTAGTTTCGCATCTTTTACTCTCAGCGGCCAAGTCTGACAAGCGTATGTGAGAACGGGCAAATGGTGGCACGGTAAACGCGCAATTTCGTGCAGAGGCTCATTTTACTGCAGGATTACAGTGCTTCTCAAAGTTTTAAGAATGGTCTCCTTGCCCAAATGGCTCGAAGTTTGATTTCAACTTTAGCTTGGCCGTTCGGTTCTACCGTAGATCCAAGGTACTTGAAAACGTACACTAATCCCAAGAATTGGCAACTAACTGGGATGGAGCCTGCTAGCTCTGCGGAACTCGTAAGAAAGTCGCTCTGGCCTTGCACTCGATACGGTTGGGAACCGGTTGTACACTTTGGCTTGTCCCACAGAACGACAATATCCTCGACGAATTCAAAATTCGCGACCTAATACCCTAACTTAGTTGAATTTCTCGGTAACCGGCAATAGCACGACGCATCGTCTAGCCTATGGCGCAGTTGAACGGGACTGGTGACAATGCAAAACCTTGACGGACGCCGAACGAGTGAGGACTCTGGATACTCTTCGCTATAGGGGCGAACTATCTACTCATTCCTCTCTGATTGTACCACGTCTTGTTTGACACAGTTTGAAACCAAACAGGTGTGATTATATATATATATCGTCTCATTCAGCTATGCTCTGACCACAGGTTGTTTCTGGCAGGTATAAACATCAGCCATAAGGAGCGGAATAGACCAACATGGCGTCCTTCAACGTTATCACAACGTTCGACTCAGATTGACCATGGTCATTGGTCACCGCCGGCGGGAATCAACTGGAGATTGTCGCTCTATTCGGTCTACACCCGTGGGTTCAGATCACGCCTTGGTACGTGTTCACTTTTGTTTACGCCACGTCCGTGGTGGCATCAACGATAAAGCCCCCACCCCATACCACGCGCCTGCTTCTAGACGATAATCGACGATTTGCCTTTCAGGTAGAGCTGTGTACACGATCACTGATGCATCCGAATCTCCAAGAGCAAGAGGAACGCTGGAAAAACAACGGGTTCAGTTACAGTTTATTCAATCATAACCCTCGCACTTCTATGCTATGGTTTCGGTTGCAACCTTCCAGCGTCGTCTAGTAAACGGCAAAAAGGACAGAAGCATAAAGTGAAGATCCAAAAAAATCGAAGTATCAAGCGGAAATCAAGAGGAAAAGGAAAGAGTCCGAATACAACTACGCCACTGGCCACGACACCTAGCCATGTCACTTAATGTTTCAAACCATTTGGTAGGTGAGTCACGTGGACCCTAACATGGGAGTCTAACTTGTCCTACATGGCCAAGTCCACTGATCAAGGAAGCTTTGTATGCCGCGTCTACTTCAACATAGGACTCTGGTTCAAGTGGGTCTCACAAATGATGGATATCTTCGACATCAGTTGCTCTGTCAGATGCTCACAGATCCGTCCCTCCAGATGCCACATTCAATAAAGCGTGCAAGTCCCTGAGACGCCAACTGACTAGGAGCCTGAGAAATGATCGCGAGTAGTGGTGGACTGAGAAATATAGGAAGATGGATAAGGCTGAGTCTATCGGCAATTTTCGCAATCTTTGCTGTTTGATTAAAGTTCCCGGTCCACGGGAGCCTGGTGTGAGTTATTTAAGGAATCCGACAGCACACTGATTCACTCTCAGGGACATCGTCTGCACCGCTAGGCGGATCACTTTAGGAAAAGATGTAGTTGGCCAACTTCTACAGTGGACTTTCACAATATACCTGCCAGAGAAACGATTCGGGTAAACATCATCCCTCCATCAGAAATGGAGGTTATGCGGGAGATAGGTTACTTGAAAAGGTACTTACTTTACTTTTACTCTTACGCGACTATCTCGTGCGAGAGGATAGGTCGGCTCAATGGATATCACGGACCACTGCTGACTACGCGCGGCGGTCGGAGGCGAGCTCCGTACAGATCCTTATCCACACCTTTTTCCATCGCCGGGCTCCATAGACTGACCGAAAGCCTAGAAGCTCTACGACTTTCTCGATTGTGCTGGTCCACGTTTTGAGCTGCCCACCAAGGCGACAACGCCAACCAGGGCAGGGAGTGGGGCAGAGTATTTTCTTGATTATCTCTGACTCAGGTTGCCGAAGCGTATGGCCGAACCACTGAAGTCGTCGACGTTGGAGGAGGACGGGGAGAGCATCGATATCACAGCATCGTCTCCTTACCTCGTCGTTGGACACCCTGTCGCGCCACTTGACTTTGAGGATTTGCCGCAGGCACCAGTGGTAGAAAACCTCCAGCCTTCTGGTATCCTCAGCCCGTAGTGGCCAGGTTTCGCAGCCATAGATGAGTACAGGCCGGATGGCAGCACGGTAAACACGAACTTTGGTTCTTATACTGATTTCACTACGAGTCCACAGCGTTCGTCTTAGCTGGAGAAAGGCCGTCCTGGCGCTGTCGACCCGTAATACCACTTCATCTTTTGCCTGGCCGTTCGGAAGCAGAGTTGAGCCTATGTATTTGAATGAAAGGACCTTTTCTACTGGTTGGTCATTGATCGACAGTTGTTGAGTTGTCGGGCCCAGATGGGTTGTGAAAGCCTTTGTTTTGGTCGAGTTTACTTCAAGTCCGATGGACCTCTCGAAGGAATTGATTCAGTCGAGGATTGGTTGTCGCGTAGCGGCGGAGTCTCCAAGCACGACAATATCATCCGCGAACTCCAGGTCCGGGATGTATATTTCCTGGTTAAGCTGAACGCCAGGGTAGTTGTGTAATGCCTGTCGCATCGTCCAATCGATGGCGTGGTTGAACAGCACCGGTGAGAGGCGATAGCCCTGCCTAACTCCGGTAGTGAGTGTGAACCCGCGGGACTCTTCACCGTACATACGAACCCTAGCACCGCTTGTCGAGTAGTATCCCCTTAATAGCCTTAAAGGCTTATCGGGCATCCCATCGGATTGGATTATGGTCCAAAGAGACTCGCGGTTCACCGAATCAAAAGCTGCCCGGAAGTCGATGAAACAAGCTACCGTCGGCTGCTGAAACTTATAGCGGTGTTCCAGTATTCGGCGCAGTGTGAAGATTTGATCCACACAGCCTCTGCCACGGCGGAAACCCCATTGGTTCGGGCGAGTGCGCTGGTCTCTTGCCTCGGAGAAACGGGTTAGTAACAACGCACCCAAGATCTTTGAGGACAACTTGAAAAGGTACAAAGCCACTGGACCAGATGGGTTGTCTCCATCTTTTCAATAACTCTTCCGAGTTATTAGGGATAGTAAGCATATTCCCAGGGAATGCTGTGAATCGGCGATTGGGCTAATTTACAAGAAAGGTGACAGGTCCTTTTCTGAAAACCACAGAGGAATTAGCTTGACAAGTATCGCATCTAAACCGCTCACCAGGCTCATTCTCCACCGATTATCCAGTGCCCGCGAAATGTGTACGCGTGAAAACCAAGCCGGTTTCCGACACGGTCATGGTTGTATCGACTACATCTTTACTCTTCGGCAAACCTTAGAGCACAGAAATATCTTCCGTAGGCCCACAATCTCTGTCTTTCTTCATCTGAAAGTTGCACTCAATTCGACCGATCGTATATTTCTCTGGCGTTCTTTCTCCTTGAAGGATGTGCCAGAGAAATTTATTTTTCTTTTCCAGAGCTTGTATGCGAACAACCGAAGCCGAATTCGTGCTTACGGTGATCTTTCACCGAAGTTCACCTCGAGAGGCGGTGTTTGTCACGGTTGTTCTCTTCCGCTCTTCGTCTTCAACTTTATGATTGAATTGATTCTTGAGATAGCCCCGTTTTCGTGTGGGAATAGTGGCATCGATCTTTGCTCAGACAGTAAGCTGCGCAACCTAGAATACGTAGACGATATTTTTCTGTCGACTGAACGCCCAAGTAAGTTGCAATTTTTTCTAGATAGTCTCAAAAACAGCATAGCAACGTTTGTGATGAGTTTTGCACCTTCAAAGTGTAAAATATTGCTGTATGACTGGGTTGTTTCCACATCAAACCTTGCGTTTGTAAGAGAAGCTCTAGTTGAAGTAGATAAATTTTGTTACCTGGGAAGTTACATCTCTTTTATTCAACCTTTCTCTTCTGTCCTTAACCACCCCTCTTTGCCCCATCTATCCACCCATAATGCTCCCACTGATAACACGGTCGATACTCTCAACGATTCACTGTCAAATAGTATCGGGAATAATCCTCTGTCTGGTAACTCACATTTTCTCAAGCCTCGTCAGCCTCTGAATCTCGGATCCTTCAACGTGCGTACACTCATGCAGGCCGGTCAGCAGGCGTGCCTAGCCCTCACAATAAATTCCCTAAAGATTGATGTCTGCTGCTTAAGCGAAACGCGTATCCAGGATTCGAGCAGTGTAATTCAACTAACTGCTCCTGGTATCTCATCGAGGTATATTCTGCGCACCTCAGTAGATGAAGTAGCTAGAGCTGTGGGTCAACGTGGTGTAGGAATTGTCTTGACTGAGAAGGCTGAGGCTGCCCTTTTAGACTGGATCCCTGTTAACAGTCGTTTATGTGCTGTGAGACTCCAAGGGTCAGTCGGCGTTCGAAAGGATAGTTGTGTTAAGCGCAATTTGTTTGTGATCTCGGCATACGTCCCAACGGACTGCAGCTGAGACGCGCAGAAAGATGAGTTCTATGATGAACTCGCCACCCTCGTTCGCAGCAGTAAAGGTCCTGACATTGTAGTGCTAGCTGGTGACTTCAATGCACAAGTTGGCAAACTCAGTGTGTCAGAAGCCTGTTTAGGTGGGCGTTGTGCTTTACCTGCTGAGCGTACAGATAACGGGTATAGGTTTCTCAAGTTTTGTGCAGACAATCGATTGTTCTTGTCTAGCACCAATTTCCGACCCAGTTCACGTCGCACAGCGACATGGCGCTCTCACTCTACAGGTACTTTGAGTCAAATTGACCATATCGCCGTAAGCTACCGGTGGCGCAGTTCTGTTCAGAACTGTAGATCTTACTGGTCTACGTACGTAGAGTCGGACCATGCCTTAGTTTTAATGCGATTATCTCTCCAGCTCTAGGGTCATCGTCGCAAACCGCAAACCCGATTAGCCGTGAAACGTTTGTGTGATCCAAAAGTCCGCACCCGTTATGAGCAGAAGTTAGCACATGAGCTAGGATCCACGGAGAACAGTAATGTAGATGAGCATTGGGCTCATATGGAGCAGGCGATGCACGTGGCAGCAGGTTTTGCCTGTGGTCCTAGATCCGTTGTCCATCAAAAACACTGGATCTCGCAAGAGTCGTTGAGTATAATGGAGCAAAAGCGTCGGCTTTCGAACCGTAAGGAGATGAATAAGATGCGGAGAAAGCTACAAAGGCAAGTTACGAAAAGCCTTAAGAATGATCGCGAAAATTGGTGGGTGAAGGTAGCCGAAGAAATGGAAATAGCAGCTGCTTTAGGTAACAGTCAAAGACTGTTCAAACTTATTCGTGACACCGGTGGATGGCGAACCCAGGTCAGTGAAACGATTTGGGATAGAAATGGAGAACCCGTCCATAGGAAACAGCAAAGGCTTGACCGATGGGCCGAGTACTTCAAGGAACAGTTTAGCTGGCCGCACGCTAGTGTAGTTACTCCTGTGTCAACAACTGTGACTCCTTGGGTGGTATCACTTGAGCCCCCATCGGAAGTAGAAGTAGAGTCATGTAAGTCGATTACTAGGGCGGGGGAAAGCGGCAGGTCCCGACAAACTTCCTCCAGTCCTTTTCACACTGGGTGGTGAGGCGTTGATAAAATCACTTACCGCCTTGCTCCGTGACATTTGGAACGAGGAGCGTATTCTGTTAATATGGAGTGAGTCATTGATTGTTCCCATCTTCAAGAAAGGGAATACGCAATGACTGTAGTAATCTTCGTGAGATTAGCTTAATCCCGATAGTCACCAAAGTATTAGCTTCGATTTTGCTGCATCGTCTTACACCGGCTCGCGAGAGGAATGTCCGCGAACAGCAGGCAGGATTCCGCCCAGGTCGAGGATGCATTGATCAAATGTTTACTCTTCGCCGACTACTTGAAACGCGTCACACGCACCGCCGACCGACAATAATGATTTTCTTGGACCTGAAAGGCGCCTTCGATTCAGTTGATTGAACAGCGCTTTTCAGTGCTCTCCAGCGAAAAGCTATGCCACAGAAGTTCGTGAACCTAATGAGATCATTGTATTCTCATACTTCTGGCCGCGTTAGAGTTGACGGTGAACTATCCGGTCAGTTTGAAACCCCCAGTGGTGTTTGACAGGGATACCCTTTGTCTCCATTTCTGTTCAACTTCGTCATGGACGAAATAATGGAGAGTGCGCTGCAAAATCTTCAGGATGTAGGCGTCGAACTAGGAAATAGTGAAAAGCTATGTGACCTGGATTACGCAGACGACGTTGTCTGCTTGTTCGAATCCACGGAATATGCTCAGCGTGCACTAGATAATCTCGCAAGAGCTGTAGCTCCATTTGGCATGAACTTTGCACCTTCAAAGTGCAAGGTGATGTTACAAGACTGGACGTACAATTCCGAGCTTGATGCTCGATGAGGAGGTGTTGTTAGTTGTTGACCACTTCACCTACCTCGGCAGCAGCGTGACCACCAATGGGGTTACAATAGTAGAGGTGGGTACGCGGATATCCAAGGCTCGAGCGGCGTACGCTGGACTGAAGCACTTGTGGCGTCGATCTGATATTTCACTGAAGTTGAAAGGTCGTGTATACTGTGCCGCAGTGCGTTCAGTTTTGTTGTATAGTTGCGAAACTTGGAGTCTGCGTGCTGAAGATATTCATCGTCTTGAGGTTTTCGACCACCGATGTTTACGTAGTATCGCTAGGATTGGGTGGAGTAGCCGAGTAGGCAATGCTGAGGTCAGAAATCGAGTGTTGGGTACTAATTCAGAGAACGTTTTGTCACAGCGTATCCGGCTTAGTAGACTTCGTTGGTTGGGACACGTGTTACGTATGTCAAACACACGTCTACCGTACCGTGTCCCATTCTCCGCCCCTCCTAGGGAGTGGAAGAGACCACGTGGAGGTCAACAGATGACGTGGCAGTGAGGAATGAGGAAATGTACAGTGAACCTAGGAAAAGTAGATGCTTCACGTCTTTGTGGTTGGGGTCCAAAAGATCCGTCAATTAGTTGGCTGGAGACACTGAAGGATATGGCAGAGAACCGTGAACAGTGGCGATCGTGTTGTCACTTTCTAACGGATCAGAATGACTGATCGATGTGCGTTTGTACAGTTAGACTGCACATCCCATGTGTTGGCTATTAGGGCATTCTTTCCTTTTCCCACCCGTGTAGGTCCACTCCCTGTCCATCTTGTATATTCATACTTTCTAATTCAACGTGCAACATGGTGAGAAAGGCAGTGGTCAGTGGGGCTTGTCCTACTGTTTAACGCTGTACGATGATGATGATGATGAAGTTACATCTCACCACGTGGACAGATATCGAATGGAGTGTCATCGTGCATACAGAAGGCGTGTTCGGCTGATCCTAACCTCAGCTATTTAAAACGTCGGCGTGACATTTGACTGTTTGTCAAGGGTCGACTGTACAATGCAAAGGTTAGGTTTGTTCTCTTATACGGCTCACAAACATGGCCGTTAAAGGTAGAAGATCGACGAATACTGTCGGTGTTCGAGCATCGATGTCTCCGTAATACTGCCCGAAAATGGTGGGGACACCGTATTACCAATGATGGAGTAACGCGTAGGGTGTTGCGAATCAGAGGTAAGTCTCTGGATCAAGTACTGAAACAAAACAGATTAAGGTGGCTGAGACATGTTACGGATACCCAGCGACAGACTTCTTTGGTGTGCGCTGTTCTTTGAAGCAGGTAATGGTTGGAAGGTAGGTCGATGTGGCCAGTCCATGACATGGAAAAAAGGTATGAAAACCTTGACCAGTGGACTTGGCCACGTAGGACAAGTTAGACTTTCGGGGCGAAGTTCACGTGATCAGCCTACCAAATGGCTGGAAACACTAAGTGATATGGCTAGGTGTCGTGGCCAGTGGCGTAGTTGTATTCGGACTCTTTCCTTTTCCTCTTGATTTCCGCTTGATACTTCGATTTTTTTGGATCTTCACTTTATGCTTCTGTCCTTTTTGCCGCTTACCAGACGACGCTGGAAGGTTGCAACCGAAACCATAGCACAGAAGTGCGAGGATACCGATTGCATACACTGAACTGAACTGTTCAACGGCAGCTTTTGTTGTGGATTCTTTCATCGTTGTCTGTCGGGCATCTACACTTCCGTCAACAGAGCTATTGTTCAATCTGGAGGGGATAGTGTTCGATAAGGTTTGAGCTTTGTTGGATTGGTGCTTGACGCCTCCCTGGTCGGGACCCAAGGTACGAGGAATGTCGTTGATTAGAGACGTTGAGAGACATGGTTCAGAATAGAAGTCAGTGGTACGAATGCTGTGCGGTCCGTATTTCGAACTCTCATGTCCCGTAAATACAAGAATGTCATCCAGACAAACAAATTTACAAAAAGAAATCAAAACGTGTACGATGTAAAAGGGGAAAACAACAGAGCTTCTTATTTTTTTTACTTTTTCTTTCGTTGTGTTTTACTCCTCCTGCCCCATTTTTGTGACTATTGTTGCTGTGTTGGCATTATACTTGCTTTCAAGTTGGTGTAACATATATATCTGGAAATACTAACGAACGGGCATTAATTTTGCCTTCCGGGCGAAGCTTCCTTCGGGCTGGACGATGGATCTTGAGGCGAACGCGTACGAATGTTTGGTCAATGCCAACGGCATTTTCAATTTCGCCACCGCGATACGCTCGACAATTCTTGACCGAACAGGTCTAACGAAATCTTACCAAGTTATAGTCGATCTGGTGCGCTGTCCTGCCGTCGTTGGAGTACCAAGTAGGTGCCCTTGAAATGTTGGAGTGTTGGTAATGACCAGTCGGTTGAGATCCGCAAACGTAACTAGACGGTTGCCATTTCGACTCGCCCACCGAAGCCAAACTTCCCCAATATATGTTTCATATGCTCGTCGGCGGAGCCAGTGCGAGCGATCCAGTTCCCTGCAATCATTAGGATGTCTGGCCCGGAGATTAGATGGACTGAGCTCTGTAGATCATCAAAGAACTCGACTTTGGTGTCTCGCTCCGTATACAGAGTCAGGGCGTAGACCGTAATCTCCGTTACGTTAAATGAAGTACCCCGAACGGCCCCGTGACTATCCTTAGTCAAACTGCCCCCATCCCCTTCCCCCGAGAAATTAAGGTGTTGTGTGTTCGGCTGTTTATTGGGACTGCAATCCCGTGAAGCCCGGACAAAGTATGAACCCCTGGTGGAAGAAGCTCAACTCATTGACTGCAATCCAGAATGTACACATACACTCCTAGTTCACGGTAGAGAAGAGGCCGTTTCGTTTCAGCATCTGGCTTCTGTAGACCAAAGTTAACCAGCCGAACCGGAAAATATCGACGAGGATATACTGAAAGAAGCCAACTAAACACGCAATCCCCGACTTCGGTTGACTCGACCCGTGGCGAACCTCCTTTATCTCGTGATAACGAGTTGCTTGAACGACATCAGCGAACCCGAAAGTACATCTTACGAAACAGAAAAGTTCAACTGACGAAGTGTGACTACTCTCTTCTCCTTTCGTGAACTAAAACTGAGGATTTTAGCGAGGGGAAAAGTTGTGCAACCTATTCTCCTTTGGAACTCACCGATGTATATTCTGTATTTGTCTGATTAATCCCACATATTTCTGCTTCAGCGCACACTGACAAGTAAAGCCTGGTTAACGGACTCTGTCTCTTTCATTTTACTCACTTACTCTTATTTTTATGCGACTATCTGAGAGACGATAATTCGGCTTCTTAGATGTCTCTGATGATAGATGTCCACGCGTTCCGGTCTGCGGCAAGGTCTGCACACCAAAAAATTCAGTTGCTGGGCCAGCCGCGTACTCCGAAGACCGACTGGAGGTCTAGGCGATCCATGTCTGCCTTAATAGTCCTAACCCATGTCTTCAGTTGGCCATTAGGGCAACATTTCCAATCTGAGCAGGGTGATGGTAGTAGGCTCCTCTTTGTAAGTTCCGTTCCGGGTCGTCGTAGGACATGACCCAACCACTGCAGGCGACGCTGTCGGAGGAAAGAAGAAAGTTGTTCTGTATTCGCACTTTGTTGACGCACAGCGAAGTTTGTGACGCGATCATACCACTTGATTTCGGCCATGTAGCGGAGGCACCAGTGGTCGGAGCTTTCCAGTCTTTTCGTGTTGTCTACTCTCAACAGCCAGGTTTCGCAGGCTTACGTAAGAATTGGGCGGACGGCAGCGCGATATATGCTCAGCTTCGTGTGGAGGCTTATTTCGCTGCGAGACCACAATGATTCGCGAAGTTGCAAGAACGCTCTCGTTGGACAGTCTACACGAAGCTTAACCTCGTCCCTGACCTGACCGTGCGGCTGGATAGTAGAACCGAAATACTTGAAGTGGTGCAGCTGTTCCAGATTTTCGCCATTGACGCGTATAGAGTGTGTTGAGCCCTGCGAAGTCGTGAAGAATTTGGTTTTTGTAGTGTTTATCTTCAGACTGATGGCCTTAGCTTCACATTCAATACGATCAAGAACCGGCTACTGAGTTCCGGGATCCTTTTCTAGAATGACGTCGTCGGAGAATTCGAGGTCTGTAACCCAAGAGTCGTGCCCAAATTGTATTCCTCAAAAGTCGTTGAGCGCGAGACGCACTACCCAGTCAACAGCGTAGTTAAATAGGACTGGCGATAGAGGGCATCCTTAGCAGATGCCGGTGTCCATTAGGAACTCTTGAGACTCTTCGCTGTAAGCGCGGATGCGCACCTGTGTTGTAGAGTAGCATGATTTTATCAATCTGATGTACTTTTCCGGCATTCCGTCGATTCGCAGTACGCTCCAAAGTGACTGTCTGCCAATAAGGTCGAGTGCAGCCCGGAAGTCAGTGCAGCACGCTGTGGTGGGATGTTGAAATTTATAGCGGTGTTCAAGGATTCGGCGTGGCGTGAAGATCTGGTCAACACAGCCTCTTCCTCGACAAAAACTATACAGCTCGGCGCGTGTTCGTGCATCCCGAACAGCAACAAAGTGATTAAGCAGAATGGTCGCAAACAATTTAGCCGCTATATCAATGAGGCTGATACTCCTGTAGTTCGCGCAGACAGTCTTGTCTCTTTTTTGGTACAGGGAGTAGGATAGAGGTCGACCAGTCTTTGGGAAAGACTTCGGTGACCCAGATACGACGGAACAGCGTGCTTAGTGGGTCCAACAGAATTAGCAAACAGGATTTGGAGATCTCAAGTGGCATACATCGTCCCCCGATGACTTCTTGTTTTTCATGGTTTGCGCTGCGAAGACGATTTCCGATTCGTTGGGAGGCGCTAGGTAGATTACATATTATTCTATGTCGTCTGCTGTCGTTATACAGATGGACTGGATGGGAAGACGATTGAGCAGCTGGAGATGTGTAGACCCACATTTGAAGCTTCTGGTCGCAATCCGATATGAAATGGCCTCTATCGTCACGTATCGTGGGAGGAGGAGGTTACGCCCTCCCCGAAGAGCGTATGGGTCGGAAAAGCCTACCAAAGTCCCCCACAGTGGCTGCTGCTTCCATCTGGCCTGCCATTTCAGACCAATATTGTTTACGCTCGTTTCTCGCTGAGCGTGTAGCTTCGCGGTGGTCATGGTAATGAGGCGAATTGCGGAGTCTCGAGTCCCCAACCTTAGCGCAGCGGTTAAGGGATTCTGCAGAGACCAAATCTTTCCTATGCCACTTTGTTTTGCCTAGCTGTTCAAGTGAGGCGCTGGCGATGGATACTTTTAGCCCCGTCCATTGTCCATTTACGCTACTGTCCTCGTCGATCGCAGTTGGTCTGGACGAGATCGCATTTGACAGGGATTGAACGTTGTCCGGGATTGCTAGCTTGGAAGTATCTATTCTGCAGTGAGGTCGCGTTTTCTGCCGTACTGAAAGGTGAAGCTTGAGACGAGCACGTACCAGTGTGTGGTCTGTGCCGTTGGCATTTCCCGTTACGCCACCCCAATATGCCCGACAGTTCTCCACAGATCATGCCCAACGAGAACGAACCAAGACGTAGCCGATTTGGTGCGCTGTCCTGAAGCCATTGGAATGCCAAGTCAGCAGGTGTCTTTTTGGATGCTGGAAGCGGGTATTGGTGACGATCAGTTCATTGAGGTCTGCAAACGTGACTAGGCGGTCACCATTTTCGCATCGCACACCGAGGCCAAATTTCCCCAGCACATGTTGAGTATACTCGTCTGTTGGTTCCGTGCGGGCGTTCCAATCTCCTGCAATTAGCATAAGATCTCGCCTGGGAACCCGGTTGACTGAATTCTGAAGTTCGCTGTAGAAGACATCTTTAGTAGTTGGCTCCGCATGTAGCGTTGGGGCGTAGACTGCAATCACAGTCACGTTGAACGGAATACACCTGAACCGTACCACGGCAATTATTGGAGAAGCTGGTTCCCAAGAGATCAGGGCGTTGTGTGCTCGACTGTTCATTGCGATCGCAACTCCATGAAGCCCAGAATTGTCTGCTGGCCTACTGTGGTAGATCCAGTAGGATGAGTCCGTTTAGGGTAGTTGAATATGTCGGCTGCCGAAGTTGGGTAGGCATACTTCGGATAGACAAGCTACGTCAATTCCGTAGTCGTAGAGTGTGCGCATGGTAATACACTGGCTACCTGCATCTAGAAGAGTTCTCACATTCCAGCAGGTTACGTGGACTGGTGACCTTGTGTTCAGGTTTGGGTTCTCAGTTCGTGTTTGGGTAACCCCGGCCGCTGGGGGAGCACAGGGCGCGTCGCTTACCGGTGACGCCGTAGCATGATCAGAGCTTATTATAGATAAAATCCAAGAAGAGGTTTGGGAATTTGGTACGAAGAGACGTCCTTAGCGCTATTCGGCTTTTGTTCGAGGTTGCATCTCTAGCCCATGCACAATCAAGTGCTACTTGTCAGGCAACAGGAAGTTTTTGTGTTGGGAGCCGGTTGGCGATCGAGCGGTTCATACACTTTTTGGATGGTGGTCTACCAATCCAGGATGCTCAACGGGTCCTAGTGATCGTGGTGCATGATTGCTGGTGGCTCTCTGGGAGCTCGTTCGCCATTCAGTAGAGCTTACCTAGACCCAGGGGTCTATGCAACCCTGTTGATTAGACGTATTTTCTTGGTAGCCGCTGGATCTAACAGATCTTATCCGCCTATGCAGGAGGTTCCATCTTTGCATGCTGGGCGCCGCCTCACCGAGGTTTTTTTAGGCCTTGGTTACCCTACACCTGGTTTGGCCCGCCTGTCGCGCCGTTTGCCACGATGTGGCTGCTGATGCATGCTTCAGCTTCGTGGAGCCACAGGTGACAGTTGGGTAAATGATGGAGACCAAAGAGATTGGCAATACCCCCATGACAGTATACTTATTCAGAGGTGCTACTCCTCACAGATACCCCATACACCCCTACTCCCGCTGGGTGTTCCATTAGTGTCAATACCTATTTTAGAATGTTCGAGCGACCCCGTACATTTGAACCCGCAAACTCTAACAGGAATATCGTTCCTATTCATTTGTTGATTCCCCAGCTTGTTACTAACAATTCGACCACAAAACAACTAGTGCACAATAGAAACGAGGAAAAATATAATATGGTTGAAACTCACATGAACAGCAGCACCAAAGGAGGGTTGAAAACATTCCAAGTCCATGACCGACAGTTCTGTGGACTAACAGGATGTTCGGTGGCAAACAAATGCAGCTGGAAAAAAAAATTGCAGTCATACGAATTTCATGCAACAACGGTCTTCTTGCGGATTATTACCACCTACATGAAAAATGGTTCGCGGTGGGCAGGAAAAAAATATACTTCCATTCAAAAACGTCGTGTGTCAAGCATCTTGCTTTTGTTGTGTCCTCGCAGTTGTATCAACAACTGGGACTTCTTGGATGGTATCACTTGAGCCCCCATCGGAAGTAGAAGTAGAGTCATACATTCGATTACTAAAGCGAGGGAAAGCAGCAGGTCCCGACGAACTTCCTCCAGTTCTTTTCAAAATTAGCGGAGATGCTTTGATAAAATCACTCACCGTCTTGCTCAGCGACATTTGGAACGAGGAGCGTATTCTGTTAATATGGAGTGAGTCATTGATTGTTCCCATCTTCAAGAAGGGAATACGCAATGACTGTAGAAACCATCGTGGGATCAGCTTAATTCCGATAGTCACCAAAGTATTAGCCTCGATTCTGCTGCACCGTCTTATACCCGCTCGCGAGATGAATGCCCGCGAACAACAGGCAGGATTCCGCCCAGGTCGAGGATGCATCGACAAGATTTTTACTCCCCACCATGTGCTTGGAACGTGTCACACACACCGCCGACTGACAATAATAGCTTTCTTAGACTTGAAAGGCGCCTTCGATTCAGTTGATTGAACAGCGCTTTTCAGTGCTCTCCAGCGAAAAGCTATGCCACAGAAGTTCGTGAACCTAATGAGATCATTGTATTCTCATACTTCTGGCCGCGTTAGAGTTGACGGTGAACTATCCGGTCAGTTTGAAACCCCCAGTGGTGTTTGACAGGGATACCCTTTGTCTCCATTTCTGTTCAACTTCGTCATGGACGAAATAATGGAGAGTGCGCTGCAAAATCTTCAGGATGTAGGCGTCGAACTAGGAAATAGTGAAAAGCTATGTGACCTGGATTACGCAGACGACGTTGTCTGCTTGTTCGAATCCACGGAATATGCTCAGCGTGCACTAGATAATCTCGCAAGAGCTGTAGCTCCATTTGGCATGAACTTTGCACCTTCAAAGTGCAAGGTGATGTTACAAGACTGGACGTACAATTCCGAGCTTGATGCTCGATGAGGAGGTGTTGTTAGTTGTTGACCACTTCACCTACCTCGGCAGCAGCGTGACCACCAATGGGGTTACAATAGTAGAGGTGGGTACGCGGATATCCAAGGCTCGAGCGGCGTACGCTGGACTGAAGCACTTGTGGCGTCGATCTGATATTTCACTGAAGTTGAAAGGTCGTGTATACTGTGCCGCAGTGCGTTCAGTTTTGTTGTATAGTTGCGAAACTTGGAGTCTGCGTGCTGAAGATATTCATCGTCTTGAGGTTTTCGACCACCGATGTTTACGTAGTATCGCTAGGATTAGGTGAAATAGCGAAGTGAGTAATGATGAGGTCAGAAAGCGAGTATTGGGTATTAATTCGGAGAATGTTATCACAGCGCATCCAGCTCAGTAGATTTCGTCGGTTGGGGCACGTTTCACATATGGGAAACACATGTCTACCGTACCTTGTCCTATTATCCGTTCCTCCTAGGAAGTGGAAGAAAGCATGTGGAGGTCAGCAGATGGCGTATCAGTGAGGAATGAGAAAACGTACAGTGAACCTAGGAAAAGTAGGTGCCCAACGCTTTCGTGGTTGGAGTCCAAAAGATCCCTCAATCAGTTGGCTGGAGACACTGAAGGATATGGCAGAGAACCGTGAACAGTGGCGATCGTGTTGTCACTTTCTAACGGATCAGAATGACTGATCGATGTGCGTTTGTACAGTTAGACTGCACATCCCATGTGTTGGCTATTAGGGCATTCTTTCCTTTTCCCACCCGTGTAGGTCCACTCCCTGTCCATCTTGTATATTCATACTTTCTAATTCAACGTGCAACATGGTGAGAAAGGCAGTGGTCAGTGGGCTTGCCCTATTGCTTAACGCTGTACGATGATGATGCAGTATCGTCTAATCCGAATTCAAACAAACCAAAACACGAAGACTGAACATTGCAGTTAAATGGGATACAACAGAAGAGCGTAAGTTTCAATGACAGCGGAAACCCGCTTTGTTGTCCGGTGTTCCCAACCATCCTTATGACGGACCTCATGGACCCAACTGAGGAAATGAAACATCCAATACAAAAAGAAGTGCTGGAAGACCATACGAGTCGAAGACTGCTTTCAGATCAAAGAAAACAGATATGGTGTGACTACAGAGAACTTGTCTGTACTGTAAAGTCTACCGAAGAATGAAGTGATGTAATATTATATATATATATATATCGGCAGAATGGACTGCTTTATGCATGTCGAAGGGATCTTGGTCTTCGACGCATTGGTCTCTAGTCCCATGGATTTTGCAAAAGATTCTACGCGACTTAGAACTGGCTGTAAAGCAGTTGGGCTATCTCCAAGAATGACGATTTTCTCTGCGAATCCTAGATCAATGAGAAAAGCATCAGTGACCAGCTGAATACAAGGGCAATCTGTGAGCACCTGAGGCATTATACAATCGATGGTGTAATCGAACAGAACTAGCCACAAGGGACAGCCCTGTCTAACATCAGATTTGAGGGAGAAGTCACTTGACTCTTTTTCGTAGATGCGCATTCTTGCACACATATTCACGTAGCAAGACCCCATGAGCTTCAGGAGCTTCTGGGGCATTCCATCTGCTCTTAGTAAAGTCCATAGCGATTCTCTGTCAACTGAGTTAAAGGCAGCCCGAAAATCAGTAAAACAAGTTACAGTCGGTTGCCGAAACTTGTAAAGATGTTCCAATACTTGGAGGAAGGTGAATATTTGGTCCACGCACCTTCTACCACGGCGGAAGTCTCCATGATTAGGGCGTGTGTGCGCGTCCTGCACCGCTGAGAAGCGGTTGAAAAAAGGCACGGAGAATATTTTGGCGGCCATGTAGACTAAACTGATGACGCGGTAGTTTGCGAACTCAGTTCTGTAGTCTTTCTTTGGAAGAAGGAGTAAAGTTGAAGTTCCCCAGTCCGCTGGGAACTATACTTTTCCAAAAAAGTAAGCAAAAAGGGGTGTTCAATGGCTTCAGCAATGTCGAAAGACATGGTTTATATTTTGTTATGACCTACGCGTTCTTTTCTATGGTCTGAGTGGAAACATGCGCACACAATCTCACCTTGTGACTTCAATCGCTCCAGCCTGCTACGGAAAACCAGAAGACAACAATTCAGCTCGCCAAAACGTGTCTTCGTAGTAATTACTATGTGGTATTTAAAGCGAAAATCGAACTCTCCCGAACTTCGGCGTCCAATTAGGTTCAAGCCTTGTTAGGCCGATTAGATTGACAAAAACATTTGCCGGATTGATCATTGATCCGTTGACCCGATTTGCGTCAGACTGTAGACAACTGCTCGATCGGCAAAAGGGGTTCCGTCTTGAGTAATCCAATAAATTATTGATTGTTGTTTATACACTCCGGCCTGCCACGCTCGAGTTGGATTGACGACTTGCTTAAAAGAAAAGTTTCTTGTTTGTTTTCAAATTCCCAACATATATCTCCGGTGTGGTGCCGCCTTTTCCGGGGGGTTTCCGATTCTTCGACTTGTGTATTACTTCGGTGATACCATTTTGGCTTGTTGAGCTGTTATTAACGTCATAGATCTCGCTCTGGATTGCTGGGATTTGGTTCATAGAGCTTGCCGTGAGGCGGTTCAGTAGACAATCGAAGTTTTCAGTCCATCGCTGCATGTTTTGTTGTAAGGTTGGTTAAACCTTACCAAGCTGTTTCTTTGCTACGCGCCTTCGCCAGTTCTTCCCAATAGGCTTGAACCAGCGGTACTCTGCGATGCACCACCACGACCACTAGGACAATGTTTCCCACAACCAATGAGAGGGAGAACACTACAGGTGGAGAGAGAATGGTTAGTGTATATTGGAGAAGCGTGCGTGTAGTATGCACGGGCAACGGTCAAGTGGTTTTCGCGCTTTGTGGCGCGAGTTTAGATGACCACTGATGTGTGTTAAACAGATAACCAAGGTTGAATGCTACTACAGAGACCTCCTCCTAGAAGTCCGACGGAGTTGGGCTTCCACTGTGGACGTGGACCAGTTGTGTTGACATCCCATAAAATCTGTGTATATCGTCGCTTGCACTCACGCCATGACATGGGGTTACTGATGGTGAGGGTTTAACATCTGCACGTTTGGAGCTCATCCAAAAATGCGTCCACCTGCCATCTCCAGCGCCACGCTGACCAATTATCCTGTTATCCAGTGGGTGGTTATCTTCTTGAATGTACCAGGAGTCAGCGAGAAAACGGATGTAGTCAGTGTGACTGTGAATCTGCCTGAAGAGAAGACAGAACGGAAGGGAATTGCGCCTGGGGCGCCAGCAGATGTTCGACCAATCAAAGCAGATGACCTGGCAGAAGGTGCCGCCACATGGAACACAAATGCCTGCAGATAAGGAGGTAAGTGGGGGGAATTACTGACTAGAACAAACGGATCAGTGATTATAGCTATCACGGAGACATGGCTGAAAAGGGACCACGGTGCCATGAAACCTCGTGGCTACACCGCATACAAACAAGACAGTATAGACGGTAGGCTGAGTGGAGGGGTACTACTCGTGAGGGCTGATTATAACCAGTAGGAGGTCCCGTTTACACTTGTCACACCCAGCATACAAGCCACTGCATGTTGCATTCGCCCAGGCCGATGGCCAGTAGGGATAGTCTGTGTCTATAGACCAGATGGGGAAGAAGACTCTGAATTATTCCAGCTTTTACAGATGGTGCTGAGTAGGTCACAGCGCTTTATCGTGTTGGGAGACATGAACCTCCCAGAAATAAATTGGGACGATGAATGTGTCCCTAGGGGAACCACCGGAAATGCTCTGGTGATGTGGCTTCACAACCACGCCCTCACACAACATGTAAGAAAAGCAACGCGCTTCCGCGACGGAAAACGTTCATCTACACTGGATCTGCTTGTAACCAGGTATCGATCTGACGTCATCTCTTTGGTTGTAGAGGAGCCATTGGGGAAGAGCGATCATGAAGTCCTTCGTGCAATGTTCACTGTAAGGCACAACAAACCAGGATCTACGTTGGTCCGGAACTACGCTGGAGTAGATGAGGATCAATTGAGGGTAAGGGCACGAAGCATATGTTGGTACCCGGAAGTCTCGGAGCCATCTGTGGAGGATATATGGAGAACAATAGGGGCGGAGTTAATAAGCTTGACAGAAGAGTTTGCTCCGTCAACAAAACAAAGAAATAGGAGCCGGCTGCCTTGGTGGTAGCCCAGGATTGCGACAGCATTAACCGTTCGCAGAAGACTATGGGCTCACCACAAACTTCATAGCATACACTACGCATGGGCCGCTTACAAGAAAGCCAGAAGCAAGGCACAAGCCCTGCAACGAGAAGCAAAATACGGGCATGAGAAAAAACTAGTCAACAATGTGAAGGCAGACCAAAAGAAGTTCTTCGCTTACGTACAGTCCGAGAAAACGACGCGTGAGAGCGTAGGTACCTTAGAGATGTCCGACGGAAGCATTGCTCTAGACGATGAAGACAAGGCAGAAACCTTACTTGCGTTCTTTAAGAAAGTGTATTGTCAGAACCAGATACTTAGTGCGGGGGGATCATATATAGGGTGTGCGCCAGTGCTTCAGGAGCTTACTGTAAGTGAGGACGAGGTGCTCCATGAACTCAGATCTTTGTGCAAGCACAAAGCAGCATGATCGGATACAATCTATCCGGCGATTGTTCAGCCTCTTTCCGATATCTTATCAGGGGCTATTACCAGATGCATGAAGCGTCTCTAAGGGAGGGTGAGGTACAACAGGATTGGCGCAAGGCCATTGTCGTAGCGATTCATAAGACAGGATTCAGGCAGAAGGCGGAGAATTATAGACCGGTCAGCCTGACATCAGTGTTGTGCAAGTGCTTGGAACGTATATTCAGAAAGCAATTGTGCCTGCATCTGGTTAATAACGACCTACTGGCACCTGCACAACATGGATTTGTTAAAAAAGAACGTGTTTGACAAACCTACTGATGTTCTTAGACGAGACCACAAGACGAATAGATGAAGGTACTACAGTGGAGGTTTGTTATTTAGATTTCAGTAAGGCTTTCGACTCTGTGAGTCATCGCCTGCTGGACTATAAATTGCAGACCTTTGGGATAAGCGGGAAAGCAAGTGATTGGGTAGCACACTTTCTAAGGAATCGTAGATCCTGTGTCAAGGTAGATGATTACCTATCGAGACCGGCGAGGGTTACTAGTGGTATGCTGCAGGGTTCAGTACTGAGGCTTTTGCTCTTCCTCTTGTATATAAATCACCTGGCGGAAGAATTGAGAAACCGCGTTTCATCTTTGCCGATGATGTAAAGATAGCGGGCAGCCATTTAGCATAGGATATAAATGCGTTCCTCAGATGGGTAGAACGATGGGATTTACCGCTGACTCTCGCCAAATGTCAAGTCCTGACCATTAACATAGACGAAACGAGTAGTATTCCGTTTGAAAGTGTCGGAGGTAAAAGACCTAGGCGTGATAGTCACAGGACTTCGAGCCTTCAAGGCAGTGCCAAAGAGCTGCCAATATGGCCAGAGGGGTATTAATTAGGATATGCAGTAATCTCACATGCAAAAATTCAGAAGTGTTCATCCCGTTTAACAAGGTTTTGGTGCGACCTTTTCTGGAGTATTGTGTGCAGGCATGGGCTCCCTATTATTGCAAGGATAAGGAGTGTTTGGAGGGGGTGCAGCGACTTGCAACTAGACTGGTCGCCGGTCAGAGGAGGAAACCTTACGCCCAGCGTCTAGAGGATCTTAATCTATTCTCTTTTAAGCGGCGTAGAGGGCGAGGTGACCTAATAGAAATGTTCAAGATCATAAAAGATCTTCCGGGTATGGACATGGGTTTCCGCCCCTGAGTGCGGCATCAGGGGACCGTCTTAAGCTAGAGGGCATATTCAAGGCTGGATATACGGGCTAATTTTTCTACAAATAGGGTTGTACCTATGTGGAACAGACTGTTAGAGGATGCTGTTGGACGCAACAATGTATCAACTTTTAAGAACGCTCTAGATTCTCGCTGGAACACAACGTTCGCAGAGCTAGCTGTGTGAACGAAGGATGAGGTAATGAGCCCCTTTATTTTCGTCAATGAACTTGTCTGTGAAGGTGATACTGCCCCGTAAATTCTGCCTTTCAGACAAAACATTCAACGCGCAGTGTTGGGAGCCAAGAAAACTCGCCGAAAACACAACGATCTGGACGCTCGATTTGTCTCGGCAACTTTCGTTCTGTGGAAACTGAACAAAACTGACCAGGGTAACGGACACAAACGACGTTCAGTGCAGTCGCTGCTCACAGAAAAGTAGAAAAAAACAGATACCAACAGATTGGCTTTGTTTAGGTGTAATCGCGGGTGATGAATGCTAGTCGCGACGTTAGGCGTGGTGAATCACCTAATGGAAGTCCCCTGATATCACGCTCGCTCCTAGGACATGTGTCATTGTGTCTGAGCCGTTGTCGAACGCTGATAGATTTCGGTGGTGTACGCTTCATAAGACGTTGGTGACGAAATGGTGCCCCAGAGACTTGTCGCACGTCCACAGTGAACTGAGACAAAGTCTGAACGGCGAATCTCGCGAGGTGCGTTAATCAAAAGCGAACTTTGGTGAATACCAAAGGCTTCCGATCTATGAACACCTTGAACGAACACATTTGACTGCGTGTGGCAAATGACAGATGCCGAAGCCGACGAGCTATAATTCCCGATCAAAGTGCTGCATCGAAATTTGGCAGACTGTAGGCGATTATAAGAGAAAACCACCAGAAGCCGAGGTCCGAGAATGATCCAGCGAATGAGGATGAAAAATGCTCAGTGGTCAGAGGGAGAAAACAATAGCACATGCAATAAAAGCAGGAGAACTGACATCATTCTACAATAATCAACACACCAGGAAAAACAGCACGACAATAGGCGAACAAAAAGGAAGGTCGCATGACCTTGGCATCACGTCAGTTCAGTTGTCTTGATGTTCAGTTCAGTTCAGTTCAGTCTGCACAGGACAGGTAATGGCCACGGCTAATCGAGCGTCCAGAATTCCTTCGATGGTATGCACACCAGTTATGCATCCACCACCGCCGAGTGTATTTGGTCGAATCCCCGCTAAAACTGAGAGGGAAACGGAAAACCTCATCGCACATCAACTGCAAGAGACATTAGGCATCGTGAGCGTTCACCGAGACAGTATGCAATGAGGGAAAAAGTCTGTTAAAACATACTCCAGAAGGACCACAGTGCTACCCGTCATCCATTTGAAGTCACTGTTCATGATGACCTCAAGGTCTTTGACACTACTGACTGCCTCTACGGTGAACAGCCCCTTGATCATGAGCGACGGTTAGGCCCTCTGTTGCCCTCGACAACAAATGGCTTTTTTGAGCGTTCAGAGGTAAGTCCCACTTGTATGCCGAGTTCAGGACCGTACCTATTTCGGAGGTGGCAGCAAAAACAAGATACACATAACATCATGCAGTGTCACACTGTGGACAGTGTCTTAAGCTGAGTGGGGGTGCGGCATTCATGAACATATATGCGAAAAAAGACAATTATCTTATTTGATTTTTGAGAAAGGAATTATTGGGAAAGACCCGGGTAGAGGTCTAGCTTTCTCTTGAAGATAGTTTTGTTCTGCGAGAGGACAATATCTTCCGGAAGTGCATTCCACAGAGTAATAACCCTATAGCTTTAAAGTTAACTCGTAGTGAGGAGCGTGGTCTCAGTTTGGAAACCTTTCTTCTATGACCACGGACAGAAGAGGCTAGACAGACAGAGAAGCAATCGCTTTGACCTGTTTCAAAAAGGTGAAACATCAAAAACAGATCACCTCTTACTCGTCTTAAGTCAATGGGATATAGATTGAGGAGTGAGAGGCGGAAGGGATAAGGTAGATAGGACAGGCCCCATACTGCTTTGGTGGAGGCCCTCTGAACTCTCTCTAGGATCTCACGGTCTCGTACAAGACCAGAGTGCACTATCTGACTACCGTACTCCAGCAGAGGTCGGATATACGTGCCGAAAATTATGGGGAAACCATCCCTAGAGATGCGCGGAAAAGGCCTTGGAATCATTTAGGACTCAAAAGGCAGACTTACTTGCAAGTTGGTGATGATGAGAGAAGGATAAGTTACAATCTAATCAGAAACCGAGCACCTTGTGTCGGTCAACCCTTGGCAGTGTGGTTGCTCCGTTAATGGAAATCGTGTGACCAGTCTCTCTGCCGAAAGACATGCCCACGCATTTGTCATCATTAACTGGGAGGTTCCAATCCTGGGACCAGCGCTTCGTTTCATAAACTGCAATCTGCAGGTCTTCAACGCTTGAACTCCAGAGGGTTACATCATCTGCGTACATGGCAATGTTTGCAGGAAGGGCTGTCGGAAGATCGTTTATGTAGATCAAGAAAAGAAGCGGACCTAAGACCGATCCTTGGGGGATCCCAGTTGTTACTGGGGAAGGTTGAGACCAAATATTAATAATAATAATAATAATAATAAGAATAATGGTTTATTTCTCGGCTATGTTCGAGACACACGCGTAGGCGCATGATCATGCTGTATAGCTTTACTCAGTAAAACGAAATATTCACAAACTCTAGGTATAATAGTCAAAAGTACTAGCTTTAGAGAAACATAGCCAGCGATAGTTTATATTGATCACTCTAATAATGGTTTCCACGCCAACTTTGAACCGGTTTCGATTTTGCGCTGGGCGATGGCACACCGCGATGATATCGAATAGATCGTTCATTCGTACTGCTAGAGGTTCCTTATCAACGAAAATGGTGAAGCCATGTAAAACGGCGGTTTACCGGATTTCTGCGGACAGCGAAGTTCTAAATATGAAAAAAACAGATTTTATGGAAGTACACTCGGGGAAATTGATGCGTGCAAAGAGAATAGCAAACCATGAAGCTGATCCAAACCCTGAATGTCAGTTCTACCGGGGCTAAATAAGAGGAGTGAGTTTCGAAACAAGGAGACATGAAACCAATTTTATGAATGTATATTTTTGTACTTTGGTGAGTGTGGAAGTAACAATGGTCCATAAGAGGGTGAGTTAAATTTCAGGATCAGTAAACTGTACCATTCAGAAATGCGAAAGTACAACTGGAGGGCCCTGGAAAAGTGGAGGATCAATTTCCAGCAGGACACGAGAAGAGGGCCAAGCGGACTGTTGCAACAGATACCAAAGTGGAAAATCTCCGCATTGACTTGAGTAATATTATGCTGCTTCGCTGACATATATATATATATATATACATTGAGGCACTGAGCTTCAGTGTCATTCAGCGTCATTACTGGTAATGTACGACATTTTATGGGTATAGTTCGTCTGGCGGGGTGAAGGATGTGTGTCGGTCAATCAGTCCAGTATGGCGAGATATGACGAATTTAAATGACGACTGATATATTAGCAGGTTGCTCTTGAACGGTTACTTGTGTTAGCTATAATGTTGATATCCGCCGGAGAGGCTTCGTGTTAGAAAACCCTAATTAATACGACAGGCTGTTGGGGGTATTTTCTGTCGCACGGCTTGATTGTATTCTCAGATGCTATGAAAGGTCCCAATTGGGTTCCCGTCGGTACGAGTCAAAGCGGCATCTTTGGTTATCCAGTTTGGCGACTGAGAAAGCGGGAGGCGACAAATGTGAAATAGATAGGGATTGCAGTCTGGACGTGGTTTCAGCTGTGGTTTAGGGTAAAATAGGACGACAACAGTAATGAACTGGTTAGGTTTATGTGAATGGGGCAAAGATAAAGTTCCTTTAAGCGGTCAGTGGCACCTGTAACGTACGTGAGTGGAAATCCTCCCTAGCCAACTTGTGCGCGAGACGAGCAAATTACCTAGGATTACGACGCAAAGCTGGACCAGGGAATCAAGTAGAAGCCAACCATTGGCAAACACACACGCATTATCTCGCGAAAAAGAAAACTTGCCGGTGTGTAAAGTTTGTGGGGCGCCTCATCGCCTAGCTGAACGCCCTCGCTTCCGCAACTTAGACGTCGACGAACGATGGGAAATGGCTAAGAGACTGGGCGCGTGCTTCGTCTGTCTCAACGATTCACGTCGAGCAGCGATGCGCCGAACAAAACCCAATTGTAGTCAGGATGGATGCCATAGGAATCACCATTACCTACTTCACAAAGGTCAGAATTTGAATGCCAAAGAAACCCCGAAGCCAAGCGTGGTCTGCTCAGTGTCTGGCTGCACTAACAAGCCCATTCGCCCGGAAAAATAACAGTTGGCGTGGAAACCCCAGTTGGTAGTAGCTGGGATACCACGCTAGTAAGGTAGGAGTTTGCAGAGAGATATGGGATCCGAGGGGATCAATCTTTATTAGCAGTGAGCCCAGTAAGTGGCACCCAGGTCATCCAGCCGACCAAACTGCACCTACAACTCGTTTCCTTGGTCAACAAAGATGGAGCAGAAACCCTTGAAGCATTCACCGTGAAGGGCCTGCCGATGAAAGCACCTCGGTCAGTGCAATCAATTCTGACTCAGTGGCCGCATCTCCACGGGGTTACGATCGAGGAGTGGCAGAATAACGAAATTGACTTGCTGATCGGTTGTGATGTACCAAAAGCGCACTGGGTCCTGGATCAAAGAATAGGAAGCCGCAAAGCACCCTATGCAGTACGCACTTTATTCGGCTGGGCTTTATATGGTAGTACAGATGGAAGATGCCGCAAACAAATCCGAGTCAACTGCACGTTGGTGGAAACGGCGAACAGTGAACGGGCATTCCAACAACTGTATAACACAAATTCGCCGACCCGGTCATTGATGGAGATGCCCCGTCACGAGAAGAAAGGGCGGCTTTGAAAATGGTAGCCGAGAGCGTCAAGTATGTAATAGATCGTTTCGAGGTTCCTGTCCCGTGGAGACCCAACATGAAACCTATGCCAAACAGCCGAGAAATGGCTCTAAAGAGATTATGCTTCCTCAAAACCAGGCTAATTTGAGAACCACAATTAAGGATAGAATACAAGCGAGCTATGCAACGTAACATCGACTTGGGTTATATAGAAAGAGTGGATACAGCGGTTATCAGCGCAAATTTGAGGTGGTACCTACCTCGTCACCCGGTCGTGAACCCAAAGAAACCGGGGAAGGTCAGAGCGGTTTTTGACTGTGCCGCGAAATGCCAGGGTGTGTCACTCAACGACCATATATTACAGGGCTCAGACTGGACAACACCGCTAGTCGAGGTTTTATGTCGTTTTCGGCTAGGAAAAGTAGCCGTCTCTGCGGACATACGTGAAATGTTTCTGCAAGTAAAGATGCCCGTTAAAGACAGGGATGTCTTTCGTCTTCCCTGGTGGCCTGAAAACGACGCAAATCGCGCACCTGACGAGTACAGGCTGACCGTTCATCCATTTGGGACCGTATCGTCCCCCTTCTGTGCTAATTTTGCCCTCCGGGAAACCCTCGAGCGTTTCTGCGGCACCAGCAATTTGCTAGGAAGAGCAATGGACCACTTCTATGTGGACGATTTTCTGTGCTCCTTTGACGACCCAAATGCTGCTATTTCTTATATGGCTGAATTGATCGCCACTCTAAACGCCGGGGGATTCAACCTCACTAAATGGACTTCAAACAGCCAAGAGATGCTCAATGTTATCCCGAAGTCTGAGAAAACGGAGTGTACGAGGGAGCTTTTATGATCCTTTTCACAAACGGAGCGCACGCTTGGTCTTCAGTGGAAACCCAGAGGTGACTAAGTCATTTTCACTGTGGACCTACCCAAACGACCAGTCACACGGAGAGGATTCGTGTCGTCAGTCTCAAGCCTCTATGACCCCCTAGGTTTCGTTTCGCCATGGTTACTTCCGGGAAAATGCTTGCTGCAATCACTGTGCCAGAGAGGGACGGGTTGGAACGAACCTCTCCAGGATGACGACGATAAGCGATGGTGCGACTGGCTGCATAGCCTGGAACAACTTGGTGAAATCAAAACACAAGGATGCTTACCAGGAATCAAGTGCACAAACGATGCCCTACTCCACTTATTTTCCGATGCATCAGAAATAGGCTACGGGATAGTTGCTTACGGCTGCTGGGTTGACGCAAATGGTGGGCGGCACAGCCAGATACTATTTGCAAAGGCGAGAGTGGCTCCACCGAAAACGGTGTCCATTGCAAGGCTTGAACTGGCGGCAGCAGTACTGGCCGCGAAAGCCGCGAAGCTGATTGGGGGATGCTTCGATCGGATAAACTGGGAACTACACTTTTGGACGGACTCAGCCACGGTACTTCATTACATAAACAACACTACCACTCGTTTTAACACTTTCGTGGCCAACAGACTCACTCTAACCCACGGGTCGACTGAAACTGATCAATGGCACTATGTGCAATCCACCAGTAACCCGGCCGACTTCTGCCCAAGGGGCCTGAAAACACTAGAGAGGTTGCCGACGTGGACAATGGGACCGGACTTCCTAACTGCAACTAAAGAGATGTGGCCAAAGCTATCAATACCCAAGGCTGATGGTGGTGATATCGAAACTAGAAGACTGATACTGGCTACACACTTCACGGGGAAAGTAAGCCTAATAGGAAAACTGTGCCAATTTACCAACTGGACAAAAATGTTAAGAGCCGTGGTCTAGTGGGCTCGATACGAAGTACTCTCATTGATTATGAAAGGCGCAAGACCACAAAACACATTGAACGTGAGGACGATACTACCGGGCGAGCTGAATCAAGCCGAACTGGAAGTTCTACGCCTACTGCAACTAGACGCTTTCCCGTCCGAGGCCCGCGATCTAGCCAGGACAGATGATAACACCAAAGGAAACAGGCTATTACACAGTAGCATCCGAAGAATAAACCCCATGCGAATCAACGGGCTACTGAGAGTTGGACGGCGTCCGACGAACTCAAATCTAGAGTACGAAACAAAACACCCCATAATAATCCCTGGTGACCACTACATAGCGAGACGTTTGATACACCATGTACATCGAGAAGGGGGACACGCAGGTTTGAATCACTCAGTGAACAATATGCCTCGACGATTTTGGGTGACAAAGGGACCAGCGACAGTCAAGCGAGTCATAGGCAACTGCATTACTTGTCGTCGCCGGAGGGCGGTAGCAGGCCAACAAATGATAGCCCCCCTTCCAGCCGTAAGAGTACAGCCGGGATGGCGCCCGTTCGTGGAAATCGGCGTCGACTGCTTTGACTCGTTACTTGTACGACAGAAAAGTAGCACCCAGAAGAGGTATGACTGCCTGATAACATGTCTACAATCCAGAGCAGTCTATCTTGAAGTAGTGCATAATATGACCACGGATTCATTTCTAATGGCTTTTCAAAGGTTCATCGCGAGGCGGGGCGTCCCAAAGAATGTATACTCAGACAGTGGCTCGAACTTCGTTGAGGCTCATAAGGAGTTAGGGAACTAATGGAACCGCCTGGATTACGCCAAAATACAAAACAGGACCGTAGCAAAGGGGATAGAATGGCACTTCAGCCCACATTATGCCAGTCATCGTGGTAGCGTTTGGGAAAGGCCGATACGAGCGAATAGGAAAATGCTCACAGCTTTGACCTCACAACAAACCCTCGATGACGAGACGCTGACTACTTTACTAACAGACGTAGAACGCATATTGAACAACAGACCCCTGGTGCCGATCGTCCCAGACCCGGAAGGCGAACCGGCACTCACCCCCAAAGACCTAATACTGCGGTCAAACGCAGGAGTAACCACCCCGAAAACCCTGCGTGGAACGCACATCGTTGGATGGAAACAAGTGAACCACCTGGCACAGGCTTCCTGGAAACGATAGACGGGGGAGTACCTACCGCCTTTGCAGCTTCGACAAAAATGGATCTCCAAAGAGAGGTCGTTCAGACGTGGCTATGTGGTCATCCTCGTGGAGAGCCACTTACATAAAGACGATTGGCCGGTTGGGGTGATCAAGGGCTGCCGTACAGAAATTGATGGTCTCGTGCGCACGGTGGTGGTGAGGACGAAAAAAGGAGGCGTACTGCGAGATATTCGTAAGATATGTCTGCTCGAAGGTGACAGTGGCGAGGGCGAGGTCGACGCTACAGACCACGCTTAATCCATGTCTGCTGATACCAGATGAAGCTGAATTCATTTATTTATTCCTCACGCATTCTCCCGTAGGACCCAACCCTCCACACCGACTTTGAAGTATATTCGTGTTTAATTTCATACGGTGTTCACGATTTACCATGGAGTTAGTTGTCCAAACCTTAGTTTATTACACGACGTGACGTTGTTTGTGAAGTAGCAAAGGCTCTTGAACAAGCACCTACTGACCGTTTTTTAAAATTATCTCTTCTCCCGTGATCTATTTGTATTATTATTCAGCCTGTGGGCAAGTGTATATAAGTTTTGAGTCGAACATCTTATTTGATAACAGCACACTTTGACCCGCTGATGTTCGAGTAACCTGTAGCCATCTCTATTTTTCATCACGAATTCTCGGTCTTCATCTTGCCACGTACTTTACTTTTGTTCAGGTAGCCTTTTCATCCATATTCCGTAATCTGTCTACGCATCCCAATCACATCGAAGCCCCCTTTTGTATACGGATAATGTCTTGTCATTCTCAGAAGAAACCCTGAGACGTCGAGAGATGGCGCATAACCTCAAGGTGCCTGCAAGCCTGTCTGCGACTGGCCGACAATAGACGAAATTCATAGCGACCTGCGTATGCACTGACCTAGGGCCTAGGTAGGTTAGGTTGAATCAGTACCCCTATTTACTCCTTGGATGTTGACCGTTTCATGGGAGGATTTGGTGGGCGGTGTAACTTACATGCCTGGAAATCCCCCCTAGCCAGCGTCATATACTTGTATTGTTGAGATTATCCTCTTTATTTCATTGACCCTGGCACAAATACAACATTCATCAGTCACTACACTTCAACATTTGTCTATATTTTGCTCACGTGAAGTGGCATAATTTTGACTCGAACTTGGGCTGCCGTGAAGGTGGTACCTGACATCGGCATTTGTTGAACTCTGGTTCTCGTTGTTAGACGTTGTGGCCGTACAGTTGAGATTTGTATATATTTATATGCGTATAACTTGATAATCTAGCACCGCAGAAACTATGAATCAATCTTGTTCTGGCTTTGGGATTCGTGTTGAATTGGCTACGCTTTGCTCACAGTCGGTATAGTCGTTACACTGTGCCCTTTAGCCGGCATATATACTGAAAGTAAAATGCCTCATTGGTCCGTGCTCGAGCAAGTACAGATCGTTGAAGTGTATTCTAATAGGACCTAATCTTGTCTTTGCATATGTTGGGTATAATCCTGAATTTTTCTGCATCGCGAGCAAGACCTGTGGCGTTGTCTAGCAAAGAGGCGCGCGCGTTCGTCTAGAATGGGCCTAATGGGGCGGGGGATTTGCAGCTTATCGGCATGTGGAAGACAAATTCTGGGGGCAAATAGCCTATTAGCTAAGGAGATCAACTCTCTGAGATTCTCTGCCATTTCACCAGCAGAGTTACCAAGGTTAGCTAAATTAAGCTGGAAGTGAATAAATCCAGAGACATGGTCAAAGTTGGTCCTTTTGAAGGATCTCGAAGTTTTGATTAATATGGGAAGAGGAGGTCATTTCACAATGTAGTCGAACCCAATAAGAATGTGATCACTTTTGCCGAGAGGCGGCAAGTAATGCACCACATCTACTTGGAGCCATTCATTGGTGATGACTAGGTCCAGTAAGAACGGGTCATGTCCTGTGTGATATCCAGTTGGATCTTTTACGTTTTGCGCTCATGATTTCTAGAGTACGAGATCCAGGAAGGGGTTTACCAAAGGTGGCATTCGAGGCATCAGCTCTTTGCCGGTCAATGCTGGGTGAGTTGAGATTACCAGTGGATAACATACGGGTGAAATCTGTGTAGCTTTTCAGGGAGCCTAATAAGTCTATGAGACCTAGACTCACGGCTGGATTGCTTGCGGAAGGACGATATAATACACCAAGCAGTACGGTATCTGTCCTAGAGAGGGCAAACGCGACCCATAAACAATCAATACGTGGAAAGGTAGGGGTTGTCAGTATGGTGAGAGGATGGATAGAATTATCGTAGTATATAATAACCCTACTGGCACGACCTCTGCTAGAGTCCTGCTTTGCTGTGAAGTGTCCCGGAATGGATATTTCGGCATCAAGTGTATCAAAGATGAGCCAGGTTTCTGTGAGAGATACGAACTGAGGCTTCTTATCCACCACAGGCTGAAAAAGCTCCGAAATCTTATTCAGCACACTCAGGAAATTGCTTTAAAAACACTTGAGCACGTGCTCAAAAGTTGTTGCAGAATCGCCAGAGACAACTGTTTTGGGTTTGAGGAGGGGGAAAGAAGGAGAGTTGGGGGTGGAAAGGAGGTCTCGGTGGAGCTGGAAGCGGAAGATGCTGGAGGGCTAAAGAATGCGCAGACTGTTGAGGGGACTGGTAAGTTTTGACGTCTGGTAACCTGGGAGTTATCATACCAAGCGGGCGGTCTGCATCCTTCAATCCCCAAAAAGGGTGGGCTGTTTTTTGTGGTTTACCTTTGTGCGTACTGCGTGATTCACAGCTCTGAGTTTTCCTGCTATTGATCCCGTTTTGCATGACCGCACCAGATATCTTTTCCTTCTTGTTAACCTCCTCACTGGAGCTTTCAGCAGAAACAGTTTGCAAGTTTATATCTGGGCTCAAGGATGGTGAGTCCCGTCCGGTAATACAGTCTTATTAGCAATGCTGGGGTCTGGGATACTTTTTGTAGGCGTCAGACTTTTAGTAGCACTAGGTCTACTACTGGGGGTACTTTCCGAGACGGGAGATGGGTGAGTAGGGAAGCAACGGATTGTGGTCATGCAGCTCTATCCTTAATGCGAGTTACCTGCACGACAGGCAGCGCTCTGAGTTTGGGATCGGTTTTTTGTGGGGTCGCTGGCTTAGCCTATTCACTGCGGAGCCTTAGGTGAAGTGGCTTGTAAATGGATACTCCCTCGAGCCATTTTATTCCCTCCTTCAGCTATGCGGCTGAGGAAACAATTCGTTTGGCTGCCTTTGTTGAGCTCGTTTCAATTAAAATGCCGTGTACCCTGTTGGTGCTTTTAATAATAATACTAATAATAATGGTTTATTTCGGAGACGCTCGAAGCCTGCCGGTGCATGATCAACTATTTACGAGTGATGGAATAAACAGACAAAACCCTTGAATATGTAGAAATTTACATGACAGGTGTTGGGAAAAAGAGGCTTAGAAGGGGGAGTAAAGTGGGATGAAAGTATGGCAAATGTATGCATACCAAAGAAAATATACTGAGTTTAAATGCACTCATGGACGGATTCAAATGGACGCCGGGTGAGTTTGAAGATTCAAGGTCAGGTGGGGGATTCCGCTGACTAGTATAGGAACATCTGAAAGCTAACTGATATACGTGAGAAAAGCCGAAAATAGGCATGAGAAACTGTAGTAGCGGGAGACGATGGGGGAAAATGTGAGATTCACTGCAAAGGATTAGGTAGAAACGAAGCATTGATACTCTGCAATAGATCGTCGGCGAACAGTTCACAAAACTCATTGTAAAACAGGGAGCTGGCGGAGTAAGACGTAAAGGGTGAATCAGGTAAAAATAATAGTCCATAGGAATTGAACACAGTAGATGTGAGTTATAGATGTAGAAGGAATGGATGCATGTCGTGGTGGTCAGCGGGATGATGGCAAGAGAGATGGCCTGTGAGGAACTGCAGGATACAGAGCGAAAGCACATATACATATGTGCACTTGTTTATATATATGTATATATATACATATAAGAGAAGCCAGATCAATAAAAGTGGAGTCCTAGAAATAAATAATCAGTTATTAGGAGGGGAAGGTTAGGTTAGGTCGAATGCTTGTAGAATTAACTTTGGAATATCGTGGTGAATTATCTTCATGACAAATGAGCTTGTTGGATCAACAGAGAGAGTGGAGAATGCGGAAGCACAGAAAAGACGACGACTGAGGAGCAGTTCATAAAAGGGGAGATGAAGGAAAGTATCTAAGAGAACAGGTTAAAATGGATCAAATAACCTGATTCATGTGGGCAAGACATGTGGTGTCGGTCAAGAATGGGAGAAGCATTAATAAATGGGCTTACATTATTCAGCAGGAAGATGGTGGCGATGGATATTGCTAAGCAGCGCAGAGCGATTGTGCATGCAACGTGGAGAAAGTTACCTGGGAGGTGAAAATGTCCGTGGTGCAAGATGCAGCAGCTGTGACGACAAACAGCGTGGGAGAGGAATGAGCAAAAGGGGTACCAGGGGTGATGGCAGATCAAACGGACTTAAGCCGTGAATGAGAACCATGACGAAACAGTGAGTTTATATTAGGCGGCAAGTAAAAAAGCAGAACGGTCCAAAAGGCACGCATAAAATGCCTGTGGCAAACATGAGACGAAACAGGAGATGGGAGCAAGGGCCGAAAAAGACAGGTGAGACATAAACAGTAAGATCATTTCATTGCAGGCGGAACACGAAAAAGGCAGAGAGGAAGGAAGCGCCGGGACAAGTGAACCGGTGGACGAACATATCGCATGAACAATGGATGTGCGCCGGAGTCGGGGACATGGAAGTTGGGAGCCCCGTGCTTGCAGGCAACTGTACAAGTGGATGCAACTGGACGATACTAATCGGAGCGCTGCCAAGTGGAAGGATCCACAGAGGAATCGTGGAGCCAGGCAAGGGAAATAGATTGATAGTGAGTGGATAATAAATGTGGCTGTGAGGGATGCAGAGTTTGGAAAGGCAGTTCTAGTATGAGAATTGGTCATGGGTGCGGGTGGGGATGGTGTGTAATGGCATTAGGCATAAGAAGGGAGAACGAGGGAGGGTTTGACAGAACGGTAGGCAGTGAGGCGTAAGCATGCGACCAGTGAGCTTTATAGGCCTAGGGTGATACCAAATGAGTAGATACTACAAGCCGGCAACGCCGATATGGGTGAAGAAATAAAATATTGGCGGTCGTCGGCAGAGTAAAGTAGGTGGGACGATAGTGACGTGCATCGAGAGGTAAGACGGAGAGAGTCGATAGGAAAAGGACAGAATGGGTAGGTGTGTATACCATAGAAGAACGAAAGAATGGATGTGATAGGAGTGATAGGTGTGCGTACAGTGGCGAACGAGGGTGGCTGGGACATGCGGTCCGCAGCTGACAGCATTAGAGCGTGCGATCCGCAACCGGTGCTAGTGAGTGTGGCTGAAGGCTTTCTGGACACCCAACCTGAAAAACACTTCGAAGTAAACAAAGGAGGCGTGATTCACCAGCGTGGTTGCGCTCGCACATCGTTGCAGACGACCTGCACGCCCGATGTGCGCCGGCCAAAGCGGTGGATCTGACCGCGCCCCGCACAGTTGGGAATGACACCAAAGTTTATTGATGGTTATGCATGTGGGGCGTAGTTCAGCTATGAAAGTATGATATATAAGTTCGGCTATCGGATGGCTAGGCTGAGAGGGGTTCCATAAGGCGGTGCCAGCGGCTAATAATCGACCAAACAGCGGCGTTATCCGGTCTCGTATACCAACGTAGAGGGTGGAATTCGCGTAAGCATAGAACTGGAAAAGGACAGCAGATAAATAAGAGCAGTCAGGGTGTGCCCCTGCTGCTGATCATCGGGTAATGGAGGCGTATAAAAACCAGTAAAGGACCAGGCGTAGGAGTGAAACAAACTACGGGAGAAGGTGAAAGCAAAGTGGATGAAAATAGCGGGATTTCAATTGGTTTGATTCACTAAGGAAATGGCCATAGCTAGTCTGACGTTGAGAATTCAGTTAGATAAATGAAACTGTCCATCGTTGATTGTGTCCCCAATTGAAATAAGCAGGGTCGGCGAAGGAGTTGGTCTCAGAAGTCGAGGCTCCTCTCGTAAGCTATATCTTCTGCCATGCTCATATTAGATAACCGGTTACCAGCCAAGTGGACCGACATTTGAGTGGTAAGGGGAGCTTAAGGCGGTTAAGTACATGGGAATAGGTGTCATGTGGGTAATCCGAGTTGAGAAAGTGACCTCAAAGGATGACGTGCTCGGATCATTTCTCTGTCTTGCAAAACCTTGGCGACACTAAAAATTTTCTGCTCAGATACTCGACACTCCCCAGAATGCTATCGTGTGCGATGTGTCGCAAGGTCGCCCTAGGCCGGTGGTTCCTGTTGCCCACCGTTATCCCACTTTCTTGACATTCCATAATCTGGCTCATCCGAGGGTGACCGCCCCGGTGAAACTGGCAACTGAGCAATCTGTTCGGTACAATATCAGACGAGATGTCTGTCAATGGGCTCGTGCCTGCCTGCAGTGTCAACGTGTCAAGGCCCATAGGCAAACTAGGGCGGCATTAACCAGGTCCCCAGAATCTGAAACACGTTTTCATCATGTGCACGTTGACCTCGTAGGACCACTTCCACCTCCGCTTGTGTACGTTTACACATTCACATGCGTGGATCGTTTTACTCGCTGGCCGCAGGCCATTTCTATCCCTCGTCCCACGTCGGAAGAGGCCGCGAAAGCTTTTCTGACCGGTTGGGTTAGTCATTTCGGTTGCCCGGCAATAGGGACCACCGATCGCGGTCCACACTTTGACGGCGCTTTTGGTAGCCTACTCGCTACTCACGGTTGTCAACATGTTAAGAAGACAACTTACCACCCTCAGGCCAACGGTATGGCTGAGCGTTTCCACCGGCAATTGAAAGCAGCTTTCGAGTAAACGGTAACCCCTTTGGGGTGATGCACTACCATTAGCACCCTCAACCCTGCGTAGTACCGTTAAGGAGGAATTACAAACAACACCGGCCGTACTAGTATGTGGCTGCACACCTCGTCCGCCTGGAGAGTTGGTAGCCCCCTGACCAACCGTGACTTTCGACCACGGTGACTATGCTCAGCGCCTTACGCAGAACATGCGATTGCTCAAGGCCAGTTCGCCGAGCGAACAGCAGTCTACAAGTTATGTCCCAACTGCGTTAGAAACCGCGACCCATGTATTCCTCCTTCGATCACCACGACAAGCGACATACACTGGCCCGTTTCAGGTGATAAAACGTAGGGCAAAAACGTTTGTCATAGACACCAGGGGACGACACGACGCAATATTTATCGGCCGTCTCAAGCCTACCATCATGGAGCGCGAGCCGCCCGGTCAGTTTACGCCTGCGCAAGTCGCTCAGTCACCCGTGTCGCCGATTTCGTGACGATTTTCGCAACCGACTATTAGCGATAAGTTAGGAAGTTCACCACGGATTTACCAACCAACAGGCCCGAGAAATTGCAATCGGCAGTCAGGGTTTCGTTTTCTTCCGGTCTCCTAGCGACTGCAACAACATCAAACGTCGTTCGTGTGTTGTTATTACGGTCCAAAATCC